>JANDJT010000012.1:8911187-8922639 GCA_024331685.1 Stegophilus panzeri
GGGACAGTATCGTGTCCTTCCGTTGTTGTCCAAATCAGGAAGCGATAGAAGACAGCTTTTGTTATGTTGCAGAACAGAATTTACCTCAGGAGCAAAAATATAACTCTATATATAGTATAAATATATACAGTAAGGGAGGAAGGACGATATTTTTAACTTGTATGTCGTATGGACATTGTAATATATTGTAAAAAAGGATTATTAACACATACCAAGCTATTAAAAGCGTACGTTTTGTGGCTCTGTGAGAAGTGATGGCTGGTTTTCTCCCTTTTTTTCTTTATCACGAAGACTCTGGAGAGGCAGAAGATGTCGGTGGACTCGATGAAGAGGCCTCTGATGATGGCCGCTCTGAACGGACTGTACGTGAGCCGTATGCCCGTCCCGGAAAACCCACGCGAGGACGTCTCCGCTAAGGCCAATACGGACGAGATGGTGAGAGAGAGTGTATATTCTCCGACTTTATTCGATCTCGTTTATTGAGCAAAGCGGTCATGAAGTTGAGTCGAAATGAAGCAAACCACTAACAGGTGAAAGGTCTTACAGTACGTCTGTGTAAGTAAGTAAACCGATTTGAATGACACTTTAGTTTCGACCACATTTTAGTAGCCTTGAAATCATCGCCATTAATGTTTTCGTCTTTGTTTTGTTTTGTTTTTCTTCTTCTTCTTCTCCAGTCTCAGCACATTGTAACTTAATACGTAAAAAGTTTATTGGTATTGCGCAAATTGCTTCAGTATAAGAGGAATAAAACACTAATTATTTTCCTACAACAGCACAACCTCACGTGTTTTATTCCAATATTTGCAAAATTTGGCACATATTTGTTTATATATACAAAGTCACTTACTTAAAAGTAAGGAAGAATAGGACTTAACCAGTGTGTGTATGTGTGTGTGTGTCAGTGTAAGCATCTGGAGCTGAGGTTAACGGAGGACCGGCTCTTCGCCGAATACGAGCAGATCCCTAAAAAAAGACCCGAGTGCAACCTCACCACAGCCACACTGCCCGATAACACCGAGAGGAACCGGTTCCGTGACGTGGTTCCGTATGAGGAGAACCGTGTTGAGCTGGTACCAAACAAAGAGAACAACACAGGCTACATTAACGCCTCGCACATCAAGGTGAGTTCCACGTCATCGCGCAGTATTCCGTTCAGCCACAGGGGCCGAGAAGCAGAAAAACTCGTTAAAACAAATAAACAAACTTGAGGAGATTTAAAAATAAAACGGGCCAAATCTCCGTGGAATGTCTAAAGCCGCTCGAACCACTCGAATTACACGGTGCCGTTCCAAATGTTCTCGGAGAGCCCTGTTCCCTCTTTAGCTTCAGATCTGCTGCTTGCGTGCCAAACGAAATTTAGAACTTTTTTTCCTGAGTTTTGCTGTTATTGCAGTTGTTGTTGTTGTTGTTTTTTCCCCCAGGCAGAGGATATTCATGACATATATATATATATATATATATATATATATATATGTATGTGTGTATATATATATATGTATGTATGTATATATGTATATATGTGTGCCTACATAAATAGGAGACTATAAATTAATTACTGGTATAACGTCAACAAAAAGTATTTTTTGTGTGGAGGATACCAGAGGAGACAGGAGATTAATCGGAGATACTGCTTATCTTGAGGAGAAAATATTTTATGGATACAATTATGAACAACTCTTACTTTCAGTGCAGCAAATGAATGCTTGGTCAGCTTATCCATCAAACCATGGGAGTTTAAAAAAAATATATATATATTTTTTGTTACAGAGTACGTTAATTAATTTAGTATAATATGTCAGTGCATAATATGAAAAAATAATGCGAATAATAGGGTGTACTAGATCAAGTGTTTTTAATCTTTTTTTAGAAGCTGGCAAATAGTAATGGGAGGAAGACATTTTGTAACATTAACCCAAATTTGCAATGATTAATGTGATAATTATTGCAACTATTATTCTACATACAGCAATATACTGGCAATATACTAGACTCCAATTTGTTTATTTCTTGTTTGTTTATCAAAGGATCATATTACATTTGATAGCAAAGGGGGAAAAAAGCTATTTGTTTCTTCAGTTTGGATTTTCTGTCTCTGATTTATTCATTTATTTATTTATTTATTTTACTGATTAAGGGTTTAAAGACACTGACTACATTTACATTTACTTACAAAAGGAATCACATTCCTTTTAAGGTCTATATTCTGGTTGCAGCCATATTCCGAATACAGTGTTGATATGTCTACTGGCATCGGAATATTCCTGTGTACACAGTTGCTGTAAGTATGACGGTCTACACATGCGCTTTTACTTTCCCGCTGTTATTGTTCCGGAGATTTAAGATGCTTACGTTGCTACCCACAATTCCTTGCGGACTGAGAGTATATCTACTTTCAGTGGATTTTCTGAAAAAGGTGTTTACATGCAACCAATTTCTGATTGGAACAGGCATATTCCAGTGGTGGGGATCAGAAATTTGGGGAATCAGAAATATTGTCTTAATCTGAATCGGACTGTGGCATTTACATGAGGCAATGCTAATTAGAATATTGGCAAATAATTAATATTGGAATATTGCGCATGTAAACGCAGTCAGTGGTCTGGACACTATTGAAAACTGTCTCAGACACATCTACTCAAGAAAGATCTGGCAACCTTGGTGACGTGAAGTACACGCAAGTAATTTTAATAATGTGAATCATAAAATAATTGTCAGCTCAGAATATAGCCCAAAGATAGTAAAATCAGTGTGTGTGTGCGTGCGTGGTAATAAGCTTACCCACATGAACAAAAACCTTCTATTATGTACTTGACCTTTATCTGATGTCGCAGTGGCTTGTACTTCCTCACCCTGTTCTCTGTTCCGTAATCTCACCCATGACAGGATAAAAGATCAGGATAAAAGATCCCTCGGTACACTTTACATTACGATTTTCCATCCTCCAAGATTACTCTGCTTACACTTAACTGAAAGATTTGCCATTTAGGACCTGTCAGTGGTAGGATGCCATAGTAACGCACTATCCCTCCCTACAGTTTTTGGCTCGAGAGCTCATACATACTTTTAGCACCTCAAGAAAAAACACTGCTGCATGGTGCTCTGATTCTGTAGCAGCAGTTGTTTTCTTTTCTTAGTATTAAATGCTTCTTAATACTGAGAACCTGTGGTTCTAGACTATATAATAGGGTGGTTTCTGTGACTAATGTTATGGGTAATTTTTGATTGCTCGATTCTAATTGGTCAGAAGATGTTGATTAGTTTTCTATAACAACAGCTCTGATTCTTATCTATATTGATGCTTTGGCAATATTGTATGTACACAATCATGCGAATAAAGTACGTTGAACTGTATAGAAGTTCTGGCTTCAAGGTTTACTTTAATGCCCTCATTCTAATACGCTTTCATTTCCATGGGAACAACTCACACAGGGACTTGCACATACAAAATGTGTAATTGTTATGTTGCGATTTCTACAGTGTGAACCAGCCTTAAGAATATCATCAGCCTGAAACACTGTTAGATAGGAGTTAGTAGTAAAAATTGAATCAGCACGGGCACAGTCCCAACAAATTAGCGATATTATACCACTAAATTACGCTTGCACCAGCATGAAAGTGTAGCATTTAATGTAAAAGTAGTCAACTGACTGAGAACTCGTACCCAGCCAGTGTTT
Source organism: Stegophilus panzeri (assembly GCA_024331685.1). Lineage (NCBI taxonomy): Eukaryota > Metazoa > Chordata > Actinopteri > Siluriformes > Trichomycteridae > Stegophilus > Stegophilus panzeri. Next base: position 8,914,865 of record JANDJT010000012.1, read on the forward strand.
TCTAGTAGTTCCCACAGAATGAATGTTGTGGTTGGATCATCAACACTCTTCAGTTCCTCATTGAATAATCTATACTGTCTATTTGTCTGATTCACTCCTTTAAATCACGTCCTACATTCCAACAGTTATGTGCCTGTTTTATTAAAGCCCTCCATCATTTGGATCACCTTTCCACACCGCACAGCTGTGACCACATTCTCAATGCAGACGATGGTGTCTGTCATCCACCATTCAAAACAGAATCCATGAGATGCTGATTTGTCCTGTATCTAGGTGTGCGTAGGTGTGAATAAAAAAAAAAAAAAAAAAAAAAATGCATGGGATGAACAGTTTCCTTTTCCCGATGTTTAGATCTAGCTGTGTAATTTTGTGTGATTGTTTGTAGAGAAGCTGCTTCAGCCTGTGCTCTGTTATGCAGAGCTGCTTTCTTTTCTCGTCCCTGTCTCTTCCTCTTCTCTCTTGGCCGAAGTCGCATGTCGCGTTTTGATATTTAACAAAGTACTTTTAGGCAGCCCGAATAGCTGCGTGACCCGTACTGAGGTCAAAGCCAAAGTGTGCGATTTTGTGTGGATTGTGTTTGTGTGTGCGCTGCACAAATGATGCATTAGGCCTGTACAAACAAGCGAGTGTCTCCAACACTAATAGTGAAACACCAAGCGCAGCAGTAGTTTAGGACGCTTTAATGTGCTCTAATGCGCTGTGATTGTACTTTTAATGTCAATTTAGCAGCAGATACACGAGCTCATGTATTATTCATGTATGTTTTTGTGCTCGCAAAAGCCTTTTACTGGTAAACATATACATACCATACAGGCACGTGTAACACTGTGGTCTAAACCTTATGAAACACCACTCCTTTATGTATTGAATGAATGAATGCATGAATGTTGTGGTTTGATCTTCCTTCAGTTCCCCATTGAATATTGCGCTCAGCTTGGTGTTTGCTTCTTATTGATGAGCACAAAAAGAGTCAAGGTGCGAAATGATCAAAGTTGTTGCATTGATCGGATGTGACTAATATGGTTTTAGCTTCAAGGAGAAAAGTCTGCGCTTCATGAGCAACATTAGTTTGATGACTAAAAAAGGTTGTGGTTTTAGGTCAGTGCGTGTTCTGGCATCGAGCTGAGCTGACTGCAGACTTCTCCAGGGACCGGCATCCTTTAAAAGGTCACCTCTGTGCTCACAGGCAGAGGGAGACCTGGTCATGTCTAATGGATTACTCAGACATTTCTCTCTCTTGCTCTCTCTGCCTGCCTCTCTCACTCTGTGGGTTCATCTGGAGATACAGCGCTGTAATTGTGACACAGCCTGATGAGAACGGGTGTACCTCATGTTGTGAACAGAAGGCGATGCCCTGAAAAATCTAACCTCATGCAGTGTGATTTCAACCAAGGCATGCTGCAGATGATTTCAAAGCTTCTACTAGTGTAGGCTTATTACAGCGTTACTGTACCGTAAAGTACATTTCTTTGACATATCTAACTGTGATAATCCATCCTGCAAGGTTTGTCACCGATCAAACGGTTACTAAATGTGTGGAGAAAAAGTCGTGAATAGGGCTGGGTGATAAAACGGTATCGGTATTTATCGACGGTACACCTTTATCGGTAACGAAAGAAAAAATGTTCGGTATAACGCTCGATAAAATGTAAACAGACATAAAGTTTGATTGCACGAATAACCCTCAAGCGTGCACCATCCCTGGATCATAAACAGCCTATCATATTCCTTGATAAAGGAGTGTGCTGCGAGTGACAAGCAAACAGTCAATAACAAGTTACGAATCTGTGGGGTCCGGTTGCACCATCACCACGTGACACCAGAACACTAACACAAGCGAAAATGAGTTCGGTGCCTGTTGAGGAGAAAAAAAAGGACATGTCAGCTCACCAGTGTGGCAGTGTTTTTTTTTGGTTTATTTTCGTCTGGCCAGCATCAGAACACCGTTGCGTGTAAGCTTTGCAAAAAAAAAAAAAAAAGTACGGAGAAAGAAGCTGCGAGAGACTTGCAGTGCGCATGCGCAGTGCTCCGCCCGTGTACAGTGCGTGTGACTCTGAACAGCGGGCGAGGGAGAAATGTGACATTTTACCGCTTTTTGTGTCTTCTGTTAACATGTCGGCTCTGGGGAGGACGGTGTGAGTTCTCAGAGCAGGAGCTCGACTCGTCAGACGCAGACTTCAGCACAGTGTTATCCAGAAGGCTAGGCTAGGCTAACTATGCTAACAGGCTGAGCACAAACCAGAGCACCAGGAGTCCCATTCTGCGCTATAATCCGATGTTGATCTCCCTTAAAGTTTGCCTTGATTGTTTTACGTTTACACTTTTACATTGCACACATTTTGTAACATTTTATTTATTAAGTTCAAGAGTTTCTTTAACACTTGTTTATTTAATCTTCATATAAGATATAAGAGAAGATATTTGTTTCAATTCTATTTTGTTTTTGACTGTTAAAGCTAAAATGATTTTGTTGTTTGCCTTAATAAACTGGATAAATAAAAAATACAGTGGTTAAATTCAAACCTTTTTTTTTCTACTGCTCTTTGTTTAAAAAAAGATTCATATTTATGAATAATTATCGATACTGAATGATATGAAATATATTATATTGTGAATCATATTTTTTTAGCTGCACCACCCAGCCCTAGTGATGAATATATATTTGATATATTATTATTATTTGTTAATTTGATGTGCTTTTCTGAATGTTTTTGTGAATGAAGGCTTTACTAGGTGCTTATTACTAAAATATTGTTGTGTTCTTGTTGCCATTGAAGGTAGTCAGGAGTGGACAAATCATCATAAATTCATTACTTAGCCCACTGGACACGTAAAAGCTCCCTTGTATCATTTGGTTGCCCAGAAACCTAATTCACTAGGCTAGCAAGTATCTTGCAACAACATATGGTCATCTAGTTAGCTGAAGTGCATTAATACAGACTAAAGGAAATGAGCAAGGACATCATCACATAACCTTTGCGTCCTTGCCAAAAAAAAAATCGATCATCGCATTGCATTGAAAGATATTATTCAAGGCTGACTAGCATCTTTATATTCTTTTTATACCTTTTCCCAATTTGTCACCTGCCAATTCCCACCTACCAGCCGAGGAGGGTGAAGGCTAACACGAGCTTCCTCCAAGACATGTAAAGCCAGCCAGCAACATCTTTTTGAACTGCTGCTCAGTTTATGTCACAGGGCAATGTATAACACACTAAAAGAAAAGCTATCTGCCCTCTTCTGCATATGTGAGCTCACAAACATCTACGATTGACTGGAGTCACTGTAATTCACAGGGGAGAGAGTGTATACCTGCACTCGCACCAAGATAACATGGCCAATATTGCTTCCGTGGCACCTGACCACAGACGGCTGCTCATTCGTCAGGATTCTAACCTGCAATCTCCTGACAATAGAGCGAATGCGTTTCTGTTGCGCCAATTGAGAGCCCAATCTTTTGAAATGTTTATTTACAAAGTGACTGACTGCATGCTTCGCTGGCAGGAGCGATGTAAAGTAGCTTTATGATGGACTTTATGTTGGTTTCATCTATGTTTCTACATACTTGTGTTTCTGGTTCTGAAAAGATCATCTATCATCCGAAGACATCAATTAACCTGCCTATTAAACATTGCTTTAGTTGTGCTGGTGTGTGTAGTGTAGCAGGTGGTGGAATTGCATGAACAACCTCCAGCAACAATTAAACAACTCCCTAAAAAAAACAAAAAAAAAAACAATAAAAAATCCAAGCATTAATCTCATTGTGTCATGAATACAACAGACCAGAGACATGATTTATTATTTTGCTGATCAAATATATAAACAGAATATATAAACAGAATAATTCCTGCTAGAAAGTAGCTTTATAAATAAAATCAAAATAATAAAAATATCATTGACTGAGATTTCACATACATACCAAAAATCCCTACAAAAGAAACGAAAATATGTCTATCCTTTCTTTTTACCAGATCAAAACCAAGACCAGTTCTTTTCAGTTCAAACCAATACAGTTTTATTTCTATAGCGTGAAGGTATTGCAGTTGGGGCATGGGTAAGATAGAAAATTAAAGACTTAAAGACAAAAGAAAAGTAAAGACTTTTCAGACCTGGCAATTAAAGCTGAGTAAAAAATCTCGATTCTAATCGATCTTCAATTTCACGAAACGATATGGATTCGGGAAATCCCTGAATCGATTATTAACGTGTGTGCTTTACTTGAGAGGATGTGAATATTATCTGTACTTCGCCTCTCGTACTGAACACGTCGCCGTCTTTCATGTTTTGAATTTTGAAAACGGTTTTATATCTTAAACATGTTTTAAGTTGTCAATGAATTTCACTGTTGCACATTTACAGTAATGTGCAGTTTGTGCTTACCTTGTGTGCACTGTATGCACATATTTATGATTTCTTGTTACAGTGTTTGTTACTCAAAGTAAAAGTAAAAAGTAATTAAACATAACTGTGTCTGCCCTATTGTTAAAGTAAATGTGCATTTCAGTAATATAGCTAAGTAGGTGGGTTTCAGTTTCCAGCGTTTATATTAAAACATGGATTCCATGTCTGTAAAACTAACATTTTAAATGAATCGATACTGAATCGAATCGAAATCGAATCAAATCAAAATCATATAAATAAGAATCGAATCGCCAAATTGGTCGCAATACCCAGCCCTACTGGCAGTATTTACACATTTTGCATAGGAGCTCCGCACTTTAACAACAGAAGGCAAAAAATATGCCAAAATAGCAGTCTTCTTTTTACCCTAATCAAAACCGCAGGAGCCAGTCAACTGATGAATATGGAATGATTGACAGTTGCATGGTAAATAGTTCATTAATGTGAAATAAAAAGCATTAATATATGTCCAACTTAACTGTCATTAACTATATCATCAGTTAACTATATTTATTATTTATTTATTATGTCACGGAAAAAGTTAGGCCAGAAATCTGCAAAACCTTTTGGCCGAAACAGGGAAAAAAAGGCTTAAAATTTACAACATAGGCAATTGAATACTTTACAGATAATTTAATGGTCATTATAATTGTACAGTGATTTAAAATGCTGTTTGTTTGCTTTGCTGTCCTGCGACAGTCAGTAAGGATTATATTAAAATTGAACTGTTATGTTTCTTACTCTTCACTGGGTTTACCACAGACTTCTTCTTTTTATATTATAAAATTATTTTCATGTTGTTGAATTTTATTATATTTTAAATTATTCATTAACTCAAGTTATTAATAGAGAAGTGGGAAGTGGGGCTCATGGGGGGAAAAAGCGACCAGAGACCATTGATTTTCAATGAGAGCGAGTGACTGCCGGCGATATGAGCGACGCCGACCATTGCGACTAGATGTTGTGTTCAGCGACTTTGAAAGTTGAGAAAAGTTTAACTTTACGCAAATGTGAAGCGACTTGTTGCAGCGACTACTAATGGGAGTGAATACAGTAGAGTGTACGTGATCTGTAGCCTCCCGTGCTCGCTAGCAGAAGGAGCAAGGATCTGAGGCTGTGGAAACGAGCAGTGCCAAGCTGGACACTTCCCCGAGGAAACATGGAGGCCGTGGCCGAGACGGCCATAAGCTAAGCTTAGCTTATTGGCACTTGCGCTTTCTCTGCAGACAGATGGCTGCAAAGGCAAAGAGCACACACTGCTTCTGCTATGATGCATATACTGTACACTGGTGAATTTTATATGCAAATGCTATCCCTCCAGAATGTTTCATTTCAGTGGCAAGAAAACTGGTTTGTTGTGAAAAGCGGAATGCTAGTTGTGCCACCGATGTTACTAAGGCAACCAGTAGGAGGAACGCCTACTGGCTACTTCATAGTACAACGACTGGCGACTTGCAGCGATACAATCGCTGTATGTGTGAACGTACCTTAACAGTCCTGGGATAAGCCTAGGCCAGTCTTTATGATTACAGCAGCGGTTTTTAGAATGGTACAAGTCTGGTAATAATCCTACCATATGGTGTTATATATTATACTTGTATTTGGTGTCAGAAAGCTATATTTAATATTCTGAGCACCACACACATGCTCGAATACAGTCACTTATTAACTGTGTCATCACTGAGTGTACTCATGTGGGTTATACTTGGAGTGAACTGTACAAACTGTGAACTATTGAAAGCTCTTTTGAGCCGAGCTCATGCACATGAGTCATTTAATCATGTCTTTTGGTTACGGATAAACGTAATCTCTATTGAAGCTTTTTTTTTTTTTTTATATACAGTTCTTCCACTCCTTTAGGTGCTCCTAATGCAAGGTGACAGCATGTGATCTGCTTTAGCAGTATATTACACGTACACGATAAAGCATAGAAACCGAGGTCTAATCTTGGTCAGTGAATTATATTATTGTCCATAATATATCTGATATTACAAGGGTATTTTGTTGACCGTGTGTTGGAGTTATGATGTTGCTCTTGACTCCAGCGATGATGTGCAAAGTGGGAATGTGTAGGTGGGTGTATTCATGACTGAGCATCTCTCCAGCTCTGGCTGTGCTGCAGGAGTGTGTATTGTATGCCAGGCGTTTTTATGTACACAAACATTTGTCTCTTAGCACTTTTTTTTTTTTTTTTTTTTTTTTTTTTTTAAATACATTGTTTTATGCAAGCTGCCACTGGTTTCTTTGTCTTCTCCATGAGTTAAAGTTCACATTGCCTATTGGTTCTCCTGTACTTTTTCACAGCAAATGCGAGTGTTGCAAACAGATTAGCATCGTGTGCATTCTTGTTTTTGTCCGAGAGACGGAAATCAGGACCTGCGACTTTTAGATTTGCAGAGTGTGAAATTCTGAGAAAAGTCGTGATAAGCACTGTAATGCTAATCGTTGCTTCGTGAACGAACAGTACGAGCTCTTAAATAACAGGTGTGTGTATGTTTTGGAATATTTTCTATTCTTAAGAAAATATCGCACCATTTGCGACACCGTATGGTGTTTTGAATGTGAAGAATCTTCAATGTGGAAACTTCAAAATACTGCAATAAATGACTCCTCAGGCGTCGTCAAATCCAGATATGAAAATGAGAGCAGCTCTGAGTGGACATACCTTTAAGACCATAGTTAAGAATATAGATATTTGTTGGAGTCCAGTGTAAGGACGTCTTAAGGTAGAAGGATTGAAGTCATGGATATTAACAGATCATTATTTATTCTCATAGATTTTATTAGTCAGCTAGCCATCATGAGCTAACCTGGCAAGATTTCCGAGAGGACGTTTAAGTCATGTACATAAATGTTCATATTCTTTACTTCTAAAGATAGCTACCGTGAGCTAACCTGCAAGGAAGGAAATTTCATATTTATCAATCAAAACCTTCGAATTAACTCACGACAAATACGAGTTAATATTCTTTACATGACATTGAATGTACAGTATGTTTCCTTTTGTTCTGACACTGTTTCACTCTCACTCTCTGATTGGCTGCCACTGCTGCCAGTCACTGTGGACTTCTTTTAAGCTTAAAGGGGCATGATGATCTAGTTGTTTTCATTTCACTGCAAGTTATATACAGTATATAACTGTGTGTGTGACAAATAAAAATCTTGAATCTTGAATGATGATTTACGTTTCTGAGAATAGTGTGCATGCATGATATTAAAAAATATTAAATATTAGATAAAAAGTGCCTTGATGGTCCTCTAAGGTAAAATGACAAATTAGAAGATTCGAAGAAAATGAAGATGTTTGATTTAACTCTCTCTCTCTCTCTCTCTCTCTGTGTGTGTGTGTGTGTGTGTGTGTGTGTGTGTGTGTA
>JANDJT010000012.1:8922739-8941578 GCA_024331685.1 Stegophilus panzeri
TGTGTGTGTGTGTGTGTGTGTGTGTGTGTGTGTATATATATATATATATATATATATATATATATATATATATATAGTAGAGAGAGAGAGAAATCACTATGACTGCATGTTTTTATTTTATTTATTTATTTTAATTATCTTCAGAATGTATGGGCCAGAATTAAGATTAGGTATTATTCTTCACTACTGGAAGTAGTCAAATATTTCAGCTGTAGATGTACTTCAGTTTTGGAACCAGCCTTTCTAGTGCTTATATTTCTTCACAGTCCTTCAAGTGAAATTAGAAGACTTGTGTCTCCCTCTAGTGATGATACTTGCTGGTGCAGTTGTAAAGTTTCCCATGAATATGTACTTGTACAGTGGGGTTCAAAAGTCTGAGACCACTAGTGAAAATGCTTCCATTGTGCATTCTTTTCTAATTTAATGCAACAGATTTTTATTACAGATTATATTATTGATAGCAGCTTGAGTGAAAAGTAGAATGTCTCAAATATGTACTGTAATGAGTAAATAATAAGCTTCAGAGTTTCTTAGTATTTTGTTTGTCCCCTTTTTTGTTAACAGTGTGCTCTCGAGCTGGCACGGACTCCACAAGTTTGTGCGCAAACATATGGTCCATGTTTATGGAGTTGGAATTGTTTCATAATTCCCGATAAATAGATTACGATCCACAAATAAATGTAGTGAGATTTACAAAGATTAAACAAATTTACAAATACATTGAATGAGATCCACAAATATGTTAGTAGATTCACAAAAATAAATTAAATTGACAAATAAATAAAATGAGATTTGCAAGTAAATTATTATTATTATTATTATTATTATTATTATTATTATTTTACAAATATGTTTTTATGTCACAAACACAACTCTTTGTGGATCTCTGCACGCATTTGTGGGTTTTGAAACATTTCTAGCATCAAGCGTGCACACAAATCCACAGAAATAGTTGGACTCCGCCCACCGTCTACTGACCAACCGTAGCACATTCTCGCGCCAACCAATCACGCTTTGTTTTACAGTCAGGACGGGAACAGAGACTGCGTCCGAAATCGCATATTATGTCCGTACGTACTGAATTCAATACAGCACGTGTTAATCAGTACGCATGTGTATCATGAGTACAATCCCGGACCAACTACATCCGCCATGTTAGCATTGTCATGTGACCTTCAACATCATCATAAACAAAAAATCTTAAACAAGTTAACAATTTATTCAGGTATTGTTAAACAAGTCCTGTTTAACCAAGGTTTAATACTTAAAAAGAGCTGACGCTGTCTTCTGCATTTCTGTTTTTTTTTTTTTTTTTTCCTGAGATTGTCCGCACCAGTCCCGTTGCATTGTGGGATTGTTTGACTCGTGTAACAGTACACCATCCGGGTATTTCTCGCCTACTGTTTCTCGCATACTTAGAATTCTGACATACGACACCTCTGGCGTACTGCTTTTCAAATACTATATAGAAGGTAAGTATGCGGTTTCGGACGCAACCATTGTCATATTGCACCAAACTCGCATATTACGAAGTCTCTACAACATGGCCGATCAGGAGGAATGACGACAGGAGAGTGGTTCTTACCACCTAACAGCATCACTGTAACAACATCTAAAAGAAAACAAGCAACATTATGGGTCATCAATTCTTTATTTTAAGGCAATATACGTGTTTTCACCAGTGTTTCCTGCTTCACTACCAAATCGGTAGCGAATCCAGAGTAGTGATTTTACAGTTAATTGAGTGTGGTGAGATTAAAAGACTGTGTATCTTTTTGGCAAGAAAATCTTGTCCTCACAGGCAGCCTGCCAAAACACAGCGCGACCAGTGTCCTCCAATTCACGGGCTAATGATTACATGCGCTAAACGAACCGTGCTAAAAGACTCAGGAACTTTAGGAGTTACTGGTTTGAATCGCTCTAACGAATCTTTACTGAATCAGTGAATCAATCATTACTGATCCATCAGACCACTCATCTAGAATAACAGTGCATTTATGACTCATAATGTTGCTTGTTTTATTTTAGATGTTGTTACATTGATGCTGTTAGATGGTTGGCTGTGGCTCAGGTGGTAGAGCGGGTGGTCCACTAATCGTAGGGTTGGCGGTTCAATTCCCGGAACCGCATGACTCCACATGCCGAAGTGTCCTTGGACAAGACACTGAACCCCAAGTTGCTCCCGATGGCAAGTTAGCGTCTTGCAAGGCAGCTCTGCTACCATTGGTGTGTGAGTGTGTGTGAGTGTGAATGGGTGAATGAGAACCAGTGTAAAGCACTTTGGATAAAAGTGCTATATAAGTGCAGACCATTTAGATGGTTAGAACCACTCTTCTGTCGTCACGCCATTGGTTGGAGCGAGAACGTACTACAATTGGTCAGTGCAATGTGGCGGTTATCTGATTGGCTTGAGTAGACGGTGGGCAGAGTCCACCTACAGTATTTGTGGATTTATGTGCACTCTTGACGCTAGAAATGTTTCAAAACCCACAAAAGCGTGCAGAGATGCACAAATACACAGGATGCGATCCACAAATGAATGCAGGACAGAGTCGTGTTTGTGACATAACATCTTTGTTAAAAAAACAAAAAAAAATTGCAAATCTCATTTTATTTATTTGTCAATTTCACTTACTTTGTGAAATTACTAACATATATTTGTGGATCTCATTCAATGCATTTGTCAATTTGTTTAATTTTTGTAAATCTCACTAAATTTATTTGTGGATCGTAAGCTATTTATATGGAATTATGAAACCCCATACATTTTAGATCAAATCCACCGGTGTGTAAGAGATTAGCTATGAGAAAAATCTGAAAATCTTTTATACAAAGCAGTTCCTTATACATGGCCAATATCACAAACGTGCTTACATATAAATAGAGACCTAGAAATAGGGCAGAATTTTAAATATTAAACATTTAAGATATTGAACATTTACTAGCCAATATGAATTAAAAATTTCGAAATTCTAAAACCTTCTGTTTGTTTCCAATTTTAAATGGAAAAAAAAAAAAAAAAAAAATACTCCCGGATTTTCAATGTGGTGTCAGAACCCACTGTGCTCCATGTATTTACATGATTATAGACATATAATAGACATGATTAGATACCTGCCTGGACCCAGAACATGCACTACAGCTGAATTCAAATTTCTAAAAGTTTAGCTTAACACTGATTACAGACAGGCTGTCATGTAGCATACAGAAACCTATGCAAGTGATAGATATTACACCAGGCTTGGATATTAATTCAGTGGATTCTGTAAAGCAGCCATGCAATATATTAAAATGATATCAGTGTGTGTTAAGGCAGTTTCTTGTAGGAATGAATGAACTTCAAATCCGGTCAGTGGGACGCCACTAATATACTGAGAATATTCAACAGCTATATGAAACCCTTTTTTGATACAATGCTGTGCATAAAAAGTATTTTCCCCTATCCTGATTTCTTCTGTTTTTGTGTATATCTCGTACTAAATTGTTTCAGAGATTAAACAAAATCTAAACTAAAACAAAGGCAACCTGAGTAAACACAAAATACAGTTTTTAAATGATAATGTTATTTATTCAAGCAAAATTAACGTTATTTATTGAAGCCTGTGTGAAAATGTATTTGCCCCCATAGTTACTAATTTCCCAAATCTATGAAATTGCATTGATAATGAGGTTCAGCTGGACTAGACACAACCAGGCCTGATTACTGCAAACCCTGTTCAATCAAATCAACACTTAAATAGAACTTTTCCAACAGAATGAAGTTGGGTAAAAGGTCTTACTCAGTAACACACTATGCCTAAGTTGAAAGAAATTCCAGAAATGATGAGGAAGACGGTGATTGAAATGCATCAGTCTGGGAAGAGTTACAAAACTATTTCAAGTGTGGCAGTGTGATGGTGTGGGGATGCTTTGCTGCTTCAGGGTCTGGGCAACTTGCAATAATCGAGGGAAACATGAATCCAAAGCATAGGAGTAAGTCCTAGTCCTAGAAGTAAGTGAAAGACTGATCTCCAGTTATCGGAAGCATTCAGTTGCAGTTATTGCTGCTAAAAGGTGGCACAGTCAGATTTTATGTTTAAGTGGGCAATTAGTTTTTCACATGGGTGATAGGAGTTGGGTAACTTCTTTTGCTACAATAAAATAAACAAATAAATAAATAACTGTATAGTGTGTTTATTCAGGTTGCCTTGGTTTTATGTTGTATTTTGTTTGAAGGTCTAAAACTATTTAGCATGAGATATATACAAAAACAGAAGAAATCAAAATTTTTCACAGCACTGTATTTGAGCTATTGTATAGTTTTAAATATATAATTAAAGATAATAACCAAACCAAGATTAAGATTTCCATATGTTCTCCCTTTGTCCACACAGGATTAATTCAGGTTCTCTGGTTTCCTCCCACTTTTAAAAAAAAACATAGTAGATTGGTAGAACTATAAGTTGCCCCTAGTTATAAATGAGTGCATATACAGTGGTGCTTGAAAGTTTGTGAACCTTTTAGAATTTTCTATATTTCTGCATAAATATGACCTAAAACTTTATCAGATTTCAAAAAGAAGTCCAAAAAGTGACCCCAGTGGTCATTTATTTATTAAAGGAAATGATCCACTATTACATATCTATGTATGGCAAAAGTATGTGAACCTCTAGGATTAGCAGTTAATTTGAAGGTGAAATCAGGTGTGAGTAAGCACCCTTGCACAGGGATGCAAGGAGAAAGTCACTGCTCTCCAAAAAGATCATTGCTGCCCTTCTGCAGTTTGCTAAAGATCACGTGGACAAGCCAGAAGGCTATTGGAAAAATGTTTTGTGGATGTATGAGACCAAAATAGAATTTTTGGTTTAAATGAGAAGTGTTATGTTTGGAGAAAGGAAAATACTGCATTCCAGCATAAGAACCTTATCCTATCTGTGAAATCCCATTTACTTCATTAGAGCCGGGACGGCTTGCCGTCATTGATGGAACAATGAATTCTGAATTATTCCAGCGAATTCTAAAGGAAAATGTCAGGACATCTGTCTGTGATCTGAATCTCAAGAGAAAGTGGGTCATGCAGCAAGACAACGATCCTACGCACACAAGTCGTTCTATCAAAGAACGGTTAAAGAAGAATAAAGTTAATGTTTTGGAATGGCCAAGTCAAAGTCCTGACCTTAATCCAATAGAAATGTTGTGGAAGGACCTGAAGCAGGCAGTTCATGTGATGAAACCCACCAACATCCCAGAGTTGAAGCTGTTCTGTACTGCGGAACGGGCTAAAATTCCTCCAAGCCCATGTGCAGGACTGATCAACAGTTACCGGAAACGTTCAAAAAGCAAAGGGCCACATACTTTCACCACACACAGATATGTAATATTGGATCATTTTGTCTCATTTGTTTTATTGGATTCACTTTGTCTGCTTTTGTCTAGCACTTGTTTAGGTCATATTTATGCAGATATATAGAAAATTCTGAAGGCTTCACAGACTTTCAAGCACCACTATAGTTTCCCACAATGGATTGGTGTCATCCGAAGGTTATCCTGCCTTCTGCACCATATTCCTGGTATAGGCTCAAGATCCGCTCTGACCTTGACCGGGATATGAAAAATTTTGACGTGTTTACTTTCCTTGCTGTGGAGAACTGCATTGTGAGCTCTACGGCTTATTTTTTCTATCGTGGACGGATGAACATGTTTGGTTAATTGCCTTGGTCATTTGTCGATTCTGACGCCAGAGTGTTATGTACTCGACAAGGAGATCGCTCTGGGTGGCGAATACAATGATGCACCTGTACACACAACTTACTTGTACATGACACACATTGAAGGATTACGTGCATTGTGTATATTTAGCAACATGAGCAGCATCAGAACTCCTTCCCTTTGCGCTACACCCTTATTTAAGGATGAACAAACTCCAGTTCGTATTTCTTATTCTATATAATCCACTCGACGAGTCATTAAGGTGATAAGTCACGATACCAAGAGGATGGACTCATTCCTCCTGAGGACAAACTGTTGAGAAAACAGCTTATAAATGCTCAGTTTTGATTACTGTTTTGTCAGCACAGGTGTGTGTATGTGTGCAAGTGGTTCATCATACTCCTGTTTCCCCCTAAGCAGCCTCCCTGTTGTGTTCATTTTGAAATGAGCTTTAGCTGACGGCATTCGTGGTACAGCTCATCACACCAAAGAGAGAAAAACGCAAACATGAACCACAAAAATGCAAACTGTTTGTGATCATTAAAAAAAAAAAAAAAAAAAAGGATTTTTTTTTTGTAACCCTTCATTCTATATTATACATTATTCCTGCTTAATTATCAATTCGTTTGTGTGCTACAGATAAAAATCTGCAATTGAATCATCATTTAAAAATGTAACCTAAGTAAATTTTACCTAGTATAGTATTAACCCAGTCTGTGTCTCTGTGTTTCTGTCTCTTCTTATGTCTCTATAGGACAGTAAAGACCCTCCAGACTGTACTTTCAATGAGTCCTTCACGTCTACGGCTTGTACTCTCGGAGTGGACCTGCGTCGGGGGCGACGTCGTTTCTCAGGAAACCTGCAGCTGCCCCCGCTGTCATGGCGACAGACAGAGAGGTCACGGACCCCTGATGAGGAGATAATCTGTCGGCCGACCACGTTACCCTTCATCAGGCCGCCCCGCATCGACATCACGCCTGTGGACTCAGAATGGTAAGGCTTTGTTCAAAACCTGTGTGCTCAGGCGAGAACTTCAGGCGTTTGAGTGTGTTTACATGAGCTTGGTCTTGTGAGACATGTGGTGCACCAGTGTCACAGTTTATGTTCCAGCTCTATAATCAAGCTGGATTTGATGTACTATGTATAAGTGGTAGTTATTTCTATATTTGACTAGGGTCTTTCATTGTACTAGAAACCAAACCTGAAATGCATCACCCTCAGGGATCTATTTTCATGCAGATGTTAGCATAATTTACTCACAGAACATCAGTATAATGTTATTATATAATGCTATATGTGGTTGGGGTGTAAGCCATTTCTTCTTTTTGCCCATTCGCTATTTTTTGTAGCCAGAAACGAACTTCTGAATGAATTGGGTTTATGCTACCATCTCTTATACTATAGTGCTGTTGAATTCTCAAATTAGAAAGTACTGATTAATTTCTCTAACAGCACAGCTGTAATTTTAGTGCATTAATTCGATTAATTCTTTGATTAATTAACGATGAATTCTTCTAATATGAAATTCGTCTACAGTAAAAACTTACAAATTACACAGGGACTAGTGGACACTCCACATAATCATTCCAAAAGACTAACAGTAAACAGATGTTAAAAATATATTGTTATTTAACAATGGAAAAACTTTGATATAGCGAAGCTTTCTATAAGGAGTTGTTGATCGAACGTTCATGGAAGGAGTCTCCAATGTCAGCACTTAAAATGTCTGCACCAATTCTTACAAATAGTACTAATGTCAGTCCATTTTGAATATACAGTAAAGAAACTGCTAGCTAAATACTGTTTAAAATCAAATCAAATCAAGACAGAGTTGTTTTATCTGTAACAAATATGAACATTTCCTTTGTAGATAGAAAATGTGAATGAGAGTGTTGATGCATCAATACACACAGCATATCACATCAAAACTAAATTACATACACAACTGTCCCAGTGATTGCTATCCTATAGACAAGAATTTAGCCACAGAGTGAGTGACATGACAAAACAAAAAAGACAATTGTTGTTTTCTGCCAGCTGCTTGTTTCTATAAGAGCACCATGAAATCTATCAGTAAAAAAAAATCTAACTGTATATTTGTTCATTTTTGAGACCTATGTTTAATAGGCAATTAAAATAAACCCATTTCAAATATTGCATTTTCTTTTTTTTTTTAGCACAGATACATTACATGGACACCATCACATCCATTTGGTCCTCTGGCAGAAAAACAAAACATTAAACCACCGTATTTAACCGTGGGCATGAGGTACTTTTCCATATGGCTACCTCTCTGTGTGCGCCAAAACCACCTCTGGTGTTTATTGCTAAAAAGCTCTATTTTGGTTTCATCTGACCATAGAACCCGATCCCATTTGAAGTTCCATTAGTGTCTGGCAAACTGAAGACGCTCGAGTTTGTTTTTGGAGGAGAGTAGAGGCTTTTTTCTTGAAAACCGTCCAAACAACTTGTGGTGATGTAGGTGACTTCAGATTGTAGTTTTGGAGACTTTCTGACCCCAAGATGCAACTTCTGCAATTCTCCAGCTGTGATCCTTGGAGATTTTGTAACCACTCGAACCATCCTCTTCACAGTGTGTTGAGACGATATAGACACACGTCCAATTCCAGGTTTATTCATAACATTTCCAGTCGACTGGAACTAGTTTTTGAGACCTATGTTTAATAGGCAATAAAAATACTCCCATTTCAAATATTGCATTTTCATTTTTTCAGCAGATACATATTATATGGCCAAAAGTATGTGGACACCATTACATCCATATGGGTCAATTCCAAAACTATGAATGTTAACACAGACTTGGTCCCCCCTTTTGCTGGCTGTGGGGATTTGTGTTCATTCAGCCATGAGTGTATTAGTCGGGTCAGGCACTGTGGTTAGCATTCTTATTCGTCCTGAAGGTGTTTGGTGGGGTTGAGGTAAGGGCACTGTGCAGGCCACTCGAGTTCTTTCACATCGAGGTCGACCCATTGATCGGTTTTGCCGATTAATCGGCACTGATAACTGATTGCTGGAACTATCTGTTATTGGAAAAAATCCACACTAGTTTTTCCTGGTTGCGTCCGTTGTGGGAACAGCTGAGAAGTGCCCGCTGTCATTACACAGTCCCAGAGCAGCCTCTAGAGGTGAAATAAAAACTATCACTGACCAATATTTTGTTTTATTTTAAGTGTTTTTTTTTTTGTTTGTTTTTTTTAAAATCATTTTGGATGTCTCTGTTTTTCTTTGTTATTTGGAGTGTTACTTTTTGCTTTGGCTTGTATGTGTATCTTGTATACAGTGCCCTCCACTAATATTGGCACCCTTGGTAAATATGAGCAAAGAAGGCTGTGAAAATTGTCTTTATTGATTAACTTTTTGATCTTTTGTTAAAAAAAATTCACAAAAATACTCTGCTCTCATGGATATCAAACAATTGCAAACAAAACACAGATTTATCAAAAAGAATTTTGGTAAATATAGGTATGCGACAATTATTGGCACCCTTTCAGTCAAGACTTTGTGCTACCTCCCTTTGCCAAGATTACAGCTCTGAGTCTTCTCCTGTAATGCCTGATGAGGTTGGAGAATACATGGCAAGTGATCTGAGAGCATTCTTCCATACAGAATCTCTCCAGATGTTTAAAATTTCGAGGTCCACACTGGTGGACTCTCATCTTCAGTTTACCCCACAGGTTTTCTATGGGTTTCAAGTCAGGGGACTGGGATGGCCATGGCAGGACCTTGATTTTGTGTCAGTAAACCATTTTTGTGTTGATTTTGATGTATGTTTTGGATCATTTTCCTGCTGGAAGATCCAACCACGGCCCTTTTTAAGCTTTCTGGCAGAAGCGGTCAGGTTTTCACTGAATATCTGTATATATATTGAGTCCATGATGCCATGATGCCATAACAAAATGTCCAGGTCCTCTGGCAGAAAAACTAAACATTATAGACAAAGAGGACTAATCTCACACACCTGTTCCATCCATCCATCCATCTTCTATACTGCTTTATCCTTTTCAGGGTCATGGGAAAACCTGGAGCCTATCCCAGGGAGCATCGGGCACAAGGCGGGGTACACCCTGGACAGGGTGCCAATACACACATCTGTTTCTGATCACAATCAACATCACACCACACTATAATAGAGACTGTTCAGGCGCTAGGCTTTTTTGAAGTAGTACGCTCAGTTAATCTTTCCTTGATCTAGTGTTTGTTTTTCACTTTGTTTACTCTTTTGACCTTGATTCTCTGCCTTGCCTGTTTTGTAATGATTGCCTGATTGTGTGACCACTGCCTGTCTTTATGTCTTTTGCCTTTCCCTCTGGATATTATACTCTTCATTAAAGCTCTTAACTGCAATTGCATCCGTCCTAAGCCTCCATTACATGACACAGATCCCACTTGGCAAATCATGTCTTTTTCCGGTGTTCCCCAAGATGAGCATGGGATCCTTTTTGAGTCTGGCTTCTCTCAAGGTTTCTTCCTGTTATAGTCTCAGGGAGTTTTTCCTTGCCACCGTGGCCTGTGGCTTGCTCATTAGAGATACGTTCATAAATGTAAAATTCATATCTGGAATTGATATATTTCTTTAAAGGTGCTTTGTGAGAATGTCCATTGTTAAAAGTACTATACAAATAAAATTCAATTGAATTGAATGTCTTTATGGACCTGGTTTTATGCACAGGGGCGTTGTCATGTTGGAACTTGTTTGGGCCCCTTAGTTCCAGTGAAGGAAAATTGTAATGCTACACCTATACAAGGACATGCTAGACAACTGTGTGCTTCCAACTTTGTGTCAACTGTGAAGCTGATTTTTATTTAATTTTTTTTCTTGTTAAGTCACGGATATCTGAGATACAAGTAAGACTCTCTGTCAAATAATTCCTAAATGATTAAGCAATATTGTAATGTAAGACATGATCTGTCATGGCACGAGCACCATCACAGACTTTTAAGGTCTACATTGTATTTATTTTCTCCCAATCTATTTTCACAGTTGTGCTGTTCTGTGCCAGGTTACATTGTGCACCGACGCTCACAAACGTTTTCGCTGGTGTGGCTGAATATCACCTGTCCAGCATGTTTGATTTCCTGCTAATTAGTATGAGGTTAAAATAGCTCATGTTGCTATGGCATTCCTCTGATTGTATTTCAGTTTCAGTCATCTAACTAGAGATTTGATCATTCTGTTGTGATTTGCTTGGTCTATATTCATTGTGAGGTTTATTTAATTAATCTGTTGACTACAGGGTGTAAGTTCCTTAGTCTAAAAACTTTTCTACAGTGTTTATTGTTGCCGTCCCTAATAAAGACATTCCTGCTTTTTGTCTAAAGAGGGCAGCACTGGGATAACCTGTGCAGTCGTCTTGTCGTTTCATGCTTATTCATGTGTTGACTGAGCACACATCTTGTTGGACAATGAGAAAAAGAGAGAATGTTCACTGTGTACACACAAACGTGGCATTAAAAGCCTTATACAACTTGATGGAAAACAGATTAAACCTTGATGGAAAAGAGATTTTATAGTTACGTGAAAATAAATGCAGCGGTCATAGAAGGATCACCGAATGTGACACGGAGCATTTATTTTGCATTAGCGTAATTCGTGGGTGGTAATGATTTGTTATCTATTGTAAATGCATTGTGACTGGAGTGCTAATGGCTGACACTGGAAGCGCCACACACACGCAAACACGTGCACACACACACACACACACATTTGTCCTTTGCCCTGCTCGCTTACACTCTACTATGGTTCCACTTGTTAGAGCTGTGTTTAATGCAGTTTGCATCAGGAACAAAGGATGCTCTAGAGAAAGTGGTTTTTGGAGCACAATTACTTTAGTGCTGGGTTGCAGCTGAGATTGACTGTGGTGTTAGTTCCCAGTGGGCTGTGGGTGACATTTTATAAAGCATCCATAAGCAATGAGACCAAAGGAGTAGGGCTGCTATTTTAAGCCATAATTAGGATTTTGTGAATAAGTTATTGGTTTACATCAGAACTATAGAATATAATACACAGCCTGTAAGTAATTGGATTGATATAATTGTTGTTGTTGTTGTTGTTGTTGTTGTTGTTTTGGCTGTGTACACTTTAATTAATTGCAGTTGAACTGAAAGAAGGACTAATGTTTAAATGCAGACTGTCAACTTTACTTTGACAGCTTTGAGTAAACAATGTAGGAATCCTGTATATTATCCTGTTTCATAGGATGTAAATATTTGGACTGCTGCTCTTAGCCCAAGGAGGTATGTAAAGTGGGTGGATGTATGTGGGTGGATTGTAAAGTGGATGTATGTATGGATAGTGTGTGGATGTATGGATAGTGGATGTATGAATGTAAAGTGGATGTATGAATGTAAAGTGGATGTATGAATGTAAAGTGGAAGGATGTATGAATGTAAAGTGGAAGGATGTATGGATAGTGGGTGGATGTATGGATATTGGGTGGATGTATGTAAAGTGGATGTATGAATGTAAAGTGGATGGATGTATGGATAGTGGGTGGATGTATGTAAAGTGGGTGGATGTATGTGGGTGGTTGTATGTAAAGTGGATGGATGTATGGATAGTGGTTGTATGTAAAGTGGATGTATGTATGTAAAGTGGATGGATGTATGGATAGTGGGTGAATGTACGTAAAGTGGATGGATGGATGTAAAGTGGGGGGATGTATGTAAATGGGTGGATGTATGGATAGTGGGTGAATGTACGTAAAGTGGATGGATGGATGTAAAGTGGGGGGGATGTATGGATAGTGGGTGGATGGATGTAAAGTGGATGGATGGATGTAAAGTGGGGGGATGGATGTATGTAAAGTGGGTGGATGTATGTAAAGTGGATGGATGTGTGGATGGATGTATGTAAAGTGTTTGTATGTATGTAAAGTGGGTGGATGGATGTATGGATAGTGGGTGGATGTATGTATGTAAAGTGGATGGATGTATGCTAAAGTAGATGGATGTATGGATTGTGGGTGGATGTATGTAAAGTGGATGGATGTATGTAAAGTGGAAGGATGTATGTAAAGTGGGTCGATATATGGATAGTGGGTGGATGTATGTAACGTAGATGTATGGATAGTAGGTGAATGTATGTAAAGTGGATGGATGGGCAGTGGGTGGATGGATGGATGAACTGACAGTGGATGGATGGATGGATGGATGGATGGATAGACAGTACAGGGAAACACAGTACAGATATGATTGATAATGGTTTAAAATAGACACTGTACTTGTATTCAATCTGAGTGCTGATTCGAGGGCTATAAATGTTTTCTTTACCATTCACTGTTTCAGCTTGCAGCTTGTTTTAACTTTAAAATGGTTTGTATGTGTACCGCATAACCAATACAGTTCTTACCACTGTAAATTTAGTGGTAATCTCTGAAATGACAAATTATTCTGATTATCTATGGGGAAAGAATGATTGAACATATTCTACAAAAATAAACGTCCCTCTAACTTGCCTTAGACTTCCATTGTAAGTGAAGTTTCTAGTAGAGGTGTTACATCATTTACTATTGTACATGAATCACCTCAAAATTATTTTCAGTGGTAATCCCACATACACTACAGATGCAGTACTTAGATATTAGGCTGAAAAAATGCTGAAGTGGTCCTTTAATGTACTGTGTGATATATCCTTCTCAGCTATGATGCTAATTGGGTGACAAGTCTCAAGCTCTCACTCTGCTTTTACCTTTTTTTTTTTTAATTACTCTGCATCCCTAGTCCTCTCAATTTCTCTGCATTTCTCTTGTTTATTATTGCACCGGTAGGAAGAATGTTTTGAGTAGCTTGTTTTTTTTTTTTTTTTTTTTTTTTTTTTTTTTTTGCCTTACCTTAGCTGCGAGTGAGAGGTTTATGTCATCCTTTCAATTATGTAAGGTCCTCTCTAAAGCTCTCCCACTCAGGGCCCAAGCTAGTTCCTCTGAGAAGTCATGAAAGCATAAAATGTGAAGGTCTACCTTGCCACAGATGGCATTCTAGACTGCAACATTACCCACCAACCCATGGCACACACTCCACAACAGATTCTAGCTTGCAGCATAAAGCTTATTTGGAAGCTTAACACCGCATACTCTTAGTAGTGTCGCTTCAGCTGTGTGTTTGAGTTTAGAGTTGCTGACAAAAACATCCATCGTATCTGAACAACGTTCGGGGGGGGGGGGGGGGGGGCGCGTGGGATTCGTGTACCATAGAATTCATATTCTATGGTACACGATGTAAGATAAAACATTCTAGCTAAAGATGAATTTAGAAACACCTCCTTACATAAGCCATCCTACAATAAACTCATTTTACACCACAGTGCTGTTGAATTCTCAAATACTCAAATGATTGATTGGATGCTGATTCATTTTCTAAAAACAATCTTAGACAGTAGTATCAGTTATAATTCAAATTACAGTATGATGTTATGGTTTCATTGACTTTTTTTTTTTTAAATGGCGTTGGGGGGGGGAACTCAGTGATAAAACACAGACAATATGTAGACCGAACACAAAAGTAAAAATGAAATATTGCATTCATTCAAGCAGCAATCATCGGGGTCCAAGCACTATTTTGCTAGCAGGGGTAACTTTGCAATTCCTACCATAGTACCCAATATTGATAAATGTTTTTGTGTGCTGTTTGTTCATGATCTTCAGGCAAAGTCTATAATCAGACATAGATTTTGCTGAATGTTTCAAAATAATCACTCGTTGGGATGGTAGGGCTTTGATAGAGGACCCGAGGCGGTACAGTCGTAGCTGAGTAGGGCTGAGGAAAAGACACAAACTATCTTCGACCACGAGTCTGGTTCTATACTTGCTCTTCTTGTATGCCAATGTTGAAAAATCAGCCTCACAGAGATAGGTCTATGTGAATGGGAGAGTGCTTTTTTTTTCAATACAATGTCACTCAGTTCTCCAAAAATCCGCCAATGGCTTCACTGTGAACCTCTGTGTACATTCGTTCATGCGACCCCCGTTCTACCGCCAGGTTAAGAACCGCTAGTTTACAGGACTGTAACAATATTATTTCTCTATTTTAAATATAGCAAGATGTTTTCAAGCTTTAGCAAACTGAAAACATTAAACATGAATGGTGGAGCACTACAAGAGAGATCTAGAAAGATCTAGAGGACAAAGACAAATTCAAACCAAATTTAGCTCCAGATTTAGTAACATTGAATTTATTCCTGGTTGAGATTTTAATATTTGAGCCAGATAAACTTTAAAATTCACCTTTTACAGCCATACAAAAAGTAAAGCTTAAAAAAGGATCATTATTAGCTGTTGAATTTTCATTTGGGGTTAGCGTCAATGTAAGCCCAATTATTAGCGTCAATTATAAGCCCAATTACCAAGAAAAAAAAACCCATCCTGAAGTACTACTGATAGCTAATCACATAGATTTATGAAATGTAGAAGACATGTGCTGCATCACAATCCACATACTATCCGTCCTAAATAGTATCCAAGATTAGAATTAGCATGTCCCAAATCGTAGTATGTTGAAATGAGTATCCCAAAGGTACTCGGATGGTATATTATTTCCAGTAGATTGGAAGTGTTTATCCCGAAACACTTTTTTTCAACTAATATTGCCCACAACTCGTTACGCGAGGGAGGAGGAGTTTTGTGACAAACGCGGACGAGTGTGTCGTCAGTGATGCGTATCTTTAAAAATAAATCAAGGGAATGGTAAATGAAATGATATAGTAAAAATTATAGAAGGAATAACGAATGTAGAAAAACTGAAATGCAACCAGGAGTTTGTTTACGGCTACAGCGTGCGTAACTAGGCAACAACGTTCTCTTCCATTACATGCCATGTTAGTATGTCCCAGTACTCGCATACTCGTTTGCTACGCACTCTTTTTGTACTTTTTCTTCACAAAAAGAATGCATACTTTTCGTGCATAGTGCAAGTAGGAGAATTGGGATGCAGCAGTAAATGATCTGCGGTTGATGCAGTTTTCATGAAAATCACATTAAGAGTTTCGCATGTTATGCAAAATAAAATCAAAATCCAGGTGAGTTCTTGTTGTGTAATGAAAGATAGGGTTCCATCACTCGCACTCATCAATGATTGCGTCACAATTTACAATTAAGCATGAGGCTCATGATTAACTGTTTATTTGAAATTCAGGAAATGTACATTTTAGCGTTACATTCATCTCTCATAGACTTTGTTCATCATCTTTGTCGTCATCTTCCAATCTCTCCACCCCCCGCCCCCTCTCTTCATGGTCTCCATGGTGAGGATTAGTGTGATGGCACTGACAGGTTACTTTCTTGCTGAAGGCAAGAACGGTGTGCATTGCATCTCCTGAATACTGCTAGGGATAGTCGCACTTGATCCAGCAGTCTGCATTGGATCACTTACGGTGTTTTGAGCACCATGGCGACATTTACAGGGGCGTGGATTCCTCGTACATTTATGCTCATGCCGTAGTGACCTGGTCCATTTGCAGTGTCGTAGTTGTGTCTTGCACATAAATGAAATGATTCATTCATGCATTCATGTTTTGTTTTTCTTGATGCTTATTTTAAGACTAAATAGAATCCTTTTTTTTGGACTGAAGTTGAGCTTCTGGTTTTCACCTTCCTGTTTCTAATTCAAAATGACATGAGTCATCTCAGTCTGAATGGCAGCGTGCCATGCTCTGCTCTCACTCGAATACCGCTGGAGTCTTCTTTTTCCCTTCTGCAGTACTTTTCCCTCATTCATAATTACGAATCAAGCCAGCACATTCAAAATACTTAAAGCTGTAAATCACCTGAGAACAATTTACAGCCTATGTTGGGTGCTTATCTTTCTCTCACAGCTAATCCTGGGCTTGAATTGCTTCAGGATTTTTTTTTTTCGCTCTCCTTGTTGCCATCCTGAGAAGCGCTGAGCTGTGAAAGGCCAAAAGCCATCACCGAAATAAAGCCGCCTCGCTTTGCTTCTACACCGAGACACCCGTCGTAGCGGACCAATCGGCTAGCTCTGGGGGCGGAGCTTCCACCGTCACTATCTGTGTGTCCTTTTTTTTTGTTTCTTTCATCTGTCTAGTTATGCTGTTTATTCTCAATGAAGACACTGCCTGAGGCTACGGACTTAGGTGTGCCTCCTTGGAGCGCTTTCTCTGGTGTTTTTCTTTCTCTGCTCTCTGTGCGCCGAGCAAATTTGTGCTGGAAGGGATTGTGAGTGTGTAGCGAGCGCATATAAAGGAGCATGAGCAAGAAACTGAGCGGGTGATGACGGCTGAAGAGATGCTCTCAGCTCCCTTCTGCATGATTTATTGAGGAGGTCCCTGGAGCTGAATGGAGAAAGAAAGAAGCGTGTGTGTACTTTGGGGAAAGTGAGAGAAACAGGGAGATCTACAAGAGGGGGAAAAAAGCATGAGTGAAGTGTAGAGGAGTTGAAATATCAACGTCTAACAAGAGTCAGATGATTCCTATTAGACAGAGAAGGAGGTAGAAAGGGGTTGGAGAAGGGAGGTCATGTTTACAGTGTACAGAGAGAGAAGTGTGTTTCTTTTTCTCTCAGGAAGCAGGTGTGACTGTGCTGACGAAGCCTCCTCTTAGTGTGTCAGTAGCACTCAGCGCACACGCAAAGGATCGCTCCAGTGCCAGAAACCGAGAGAGACAGTGCACTGCTGGAAGGTAGCTTGATCACTGGACTGAAAATCAGCCTGGAGACTTGCATGACACAATTTTAACAGAGAAGAAGAATCAGTGAGGACGACACAGAGAAATTGTACCAGCTCCATCAGCCACATCCATCAACATGTCATCAAACGAGCTGAGCGCCCCAGACCCAGAGCCCTGCATCCGCACCTTCAAGGAGCATATGCGTCTGGAACTAGAGCCTCCCAGACTCGCTACGTCTCCCAAAGTGTCCCCTCGCAGCTCCCCGCGGCTCTTCCGCAGACTCATGGTCAACAAGGGTGGCCGCCACCGACGACGCTTCACTGTCGCACACACATGGTAAGTCGAGGGAAGAGGAGAGGAGTTTGGAATTGATATGTAATAGGCATGTCTGGAGATGCCACTGGATGGCAATCTGACACTAGAGCTATCTTTATTTAGATATGATTTACATCTATGATTGGGTAACCTGAAAGAATGTGCATGGTGTGTAAAGCTAGAAGGGTCAACATTTACACCATTATATTAGAAGTGCTTGCTTTAAAATAGACTTGTGTATACGGTGGTGTGTCTTTGTGTCGTTACGCGTGGTAAACTGCTAAACAGGCTTGTGGGTTTAGGCGGTACGCTGAACGCTGTGTGTATGTGTGTTTGTACTTCAGCTTTCAGAGTGTAAGCAGGGGGAGTGTAATACGCTAGACTTAATAATTCACTGTATTTGGCTTTCTGTGTGAGAGGAATGAAGATTTTGTGTTTGGAAAAGTAGCTGTTTTCAATGTTGAGCCAGCGATGTGACACATAGCCGGTAAACAGTGGTCTGAATAGGATATAGCACATTTCACCAAGGTCATTGTGGTCTTGTTCTTGGCTCAAGAAGTCATTTTTTCCTTAGTTTCTGTAGAAATGCAGATTTATTCATCAGTCCTGCTTAACCAACTTGATACCGGCTCCAGCAGAGCAGCTGGCAGCCTTGTGTTCTCACAATAGTTTGAGCCCATGGTTTTGTTTTTTACATCCTGGTATTGTACCATTTCTTATTGTTTTACCTTGTAATGGTTTCCCTAACTGGCACATATTGTACGTGCTATGTTGTAATTTGTGGAAGCCAGAAGGCATTTTTTTTTTCGTGACGTTTACGACGTATGACCCGAATTAAACCTGGTATTTAAAATAGAATGCATGGTCAGAAGAAGCTGTACTTTATTTTTTAAAATTTATTTCAGTCTTTGGGTTTATATTCTGCGCTCAGGCTGTCCTCAGCCATAGAGATGATCATGGTAGTGTGTGGGCTGGAAGAGAAATTGCAATCGAAGGCTATTTTGAGGGTTTGGTTGACAAAAATCAAATAAATAGAACACAGATAGTGTCCTATCTTGACTTGTGTTATTGCTAGGTTGGATTCATTTAAGAGATAATTATAATGCTGAGCATCTTCAAGACTTTTGAGCTTATATGGCTTCTTATGTTCAGTACAAAAATAATGAGCTTGTCATGCTACACACCACTATTTGTGTGGTT
>JANDJT010000012.1:8949308-8966973 GCA_024331685.1 Stegophilus panzeri
GGGAACAGGTGCATACATCCTACATTCAACATTGATTTCCCAACAGACCTCTTCTTTCTCATTCGAAACCGATTCTACAGAAGCTCGTTACCCACAAATGAGTGGAATGACAGACAGACGTTAATTACACGCTCACGTATTTTCATGCTGCCTTAATGTAGCAGTCCTACAGTGTTGTAATTAGCAAACTGTGATCATGCAGCATCACTTCCACATTTTCCACTTTCCAGTTTCTACACAGATCTGAATGTCAAAGACATGAAGTAAGTCAATGTCACACCTGGCTGCCCAGTTGCTAAAGCCAGGCTGTGTAAATCCTGCCTCCGAGTTTCATCTGCACGCTTGAAAGCGATTTATTCAGGCGTTCGGTTTGCTCTTTGACGAGCCGTCATGAAGCTGACAGCAGTGATTGTGGTACTGAGACGAATGCAGTAGAATTGGCTGAACCAGAGTACTGCTGGATATGCTAATGAGCAGAAAGCAGAGGAAGAAATGTCTGATGGTGCATAAATAGAGGGTAGCGCTTTATATCAAGGTTCCATTAAATAACATTATTCACTGCATTTTAACATAAACAAATGTGGAACTTAGTGTTAGAAAGATGTAAGTAATGTTAACAACGTAACAGCGTTACACATGTATTAATTGATGTTTATTTAAGTGTTAATGCAATATATTTGAATTAACTCATTTTTACTCAATCCATAACTAAAAAAATAAGTCAACAGAATGACAAAAATGTGTAAAAATTCAATTACAATTTACTGAACATCGGAACATGCTAATCAGCCTCAGTTCAGTTTTTTTTTCCTTTTCAGTTAAGAAACACAAACACGTTCACTAAGGTGTTCATATACACATACAGCAGCGTGCCTTGTTTTCAACCAGCCCAAAAGGACCCATGTCACACCCCTCTTCATCTCCCTCCACTGGCTTCCTGTAGCCGCCCGTATCAAATTCAAGGCCTTGATGCTCACATACAAGACCTTGTCTGGAACAGCACCCTCCTACCTCAACTCTCTCCTGAAGGCTTACATTCCCTCACGCAATCTGCGATCGATTAACGACCGATGCTTAATAGTACCTACTCAGCGTGACTCAAGGTCCCTTTCAAGAACTTTCAAACTAACCGTTCCTCAGTGGTGGAATGAACTTCCAACTTCAATCCGGACCGCAGGATCTCTCACCATCTTCAAAAAACAGCTAAAGACCCACCTCTTCTGTGAGCACTTTACTAACCCCTAAAATGCCAAGCCCACATTATCCTATAAAAAAAACAAAAAAACACTTACACCTCTACTCTGTGCACTTTGCTTTTCTAGAACTAAATTATAAATCTTGTATGGTAGCACTACTTGTATTCTTGTATTGTTCTCTGCTTGATATATCGCTTTGCTTGTATTTCATCATTTGTAAGTCGCTTTGGATAAAAGCATCCGCTAAATGAATAAATGTAAATATTGGTCAGTGTGGATAAAATGTTTCATATAAATGGGATAAACATTGGTTACTATGTTACATTATTTTTTCAAAAGCAATTAATACAAGTGTTACTTTGTTAATTTTACTTATGCTGTTAGTGCAGAAGGTTTTGTCAGTTAAAGGAAACTTAATGTAAAGTGTTGCTGAATGGAGTGTATAGTGGGCAGTGTACAAGGCTTTTAATGCTTTCACGTTTGTTTATAACCTGAAATTTTTGTTAATTAATTTACCAGCTACACCCCATAGGAAGCAACTGAGTGGAAAAAGATGACACTAAAATTTAAACTAAAAACTATAGTTATAGCACATTGTTTTGATATGTACTTCATATTTAAATGGTAATTATGCAGGGATTACAGTCATTTCTGATACAGACTGCGGATACTGGAAATAAATTACATAGTGACTTGTTTAAAAATTACAGGTTTTTACAGGGTAATTTACCAACAATAAATTAAGTTATAACGTAAAACTTACAGACAATATTTTGTATACTTTACAAGTTGAATATGTAAATACATAATAACAAATGCGAGAAATACAAGGCATACTTCAGTACGATGTGCTAAGAAGTAACATAATAGTAGTAAGCAACAGTAAGTAGCAATCTGCTTCAGTAAATACATGTATATCTGACTAAAAAGAATAGTTAACTACAGGTCTCAAACATGTAATAACGCTGTAACATTATACAATTATTCAATATATACTGAAAAGTGAACGGTTATTGATACCATCATTTCCAAATATGAATTTTAGCATGAATTTTGCCATATAACTGATATTTTTTTTATATTAGTTACTATGCACTTAACATTTCCAACTCATAAAGTATGAACCAAGAATTACTATAAGAACAGTAATAAATTCTGAGTACCTATTGGACTACCAATAGTAGTACCGATAAATATGTAACTACTCTCAAGTATATACCAGAGATTACTTCTAATTAATATGTAGCAACTTATTAAATACTAGCTATATGCAACATACTGTAAAATAAAGTACTACCTACAATTGAACATCGACAGTACAAAAGTAGTTATATAAGTATAACTTTATAACTTTATAACTTTATAACTTTAAAGTACAGTTCTGAAAATGCTTTTTATATAACAAGCATATATACACTTATACTGTACGTATTTCTATCTTCTTTCTAAAGAGATGTTGATCATGATGTTCTTCCAAAATAACAGTGTAAGGTTTTCTTATACTGGTGCTATAGACATGGCTAAGTTTGGCATTTTACTGGCATTGAAATCTCATGATCATGATCTTGTTAGGCCTGAGGCTCTACACCAGCAAGCCTACTCTGAAAAGATCTATTGGGAAAAAATATATAAATAAAATAAAAAACAGATGTGTCACTGGCTCAACCATTGGAACGAGTTGGTTAATGCTTTATTGTGAAACATGTTAAACACCTTTATAGGTGATCAAACCTGTCATCCCATTAGAAAAGGTCTGCTGAAAGTTGCCCACACATTGCATTGTGGGATGAGAGTGGTTTGCCAGAGGGCTGTTTGCATCATGAATAATACTGAAGCTGTTTGTGAAACATAAAATGCTTTTGTCTTGTTGGAGCAAATCCAGTTTTGAATAGCTTTCCTGAAATAGGACTTAAACTGTTGTATTTGTATATAAGGCAAGTAAAGTATGGGTTCTCTTCACTGCCATCTCTTTCTTTTTTTCTTTTTTGCATAATATGACAATACCGCTATATAAATGAACCAAAATTCTGGCCAAAAAAAAAGTAAAGACTTTTAACAGATCCACTACGGGTTTTACAGTGCTTCTCCTGAAAAGCTGTCTTTGGTCTGCGCCAAACTTGTCTGCTGTAACTGTGGCCAAACAGCTCTATCTTTGATTCATCTGTCCAGAGCACATTATTCCAAAAGTCCTGGTCTTTGCCTATACGCTCATTGGCAAACTGTAGTCTTGCAAAGGCTTTTTCCTGGCACGCCTCCCATGCAGGACAAATGTGTGCAATCTCTCTCTGATTGTAGAAGCATGTACTTTGACACCAACAGCTGCAAGACTTACTACCAGATACTGTGATGAAATTTTGGAGTTCTTGGAGAGTCCTTTTTTTCATCAGATGGTCTGCTCTTGGACTGAATTTGCTGGGACGGCCAGTCCTGGACAAATTGGCAGTCGTTTGAAATCTGCACCATTTGTAGATGATTTTCTTTACAGTGAAATGATGTATTTAAAATCATTTGGAGGTCTTTTTAAATCCCTTGCCAGACTCCTAGGCATCCACAGTCTTTTTCTGAAGGCCTTATAGAACTCTTTAGATTTTGGCATGATGACATCACACACCTCAATAGCAAAGGGAACACCAGACACTAGATATGAGAGGGGTATAAATAAGAAAGATTCCACCTGCACTCCCTAAAGAGGTTCTGATCACTGGCACCCAATCATGAAGTTTATGGATTTGAAGGTGTGATAAATGTTGGGGTGTATTTACTTTTTCCATGTGACTGATCTGTTTTTTTGTTCATTTAAATTGTGAAAATTACTACAAAATGTCAGTTTTATGTGTCATTTGATAGAGCGTATCAACTTTATTAATAGGCCCTGTTTCAAACAGGATCAAATGTTTGCTTGTCCAAATATGTCAAAAAAAAAAAAAAAAAAAAAAAAAAACTATTTCCATGGGGTGTACTCTATTTTTTCACATGACTGTATATACTAACAGAAATCGATAATTTATAGTATTAATTATCAGCTTGGTTTTATAATATTATCATATTAAAAGGTGAGACTTGTGAATAAAAGGTTTTTTATTATTATTATTATTATCTTGTAATTTTTCAATTAGGCATAAATTAATTAATGCTTTCAATGAATGGTTTTCAAATTGCAGCATTACAGTAGCAGTGGAAACAATATAAATTATGCATGGTACGATAAAAATCAAGAAAAAATAAATATTTTGTAAAAAAAGAATGGGAACTTATGTTTCCTCTCACCTCTCAAATACATGCTGCCTGGCTGTGCTTAATTACCGGTAGGTGTGAACAGTGTGTGTGTGTGTGTGTGTGCGTGTGTGTGTGCGCATGGTGCCCTGTGATAGCCTAGCATCCCAACCACAATCCTGACCAAGATAAAGCGCTCACTGAAAATGAATGAACGAACGAGTTTCAATTCCCCCATCCATCAAAGCAGTTTGACTCATCACTCAGCATTCCAGCTGTTATTCGTTCAACTCACTCTCTCTTTGTTGTTGTTGTTCTGTTTGTTGTCCACATTTGCAAAGCCCAGATGGAAAAGTTGACGTGAGAGATGCAGGCCTCATGGCTGTCTCTTTTTTCCAGGTTTGTTGTGTTGCTTTGCGTTGTGTAAGGGCTCGAAGTTGTTCAGAATGTTTTTCAGGCATGAACATTTTGTGTGTGCTGATGCATGCCATCTTGCACATGTAAGGATTCTGAATCACTGACTCACACAACAGCAGATGATTTTGAGGCAGTTGGTATCTCGTGATAATGCTCACTTTCTGCAGATTTCCAGCATCGATGCTATGAGATTTATTCAGGGTTTTATTCTTTGATGTTCACTGTTGTCACAACTATAGTATTCCACTCCAGTACTGATTTTTTAGCCTCATCAAAACCTAAAGGATCTCATTGTGGTTCTCATCGAAGCCACCCACTTGTTTAAGCGCCACTCGTCACTCTGAAATGCCGATTAAGCCTGGAGAAGCACCACTAGTCCCCTCCTTCATTCTCGCACTATACTAAGCATTTCTCAGTCCTCACCGTCCTAAGAGTCATTAGTCTGAGGGTTAAAAATGACATTTTCAGCACTGTATACAGTTACGTGGAACAGATGTGTTTGATTCAGGCAGCTCGGTGCCTCTTATTAGAGCCAAGAGCTCATGACACACCTCACACACATTTCTCATGTTGGCACATCTCATAATCTGCTCTGATTTTCCTGACAGGAGCACACTGTCACCAGTTTTAAGACTTACAAGGGTTTTCTTGAAAATCTTTTCTGCAGCTACTTACTCTGGCTAGAATATAAAATGGATAGCATTATATGTGTAGAACCACCAGAAATTCATCATGACATTATTGTGCTTTAATTCACAGGGTTCTCCTTTACTCATGACATGAATGATGCCAATTTTTTCATTGCATAAATGCATTTAAATACATAGCATAAGCAATGCTTTAATTTATTTTATACCATGGTCTGTCTGAATACTCGATTCTGATTGGCTGGAAGGTGAGCGTT
The DNA here is from genome assembly GCA_024331685.1 of Stegophilus panzeri. NCBI lineage: Eukaryota > Metazoa > Chordata > Actinopteri > Siluriformes > Trichomycteridae > Stegophilus > Stegophilus panzeri. Next base: position 8,955,039 of record JANDJT010000012.1, read on the forward strand.
CAAACCGTGTAATGCACAGGCAGTTCCAGTCAGTTTAATCACCGTTCTAAATGAATGTGCTGCCTATAAACAACTGTAACCGTAGTAACATACAGTTACAGCTGCATATAGTAGTTAAACTCACAGCTTCATTATTAGTAGAGATGCCGCACACGCGCAGGTAATGCGCACTCTCTCTCTCTCTCTCTCTCTCTCTCTCTCTCTCTCTCTCTCTCTCTCTCTCTCTCTCTCATGCTCTCTAATAACTATTTATTATAATATATTCGAATAAATGTAATCTTATTGCACTACTTTATCTCTGTGTATGATTGAGAGCGGGCAGAATTCTAGATCTAATGACCCGTATATAAAATAGCTAATGCAAATTAACTGTTATTTTTATCCTTTCAGTCAGATTTTGGACTGCAAACATTAATGACAGCTTTAACTTGTTATGGTATAAGCGGGATAAATCCACGGCTAGGTGTGCATTACACGATTTTAATATACATATATATAAGAAACGGATATATTAAACTGTCAGTTAACATCTGTCTAATGTTTTATTTAATCGTTTACCGGTTACTACAGGCATCAGTTACTACAAGCTGAATACCCTGTAGAGAGAACGTCATGTTCTGTTCAGGTCAAAATGACCAATATAGAATTTGTAATAAGAGTGGAACAATACTGTTTGTTAATTGTACAGCATGAAAGCTTCATATGCTTAGCTCAGTCATAATGACCTGAAAGTAACAAGCTCTTGCATCCAGATAACCTTGAATTAATAATGAATATGGAAGTTCTACCTATGTACAGTATACTAATGGCATATGAATATGGCAGTTGCTTTTGAGGGGAATAAAAAGTAAGTCATATTAGGTAGTTTAAATTAAACAATTTTCTCACAATTTACCAGTTGTAAAACTTTTGAAAAAATATGGTGAATGGTAAATAGTCTGTACTTATATAGTGCTTTTTTTTTTTTTTAACCTTAGCAGTTCTACAAAGTGCATTACACTGGTTCTCATTCACACATTCACACACGCACTAACACACCAATGGTAGCAGAGCTGCCATGCAAGGGGCTAACTTGCAATCGGGAGCAACTTGGGGTTCAGTGTCTTGCCCAAGGACACTTCGGCATGTGGAATCATGTCGGCCAGGAATCGAACCTCCAAACCTATGATTAGTGGACAACCCGCACTACCACCTGAGCCACAGCAGCCCCAAAAATAGCCAGTAGTCTGTGGAATAAGCCTAGAGACAATTTTTCAGTTCACACTATTGTTCTCCCAACCGAGCTATGGATATAAAGAAGGCATATGAAGTATATACAGGGCCTCTTGGGGACTTGTTTCTGTCTCTTTTCTGCCACCGATCTGCTTCACCCAAGTTGCTTGGGTTTTGAGTTTGCCTATGTTCCAGAAATGTCTAGATCTCGGTCAGCACAATTATTTATGCTTAAATGGTTCTGTGCTTATCAAGCAGCTTATCATTTGTGACTGACATATTGGTCTAGGGTTGGAGTGTACCACATCAGGCCTGTTCCGTCTTCTGCAAGAAATGGGGTAGCATGGCAGAGGTCATCCAATTTCATGGAGAAACCAGAATCAGAATACTGAAGGGCAGGAAAATAGTTCAACACTAGACACTATTTTTGGTATAAAGTACAAACAGGCTAAATGGTCGGCACTTATATAGCGCTTTTATCCAAAGCACTTTACACTGTGTCTCATCCACCCATTCACACACACACCAACGGTAGCAGAGCTGCCATGCAAGGCGCTAACTTGCCATCAGGACCAACTTGGGGTTCAGTGTGTTGCCCAAGGACACTTCGGTATGTGGAGTCATGTGGGCTGGGAATCGAACCGCCAACCCTACGATTAGTGGACAACCCGCACTACTACCTGAGCCACAGCCGCCCAGGCTAGAGTACCAAAAGGTTTAAGAGAGCAAAACTTTTCAAGGTTGTTAAAAAGAAATAGATGCCCATTACAAATGAGAGCTAATTACAAACAGTTGGAAACCAGCAGCGAAAAAACATGGTAACAAACCAGAATTCAGGAGATGATTACATTTAGGGCTATGTGGTAGTACGTGGGATAGTCGAGCTTCAAGCATTGATGCAGTTGTTTCATTTCAAGCACCAACATGTGTTAAATCAGGTCTCACAACGTTTAGTGAGAAAGTCAGCTGCTTGATCTAAAGTGGTGTATTTGGTGGAGCTTGATCGCTTGCAGATCTGCCACTTAGCTGGGACATGAGGGTGGCCTATTTACTCTGTGTGTTATTTACAGTGATGCAGATACAGCGTGGGATACAGATGAACTGTAGCGAAGTCAGAGATCATGTGACCATAATTGTGTGAGATAGCTCCTAAGTGGTTGAGGTAGTGAAGAGGCTGCTTTTCGTGTGTGTGTGTGTGTGTGTGTGTGTGTGTGTGTGTGTGTGTGTGTGTGTGTATATATTATGTATATATGTATGTATATGTATAGATACTGTGGTAAATGTGATGGTGATAACAGGGATATTGAAGTCCACAGCATTGAAATTTTGTTCATTTGTCTTGAAAGTTGTGCTGTATATAACAACTCATTAATGTGATCTTAGCTCAGATATAACAAATTGCCCCTGGCGTTTGCTGTTTAGAAAATGCTGGTTACAAATTATTGCTAAATTCTAATTAAGTGCTCATGTACTATAAATGTGTGTGCCAGTGTGCAAGCAGATGTGTGTATGAAAGATCTGAGCATGTGCATACATGTAGAGTGTATGATCCTATGAGCACCTCTGTAAAACACATTGAATGTAGAAAGCTCCCAGCTACCTTTCGGCTGTGTTTTCAAGCCTTGCCGTACGATGAAAACGGATTCACACAACGCAGTCCTTCACCGTACACACACAACCTGAAGGTCACAGGTCTGCGCGTGTATAGTGGAATTTCCCTAACAAAAGAGTGCTAATGTAAATGTTCCAGATAGAGGTGCAAAAGGACTCCGGTTCCCTTCATCTTCAAAGCTTCCTGAGATAAAAAAGGGAATAGAGATAGCATCATTCACACATGCTTTGATGATGCAAATATCTATTATAATTTGTATTGTTTCAATTTTAGAATAGCATCATTTTTTAATTTAAGCTAGCAAGCTTGGTGGATGTATGTTGGAATAACAATTTAACTCGGCTAACTAACCTAGTAACCAATTAGTATAAGAAGGTGACATTGTAAGAATGTAAGAATATTCCAACATACTAGAGGTAAAACATAATGGCACTACCTGTATCTGTTTACTCTTATATTCTGTTTTTGTATTTGTACCTGAAGCGGGGGGGATAGAGGCAAAAATGCCAGCACTGTTAGCAACGTCTGTTTGGGCATTCAAGTCATGTTGGAAAGATCGTCTTTAATAGTTGAACGCCCATGTCGTAATTACCAGCGGGAAACAGCGGATTTTCTTTGAACTCAGTGAGAAAACAAGGTGGAATCAATGGATGCAACTTGTGTAGTTGACGGTAAATTTGTCGATATTGAATGTTTACAATAAAAAAAGATAATTGCCCACACAAAATACGATAGCATTGTACTATTACGATATAATATATAATGATAAACTTTACAGTGGCTTCCTAAATGTTTTCCTAAAAACATTTTTAAAAAAGCAAAACACACCTGATGCTCATTCTATGTTCTTCATTTTCTAGAAGTAGAGCTAAAAAACCTTGCCTCATTTTTTTTTGCAGTTAATTAAGAGAAGCTACACCGCCATCTTGCTCCGACCAAAGTGACTTAAACGTACCTGACATCGTAATTGCGACTTCCCAGCTCGTAAATACAAACTTCCCAGGAGGACTTGAACACACAGTGTGAATTCTGGCTCTGACAGTTCCTCACCCTCAGCTGCATTGATCTCAGTGAACAATATTTAAAAAAAAAAAAAAATCCTGCTCATGCAGCATTTTTGTTTGTACCTGCCTGTCATGCGATGGAGTCAGAGACGTGTGCAAATGCGGTTTAGAGATTTATTTAAAACACTGGCAAACGGTTCGAAAACGTGAAGCAAAAATCGTAAACTGAGACCGGCAAGAAGTCAGATGATCTACAAACAACACTGTGAGGACAAATCGATAAACCAGAGTATCGAAACGTAGAATACAAGGCTTGGTCAGTTCAGGTATGAACACACTGAGCGTTACTTCGCAACTAGGTAAAGCTGCGTTCAATCCATGTCATAATTACCGTAATTATGAGATTCCGACTTGTAAAAAGCGTTAACGTCCTCATAGAACATAGGAATTTTCTGAGCGCTCCGACTTGTACTACCCGACCGCTGCAACGTCATGCGGAAACACTCAAAATGGCCGCAGCTTAAGCAGTAAAATGCAGTTATTTCTGTGTAATAATTTGTATAATTGACTATTATTAAAGTCTTCATAATGCAAGATTAACCTGAAAATATACGAAAAACATACAATGCAGTTTAATGTAAGTGTAGTTAGCACAGTCTGTGGTTTTGTCCGTTGTTTCCTCAAATTAGGCTGAGTTTTTGTTATTAAATCTGACCATATGTTCTTTCTTTATTTGTGTCTCTGTGTCCAAAGTGTGTGTGTGTGTGTATGTGTGTGTATGTGTGTGTATGTGTGTGTATGTGTGTGTATGTGTGTGTGTGTGTGTGTATGTNNNNATATAGGGTGAGAGTGTAATTGTGAACGCGGAGCTGGTGAACGTGTCGGTGGAGTGTTGTGCTGGGGATTATAGTCTGTGGCGGCCGTGTTTGTAGGCCTCGGTGTGTTCTGGGATATGAAGTCTCTGGTGGATTCCGGCGTTTGTGTGACACTGCCCAATAAATTTTACGTATTTTTCCTCCAAATATAAACTAACTATTACCGTAATGTAAACCACTACTACAGTTCCAGGTCTATGTTTGCTCAGTGAGTTTCATATTTGCTCATATCTGACCACTCGCTCGACACTGCATGAAAGGAAAAGCCTGCTGCTTTTGAATTTCATCCAGTGAGATCCCAGTCTCGAATAATTCATATCCAATTACACCCCTACAACACACTGTACTTATCAGAATAATGCTAATTCTATCTAAATAATTTAGCTGCCTTACCTGCAGCCACCCGCTATGACAGCGCATAGCAGTATCATGTTTTATATGTAAATCCTTATTTGCACATGAATCTCTTTACTAAACACTTTATTTGGTATTGAGTCTCTCCTGATCAGCTCCCACACAGCTACACATTCATCTTGCTCATTTGAAGTATTATGTACTGATTAGAATGTGTCTTCAGCGAATGACAGATTCCGTCGTCATTATTTGACGCCTGGATGAATGCCTCAGCTCAGAAGTCATACAGTGACAGCTGCATGCACAAATATAAAGAGGGATAAGGGGATTTAAGGTGGGTGTGGGTACATGCTGGCCTGAGCATCTGATTCTGCGTGGGTGGTTTGTTCAGCCTCAGATATACGCTGGACAATCAGGGCGTCCTTCACAAAGGTTAACTTCATGATGAAAACAAAGTCTCTGAATTGTAAGCCTTTCTCTGCTGATGAGAGACTTAAGAGAGAGGGGTAGAGAGAAGGAGAAGCAAAGAGAAAGTATTTTTTGTATTGATGGACGAGCAAATGAGGAAGCTTTCTGTCTGTAAGTATGTTGTCGTTAGGTCTAGCTCTGTGAGATTGTATCCCTTGTGGATTAAGAGGGAGGAGTTCCAGGTTGTATTCGTTCCAGACTTTGCTTTAATGAGAAGGTTTTGGACATTGTGTAAAAGTCTTGTACATTTCAGAACAGTTTACACGCCTCTGTCCAAGCACATATGCATTGACCGTATTGGGAAAATGAAAAGGTTAAGCGGCGGTCACACTAGACATTCAGCATACGAAATTTCTTCAGAGTCCACTGTGAATATTGTCGGCAACCGGATATGACATCACATGACAATGTGATATTAAAATATACCATCTATTCCTGTATGCAGTGACACCGCAATCCAGGCGATTTCTGTTTTGATGTTGATTTTATATTATTTTAAAGTTGTGTTGGATAAAACAGGATGGTGCGACACCACTTTATTCGGTGCTTCTTCCATCTTGGATTTTCTGAAGAGGTCACACCGGGACGTGTCGATCTTCTATTGGTCACACGCTTTCATGTGATATGAATTCACTGCACTGATAATTGGCGTGACATGCTGGATCAGTACTAACAGAAATAGGCAGTTTAACTGATATGGCATATGTCCAACCACAAACCATTCCCCGCAGCCCATCAGATTGCATCTTTAAAGATCCTGAAGGCTGTGGCCAGAAAAGTGACAACAAATTAGACTCTCTCTATCCTGTGGACAGAGTGTCTGAGGATGAGTCTTATATCAACCCGATACCCATACTGAGTAATGGATTTTCACATAGGCAATTTATTCCATCAGCAGGTGTTGTGTTAACTGATGTAACACATGTCCTGTGTGCTAACACAATTCACAAAGATCACACCGTTAATGTTTCACATTAACCAGTCCCTCGAGGATTTCGTGATTTTGCAGTTGCAGAAATGAATGCAAAATCAATCAAACTCTACAATATTCGGAGGAGCTTTTCCGCAGATTTTTGGCCGAGACGCGTCACGTGACATCATCACAATGCGCATTCAGTCCTCTTCAATTCAGGTGCGTCGAACATGAGTACAGATAAAAGGTCTCATTTACCCACGAACATTTTTGCAATTTCGCCAGTTCAAGTAATTTTTCTAAAAAAATTTTAAAAACTCTGCAAATTGCATCGCAAATTTTGAAAAAACATGAAGCAAAATCAAGCATTTTTGGCTGCAACAATCACACACTCACACACACACACACACACACACACACACACACACACACAAAAACAAAACTATACGGACTGATTAACAATAGAAGCTTGCAGAAGAGTATGGTCAGTTACGTAGAAAACATGTACATATACAGCTGATACACTGCAAGAAACGATATCTTAGCAAGTGAAAATAGCTGGAATATAGTCAAATTTATTTAGTCTTTCCTATTACAAGAAACCAAATATAAGATTACTAAAAATATATTTCTAGACATTTTTACTAATTCCAAGCTTGAAGTAGTCTGTATTGGCTGATCATAGAAAGAAGCAAATTTTATCTACCAGTAGAACAAGAAACTGTAAAGCTGTAAAGCTAAAAAAAATATATCTAGAAATAGATTTAATAATCTTATATTTGATTAATTGTTTCTTATAATAAGAAATACTAGATAAATCGAACTATATTAAATTTATTTTCACTTGCTTAGATGTCATTTTTTGCGGTGTAAAGAGAGCTCTGATATTGGTGTGTTTTTATATATATATATACACATACACACACACAGACATCTGATTGCTGTATGTAGATATATAGTAAATAATAATAATAATAATAAATAACAATAATAATGTGTGTCACAATCAAAATTATGATTGTTGGTTTCTTCGGGAATTAAACTTTTATTAACCATAATATTGATGAATTTTGATACTTTGTTTGGTTGATTACATATCAAACAGCGGTGATCTATTTCTTAGTATGTTTAGCATTTGAACATATTATTACATTTTACATTACAAGCCTATAAGCTGGAAACAAAATAAGACGTAATGGTGTATATTTTAATGGTAATGGTGTAATGTGTATATTTTTAAAATACATACTACAGTACTACATATTAGTATACTACATATTATCTCTCTGAAAATATTGGAACAGCAAGGCCAATTCTATTGTTTTCGCTATATATTGAAGACATTTGGGTTTGAGATTAAGTGTTATTAAATTTACTTTAAGACGATCTGTTCCAATACTTTTGTTTGCCTAAAAATTGGGTGTTCTGCCGCCAAAGGTGCCATGTTTTAAGTTGTTTAACACATCTAGATGTAAATATTAAGAAATGAAAGCTGAATTTCTGATTTATCGTCTCATATAGTATTTATCTATTGATTTCAAACCCAAATGGCTTCGGTGGGTAGTGAAAACAATAGAATTGGCCTTGCTGTTCCAGTACTTTCGGAGGGGACTGCCATATAAAGATGCAGTGAAATGATTTTGTTCCTAAATTGCCTGAATAAATGTAATAAGTAATAAGAATTTCAGTATTGAACAAAATAGTTTTATCGATTACCATGTAGCCCTAGAGAGAGAGAGAGAGAGTACATGTGTCTGTATTTCATGGTTCATCAGCTTTATTCTGAGGAAGACCTCAGCGGTTGTGGGAGCATTCAGATCTATTCTGAGCTCATTAATTCGATTTTCTCCCAGGCTCACATCCTTCCGCTTGCTTTTTTTTTTCCCACTTTAAAATGTCCTCTCTCCCTGTAGATTGATGTATAGCAATCATCTGTCCGTTGTTTTATCCTTTTTATTTCTATTTGGAGAGGATTTTTTGTGTAATTTGACTCTTTGGCATATAAAGACTAAAGGTTTAAGGTTTTGTAATGAAAGATTATAGAGTGCAGTGTCATCGTATGACCTGCTGCATATGATGTAGCATAACTGACACCACACACACATCCCTACACACACATATGTTCTCATGCAGGATGGTACTGGGCTTGTCTCCATGACACCTGAGAGAGCTGATTTCCTCATGCTAGCACTTGTGTGTGTGTGTGTGTGTGTGTGTGTGTGTGTGTGTGTGCGCCTACATAAGTATTTAACTTGATGATGTGGTTTTGGTCTCCCACTGCCATGCTGCAGTGTTCAGATAATATACAATAGCGACTCATCAAGACCTATTTAAATCCTCGTTCAATTGCTGCTATAACTATTCACATCTCAGATCACAGCTGCAAACTGCGTGTGTGTGTGTGTGTGTGTGTGTGTGTGTGTGTGTGCATGCCTGTTTGTGTGCATGCGTATTGATTACAGAGCAGCAAGTATATGTGTGTGTGGCACATGTTCATGCCCTGGCATGACTTATTGAGCCTGTCATAGTATAAGTGAATGCAATTGTGAACCAGCCCTTAACAGAGGGTGCTGTGTTATGCAATCTCATCGTGTTAGTGAGCAAGCACACATAACAATGATTCAGCTCTTATGGGATAAAATAGCAAACTGTGCATAGAAGGATAATGTAGAAAGTGCAATGCTAACACTAGGGAGTCGAGGAATGGGACTATGCTGCAGTGAAAGAGAGAATTTATTACTCATTCTGCTTCGAACATTCTCCATATATACTATATGGCCAAAAGTATGTGGATATACATCTGGGTCTTCCCCAAAATGTAGCCACAGAGTTGGAAGTCTATAGTTGTATAGGATGTCTTTTTATGCTGTAGCATTAAAAGAAAAATTCCCTCACTCGAACTAAAACAGTCCAAACGTGTTCCAGCATGACAGTGCCCCTGCGCACAAAGCAAGCTCTATGTAGACAAGGTTTGCCAAGGTTGGAGTGGAAGAACTCGGGTGGCATTCACAGAGCCCTGACCTCAACCCCACTGAACACGAATGGGATGAACTGAAATGCCGATTGATCCCCGGGTCTCCTCGCACAACATCAGTGGCTGACATCACTAACGCTCTTGTGGCTGAATGAATCCATCCGAATCCCTACAGCCACGCTCCAAAATCTAGTGGAAAGCCTTCCCAGAAGAGTGGGACTAAATCTGGAATGTAATGTTCAAAAAGCACATATGAGTGTTATGGTCGAGTGTCCACAAACTTTTGGTCATATAGTTTGTGTGTGTATGTTTGGCAAAACCTGTTGGATATCGCTGTAGCTAAATTCTTGCAAACATAAAATAAAATGGGGCGTAGGGTGGCTTAGCGGTTAAGGCTCTGAGTTACTGATCGGAAGGTCGGGGGTTCAAGCCCCAGCACTGCCAAGCTGCCACTATTGGGCCCTTGAGCAAGGCCCTTAACACACTCTGCTCCAGGGGCACTGTATCATGGCTGACCCTAACATGCTGGGCTATGCGAAGAAAATAATTTCACTGTAATGTATATGTGACAAATAAATAAAGACATATTATTAAAATATTTTTTTATATACTGTACCTACAACATACAACCCCTCCATAAAATTTCCAAAATGGTGTGGAGATATTTGTATTTAATTTTTAACCATGCCCTAGCTATCTTCCTGTGAAGATCATGTCATGAAAGGAGCTAGTTTAAGAAATCAGTCAGTCTTGCTAACGTTGGTAGCTATGGTAGCTAAGTGTGATTTCATTGCATAGCTATTTGCTGTAGGGAAATGAACATAAACCTACTCAGTTCAGTTTGAATCTGATATCGGCTGTCAGAAGGTCCGCAATGCTCCTGCGTTGAAATCTTTCTCCCTTTTCACTTACACGGGTAGCCAGACTTTAAAATGCTATAAAATACAAAAGGGAAGCATATTTCTGTTCAGGAAAGTCTGTGTAACTGTGTATAGATGTCAAAAATTCACAGGGAAATTTCAGCCACACATATTCAACCCAAGTTTTCTGTAAGAGAGACATAATTAAGCTCAGAATTTACAAATTGTCAAATGATGCATAACAGCATTAAAGCTTGTTTTCACCTGACAGGAAGGATGTGTAAGAAGGGTCTAAATATGCGACACCAGTGAGACCTGTGGATGCTGCACAGCCCCAGACTGTGTGTTCGAGATAATAAATCATCACTTTGGTTCTGTTTTAATTGGTCTGCCAGGTTCAATTATACAAGGCTACAGACTGCTGCGTCAGTGGGAGTGGGCACTCAACCATGAAGGAGTAACGTGTATGTACTTTTCCCCAACTGTCTTATCTCACCATATGCAAGATATAATTATTTTTAACCGTTGCTAACAGCAGGAGAGGTTACATGGTGAACAACTGCGTTTTCCTCAGTTGATATAATGTATATATTTTGCTCAGAAGCATAGCTCAGGTTAGACCCAATGACTTTATTGCGGTTGAAATCTAGTGTGGGACGAAATACTACATCTACATCCATGGAAATATCTGTGTATATGGCCTGAGTAAGATCCCCATACAGTAGGACATAAAAGGCACACAACTAGGCAACATTTGTTTATTGTGTAGCAAGAAAAAAGCGCTAATTACTTTGCATATCATATGTAATAAATAATATTACAAACGTCTACCTTTTATTCGTCATCAGACTTACACTACAGACTGACAATAAGCCTTAGTGGTTAGAAACGTATACGATAATTAGAGGTGTATGTAATAACGTTAAATCTGTCGTGAGAAACCGTCTGTCAGTTGGTTTGTTTGTTTTCATTAGTTCTAGACATTCTGGCTAATAGCAGTGTTGTGACTAGCAGACTCATCCATAAGGTTGCACGAAAAGCGTCTAACGCCTGTCAGTAGTCTGTCTGTCCACAGGGATGCATTGGTTAGAGATATGGTACTGACACTCAGAGATTTATTCTCCTCACACACACACGCGCGCACACACACACATTCACGTATCCCATTACCATGGCGACAGGCTGGACCAGTGCGTCAGGGCAGCGGTGTGACGGTTACAGGGGTGGGGTTCATAAAAAACAAAAAACAAAAAAAAAAAACACCAAAATGGCACATTGCTGAAAATCGATAAAAGTCCTTAAAATATTTTTTATGATATATGTAATCAATTTTAAGACCCTGCCATAGATTTGTATAAATATTTGGCTATTTCAATGTCTTCAACTGGTGATCTTGACTGGCTAATATCTGGCTGATGTCTGGGCTACTGTCTGGCTGCTGTCTGATTTCCTGTCTTGTTGTGTGCTACTCCACATGTCGACTCATGATCCAGATGTAAGAATGCTCTTTAATACCCCCTTCTACATTCAGCTCTGGTCTCCCACAGCATCTGTCCAGCTGGGTTAAGGCTAAATGTCTCAGCTCAAATGGAAGGATACCCTGGGATAAGCATTAACAATTTTATATATATATATATATATATATAAAAATAAATATGTATGT
>JANDJT010000012.1:8967371-8984613 GCA_024331685.1 Stegophilus panzeri
ATATAAAATATATAATATATAAAATAGTCATCGCAGGGCACAATCACACATACACACCCATTCACATGCAAACTCTGTGCACACAGGGCAGAGGCAGGATTTAAACCCCAACCCCAGAGATGCAAAGCAAACATGCTAACCACTAAGCCACCATTCCCCATTGGTCCACCCACTAGCTGGCTCTCTCCAACAAACAACAGCTACCAACAGGGGTAGATGAAGGCACAAACTTCCTTCAAAACACCTAAAGCCAGCCACCACATCTGTTTGAACTGCCGCTCATGCTACATCATAGAGCAGCTGAAGACACTCAGAGGAAAGAGCTATCTGCTCTCTTGAGAAGACCAAAATTGGCTAGTGTCGCTCTGATTGCCAGGAGAGAGTATAATGACATCCCTCCCACCCATTAGAGCATGGCTAGTTTTGCTCTCTTGTAGTCCCGGCTACGAATAGCTGTGGCATATTCACTTGTACTAGAATTATGGTAAACTCTTGCGTAATCCATCATGACCATGAACGTTTGAGTGTAACAAGATCATTGAGGTCATTGAGGGCATTAAAACACCAGCTTCTTTCTTTGTCTCATCCCAAGAAAGTGGCGAGAGCAGGTTGCAGTCATGTTTTGCCCCATGCTGGTATGTGGGGCATGCCGTTCCAAACCACCTTGCCCCTAGTGTCCCGAGGCCTATGAGGAAAGCGGTTATGCCCACGCCACACATGGCCTCAGCCTTGCCAATTGCTGCCATCTGTCCCATCACGTTCTCAGTGTTCCTGATCATAGAGACAGAGTGAGAGGGAAAGAGGGAGCATTTGGTAGTGAGAAAAACAACACATGCAACACACATGTCTGTCGACCACCTATGCATAAAGTGAGATGAAAATGTAACAAAATTGATTAGGGTAAATCTATGAGAAATAATAATATTTGACACTATTTAGCAAAAAGTGGAGATTTTCTCAGTGATACTCTTTTGTGACCCAAAGTTGGCTCTGTACCAGTGACGTAGCCTGACTTACAGCATGTAAGCATGCCGTTTGGATGCAAGTAATAAGTTGTAAGTCTTCACTTGTACTCATGTATCTATGATGTGAAAGTAGACTTGGAATTGATATTTGGATTTGCCTTGAATTTGAGGGTGAGATGACCTGAATTTAATACGGGCATGAAAACTGCTGATTTGTGATCTGACTTGGGATCTCCTATCTTGAACTGTGATTGGGATTTGAGAACTCCTGACCTAAAACTTGTCTTGGACTTGAGAGATACTGGCTTGAGACTCAATTAAATTTGGATGTGACTGAGATGACTTGAGACCTGCTGACTAAAGATTTTAACTAGGACTAAAGGGACTTCTGATTTGAGACTTGTCTTGAACTTGAGAACTCCTGACTTGGACTTGACCTGCTTGGACTTGAGAAATTTTGACTTGGGCTTGAAAACTCCTGACTTAGGACTCGACTTAGACTTACGACTTAAAGTGATTTGACTAGAACACATACAGTACAGATCATTTTATTCATCTATTCTGTATCAAACCCCAGTGACACTCGACTAAGTAGATGAGCACCAATTTCTGCTGGGTACACAGTTAGCAGTTTGGGCCAATTTCATCCAGGTATTATCCTCTCTCATTTCTCTTTGTGGACTGTAACTCAAGCTTGAGAAGGTATGGTGAATTAACTGGGATCTAACATAGCTCCTCTGCCAGCTAAGCCATAAAACCACAAAGAGCTTAGAGTGGCTATTGCTAAGGCCCTATTACTTATGGCAAAGCTATCTATTTCCCTCTCTCTCTCCCTCTGGAAGTTATGAGCTTTCAATTAATGGACACTTCTGGTGCCATCCAGAAATTACCAGCTCTTTTTATCACATAAGGAGCTTCAGGGCCCAATTGACTTTTCAGCAGCCCAGCAGCTGGTGTGATTGCATCAGCTCCAAATGGGTCAGCTGTAAACTCAAGTGAGATTGTTTTTTTTTCTTTTTTTCCCCCCTCAGTTTGACGATATAATGGTGCTGACAAGTGACTGTCTCTAAGCACCCAGCCTCAATTTAAAGACGACAGGCTCTCTGCCACCAAAGTGGAATGTTTCCTATTTTTAAGTTAGGGGAGTGTTTTTAAATATTTCATTCATACTTTGCAGTCTGTTATGAAGGGCACTCGGTCCACTCAAATCCAGAGTGAAGTCGTGCCTAATCTAGATATCATTAGAGTGAGTACCTCAGTGTAAAATCTAAATATTGAATGATGGAAATCTATAGCTAAGAGTAATACCAGTAGTGAGTACATCCAATCTCACTATGCACACACACACAATTGCTAAACTTCTTACCAGTGATTAGTACTGTGAGTTCTGGCAGGGTTAGGCTTCTCTGGTAGCTATTTGCTAATGATTAGAAGAAATCATTTTCCGCAGCTTGACGTTCACTGAATGATATAATTAACGGGTTAGCAAACTGTTTTGTGGACGTTTTTGTGAATGCTGGTCAGATAGTCTATGTACACCATTGTGTGGTCACATTTAGCAAAATGGGAATTATTTTATATAACAGGGTGGAAGGTTTGAGTTAAGGTGTTTTACGGCCAAGGTGGGCTTGATCAGAGTGGCATTAATGTTTAATAGTTTAAAGAGGTCCAGGCAGAGACATCAGATTCAACACAACAGTTACGGATCAGGTTCAGTGGGCATCTTTGGGCAGGGAAAATCATTCAACTCTCCTGAAATGTAACCCTCCAGGACAGGACTTGGGCAGCCCTGATTTAAAGAAAATCTCACTTTTGTTCAAGTACAATCCCTGAAAAGGATGTATCCTTTTCTACCTTTAATAATTGATACTGCAAGTGTCCTATTTTACTTTCCCCATGGCAGTTGTTTCAGTGTGAACACTTCACAATTTGGGGACTTTAAAGCTGTTTAAAGATCAAGGAGAAACTCAATCTTTGCAAAATTCCTTTTTTTTTTTTTTTTTTTTTTTCTCTCCAGACACAGACTCTGCACGATTTCAACACAGAGAAAATATTTCAGGCCTTGACAATGACAGATCGTCAAATTGTCTGATTTCAGCATTGTGAGTTTAGTTTCTATGGAGCGGTGTTTGGATATTTCAGTTCATTTAGAAAGCCAAGCTCCAGGAGACGAGACCCACACAAAAGGAGGTAAACACAGGCTCTTAGTAACAATGCTGCAGGTAAACTGAACCCTCACACAAACACCCCCAGATTAAAGCACGTCACCATTGAGGTCCTTTAGAGGACCGGGTGCAGGGTCATGTGGGTGAGTTTGCATTGTGTTGCTTGGGTCATGCTGGCTTTTCTGAATGGACTGCTGTTGTAGGGAAAGCTTGAGGGTTTCTTTAGATATTTCCACCGTCGATTATTTTTCAGGCGAGAAATGAATTAGATCCTATTCTGATTATTCTAAATTAAAACATGGCTGCCAACATTGTTGTTTTTTTTTGACTGGATGTCAGCATTTGCAGAGCTGATTCTTCACTTATACACAGTATAAAGCCCCATTTCTTAGAGTAGTGAGGACTGCAGTTCAGTTCACAATTTATGGAAGTATGCAAAAAGGACCGGCTTGGTGTAAACTCCACATTTTTCAGTATTTTCCTCACATGCATTGTAATCCATTTTATATTACTAGCATTGGCTGTAGAATTTTACTGTTAATATGGACCCTCTATATGCACTATATACATGCAGGTGATATTTCCTAAGAGTGTATTTGTCATTTATCAGACACACACAGGTAGTATTGTACTTCCTGTATGTATAAGAAACTATAATATCTTCTGGTTGCAGCCGCTGATAGTGCCCTTTTTCTGCCCGTCTAGGTATTTCATATATTTCTACCCCCAGCCAGTTCATGTATTTCATACATTTTCTGCCCCTAGCCAGTTCAGGTAATTCATATGTTTTCCACCCCTAGCCAGTTCAGGTAATTCATGAATTTTCTACCCCTATCCAGTTCAGGTATTTCATGTGTTCCAGCTCAAGCACACCTGGTGCAACTAATGAAGCCTTTGATTAGTTGCATCAGGTGTGCTTGAGACAACACCTGTTTTGCATATTTGTGCTGTTGTGAGGGATTCTATTCAAAGGGTTGAATAATTTCGAGACTGAAGAAATCATTAAAAGTTGAATTTGGGGAAACTTGAAGCATTTGTTGTGTTGATCTATTTCAATTGCTTTTGTTTGATTTGTTCAACAACTGGAAGTCTGTAAATTTTGACAATAAACCTGATTTGCAATGGGGGTTGAATCATTTTGAGTGCAACTGTGTGTGTGTGTGTGTGTGTGTGTGTATGTATATATGTATATGTGTATATAAGCTTTCAGTTAATTATTCTGGGCAGTAGGTAAATGCAGGCATCTAGAATTTTTAATTATGTTACATGCTCTTGCTGAAGGATAAAAAAATGTATCTCCAATTTAAGACTAGGATCAAAGAGTAGAGAGAGAGAGAGAGAGAGAGAGAGAGAGAGAGAGAGATGTGTATCAGTCATCTGATACCCTACAGTTATGCCAGCTAAGGAGTTCTTTGTTATTTTGCTTGCGTCATATACTCATTACATTGCAATAGGCTCTTTATTGCACTGGCTTGTGAATAAACATGCTGAGCTTATGTCTTCACTATTTGGAGTGCAAGAGTCTTTTTTTTTTTTTTTTAATCAATACCTCTATTGCTTGCTTGCGCTCTTTTGTGCACATTATCTGTACTCGTTTTGGCCATTAGCGTGTGTGTGTGTGACAATGCCAGGCTGCCCCTGTTGACCTAGCCAATTATTGTGACTGAAACAGAGGAACCCCATCTGTCTTTGTCCATCTGGTTACACACACACACACGCACACACACACACACACACACACACACACACACACGCACAGCTGCCCTTGTGACAGCACTGTGGTGCATACAGATGTAAATATAGATCCCTTGGGCAGTTATCTAATATTTCTAATATGCTTTGTTATCATCGTATCACTTAAAGTCAAGGTTGTAAATTCTGTGCAGCCTTTTTATATGTGAGGTGTTTCTCAAGATGTTTCTCACACACACACACACACACACACACACACACACACACATACCCATGTCATACATTAAGCACAATAAGGCTTCAGAGAATTTTACTCTCCATCAAACACCAGGAATCCAGGGGTGCAAACTTGGTTGCTATGGAAACAGGCAGGGCGTTAAAGGGATTCGATTTCCAGGAGAGGCGTGACAGGTTGCTTGTGTGTGCATGTGCGTATGTGTGTGTATGACTGCATTTGCATGCATGTAATCACATGCAAGTGGCTACGAAAGCAATGATTCAGTACACGATGGAAATGAGGTGACAGCAGATAGTCTTTCAGGATGAAAGAAAGACTTGTTTAGTTAAAGTGTTTCAGAAATTAAAACAAAATCTAAGATAAAATAAAAGAGTTTACCTGAGTAAACCCAAAAATACAGTTTTTAAAAAAGTTATCCAGTACCAACTGGGCCTGTGTGAAAATGTATTTGCCCCTGTAGTTACTAATTCCCCAAATCTATGTTCAGCTGGACTAGACACAATCAGGCCTGATTACTGCAAACCCTATTCAATCAAATCAACACTTTGCTGCAAAATCTGCATGGTGGGTTTCAAAATGTCTCTTAACACTTCATTGTTTTAAATGAGGCAATACGTTCTGTGCAAATCAGACACAGCTGACCACCAGAGCTTTCAATACAAGCATATGTTTCAGTCCAGTCACTACAGATACACCAAATTCCTTCTTTTCACCATCTCCAAAAACTAGCTAGGTAGCTGCTTAAATCTGAGCACGAGCGGTTACCATAGAAATGTAAGCGGTTTGCCATTGATTGGGGTCGTGAAACGTGAAACTTTAAATATATTATTGCAAACTGACTTTTCATATACTGTGGAAGGCTGAACAACAAAGAAATTGTAACTGACTTTGCATTTTCCTGCCAGAAACTTATCTTTGGTCATGTGTTTCTAACGATGATATGTTGGTGAAGGGTGAGACACTTGCCGAGCCACGTGATTTTTGTCAAAGAAGAACATGTGGCTCGCGAGCCATAGATTCCCGACCACTGATATATGGCATGCAAGCATCCGTTTAAATGGTTGCTACGCTAGGACTTTGAAATTCAGCGAAGAAAATAATGTATTCTAAAGCTAAAATAGACTGCTTTATTAAATACTTTAATGGAATGAAACCCCTCGGAGCCATTCCGATCTTTCAGCATTACAGAATTCTGCCCAGCTCTCATTCATGACAGTAAGATAAGCCATGCTACGATAATTAACATGTCAGTGAGGTTAATGATGAGGTTTGAGTGTAACAGCAAATGTGTTTGTGTTTGACAGTAATTACATTAAACCAAAAGGCCTTAGCAGCTTTTGAAGGTCATTTTCAGTGCCTTAAGTATACAACCCCCTTGTACTTTTCCACACTTTGTATTGATACAACCTGGAACCGAAATGGACTGACATAAGTAGGATTACAGTTGTGCCCAAAACTTTTGAACAGGATGATCAGTGTAAATTGTTATTATTTTGTCTTTTGGGAGAAGTGTAAATATCTTATTTAGCTTCTGAAGGAAGGTAAATATCTTAAAGAAGCTAAAGAAGCTCTTTTCCCATCTTCTAAATGAAAAAATAAGGTCTTTTAAACAACATAAGAACAATTTACACCGATCATCCTGTTCAAAAGTTTACATCCCCCTGGCTCTTAATGTAACATGTTGCCTTCTTGAGCATCACTGAATGATTGTACCTTATGTAATAGTTGTGTATGAGGGGTCAAATGGAAAGGGGTCAAATATGCAGAAAATGCTGGAAAAGCAAAGAATGTGCAGGACCTGGAGGATTTTTCTGAAGAACAGTGGGCAGTTTAACTGTTCAGGACAAACAAGGGACTCATGAACAACTATCACAAAACATAAAAACAGTCGTGGATCCTCCAGGTAACAACACACAGTATTAAGAATCAAGGGTATGTAAACTTTTGGACTGGGTAATTTTTTCTAAATTCAGCTATTATTTTGTCTTGTGGACTATATGTAAACATCTGTTATGTGAAATAGCTTATTCAGGACAGGACTAAATAAAAAATAGCATGGGATTTTTATGATCCCTCTTATTTTGTTAAAAGTATTAAGATTTTTCAGATTCTGCAAGGGATATGTAAACTTTTGGGCACAACTGAAAATGTCATGAATCTACATAAAGTTTGACTATAAAATATATATTTCTGTTTGTGTATTTGATTTTTTTAGTGTGGGGTGGGGGTTGGGTCAGGGGCTGGATGGATCTGTACAGTTTGTAAAAATGTTTATATACGTTGCAACATTACTTAGAAATAAAATATATAAAAGTATCACGTAACCATTCACCCCTGTCGCTACCAAACTCCTAAATTAGTTCTGGTGCAACCAGTTACCATAGCATCAGAAGTCATATAATTAGCTGGATGTAGTCGTCCTGTGTGCAATTAAAGTGTCATGTGATCTCTATAGAAATACGCCTGCTCCCGGAAGGCCCCAGAGTTTGTTAGAGAACAAAACTAAATAATGTGCTTTAAAACTTGGACTCGTTTTGATAGCTCCTTAGTCTTTTTGATGTTGTTTGATTAGATATGTGGAAAAGTTCAAGGGGGTTGAATACTTATGCAAGGCACATCATGTATTAGCAAACCCAGACCTACAACCTTTGCTCTAAAGACTTGTTTTATATTGAATTAGTTAGAAATACCTGTATTTTCCTATATTTTCCCATAATGAATGCTGTTTAACAGTATTTTACTTTAGTGCATTTAGGGTAAATTAATAGAAAACGCAACAAATGTTTAGTTGCAGGAATTAGGAACGGCATCCACAACATTTTTGATTTCAGTAAGAAGTGGATGAGTAGAGACGTCAAAATTCTTTTCCCATCTTCAAATTGTTTTGCGTTACCTATTGAAAATAATTCGCTGCATATGACTAATTTGTATTTCTTATGTGAACGTCCAAAACATTTAACTAAATTAGCCAGTGTCTGTGACTCTATAGTAACAGTTTTCAGGTTTTTCACTAATATATATATATATATATATATATTATCAGATAAGTTGTCTAGCTCATCTGATAAGTTGTTGATTTTCTGTTCTAACTTTATTCAAAAGGAGCTAGCTAGTTAACTTCCACCTTTTAAGCTAATGGTAGATGGTAGCAGCTTCTAGTGTGGGAAAAAAAAAAAAGAAGTCCTGGTTTCAACTTCAGGGTCTAAATGTCAGTCACTGTTTTGGTGAAATAGTAAAAATGGTAGATTTATCGATATTAATGATGATGAACTTTTTTGTGTGTTTTCTCTGTTGGATTTTGGTTAAAGTCTTGTCGTTTAAAAGCAAATTAAATATAATATTTTTGAGTAAATACATACTCTTCAAATACGTAATTTTACATAATACGTAAAATTGTACAATTTACAGTAAATTGAACTAAATGGCAGCGGGTGCCAGGAAATGACAGTTTTTACAGTAATGGTTACACTGTATATTTTCCTATTACAGTATTTTACAGGAAACTGTGCTGACATTATTTTATTTGAAAATGTACAGTTAATATTTTAATAGCTAGTGACTGAAGAAACCCTTACATAAAGCTGTTTTAAGCCAACTCGTTCCTTGCAGTTTCATTTTCGAATGCAAGCTATTTTGCATATGCATATTTAAAGATGTATGCAAACATACTCGCTTTGCATTGAAAAGTCAGTAGACTCAGTTTACACAGATTTGCGAAGTTATACTGAGATTTTAATCTAGCTAAAGAGAAAAGATGAGCGATTCATCGAAGAATCAAAAGCTGCCTCTTCAACAAACATGAATGTTTGAAAAATGATTTAATATAAATTTTCTGATATAAATTTTTTAAATCTATGGGACACTTATCATTACAGAATTCTTTCCTAATGTAGATCATGATAATAATACTTACACGGAAAGAAGTGTTATCCTTTCTTTATTTAATACTTGAAATTGGGAAGTCAGCTTCTTAGCGAGACCACGTGTTGCTCGATCACGACCGTGCCTGCGTCATCACTGAGTCAGTTTGATGCCCTGTAAAGGCTCATATGATTACGAAAATCCAATCACGTTGACTTGCAGCACACAATGAATTAAACATGAAGCTAACCGAAAGAGACGGTGCAGTGAGGACACAGCTTTGGTTCTGCTCTAATAGCAAAGAGCCTGTGTATGGCATTGAGGGGAAAAAAAAACAAAACAAAAAAAAAACAACGACTTCCTTTTTGTATCATCCTGCGTGAGCAGATCCAGAACAGCATCTGTCACACAGTCGGTGAAGTAGTGTGAAACAGAGCCTCTTCCTAGAAAATGTTTCCTGTCTTAAAACACGTATTGTCAAATAATTTGTTCAGTCTCGGTGCTGTTTATATCATGAGATTTAATTCTTCACACCTTTTTGTTATGTAAGTCTTTACTGAATATTTAGACTAGGTGTCACATTATAACGGCTTGTGTAAGTATTCATTTTTTGAACTTGTCCATTTGGTAGTGTTACAATTTGGAACTGAAACGCACTTAAGACTATATGTCGTAAATCTACCGTAATATTGAAGTGGGGAGAAGCAGTATAGCTTGTGAAATGTTTGATTGTATCTGTTTCTGTGAAACCTCTAAATCAGTTCTGGTGCAACCACTTGTCATCAGTCACACAGTCGATTGCAGCCTATCTGTGTGCAATTAAAGTGCTGCATGATCTCGATATAAATACACCTGTACATGGAAATCCTCAGAGTTCGTTACATAAACAAACACCATGATGAAAACCAAGGAGCTATCCAAAAAAAAGGTTCTGGAAAAGTATCAGTCAGGGTTCAAGGGGGGTGAATACTTATAATGATAATGAGTCTTTATTGATCACATGTACATTACAGCACAGTGAAATTCTTTTCTTCGCATACCCCAGCATGTCAGGAGGTTGGGGTCAGAGTGCAGGGTCAGCCATGATACAGTGCCCCTGGAGCAGAGAGGGTTGAGGGCCTTGCTCAAGGGCCCAACAGTGGCAGCTTGGCAGTGCTGGTTCTTGAACCCCTGACCTTCCGATCAGTAACCCGGAGCCTTAACTGCCAAGCCACCACTTCCCCCTTATGCAAGTATTACAGAGACAACACATTCAATAGGTTGGGTAATTTAAAAAAAGAAGCTATGTGTATTACTGGACAAATTCCTGCATGCATTTTTACTTCTGAAGTGATAGAGAATGGAGACGCGATGTTGTGAACAGCACTAAAGCCACAATGATGCATAACCTTATGCCCTGATGCACTTGTGCTGTTGTGTATTGTTTATTTTATCCTACCAATTATTTGGCCAGTTCACAATGGCCCGGCTTGGAGTTTATTTACTCAGGATTGGACATCCCCATCGTTGTGGATTATCCGAATGACTACAGCAAAGGTTTATAGCAGTGACTCTGAGCATCTATAACACTGGCATACAATTCCTGCCAGGTGGGAGAGCAGCCCGATGATACACAACCCCGTCAAGAGAAAGAAGCATGACGCTGTAACCGGAGCCAGTTTAGCCTTTCAGCGACATGCAAGAGAGAGTAGGATATGTTTGAGCATTTAGAAGTTCCCTGCATGATGATTGGTGCCTGCACTTAGGAGCTGAACGTGATGGCTCTGGCTTTGCCGGAGGACAAAAAGGCTTCGTTGAATGTGAGCACGTTTTCATACCGTCGCCATTCCTGGGTCTGGTGAGTGTTACGCTGCTGCTGGGAGGGTGGATAGTGTCCAGCAACATTTTCAACACGCAACACAACCAAATTGCATTTTCTATGTATTGGACAGGCTTTCTGTATTTGTATATGCATGTATACACAAATGGGTGACAAATTATATTGAAAAAAAAACAAAAACCCATAAACTATCTTAGCAAGGTGTTAGTTCACCACGAGCCCCGAGAACAGCTTCAAGGCACTTTGGCATTGATTATACAAGCATCTGGAACTGTAATGGAGACGATGAACCCCATTCACATTAAATGCCAAAGCATGTGATTTACATCATTTTCGAATTTCATCATCTAGCCATTCAGTGAGCTCTTCTGCCCTGTTGATGGGGGTGGGGTCATCCTGGAAGGTGACCACTTGTATCAGAAGAGAAATGTTTCATTATATGGTAAAGGTGATCAGTCAGAAGAACTTTGTATTGATTTGCAGTGATGCTTCTGTCTGTTTTTTTTCCTTTAATTTGTCACCATCTCTATGTATGTATGCTTTATACCAGGTAAAACAAAATGGTCAAATAATGTATGCAAAATGAAATAATATTAATTCAAAAGGAAACATTTTCCTTGTCTTTCTCTACCTCCAACATCCTTGCTATTCTCCGAGCACCATTTGGCTCCTCTCACTTGTAATATTCTTCTCGAAGTATGTTATAATTGTTCCAGATGTCATACACTGCATTCTTCAAATTAGGCCAAACAGAGAGAGACAAGGCAAAACTTTTTGCTGTTATCGTAGGATACATCATATAAATGTAAATTTTCATTTTGACTTTCTACTTTGAGAGATAAATTATGGAACAGAACCACATTATCAGAAACTTAGGGGATACAAACTTTTGCACCGAACTGTATATAGGTATATGCATGAGGCTGTTTGTGTGTCTGTGTGTGTGTGTGTCTGTGTGTGTGTGTGTGTGTGTGTGTGTGTGTGTGTGTGTGCGTGCACTTATGTACACTTATTTGTACAAGCTGTGCTGTGCCCTTTACACTGATTAGACATGCTGTGGCAGGCTAAGAATGGGTCTGTAATTTCGTGTGCCTCCAGAGGATCATTCATGCTGAGGGCATTTCACTGGGCAGGAGGCTGTATAATAAAGGGCACAGCTAAATGTTCCTTTATTAGCTTGTG
The DNA here is from genome assembly GCA_024331685.1 of Stegophilus panzeri. Lineage (NCBI taxonomy): Eukaryota > Metazoa > Chordata > Actinopteri > Siluriformes > Trichomycteridae > Stegophilus > Stegophilus panzeri. The sequence continues at coordinate 8,979,294 of JANDJT010000012.1, forward strand.
GCCACCGCAGGGCATCTCATATTGCAAAAGGTCTACAGGGGCTATGTTCTTGCATAGAGAAAATTAGAATTAAACTTAATCTGAAGTCCCATGTTGCTTATTCACACACACACACACACACACACACACACACACACATACACAAGCACACAAATAGTGAAATAATGGGTATGATTATGTGAAAAGAAAACCAACTTCATCATCATGTATTAGACTTCATAAGCCACATTACAGTCATCATTCCTCTAAACACACATGTAGACATAGAGAACCTGTACATGATCGGACACTGATGAATACTTCTGATTATGTATTCTGTTGTGTTACATTCTGTTGTACAGACATGTCCTTCACAGATCTAACAGATACCAAACACTGACTGTAATAAGACAGCTGGTGCGTCACCACATCAGATCATCTTACAGAATTCATTGTGTCATGGTTATGGGATATCTCAAAGACCACAGTGTGTTAAAGTCTACTACTAATGTGTCTGATACTACAGAGCTGTCTGATTCTGCAGAGCTGTCTGTTACTATAGAGCTGTCTGATACTATAGAGCTGTCTGATACTGCAGAGCTGTCTGATACTACAGAGCTGTCTGATGCTACAAAGGTGTCTAAAACTACAAAGCACAGAACTGTCCGATCAATGCGTTTCTAATTAAACAAGCTCAATCCTCCCCATCATTCCTTTTTGGTATTGAGATCATTTATTGTCTCGAGCCGAAAACTTTGGCCTTTCTCACTGTGAAATCACGGTCAGTGTAGGGTCAACAAATGTAGCCTGAATTTCTTTTGAGACTACTTGTCTCCTTGGGCAAGGCCTTCCTCCTATTCTTTTTCATCCTTTACCTCTACCTCTATCTCTACATCTAAACTCTCCTCTTCCTTCATTCTTCTCCATTGTATAGCAACCTAATACAGGCCCCTTTGGTTTTTCTTCACATGTTTATTTGGGCGTGCTTTCTTAACTTAACTGGCATCTTTAGACATCTCATACACTCAATGGGGCTGTAAGTGCATCACTTCCTCTTTGCATAGTGTTTTCTGTAGAAATTTCCTGGCAAGGTCAATGCTATTTCACTGATATCCAGAAGTGTATGCTTTATGTATTTAAAAAAAAAAAAAAAAAAAAAGACACAAAAGATTGTGCTTAGAAGTGTAGCACTGTGTTAAGTATTTTACAACAAAAAAAGGTGTCAGTATGTTCTACTGTGAACTCCAGTAATATGTGTGAAGAGTTTTGCAGCAGTCAGCTTTTGTTATTCAGAAGTGTTTGCCAATGCAATAAGTACAGTAAGGAGGAAAACGTGTAGCGGCATGCTCTCACATCGGAGTTGATTCTTTTCCTATAACTGCACATCCTCAAGTGTTTTATTCCTCGTATACCACGGCAATTTGCATACTTTTACATGGTTATTTATTTATTTATTAAAGAGTGACACCTCATATTTTTGTATCTGTTTATAGTTACATTTAATGTTGTGTTCTTTTGGTCACCGTAAACAGGCGTTCACTTATCAGCCTCTTTTCTTCTCTTTCTTAATACTCTCCTATGGAGGGAGACCTTTACAAAGTCCTGACACTGGAGACTCCTTCCATAAATGTTCAGTAAATGTCTCCTTACAGAAAACTGCATCATTAAAAAAAAAACAAAAAAAAAAACCCCACCACTTTTATCTGTCTATTATTCTCTGTAGATCATGTGGATCATACAAGTGAATTAGTTGTTACTATAGAAACGGGAACATATTAGAATGAGTGCATTAATATGTTGTTTAGCTTTATTGTTTTGAGATACTTCAAAGATTTATTTACAGCTAGGAAATATACTCTGTGTGGTACGCAGACTTTGATGAAATGTCTTTCCTGACTAGGGAATGAATATTGCATGTTTGGTGTTCGACATGTAATAGGGCCAATTATTTATCATAAACAAGCTTAAAAGTTGTGTAGGGTTTCATGCGATTATCTAGTTGTTTTGTAAGCTCCGGAGACTGGAGTGTTACTATGTGTGATGTTAGGTAAGATCGGGTGCCACACTGCGTAAGTAGAAGGCTTGAAAAGCTTTCGGATTGAGCCTGCTGTGTTCTCCGATTGCAAGTCAAGACCTTTCGGCTTTCACTGTTTAGTTTTTGCATGCTGCCCTTTTCTCTCCATTACTCAGGATCATGAGGTCTGCTCAGCCAAAAGATCACTCATCCTACGTCTTATCTCTTCCGGACTTTGATGTTATTATACCTCCATTTTTCAATTAGAGGTTGGGTAACCTTATGGCTTTCTTCATAGTTGGAAGAGAGCAACACAGTTTTTGTCTGAAAGTGTATTTCACTGAGCCTCTGCTTGTTTGGGAAGCAACTTTTCAATGACGCACTGTGTCATCTCACCTAGCAAAGGACGTGTAATATCTCACAGTATTCACACCATTTCATGCACATTTCTGTAAACCACATGCATGAAAGCAACAACAGAGAATATCCATTGTGTTAGATTTATACAGCTCTGGAATCTCCTCAGTAATTGCAGTAGATGTGGACTACTGTCAGTTATTGATGCATAAATAGTTTAAGTAGGGTGACGTGATGACGCAACAGGTAGTGTTGCCACCTCACGGCTCCAGGGTCTGGGGTTTGATCCTGAGCTCGGGTTACTGTCTGTCTGGAGTTTCATATGTTATCGCCGTGTCCACATGGGTTTCTTCCGAGTTCTCCGGTTCCTTCCCACCTCTCAAAAACATCCTGGTTTGGCTACTGAGTAGAATGAATGCCTGTTTATGTAGTTACAAGGTTGGACTTGCTTTGGCTCATGCATGTTGGTACTGTGCTGAAATTTTTAATGTTAATGAAATATTTTCTGTGGTTAAAAAATGTTATTGTTTGAACTGGACGGACATTCCCCACTATATCAAAGTTAGCTACAGTAAAAGGGGGGGAAATCACAAAATTGTATTTTTGGTCTCCTCTTGCACCTAATCATTATAATCAGAGTAATAAAAATATAATGATCAGTGTCTTCTACTGGATTCTGTTAAATAGTACTCATAATAACAGCCCCAGCTATCCTCACTATCCACAACACTCAGATTTGTATACACAAGCTCCCATAAATGGAGAAAACTTAGAAAATAGAATACACCAAGCCCATCAAGCTGCCAGGATAGTTCTACCAGAGTGACAACAATATTAAGTGTAGAATTTAATTATACTTCTATGCCATCGCTGTCACTACTGAACATCACGATGAGGCTGAGTGTGAGAACCCAATAAGGCTGCATTCATTCTTTGATTCATCTGGGTGGCTGTTTATTAACTTTATAAAAAATGAACTGCCAAGTGACTCATTTTAATTGGGCCTTATTTTGGAGGTTTTCCTTCCCGAAAAGCTTTTGACACCATGGCTATAGCCATCTGGTTATAAATGGAGTATTGAAAATCTTTCTTTGATTCAAGGTAAAATCCAAGAAGCAGTCATCATTTATTAGTTAAAGGGAAAGCCTTTTAAAAGGCTTCCTGCTTCTGGTTTCAGATAAGACTTCCTTTGTGTAATCCCTAAACAATTATCCTAACAGAACTTTGGCATTACAAAGTGGAATGAAATTACAAAAAAAAAAAAAGATTTCTGAAAGTTTTTTTTTCATGATGTACAGTATGTTTATTCTCAATAAATAAAAATAAAGATTTTGTATACTTCTTGTACACTCTTGGGTCCCGAAGTAGAGCTTAGAGACTTGTAGGCTGCTCAAGTCAGACATTTAACAAGCTCAAGGTCTTGCAATGTTTGAGACAAATATTGTGAGTTTTCCTACACAGTTACATTCGAAACAAGACAAAGATGTGAACAGCAACCCACAAACATGGAGGAAATCCAGAGATAAAGGTTGCAATGGTTCGGTCATGTGTGCAGAATGAGGGCCAGCTGGAAACCGTACAGATTTTACTGGAGACAGCAGCCCACATAGTGGAAAGGGCAGCGATCAGCACCAAATAAGAAGTGAACCAAGCAAGCTGAAAAACGGCCTGAGGGATCAGACAGTCTGCTTCACAGCAGACAGGAATTTCACCCTTGATCAGGAAACATAGAGAAGTATTGTCCGAAGTCCACTGGCACCAACAGCTATGTACTGGCTCCAAGGTCACCCTCATTCAGAAGCTAGTGAGGGACAAAAAAAAGAAGAAAAGAACAAATGTTCTTTTAGCACACTGACCTCCTTGCTTAATGTTTTTTTTTTTATTTTATTTAAGCAGTATGCAGTATATTCCATTGTTTGGGGTTTGGGAGTTATTACAGTAAAATGAATGGCACTCTAAATTGATGGCTTATACCCTAATAGGAATAACTGCTCGTTCATGCAATTATCCTATCAGTCAATCATGTGTCAGCAGCACAATGCACAAAATCTTGCAGCTACAGATCAAGAGCTTCAGTTAATGTTGACATCAAACATCAGGATGCAGAAAAATGTGATCTCGGTGACTTTGACCTTGGTGTGGTTTTTGATGCCATACAGGCTGGCTTGAGTATTTCAGACACTGCTGTTCTCCTGGGATTTTTTTTTTACAGTTATGTAGAGTTTATACAGTATGGTACTAAAGGAAAAAAACGTCTAGTTAGTGGCAATTCTGTTGGTGGAAAGCCCTTGTTGATGAGAGAGATTAGAGGAAAATGGCCATACTGGTTCAAAATGACAGGAAGGCTACAGTAACTCTTTACAACTGTGATGAACACAAAGGCATCTCAGAATACACAACAGCAGAAGACATTTACATTATTTGGCATTTCTAGAGCAACTTACATTTATCTCATTGATACAACTGAGCAGTTGAGGGTTAAGGACCTTGCTCAAGGACCCAGATAGGCTCAAGGCAGCTTGGCAGTGCAGGGATTTGAACTCTTGACCTTCCGATCAGTAGTCCAATGTCTTAATCACTGAGCTACCAACACCCCCACGTTGGGTTCCACTTCTGTCAGCCAAGAGCAGGAATCTGAGGCTGAACATGCCAATGATCCCAGTGTACTTCACTGGCCCCTCCATTCAGCAGATCTGAATCCAAAAGAGCGCCTCTGGGATGTGATGGAACAGGAGATTTGCAGTATGAATGTGATGCAATCATGCCAACATGGACCAGAATCCCAAAGCTTGTGGAATCCATGCCACGTAGAATTGAGGCTTTTCTTAGCACGAAGTGTGATATTAGTATAGTGTTTGTCCTGCTAGTGTGTGTATGTATATGTGTGTGTGTGTGTGTGTATATATGTGTGTATATATGTGTGTATATATGTGTGTATATATGTGTGTATATATGTGTGTATATATGTGT
>JANDJT010000012.1:9011353-9023076 GCA_024331685.1 Stegophilus panzeri
GTGAAATCTTTTATTTAAATCCTCATGGCCTTGTTTTGTTCACTTATCGTGTTGGTCATTAAATCCAAGATGTTTCTCATATAAATAATTTGATTTCAGTTAAAAGGAAATGATGCTATGAGATCAGTGCCACTAACTTCCTAATTCTTGCATTTCAGTAGACTATTAGTTCCTCTAATCTCTTGTCATTTAAACGAGAACAAAGACACCATCTCCGCTGAGAGAGTATAAGAGAGCGAGGTGTGTATTGTCAGTAGGAGGTGTTCCTGTCAGGTGCAATGGGTTGTGATTGACGTCAGTCTGCGGCATGCGGCTTTTGTTGACTTCCCCTCAGCCCAGGTGGACTGGTATACACTTCCTGAAGCCAGTCAGGCCTGATTACCAGTATACAAACCCGCAGTGACTCACTGTGTCAGGGCGCTGCATTTTGATGTATTACTTATTCATTTATTTAACGCTGTGTGTAATTACTTTTACCACGCATGATTAGAAACCGATAACAATGTTGTGCACCACTGCATTGTGCAAGAGTGTACATGTTTTTTTTTTGTTTGTTTTTTTTTTTTACTGCCAACAGAAATTGAAACATTGTGTGTGTTGTAACACAGTAGACAGCTGAACATTGTGTCTCTGTTGACATACTAAATCAGTCTTTTAAGGATTTACATCACATGTTATAACCTCAAAGGTAGTCTTCCATTAAGTGTTCTGCAACATGAGATGATTTAACTGTAATAACAGATCATACAGAAGTCCTGGGCATTGTAAAATGAAAAATAATAATAATAATAATAATAATAATAATGGCACCTATTATGGTTTTTCAAATATTACCTTGCATGTACTGTGTTATAGAGCTGTTTGTGAACGTAAAAACGTCTGCAAAGTTTAAAAAATCTAAGCGCACGATAATCGACGAGTTATCGACTCCCAAAAGAAGGAACCTATTCTGAAGAGCTGAAACGAGGCGTTAGTAATTCCAGACTTTACTTCCTGGACTAACCTACGTAGGTTTGTAACAAAAAACCCCACCTCTGGTCTTCATCGGCTGCTCGCTGACATCGCTAGACCAATCACAACAGACTGGGACATCTGCCCAATCAGAGCAGAGTATGCTCTCTGAAAGGAGGAGTTTAGAACGAATCGTTTAGAACGGATCATTGAACGAGTCGTTTTTGACACTGGGGGGAAAAAAGGTGATGCTGCAGTTTAAGAGATCTTTAAAATAAAATTAGGCACGTTTCAAAACCATAACAGGTGTGCTTTAAAAGTAATGAATTATTTAGAATTATACCACAGTGCTGTACCCCGGAACTCTCGTATCTGATTATTTTTCTATAACAGCAGCTCTAACAGCAGTACTATCAAAAGTTGTCAGGTTTATATTATCCATCCATCCATCCATTTTCTGTACCGAGCCTATCCCCTTTATTTATTTATTTATTTATTTATCTATCTATCCATCTATTTATTTATGTATTTATTTAAACTTTGGGATGCCTTTTTTTTTTTTTCTCCTTTTCTTTACTTTAAAATAGAGACTGTTGAGGAAATGCTGTTTATACTGTAGCTGCTTATAACACATATTCCAACAGGAACTCACCTGTTTCGTGGACTCTCCATCTCCATCAACATTAAATGTAACTATAGATGGCGAAAAAGTACAAAGTGCCACACTGCTGTGTTATAGGAGGAATAAAACAATTTGGGATGTGCTGTTATAGGAAAATAATTAAGTCACACTCCATTACGTCGTTGATTATTTTCCTGTAACAGCACAGCACTGCCATCGTGTTTTATTTCTTACCTAAAACCTAAACAACTGAACATAATACAATTAAGACACTCATGTCTTAAGAACATACTGAAGCTAAAGGTCTATTGTTTTTTTGCTAGCATGAGTATTAGCTGATACCTGATTCTGAGCCAATACATTTTGTTGACAGATCCAGCTCTCTGCATGCTTCTGTTGCTCAGTCATGCTCACTGTGTCACTCAACACGTGTACACGTTAGTGAATTGAATTGAGAAACACGTTAAACCTATATGACAATGCAAACCAAAGCCTATATATCAAGGCAATATTAGCCTTGATACCCATGTTCAGTATCGCGTCAGCCATACTATTTCACCCTCAAGGTACGTGTATATTTTAAAACACATGTAAAGATATTAGGAAAGATGTTCCTTTCACAGAGGTGTAAATGGAGGGAAGTTGCCAGTCAGTTATTTCCTGCTTTCTTTCATTCTTGCCTTGTTTACCCCTGTGCCCTCCCTTTTTTTTTTTTTTTTTTTTCTTTTTCTTTTTTTTTTTTTTTAAAGAATCCTATATGGCCTCACAAAAACATCCTCTTTGTCCTCCTCAGACACAATGACACACTCTGGCTTTATGAGTGCCCGTGTCGGCTGTGTGTTAGTGATGTAACCCTCAGCTATGGAGACAATGAGAATGAGGGAACCACTGACCTCCTGTCTGCTCCTAAACTGCTTCCTGCGTGTCACACAAACAGGGTCAGAGGGCAGGAAAGAGAGTGCAGATTTTTCCTGTTTTTCCCTCACTGTTGGAATCCACCGGAACCGTGGAGGTGTTTTTCAGTGTGTGTGTGTGTGTGTGTGTGCATGTGCGTGTGAACTTCTCTCGCACGCCGAGCGATGACTCTACCTGTGAGTTAATGAGTGGGAAAATGTTGAAGATTTTTATGGGGAAAGATTGGCTGCTAGTGTAGTTTTCTCTCTCTCTCTCTCTCTCTCCCTCTCTCTCTCTCTCTCTCTCTCTCTCTCTCTCTCTCTCTCTCTCACACACACACACACACACACACACACACACACACACACACACACACACACACACACGGAGTAATGACCACATTCACATACAGTACAGATTTGCGTCTAGGTCAGTTCATATCTTTTATCAGGACAAGCTGTACTGTGAAGTGCTGCTAAATCCTCTCTTATCCATGGATGCTCTGCGGTCGACCTCTTCAGGGCCATGTCAGAGCATAATCTTGTGGGGGGGATGAAAAATGTCAGGACTGAAGAGATGAGTGCATTTTTAAAAAGAGAGCAAGTGGTTGGGTGAATTCTTCTCAATTCATATGTTTCATGAGAATAATGTATGCATGTTTATGTGAATGTGCATTCATATATCTTTGTGTGTGTGTGTGTGTGTGTGTGTGTGTATTCTGACATCAACAGTTTATGTGAAATGTCCTGATAGTGAGAAGGAGAATTAGTTACATTTCCCCTGCTGCTCTTGTAAACAAGAACATCACGGGTAGATATGATGCCATATCACTAACGTAAACAGAGCTACATTTAGTAAATCGTTCAATTTTATTTCACATTCAGGCCTCAGCATACTTCATACTGGCTTCCACAAGCAATATGGTGTCATTGCCGATCAAGCAAAGGTCATACAGAAGCTTCGCTCAGTGCCTGATCTCCATAGACAAACACGCTATGTGACCGAGCCTGTGATTGATCATCGCAAAAGAGGTGTGCCTAAACCAATTCCTTCCAAAACGGCAGACTTTGAGGATTATCCACTTCTTCTGGATCGTTTAAGAGTAAATCTGAGATACAGCATTGCCTCATCAGCGCGTTAAGGAATGATAAAGCCGTTCAGAATGCTGAAGAATCTGACCCAGCCTTTATGGGAAACAGCGCTATGTGTTTCCTGGTGAGAGATAACGTCACTACCACCATGACTATTGATTCGTACCATTACTACTGATTTGGTATTATTGGTTAATGATTCCCAATTGTTGTAATTAAGAGCTTTTAAGAGGTACGTTTCTTATCCACTGCTTCTTTTCATGGGAATTTCCCTTGTCATGCTGGTATTGTACCAAGTTAAATAGCTGCACATGATTATTTGTTATTCAGATTAAGCCGTGTTGATAGAACAGTGTGTGTGTACTTCTGTATCCTGTTGTGTCACCTCAAACACACATACACACCTACAAGGTAATGCCTTGGTACACATTTAATTCAAAGTCAGTTTGATTTATATTTCACATTTCTGATATTTGGTAGACGCCCTTATCCAGAGCAACTTACAGTTATCTCACATCTGAGCAGTTGAGGGCCTTGCTCATGGGCCCAGCAGTGGCAGCTTTCCAGTGCTGGGATTTGAACTCATGACCTTCACAAGTCCAAAGTCCACTACGACTATGACTTTAGATTTGTAATTAATGCATGCTGATGTTGCCTTGGCATAATCAAACATTTCTCTTTAAAAACACCACTCATTAAAGCTCATTAAAGGAACCACTCATTAAAGGAACAAAGACATCCTCTGCAATTACTATTATTATTATTATTATTATAATGCATTGCTGTAATGCTAAGAGATGCATAGTAATGTGAACGGGTCTGTGAATCGGAATATAATTCTGAGATTTAGGAAATAAATTTGGTAACACTTTACATTAAAGTTAATTTATCTAAAACTAATGCATTAGGTAAGGAATAAAACAGGAGGGGCATGCCGTTATAGGAAAATAATCAACAACAGGATGGTGTGATGCTGGAACCATCCTGAAATGTTTTATTCCTCTTTATACTACAGCAATATGCATACTACAGTATGCGTCATACTTTTTTATTGATTTATAGTTACATTAAGTGTTGTGGAATGTCCATGCATGATGTCGGCTCAGGCCCTCCCGGAAATTGATGTGAAATCAAGGAAACTCCACAATACTCGGAGGAGCTGAAAATGGTTCAAAATTACCGCAGTCTTTCAAGATTATCAGTCTTTCTACATTTTGAATTTACGACAAAAAACTTCTTTTATTACAGAGAAACTGGCAAACGCAAAGTCCTCTCTCCTAAATATTCTCCAGTGGACGAAACCAATACAAAGCCATTTCTGGCACTGGAATCAATGACTACTTCCATTAATGTTAAATAAAGGTCTCCCTACAGAAAGTACAGCATGTTACTAAATACTGATATTTAGTAACATGAGCTCTGAGCTCAGGTTTCAGTTCTACTCAGCGTTATTTAAGGTGTCTTGGCAATTAACATCCACGACCATACTGATTAATGCATTAGTGCCTATTGGCTGGATAGATTAGCCATTGGTTCAATCAGGGGTTTATTAATTTGCTTATTTTATTCATTGTTTAAGAAATAATGAATGCGAGCAACATAAGTGTGTGAGTGTGTGCGCGATTGTGCCCTGTGATAGGTTGGCACCCGCCCGGTGTGTCCCCTTCCTTGTACCCCGAGTCCCCTGGGATAGGCTCCAGGCTCCCCATGACCCTCTTTAGGATAAGCGGTACAGAAAATGGATGGATGAATGGAATACAAGCAAGAATTAGTTTGTTAATGTTACTTGTAGCGTCTTTAAGCTGAAGTTTCAGGTTGGTTAATAATGTTAGTTATGAAACCGTTGACGTACAGCATTGCTGAAATGATGTGCACTGTATACGGTTTGTGAATTAGTTTCTCAGTGCTGCATCCAGTAAGATTTATTTACACTTCCCTGCAGAGAAGTCCTTTCCACATAAATATTTAGTTTTTGTGATGTGCCTCTCTGTCCCTTTCAGTAAGAAACGTTTCTTTTATTTCTATTATTAGGCATGTGTGAAGATAATTACAAAGCTCCATATCCTCAGGTGCTCTCTTAGTGTGTGGTGCTGAGATGATGTAAAACGTTAAGACTGTTTGAGGTAGGAGAGGAAAAAAAACAAAACAATCAGAGACTACAAATGACAGACTGCAGATGTATTGGGGATCTTTCATTGCCATGTGCAGTAGCTCTGATATATACATAATAAGAATTTTTTTTTTTTCAATGAAATTACATTGAATTATGTACCTTAAATCCTTTTAAAGCTACACTATATATTCATATATGCCTTTGATGTACCTTTGCAACAAGCAAGTACAGTTTAGTACCCACAGAGTGAACTATGCAAGAATGAGCAAAATGCTGGCGTTATACCATGCTCATGCCTAAGCAAAAACATATCTATGAGAGTTACTTTGAAATAGGTAAAGGTGCTGTTCTTTCACGTAGACACTCCAGAGGTGCTCACTCTGTCACGTAGACGCTCCAAGGTTGTTATTCCAGAGGCCTTGCCCCTCACATTGCCAGTCTGTCAGCCTTATGATGCTTCCAACAGGTGCTCTGTATAACTCTATTCTTATCACAACGTTTGTGTGTGGCCTGTACGTCTGCACGTCTTATCATGAACACAAACAGACAAATGTGGTGGTCTGCTTTATCACGCACACTCTTTACAAAGTGTACCAACGGGAAAGCATCTCGGAGGTGTTAAGCTTGCGGATATTTTTTTCCCAAATACCGTCGGAAGCCATCAGTCCACCTGGGACTAAAGGGTTCCTAACACTTAATAGTAATGAAAGTGTTTTGTTATGATAAGCTTGTTTTGATTTGATAAGTGACTTTTTTTTCTATTATGTATAAAAGATAAAGTGGGAAAGCGAAGAAAAAAAAATTCTCAAATGCACTTCCTTGTTACGTGGAACTAAGCATACATTCATACATCCTGCTACTTACTCCGAAAATGTATAATAGTTTACTATTAGTTTCACTGTAGTTGCTGAACAATATATGGTTGCTATTAAATAATGTACTTTAGGTGAGGAATAAAACACAATAGGGGCACACTTGTTGTAGGAATATAATCCTTGACGGGTTGTGTGAAGTGAATTAGCTTCCAATAACAGCACATCCCAAAAGGTTTTCTTCTGTGATTTGCCAATAATTACAATGTTTATTTGATTAATGAACAACACACCGTGATTTTTAACCCTTTTTCAATATTGTGGAACGTCTGCAAGACAACGTCCTTATATTATACCAGCAGAGAGTTGTTCTCTCACAAGCCTCTCTTTTTTTTCCCCTTTCTCTTGACGTTAATAAGTCTTTAAAAAATAATAATAATTGCAGACTGTTATTGAGAAATTGGAACACACAACTGGAGAATCCTTAAATGTTAAATAAATGTCTCCATACAGAAAGTTTCACCATATTGCTGATTGTATGTTTTTCTTTAAGTGAAAGCATGCTTTTTAATCAGATTATTATTATTATTATTATTATTATTAGGCTTAGATTACTGATTGGGGTGCACAAGCACATTAATACAAACCTATCATTTGAGTAACTCCTGCTTGCTATAGAAAATGTATCCTTCAGATTTGAGAATTCAACAGCCCTGTGTCATAAATAACTAAACCATAAGCAAGGACTTAACTGGTTGCCTTATAAGGTGAGGATTTATCTTACTGAGATTAACACAGCGTAGAGTTACAACAACGATAAGTACTGAGTACTCCACTCCACCATGTCTGGCATGTACACAGATTTTCTGATCAGTTTGCCTTTATTAGCGGTTTAGCCAAATGATAATAGCTTTCAGTTTTTGAAATTATATATCTATGCTCATAACTGTCCTAACGTTAGTTAGCATGTCCTTTACTCAGTGTACTCTTTGACTGCATTGGCAAACAGCGCCTTTCGAGAACACATTACCCCACTCACTCCTCCACCATTGATCATAGCCTGACAACACTGGAGTGTTTGAGCACGAAGATGTTATTTGCTCAGGCATTTGGGAACTCAAGTCTTTCCCAACAGCTAGTCCAACCCTAAAGCAATGCCCGAAACGCCACTCAGCGTGTCCTTGGCATAGCAGCCATATCACTGCCATGCCATTTTAATACAGAATGATAACTAGATTAAAATGAAAAACAATCCTGAAGGGCAGGCATGCTAAGTTTCCATGGTGCCACCATTGCTCTGCTTATCTATTAAGGGACAAGCATCAGATTTAGATGCACTTCCAGTTAAAGGACTGGACAGGGCAGATTATTTGAGCAGGTTACTGTAATGGTCCATTTCCTATTCTCTGCAGGGAAACCCATTTTTCTTTTCCAATATTTATTTCTGTGGTGTCCAGTTGTCTCACTTTCAGTAAGAAGAGTCAGGGTCTATAATTAGTCTGAATTCTTTATTGCCACATCATCATTTTAGTCACGAGAAACGGTGCAGTCAGTAGGAACAAACAATGAAAGTCATCGTGAGCATTTGTTTGCCTCGTTCTGCTCATTAATGTCTGCAGACTCGCCGCATCACTTCCTTGTCTCCCTCATTGGTGCTTGGCTCGCTGTTGTCCTTTCATAGTCACAGAGCTAGGACAGGAAGAGGAATGACAGAGACAAAAGACAGATAGGAAAAAACTGACTTTTTCCCCAGTTTTAGTGGCTTAATAACAATAATAATACGTCAGGAAATCATAATTTTCTGCATGTTTTTGCACTGATGAATGAACATAGAAAATGAACAGAATAGTGTTTATTTTAGTGTTTATCGTTGCTACTTGGGCATTCCAGTGGTTTAATACTTTAACAAATGGGTATAACAGAGCTGTTTCACATTGATAGGTGACAAAAGTCTCTGTTATACAGTGGGGAGCATTTATTTATTTATTTTACCTGCATGATTGGAGTAACTAGAAGAAGAGTCACTATAAGTAAATACAAAGTTCTTCTGACTGATCACCTTTATGCTGTGATGAAGCATTTTTCTCCTGATGGGAGTAGTCTCTTTCAGAATGACCTAGAAGAGGGAATATCTTTCAGAAAAATGGTGTTCATTTTCTCCAGTGCAGCTCCAGAGGCATGTAGAATTCGATGTCAAGGGGCATTGAATCTCTTCTGGTAGCTCCTGTTACCTGTCTGTTGGTAACCCATTCAAGATGAAATTATAATACAGGAGAGTTTAGAGACGAGTAATATAAGGATTTTAATATAATGATTTTTCAATCATTTCGATCAGAGCCGGTCATCTAAAGTGCGAAAGCGGAATCCTTATATTATTCTTTTCTAGAATCCCATAGCAGAACCGAAATCATTTAAAACTATAATATGTGTCATTGCTTTCCAAGTTTTACAGCTAAGACTAAATCACTCTTGTTTCAGTCCATTTTATTTGAACAGATCATATAACCTGATCTTTCACCTCATGTTTCACCAAAGTTCAATTCGGATGCTGCTTCTGTTTTTTTTGTTGTTGTTTTTTTCTTCTGTTTGTTTTTATTTAACATTTATAGAATGAGTCTTCAGTGTCAGGGATTTTTAATGGTTGTTTCCTGGTTTCTTAGTAACATTATGAGTTTGAGATCATATAACATGAGCTTTCACCTTCTTGCTTGTTTGCTAGGTTTCCCCTTGCTTGATGGACAGCTAATATTCTCCAGCTGTTCAGAAAAACCATGAACACTCTGGCTTTCCAAAGTTCAGGTTGAGGATAAACTGGATATTCATGTCTTGTGAGCACTATAGAGGATTGAGAATGTGTGTTTAGGCCTCTTATGTTGCTCCTCACACAAAAGCTTGACCCTTCCTTAGAGCTCAGATGCACCAACACATATGTCAATACAGAGCTTTTGGTACAGTCCCTGACATGGGATTGCTCAGAGCTGTAAACCTTCACTGGAAGGGATCAGCACGCATGTTTTGAACATTGACTGCTGATCACAGCTTGAGGCCACGTAGCATAAGTCAGTCTTATTGATTTAGGCTTAGTGCCGCAAAGCAGGATTGACCGCCGCAATGAAATCTGATCTTAAAGCAGCAGAATGCAGCCAGCTGCTTTTTTTTTTTTGGTAATATCGTTAGATCTAGCTGCATTAGACTTAATAAAGCTCCCCGGCTTGTGTAAGCTGTCTAAGGCTTTTCGTGGCTCGCACAGAGAAACACAATGGTGGGCTTTATGGTGGTCCAGTCTAGAGAACGCGAACTTGCGTCAATGTCATCGTCACTGGAGAGCCCGGGTGGGGGTCCTGCATCAGTTCAGAATTGAGCGTGTGGTCTCCAACAGAAATATTAGAGTAATCCTGGAGCAATGTGAGCTTGACCACTGAGGTTTTGGTAATTCCCTCCTTGGCAGAAGACATGATTCAGCATTTGTTTCCACAGCCACAAAACTAATGGCTGAAATTAATGTCAAAGTCTACATGTGGTTATTTCACTGTTTCATGTAATGATTGACTGTAATGATCGTTCCTCTTTAATGTAGTTCCTCGTAGGTTTTATATATACATGGGGTTTTCGAACCATAACCATCGTGTCTAGGTTTGTGTGCTTGTCCGTGACTGTGTGTTTGTGTAACCATTTGAATCACTCACTATCACAGGAAAGCGTACTCTGAGTTGCTTTATGATGGTATCCAGGAAATAAGACAAGCACTTCCTGTTTTTTCACACGCATCGAGCTGCATGGCTCTATAGGTTTGTATGTCACGTTTCAGCAGTGGGACACAGTAAGAGACCGACACAAATAACAGCGTTATGTTGTGTGTTTATGCATGTGCGTACTGTATTGTATACTGTATGTATAGGGATGATTTTTGTGTAATTAATTTTGTATAGTCATATAATACTGGGGTGTATTTTCATGTGTTTCTGCAGGTTCTTTTTTTTGCAGGTTCATTTTTCATGGTTCGTTTTATACCACAGCACTGCTGAATTCTCAAATCTGATTGGTCAGAGGAATCAGGTTTCATTTTCAATAACAGTAGCTCTGACAATAATTTAATTCACCTAAAAAAACTGATTTAAATAACATGTTATTTAAAAAAAAATGTTGAATCATTGAAGCTTTCTATATAGAGACATTTATTTAATATTTATAGAAGGAGTCTCCAGCGTCAGTGCTTTGTAATGTCAGTAAGTTTTCCACCACAGGAGTGGAACTTTGTGCTTTCTGGTTTCTCTGTAATATTATGAGGTTTTTAAAAAAAAAAAAATTACATATACTTCCAGAGAGGAAAAAAAGAAAGCCGGGTGAAGAAACGACAGTATAACTGTAGCTGTTATAGCATAAGTGATAACAGGAAGTAACTTGTCTCTTGAATGTTCCACAACATTAAATGTAACTATAAACTGTTTAAAAGTACGATGTGCTGCTCATTAATAAATTCAAAATTGTAATCCTTGACAAATTGCTGTGGTATAAGAGGAATAAAATATTTTGACGGGAAAATAATGTTATAGGAATATAATCAACTCTAAGGGTGTTTTACAACCCCAATTCTGAAAAAGTTGGGACAGTATGGAAAATGCAAAAAAAACAAACAAAAAGAGTCATTTGAAAATTCAATTCACCCTGTACTATATTGAAAACACATTATTAACACATTGTTTGATGTTTTACTTTGTGAATTGAATTTATTTTTGAAAATATACACTCATTTCAAATCTGATGACTGCAACACACTCCATAAAAGTTGGGACAGTTGACTGTTTACCACTGTGTAACATCACCTTTTCTTTTAATAACACTTATTAAGTGTATGGACGCTGAAGACACCGGTTGATTAAGTTTAGCAAGCGGAATTTTCCCCCATTCATCCATTATACATTTCTTCAGCTGCGCAACTGTACATTGCCTTCGTTGCCTTATTTTGCGCCACACATTCTCAATCAGAGACAGGTCAGGACTGCATGCAGGCCATGCTAGCACCCACACTCTCTGTTTATGCAACAATTCGCTTGTAATCTGGGCAGAATGTGGTTTGACGTTGTCCTGCTCTGGATGGCACCATATGTTGCTCCAAAATATGTACATGTCTTTCTGCATTAATGCTGCCCTCACAGATGTGCTAGTTACCCATGCCATGGGCACTGACACACCCCATACCATGACAGACGCTGGCTTTTGGACCTGACGCTGATAACAGC
>JANDJT010000012.1:9043338-9055679 GCA_024331685.1 Stegophilus panzeri
TTTTTCCTGTGTCACGTCTTGTTTAAAAACGTCCTGTGTTATTATATCTGTAATATGTATTTTTTTCAGAGCAATTAGACTTGAATGATAATTCATATTCACACATTATACATATTAGCAACTATTTGTAAAAGCACACCATATATTTACTCACACCAAGTGGAACTCGCTGGAGAATAAGATTAGATTGAAACAGAATATTTAGACAGCTGGAAAAAAAAAAAAAAACACAGAGGGCAAAAAAATCTCATGGGATATCATTTCACGCTTCAGTATGCAGGGCAGCTTGTCAGGTTGTGTCACTTCACACATAAAGTTGTATGAATGAATGAAATGAAAAGTTGCAGTACCTGCACACATGCACATTTTTATTACTATTATTTTCTTTTTTTTTAATTTACTCTACATTTCTTGTGTCATGAGGAGGCAGTGTTGCCTGGTCACCGTGAGAAGGTAGTGAGTTTTGGAGGTTGATAGAATAGTTATGGATCTATGGGGGGGGCAAAACAAAAAAAATCCCCAAGAGAACAGAACAGTACTGTACAGTACAAGGATGATGATGATGATGATGATGATGATGATGCAAGGACTACAGTTCCTTTTGGGGGTCAGGATTATGGAGGTCACTTAGAAATTCTGCGTTGTGCTAAGGAAAGAGTATTAGGACACCTGATTTGTTACTCCAGTATTTAGGAATTGACCATGCTAGGAAGTGACTGTGTGGGTGTTGTTTAACTTGATGGCAGGAAAAGCCATGATTTTATCTGTATACTTGATCTTATTCCAGTGCAAAGAAGACTGTTTAAACTGTAAACTATGTTGCAACTGTGTGTGTGTGTGTGTGTGTGTGTGCGCGTACGAGTGCTTGAGGCAGAAGAGGGAGGTCCCAGCATTGAGAGGGCGTGTGCGTGTAGACAGTGACACACTCACACAGTGAAGAGTAGTCAGAGCGAACAGCTCAAAGTGAGTCAGTAACTCTCTGCTGTGTGTGTCAGATGCCAAATCTCAGCGTTGCTCGGCACTAACACACACGTGTCTGCGCAAAGAAAGACTTCACACTCTGCCTCAAAATGGGAGCTTGTTGCTTCGAAAGAAAGGAACACAAAAAGTTCGGAAAAATTAATTGCTGGAGAAAGGTGAGCTAATGCGAAAATCCGTCCTTTTTCTTTTATGCTTTATGTTGTACTTTGTACTGTTCTCACACTCATGGTCTCAAAATGTTGCTCGTCCTTATTGCTGGTCAACTTCTCTTAAAGGTTTGTCTTCCTGGTGTTCCTCACATGCCACGAGTCTCAGCTTTTTAATACGTTTCGACATGCTTCTCAGATATCTGTTGGAACTCTCAAACCTTGGTTGGCGCACAGTTAAATCCAGACTAGTGACTGTTTCAGTGTCTGCAACATGCTCGAAAAGTTTGCAAAGACTGTCTCTGTATAATCCACCTGAGTAGCAGTGTGTCAGAAGGGTCAGTTTGCCTTGCTGTTCTGTAATACAGAATACATGTAACAAAATGATGGGGGAAAAAAAACATGATGGACATGTACAAGATGGGTTTTTTTTTTTTTTTTTTTAGCTAGAGAGGAAGATTTTTACACATCGGTAGGCCTTTAATCTTAGTGCAAACTTTTATGGAGTACCGAAACACTGACACATTATGTTCCATTATACTGAACAGTGTAACAAAACAACTAAATAAAGCAGGGCTTTTTCCCCTTTTACTAGTTCTTGTTAACGAGAGAGGGTTTTGTTTTTTTTTTCTTTAAAACATGTTTAGTGCAAGTCCAGACTCTCAGAATTGGCTCTAATTCATAGCGAATGGTTTTTTTTTTGTTTTTTTTCCCCTCCCCCCCACTGATAACTGATCCCCAAAAGCGTTAAAGTGCAATAATGATTTTGAAATAGTATAGCGAGCATTACACTGAACTGTCTCTGTCAGTTATGATGTGAAGTTGGCGGTGCTTTGGGAAACTGTGTCCAGCTTTCTCAACTAATGCGCCTGTAATCTTCTAAGCATGGAGCTGTGTACTAGTTTTAAGGGGGTTTTTTTCTCTCCATTAAAAAAAAAAAAAAAAAAATCTTTAAAAAAAAAAACAACAAAAAAACACTCAAGCCAGTTTACTTTCTTTTAGACTTAAGGTATTTATGTTAGCAACACTGCAAAAAAAAAAAAAAATGTCAGCAAGTCAATATATCTTGAATTTGGACAAAATGTAATGTGTATGTGATTATTTCATATTACAAAATTATAAATCAAATATAAAATGATACAGCCTGTTTTTAGATGCTATTGTCATTTGACAATAGAACAAGACTAAACTGACTATAAATAGGTTTAATAATCATCCATTAGATTTCTTCTAATCTTATAAATGAAGATAAACCAGATAACTCTAACTGTATTCTAGGTCATTTCACTTGCTAAGATGCCATTTTTATTTTTATTTTTACTTTTTGCAAGGCAAGTTGAGCATTTTCTACATATCTGTACTCAGACTCACAGCTTTGCAGTCTCACACAAAGACCCAGCATCACTTGAGTCACTTAGAGGAAGCGAAACACTAAAGTGAAACATTGGTTTCTCAATATGTTGCTTCGTTCACACTTGTCTATTTCTTAAGAATGAGACGTCATAACCGATGAATTGTCCATGAAACTGTTTGTCACCTTGACATGCGTCATCAGGTTTTGCCTGTGCCGATGATGTGTTGGTGTGTACATGAACTTAATGGACTTACCACTATTGCAGTGCTGAATTCCTTGAATGACACAACCATGACTAATGAGCTCTTTAACATTTAGTGAAGGGGCATTCCAGCACCTTAATGTCAGTCAAATACGCAGAGGAAATGCACATTTGAGTTGTGTTGATAGGAAGAAAGAGACAGGTACAAAAAGTTATGTTGTACAGTATCTGAAGATATGTTAGAGATCATAGTGTGGGTTTTTGACTTGCGTAGAATACAGAGCAGTTTAGGCGAACCTCACGAGCCAGTAGAGCAACCTTAAGTTTATACTGCCCACTAGTGGACACGGTAGGTCATTGCGCTTAGCTGGAATTCAACATGAATGCATTTTATTCTCGCAGTATTAAGACAGGTGAGAGCTGAAATCCTTAAAATCAGTATGAGATCGTGGTTACTGCTTTTAAAGCTGAGCGGAGGTTAATATGCTGTTTCCCATTCCTGGGCCAGATTTCCACATTTTTTTAGAGAATTATTTTAGACTAATTATTCATTATTATTATTATTATTATTATTATTATTATTAATTTGTATTAGGGATATATGAGTTTATTAACAAACAAAGGGTTGGTGTTGTTGTTTTTTTTTTGTTTTTTTTTAAAGAAATTCCACCTTCAAATTCCATCTTCAATTCTGACTCTGATTTGTCAGCTTTGCATGGATCTCCTTGTTTTTATTTTGGTAATGAAAGGGGAAAAAAAATTCCACTTGATGTTTTGGGTCCAGAATAGCACAGACACGTAGGCAGGTTTCCCCCACTGCAGCAGATTGCAGAGAGACTTTCTGCGATTGTTTTTCTGTCTCTTTCTTTCTCGTCTGCCCTCATCTCCCTCCTGCACCTTTTCTCTCGCATGTTTTCTCACAGACCTGAGATTTTCTGCCATTACATGACTGTGTCATCACTATTACTCTCATCAACAGTCAAGTTTAAGGTGCTTTATATGTTTGAGTAGCTCTGCAAAAGAAATATCTCATAAGGCAACGTTAATACTATTTTTTTTTTTTTGCTATTATTCTTAGTCATCAGTACAATTAATAGGGTTTTCCCAGTGGCTGGACTCTGTCCTGGGTGCTGCAAGGACAGCCCATTGATTTTGGCTGTCTGCCTCTTAGCAGTGAGCGAGAGAGAGAGAGAGAGAGAGTGAGAGTGTGTGTGTGTGAGTGTGTGTGTGTGGCATTTGGTGCTGAGGTGCAGTGATGTCCCAATGTGCACTGACAGGGGTAAGAGGGAGACATAGAGGGAGGGAGGGAGGTGCCTTGTTGGAGAAAAAAAAAAAAAAGGAAAGATGCTTCTGCAGCAGTCAAAGCCACGTGATGCTGTTGCCATGGCGTTGAGGTGTAGTTGGTGGCAGCATGGAGCGAGTGAGCGAGAGAGAGAGAAAGAGAGCTGATGTCACAAAAAAGCAGATGAGCGAAGGCAATTATCCTGGTCTCTCCTCTCTTCTGTTTTCTTCACTCTTGCTTTCTCACTGCTTATAGCCATCCAGCACTTATGGGGTGAAAATAGCACAGGACACTGAGAGAGAGAGAGAGAGTGAGAGAGAGGGAAAGGAGCCTGATTGGAACCTAGTGTGGTTTGGAAAGGCAATATAAAAAAAGCATTCCTTTTGTTCTGCCAAGTTCCCTGGATTCTAATAACAACTACAGCTATACAGCTGGGTGAGGCTCACATCACCCAGAAAAGTCCATTAAAAATTGTTTCCCAAACATAATACCTACAGACAGGAGGAATGCAGGAAAGTGAGGGCATCCTCATCCCTCTGTCTTTGTGTTCTTCCTTTCCTTCCCCTGCATAACAAAGCGGGGTCTCCCCCTCCTCTACCGTCTTTCTGTCAAATCATATCTGCGCTGGCGTACATGTTGCTGGGGCTGACAGACTACAGAGAGGGGGAGAGCAAAGCAAAAAGGGAGGGGGTAAAACAAGCTAACTCAGACAGAGAGAGAGAGAGAGAGAGAGAGAGAAAGCTGCAGCAACAGCAGCAGTAGAGCAGCACTAATCCAAAAGAGGAAGCCCCCCTCCAGCTAGATGAGCATCCCTGTGTTCTTCCTCATTCCTCCATCTCTCCCTCCCTCCCTCCCTGTGTTCCCTTGCCTCATCTCGTCCATAATTCATTGGTGCTAGCAAACCCTCCTGTTCAGCTTCAGCTCCAGTTTAGATTGTCGTGGACCACCTTGCTGGACCCTGCTGCCTAGGACATGGAGACCACGCACAGGAGTGCGTCGGCCGAGAGCCGGGATGTCGGCTTCGATCTGCTGTTTGCTCACTGATCCAGACCAAGCAAAGGAGGAGAGGAGAGAAGAAGGGATTTTTGCACTCCCTATCATCTGCCTCTCTCTCTAGCTAGTCATTTTTTCGTGGATAAGAGCTCGCTGTTGTGGATTTTTGTCTTTTTTTGGATATAAACCAGGATCCAAAATGCCCGAAGCGAACTACCTTCTCTCAGTGTCCTGGGGTTACATTAAGGTGTGTATAGAGAGTGATAGGAAATGGATGCTATATGGTTCGGTTATTGGTCTGGTTGCTCCCACTACGTGTGTGTTCTGCAGTGTTGGTGGTCTGGGGGACTCTGAGAAATGACTAGCACTGCTGGGGTGCCTCTGCTGGAATGCACAGCCTTGGATTTCCTTTTGGTTTCTTGGTTTAAATGGTTTTAATTTCACACAGATGTGATAAAAAACCTATCAAAAACATTGTGTGATGGGTTTTTCATTAGTGGTGTGCGCTCATATTTAGCAGCTTGTGCAATTTTTCAATGTGACGCAGGATATGGCTGCCATGTTGATTATTTAATTATATGTTCATTTGTTTATTTATTTCTGGAAGACATTGCGTGTTTGTCGGGCCACGTTTTCATACACAGATTTTACTTCCGTTTTTGCTAGTTTTATCAACCTGCTTATGATCCTTTTTTATCCAAATGCTATATATTCATTTGCATGTAGATATGATTTATATTGAATATAATATTATTTAGTGGTGTTCATTAAAACACCCATATATAATATCACACTATCACCAGCATGTTCTAAATGGAGGCATGTAAATTATGAATTTGATTAATGTAAATTATGAAATTAAGAATTGGACCACTATTACAGCCTCAGTGTTTAACTGCAGCTCTATAAAGAAATATATGAAAATATTTTGCATTAATGATCAATCCTCTGTTATTTTTTATGTTTCCAGTTCAAGAGAATGCTGAACAGGGAGCTGACGCACCTTTCCGAGATGAGCAGATCTGGCAACCAGGTGTCAGAGTTCATCTCCAACACCTTCCTAGGTGACCCCCCCCTCCACACACACACACACACACACACACACACTCTGACATATGCATAAACTCACAGAGACATCCAATGAATGGATTTTTGTGTAGAATTGTTGGGTGTTATTTGGTTGGATGAATGACAGGAGAAAAAAAAGACATGCTCCAAAAAGTTAAAAAAAAAAAAAAAAAAAAAAAAGTCCTTTTTGAGGCTTTGAGAGAGGGAAGCTTTTCATTGTTAAAAGCTTGACTTTAGCTCTCAAGCATGCTATGTCATAAGCTTGGTATTTCAGATAGACAGCAAGAGAGAAATTCCCAATGCAGCATTCAGCAAAAAAAAAAAAAAAGGGTGGGGGGTGATGCTGTAGAGAAAGATGGAGAAAAGGAGATGCAGGTGGGATGGGGACTGGTTGGGCGGGGGGATCCTGCTGTACAGAGATACTCATGGTGGAAGCCCTGTTATGGAAGAGCCAGGCAGTAAATCTATGACTCATCTAGTTCTGTATATCAGATTGGGAAACCATCCACACGCACCCATCCACACACATCCGCTCTCACAATTTAAGAAGTTTCTGTGTTATTCCGAGCAAATATTCATCATCTCAAACAGTCCTGTGAATAAACGACTCATGACACGTTTTGTTATTTATTCTTCTGCGTTCCGTATGTATTTTCATGTTGAATAGATGAGAATTAGGATTGTGAGACCATTAGGATTATTGAGGCTATTAGCAGTGAAGCGTCTGTCACGTGTGGCTGCTCTCCTCATGCCTCTCTGGTCCGTTCCACTTCATCTGTCAACATGGAAAAGAGCAAGCGTAGCACTGCTAATGGGATTAAAACGTGACCAAAAACTAAAGCCTTCCTTTACTCTCTCTCTCTCTCTCTCTCTCTCGCTCTCGCTCTCGCTCTTACACATCTGGAAGTCAGAGGAAGCATATGGAGCTCTTTAATTTTTAATAACAGTTAGATGAAGCTGAGAGAGCTGAGGTGCATGGAGAGAGAGAAGGCACATGTCTAAAAGAAATGTCTTGATATCGTGCAGAATATGCTTGCTCGGCACTACAAGACATGAAGACACCAATTGATACAGGACTAATTCGGCTTCACTTAATCTTTCATCTAAAACCTAGGATTTCCACTTCAGTTGTATCACAGATAGCAGGGAAACGGTTTGTCTCAGTAAGACTCCTTTTCCGATGCTTATGAATTAATAATGCCTAGTGCTTCATCTTCTGTCTTTCTTCTTAGACACGTTTGAGACTGAGAATAGCATCATTATTAACAGGCTATTTGAAACAAATAAGCCACGAGACCATCTTTGGTTTTGCAGAACAGTTCAAATCAGAAAACTGTCGGTTCGTACACTTCGGCCCACGTAAAATAAAAAAAGCCAAAATATCCATACTTTAGGAAGCTCTCCACAGTGATGGTTTATGAATGAAGCTCTTCATTAGTGTTTTCTGTCTCAAGAAACGGCACCCCGACCGTGCTGTCTTTTTAGCTCACTGTCAATGGAAGGCTCCTGAGGCCTGACCTTTAGAGACATCGTATTAATGCAAGCGACCCCTGCAGGGGCTCGATTATGTGTGAGATAGAAGGCAAGATGCAGTCTCTTCTCAATGAAGGAGAAAGCTCAGTGAGAGAGTACTGATCTCTCCTTTACTGTGTCGGCTGCACACACACACACACATGCACGCACACATACTGAAGAGCAGGTGTGAGGCGTTCAGCTGTCGAGTGCACCTGGGTTGCTCTCGGGCTAAAGGCAGCTGCTGACGTCATTTAGACAAAACCATTTCACCTTCACTGGTTCTCAAACAATGGCTGTATTCTCTGCATGAATATTACAAAGACTGAGACTAAGTACTCTGGAATGCCGTCCATCCAAAGCTCCTTCACTTATAGTGATCTTATTAAGTAAAGAACAAAAAGACCGTAGGCGGCGCGCGAATAAAATTTTTCGAGTTCTGCTGTTAAACCGAACGAACAAAATCTGAAAATGTCCTGATGTTGTTCTGATTCCTGCCTGCAGACAAACAGAATGAGGTGGAGATTCCTCCACCCACACCAAAGGCCCGGGAGAAGAAGAAGAAGCAGCAGCTGATGACTCAGATCAGCGGCGTGAAGAAGGTGTCTCACGGGCCCAGCCTCAACAGCGGCATCACCCGCTTCGGTGTCAAAACTGACAAGGAAGAGCTGCTGTCTAAGGTAACGCCATCAAACCAGCTGTCAAAAGAGCGTAAGGAAGTGCTTGAGTTTGAGAAGTCTTACCAGAGTCTGTCGCCATTTTCTGTCTGCAGGAATTAGAAGATCTGAACAAGTGGGGCCTGAATATCTTCACCGTGTCGGAATATTCCAACAATCGTCCTCTAACGTGCATCATGTACGCCATCTTCCAGGTCAGTCGTCTCTCCTTTTCCGAATAGCTTTTCCATTGACGAATCCTGTACACTTGACAGTCCACCCTCCAACTCCTGATCTGTCCTCAACAGGAACGAGACTTGCTCAAGACGTTTAAGATCCCAACAGACACGTTTGTGACGTATATGATGACGCTGGAGGATCACTACCACTTGGATGTAGCCTACCACAACAGTCTTCATGCTGCGGACGTGGCCCAATCCACACATATTCTCCTGTCCACACCTGCACTAGATGTAAGGAGACTGATTTTATACTCTTTGGAGTTTCAAGATCATATAGAAAGTGTTGGACTGCGTTTGAGTCCTTCAGCTGAGATGGTTTGTTCATTGTCTTGTTTATTTTTTGTCCCCAGGCTGTCTTTACTGATCTGGAGATCCTGGCTGCTATTTTTGCAGCAGCCATCCATGATGTGGATCATCCTGGTGTTTCCAACCAGTTCCTCATCAACACAAGTAAGTGGACATGACTAAGCCTCTCGAAAGACTCAACAGCCATCATTGTGGTCTGAACAAGACGGCTCATTATCTCTCTCATCTTTTTTTTTTCTCCTTTTTTTTTTCTTTCTCTCTCTCTCAGATTCTGAGCTGGCTCTCATGTATAATGATGAGTCTGTGCTGGAGAACCACCACCTAGCTGTAGGCTTCAAGCTCCTTCAGGAGGAAAACTGTGATATCTTCCAGAACATCACAAAGAAACAGAGGCAATCGCTCAGGAAGATGGTCATCGACATGGTGAGATGCTTTTGTCTTAAACTTAGCGCCATTTCATGCACGTCTTTAACATGATGTCTTTATGTTCATACATGCGTCTAAGCTTGTTTTTTATTCCGGTCTTTAGGTACTTGCAACAGATATGTCTAAACATATGAGCTTACTAGCCGATCTGAAGACGATGGTGGAGACAAAGAAAGTTACCAGTTCAGGAGTGCTGCTTCTGGACAACTACACAGACAGGATACAGGTAAGAACCTTCTTCTGTGGTATGTGGTGTGTGTAAATCAGCAGTCACACCGAATGAAAATAAAATGCATCTGGCGAAAAAGCCCATTCACTGGAATGGAAGTGAATGATTGCTTACGGTAGTGGTTAATTTTGAATCCACCTCCTCCGATTTAAATTAACACCATGTACATGAACTTTAACACTTAGAATCTTGGAAGAGTGAGCCAATAGAAAACGAGTGTAGGGCTGGATCACATATTTTTCTTATCAATCACAAACAAACAGCTAGCTAGTTTGCTAAGGTTAGTTGTTCAGTGAAGCAACACTTTCTCTCGAGCAACACATCACGGCCCTGGCCAAGAAGTTCACAATGAAATATCCTGTCCGAACACGGCTCGAGTCTAACACTTCCACCTCTATCCAATATTAACCGAGCTAATTATTGTTCAGCGTGCAGCAAACTACAAGGTCAGATCATTAGAAAAGACATCTTGTATTGTACCACACTCTGCTTTGATGGCTGAATAATAGCTCGTTCAAGCCTTTGCTGTTACATTTACATTTATTAAGATAAAGTACATAAGCTTGAAAACAATTGGATAGAAAGCTATGACTCCAAAGATTAGCCCAATCGATTCTAATCAGATTTTTGTTGAATTTCAATTTAGGTTCTTCGAAATATGGTGCACTGCGCTGATCTGAGCAACCCCACCAAGTCTCTGGAGCTGTATCGGCAGTGGACGGACCGTATCATGGAGGAGTTCTTCCACCAGGGCGACCGGGAGAGAGAGCGTGGCATGGAGATCAGCCCCATGTGTGACAAACACACAGCTTCCGTAGAAAAATCACAGGTCCGTATTAGCAATTAAGGAATTACTAATATGAGCCAATACATCAGAGTCCTGATGGATTATACCACATTTTCACATCCTAACTTATTGTGTCTATTCTCCATCTAGGTTGGTTTTATTGACTATATTGTCCATCCGTTATGGGAGACCTGGGCGGACCTGGTCCACCCTGATGCGCAGGATATCCTGGACACATTGGAGGACAATCGGAACTGGTACCAGAGCATGATTCCTCAGAGTCCATCTCCACCCTTCTACCAGCCCGAAAAAGAGGGACACGGTGGAGGACCAGTGGCTGACAAGTTCCAATTCGAACTCACCCTGGAGGAGGAGGACTCAGAAGGCACAGAAAAAGATGAACAGAGTCAGGGAGATGAGGAGGAAGAAGAAGCAGAGGAGGAAGATCGAGAGGAGGAGATGGAGCCGGCGACCACACACATCCAGATCGTAACTGAAGACGCCTCACCGGTGGATACATAGGACCTCATAGCCCATTTTAATGGCTAGTAACCATTTTTTCCCCCTCACAATCTGGCAGTTGATGCTTTTTAACGAAGCCCAGAGAGAGAGCGCGTTTTTTGGCCCTCTTGGGAGGAGCATGACTGGCCCTCCTTGCACTTAAGTTTGGAGCCAGTTGGGTTGGAGCTTTCAGGAAATAAATGCTGCAGACATTTTTTTTTGGAGCTGAATGACTGACAGGTGACTCTGAGATACAGGAAGGATTGGGGCCAATTATAGATTTGTGTTTGTCTAGTAGGCGAACATTTATGGAGTTGACACTACTGAGAGATTTTTTTTGTACCAAATGACTTTTTTTCTAAAGCTATCGGGATAAGTCGGGGTAGCATACGAACTACTGATGAACAAGTATTTGTAAAGAAAGAAACTGTTTACTTTTCTGTACCATTTGTCTAAAGACTTTGTGTGCCTTTTTTACTATTGTCTTTTTAATGGTCTTTTTTATTTATTGAACACACTTTAGTATAACTGTACATGGAAAAGTTTTTTTTTTTTTTCTAAAGGCAAACCAGACAGCTTACACGCAGAGTCGTTTTCTATAAACCGAAGAGAAAACTCAGTGTCTTCCTTTATATTTGGCAATAGAACGAAATAATCCAAATGTCTGACATGTATATTCCAGTCAAAGATGCACTTTGTCATTGTTTTTTATACTCGTCCAGTTCTTTTGGTCTTGTTTAGTTGTGAATTTGCTATGAGCTCATTTTGTATATATACACAAATTCACAATAAGCATTCAAGCATAATGGCAATTTGAAATTTGGCCAATCTAAATCAAATGCACTTAGACAAAGATTACAGAGCTCCTGAATATACTGATTAGATATAACCAACTGAATCTATATTCAGTTTTTCTCGATAGAACTCCCTCCCCCCAGTTCTTTCTAGAAAACGAGGTCAAAATATTTTTCCTTCAGCTTCCATTCATTAACACCAGTTCTCACAGAAAGCATTCTTCAATGAGTTTCTCACAGAATACATTTTCTGTGGGTTATGCTGTCATGATTTAATTTGGGAATCTCACTAGGAAAAAAAAAAAATAGACATAGAAATTAGTAAATAAATAAATAAATAAATAAATAAATTAAAAAAAAAAAAAAAAGGAAATAAATAAACAGTTTTAGCTTTAAACATTTGAACCCCAATACAGTTTATTTAAAGCATAAATCTACTTTACACCTGCATTAGACCATTCAATTAGACCACATTGTACACGTTATTGTCCTGTTTATCACCAGTAGGTATATTTCATGGCCAAAGTAGCACCTGCGTGCATGCGTGTGCGTGCGTGCGTGTGTGTGTGTGTGTGTGTGTGTGTGCACTTTCACTTCTATCATCTACCCATGCTTTTTTTTTCCCCAC
Organism: Stegophilus panzeri; assembly: GCA_024331685.1. Classification (NCBI taxonomy): domain Eukaryota; kingdom Metazoa; phylum Chordata; class Actinopteri; order Siluriformes; family Trichomycteridae; genus Stegophilus; species Stegophilus panzeri. Next base: position 9,055,446 of record JANDJT010000012.1, read on the forward strand.
CTCCTCTGTTTGGTTTGTTTATATTAGCTGAAGTCGGTCCTTTGCTGTTTATAACAGTGTATTTATTACCTTTGTAAATACGGAATGATATTTCTTTGTAAATTTATTTTTAATTTATATGCACTTGCATTACCGAAATTTGGTGGTGTTTTTTTGTGTAGTGGGCTCTTGGATTGAGTCTGTTATATTTTGTAATATTTTTCTTTGTTTGTTTTAAATATTGCTGAATATATA
>JANDJT010000012.1:9072006-9084198 GCA_024331685.1 Stegophilus panzeri
CAGGGTGGAAGTGTACTTGACCCGGAAGCCCAGGGTGGACGTGTACTTGACTCGGAAGCCCAGGGTGGACGCGTACTTGACCCGGAAGCCCAGGGTGGACGCGTACTTGACCCGGAAGCCTAGGGTGGACGTGTACTTGACTCGGAAGCCCAGGGTGGATGTGTACTTAGCCAGTAAGCCCAAGGTGGTTGTGTTCTTTGTTTAGGAGCCCAGTGGATGTGCTTTTAGTGTAGAAGCCAAGAGTGGAAGTGTACTTGGCCAGTAATCCCAGACTGGATGTGTTCTTTGTATAGTAGCCCAAGCTGGATGTGTTCTTGGTGTAGGAACCCTGGGTGGTTGTGTTCTTGGCCAGTAAGTCCAAGGTGGTTGTGTTCTTGGTGTAGGAGCCAAGAGTGGTAGTGTACTTGACCAGTAAGCCCAGGCTGGATGTGTTCTTTTGTGTAGGAGCCCAAGCTGGATGTGTACTTGGTGTAGGAGCCCAGGTTGGATGTGTATTTGGCCACTAAGTCCATGGTAAATGTATTTTCAGTGTAGGAGCCCTGTGTGGATGTGTACTTGGCCAGAAAGTCCAGGGTAGATGTGCTCTTGGCCAGTAAGTCAATGGTAGCTGTGTACTTGGCCAAAAGGTCCAGGGTGGATACTTGTACTTGGCCATTAAGCCCAAGGTGGATATACACTTTGTTTAATATAAAAAAGAAAGGGTGCTTTGAATCAATTAAGTATGTTGCTAAAATAAAAGCAATTTTGCTTTTGTGATATGATATCAAACCTCACAATAAAAAAAAAAATTGGTTTGTTTTTGCCACGTGCCCTGATTCTTGAATAGACATCTGCTTTGTTTTTTTTGTTTTTTTGTTTTTTTGTCCTTTGACTATTGTGAACACTGGCCTGTTTGTACAGTGGTAGTAAAACAAATGAGTTTTAAAAAGACAAAAAAAGGTTTTCCTGTTTGAACAGTGTAAAATTTTGATGTCAGTATTTTTAAAAAAAAAAAATTAGATTTCTTTACTAGATTACCCATTTTACTCATTTTTTGCAGGGAGTATTTCTTTTCTATCCTACATTGCTGTTTTATTATTGTGTGAGGTAGTATTTTTTTATATTAATATTCAGGAAACTTTTTAGTAAATGTAGTAAAATGATCAGTCTGGTTTGAATAGCTTGTTGTTTTCACTGGTCTTGGGCCTGAGGCTGGTGATGGGGGGTCTGTTGAAGTCAGTACCATGGTGATCTGCTTCAAATGACACACACTTGAGAGAATCTAACAGCTTGTTAAAATTTGTTACATACGCTTGCAATGGTTCACATTAAAGGAATTCATGAAGTTGCCAAAAGAAGGAGGGTGGTGAGGTTAAGGGAAAGACAGCTGTCTCTTAGAGCGACTGTGCGAAAGAGTGAGAGAGTCAAATGATCAGAACCTCTGCATGAGCTCTGGCATCAAAGGGAAACCGTACACTGTTAGACAGCATTTTGCTTAGAAAGCTTTCAACAGCTGCAGTGAGAAAATATTACGTAATGACTGGTATGTAAGTGATCTTGAATCAAGACTCCTGCAGTTGAAATGGAAGAGTTACCAGTTCATTTGACGTCGTACGATTCCATGCTGGGGTCATGTCACTGTCATGCAGCAAAAGGGCCGTAATGTAATCCAAACCCTTATGTACGTCATAGTGCTCATACTGCTTGCTCACCCTTTGCTGACCCGTTCACTCTTTAGCAGCTGCTGTTGGGCTGATCTCTAATAAACAAGCTGTCCATGAGGATGAATATCCTCTCCTAAATGCTCAAGGTATAACAGTGCAATGTGTACTAAAAACACCAATGATGGACCAGTGAACTAGTTAGTACAACTTAAAGATCCAGAGTTTTAGGCTAGAAGAGGAGGGATTGAGCATTTGTTGGCTGCATATACTAACTTCTAAATTAAAAACTTCTAAATTTTTTAGTGAAACAATTTAATTTGAAGTAAACTACAATTTAAAAAAAGTCAGGTCAAATCACCCATCTGCAGAAAAAAAAACAACCTACTTATATGGCAGCTTCATTTGCTGTGTGTCTGTAGTGCTCATATTAAAGCACTTACTGATTACAGCAGAAGTGTACTGTATATGCAGTCTTATTTCTTTCGCTGTGTAGGTTTTGTGTGTAGGGTGCCCTACATATCCAATCCCCAGCATGTCTTAAGGAAGTCTTTCTCCAGTTCCTCAGAGAAAAGCTCCAAAACCAGGAAGCTTGATCTAACGTTAGCATGGCAGGATCCTCAGAGAGACACGTAGCAGAAGTAGGCCTCATCTAAAAGTGGAAGCTGACTATCAGTTAAGTTCGCTGAGGAAGTTGTACATCCATTAGAGAGACCCAGTTAAGTGCATCATGCAGGTAGCTCTGGAGCACATCTTCGTCATTGCAGACGCACAACCCAAATTACAGTAGATTTTTTTCTCTCTCTTTCTTTTTATAGTGCTATGAGAGCGAAAGGGAGAGAGAGAGTGTGAGGGGTGAATGAAAGAAGAGTGTTCTTCAATAACATCGGGGGGGGAACGATTGGAGCAGTAGGTTCCACTTAAGTTGAACGTAAGATTCTTAGCATTAAGAATGAGGAATTGTTGGGAGGAGAAGTGTTATGGTGTACTGCTATCAGAGTATACAGTGCTAAGGAAATATGACATTTGTTGCAGCTGAATGCGAGCATTTTCACCCCCATGGTTTCTGAGTGAAGTAAGGAAATTGGCAATGGATTTACAGGAAGTGGTAAAAAAAAAAGGAGAAAAAGACAGTAATCCAAAACCTGAAAGCAAAACAAACGTTCAGAAGTAATCTGAGAAGAACCAAAAGTATCACCGTCTCAGTATCTAGGCTACACAACTGTGCAGTTTTCAGCTTTTGAACACAAGGAAAAAAATCAATTAGAAAATTATTTCTGTTTCTTTTTTATTATTTATTTATTTATTTTTTTACCTATATGGTAGTAAACTCCAGCAGGAGTGGACGAATCCCGATGTTGTTGTTGTTTTTTGAACCGACGTGGAGATACTTGCAGTTTCATGTGTGCATTTACTAAATACAAGTGTGCTACAACTGTGTCGGCTTTCCACTACTTTAGATCTAAAAAAGAAATAAATAAATAAAGGAAGGAACTGCCGTGTACTTCAGTAATGTAAGTAAATGTAGTAAAAATTAAGCGTGGTACACACAATTCCCAGGTAAATACATTTTCGGACAAAAGTTCTTCATCAGCTGTGTGAAGAAAGTGCTTCTGAGATTGCATTACAAATTTATTATCATCATTATTATTATAAATTTGTGCTGCAACATATTAAATAAGCAATAGTATTTAATTTTTAAAGTGAACTAGTTTTTTAACGAACTTTTTAACGAGTAAACAATAGTAAACAGCTTTTCTGTATAGTTTTGATGGACCTTTTAAAGGCTAAGAGTTGGTCCTCTTGGTTGTATAACTAAATAATTGAATCTATACACTGGTGCTTGAATCTTGCCATTAATACCGGCCTCATTGTACATCTGCACCAGTTTTATTTCTAAGCTTATAGGTATATACGTTTTAGGTTGCCTGAGGTAAAGGAAAGGCGAGGGCAGTAGAAAAGCAGATGAGGGAGTGGTGCAGAGATATTTGCGGATGTGGAGCTGATTTCAGAATACATTTGCCATGTTTATTTGGGCCTGAACTCCCCTCTGGACATATAGGCTGGTATGAATGAGTGTCTCTCTCTCTCTCTCTTGCTCTCGCTCTCTCGCTCTCACACACACACATTTGCACACACACACGCACACACGTACACACATGCACACATTCAAAAACACACATATGAACCATAATGACATCATTAGAAGGGCTAAAGTAAGACCCTCTCAAGAGAGTCTGTATTAAGAGAGGGGAAACAAGCTTAACTTTTCCACTTTCTCATTCTGAGCATTTACTTCACTGGCCATCATTTGTGAACAGAAGAGAAACTGTTGAACTTAACATCTTTTAATAAGAATAAATGAATATAAGTAACAGAAGCACACTCGTTTTGAGATTTTTTTTTTTCTCGAGGTTTATGAATGATATCCTGTCCAGTCTATTCACTAAGAGCAAGTACAAATGGCAGCTTATAGTGTAATGGCTACATTAAAAGACAGAACTGTAAATGTATTTGCTTTATGTATTTGAGTCAAAATGGGTGTTTATGTTTCTCTAACATAACCTATGGGAGATTATCTAAAAATAGGATAGGCTTAATGCAGATTTGTGGCATAAAAGTGCTATACAAACATCCAGCCATTACCTGAAATGCTGTATGTGGTGAAGTCAGGAACTGGACCAAGTTACTTGAATACATCGTATTTTTCTGTTCCGAGAAGTGAGGGAAAACAGCGGGGATGTGCCTGTTTATTGAGCAACAATTTGCGTCTGATTGACGCCCAACTAATAATCCCACTAGGTAGCAAACTGATTTTTTTTTTTTCAGATGTGAAATATTTGTGCAAATAATATAAATATATATATATATATATATATATAAACATTATTTATTTATTTTACAATAATTAACTAGGTATAAGTAAGCAAATTGATATCTGTCTACCATGCAAAAAATGTTACATATACCATTGAACTAGAAATGCAACGCCTCACTGTTGTAGTTTTTAAATCTTTCTTTAAAGAGCGTAAGTAGTAAGTTTTGGAGTTGTGTGATGGTTTAAAGATTAAGTATATCGCTGAAAAGTTCAGTATTTTGACTGCTCTGTTAGGAGGAGCTTAACATCTGCTGAGCCTAGTGTGAAGTTTTTATAGGCTGGTTTATTTCTTTTCATGGTGTTGGAAAGTAGTCTCGTGCTTCAAAGAAGCCTTTTCCCTCCATGTCACTAACAATTTGGTCAAATATGAAAATGTGTCTTAGGTGAAACTTCACTTGAAGTCTAAAAGAACTAAATCTGTCACTTTCATGTGAATATGTGGACTTGGGGTTTGTTGACCTTAGGGAAAAGTTTCTTAACAGAGAAGGTGGCTAGGTTTTTTTTTGGTTTGTTTGTTTGGCTTTTTTTTTTTTTTAACACACCAATATGTTCTTTCAACAAATGGATGTCAAGTGAGGAACAATGGTCCATACTAGGCTTTAATGTTTTTTTTTTGTTGTTTTTTTTAAATACCTTTTGAGTTCTCGGATCTGAAGGTGTTTTCTACAACGATGGCCCTGATAGTACTGTCTATAACTCAAATCACATAATTATATTAATTAATGATCTTGATATTATCATTTCTATAATAACAGTTCATTTACAGGAACATGTATGACAGATGCTCCACATAGTCTAAGTTTAATAACAAAAACCATGCTGTTGTTTAACAAAGGAAAAATATATAATCATTGAAAACATGTATAATCACTGTAAGTAAGTTTATTTAACATATTATGGAAGGAGTCTCGGTTGTCCGCATGCTCTAAAGAGGTCAGTTCTGCCACGGAACAATCTTCAGGACTTTGTGCTTTCTGGTTTCTCTATAACATGACAAGCTGCACTGTTTTTTGTCTTATTAACTTCAAGAGACAGAGGGTGGGGAAAAAAGAGAGCCTTATGCAACACCATGGATTATTTTCCTATAACAGCACGTCCCATCGAGTTTCATATCCTTATATGCACCTACATTGTTATAGTCAACATTTTTTTAATAATGAAAAGAATTTCCCTGTATGCTTGTTTGAAATCTTAGTTATTTAGACAGCAGTGTGTTCTGTTGACCTTCATGATCTGAGAACATGCTTTTTTTTATGAAAAGAAAGAGGCATTGTTCAAACGAAGCCTTGGTTACGTGCACTCCGTGCCTCTCCTCTTAAGGTCTTAGTTTGCCCAGCAGACTGTAGACTGGAGCTATTGCTGTAAAAAATGCCTTGACAGCATGTTCGCTTACTTCCTGAGCGTACTGATTCTACTGTACGTAAGACACGATAATGATTTAACAGCTCAGTTAAGAATTTCTACAGATGTTTAATGAAGGGGTAAATGTGTAGCGGAGCATAAACAAGAAATGTAGTGTTTAAATCAGCAAAATGGAGCTCAACAAGAAGGAGAAAAAATAAAAGTCATGCTGGTGCTGCAGGTAGCATTTCCGCCTCACAATCCAGTGTCGTCAGTTTGATACTGAGCTTAGATTACTGCCCGTGTGAAGTTTCACAGGTTCTCACCACATGTCCACGTGGGTTTTCTCTGGGTTCTCTGGTTTCCTCCCACGTATCAATAAAATGGTGGTAAGTGGATTGGCTATGCTAATTGCCCCTGTGTGAATCAGTGTGTATGTGTACCTTGTACAAAGTGTTTCTGGGATAGTCTCCAGGTCCACCATGAACCTGACCAGAATAAATTGGTTACTGATAAAGGAATGAATGAATGAATGAATAACATGCGCAACTATTAACACTTGTAAGAAATATAGCTAATTATGTTTAAATGTATTTTATAATACTTATTTATAGTTAGTTTTAATTGTACTTTTTTTCTTATCAAGTAAACCTGCTGCATCATGGTGACAACTAATGACAATTTGATACGTCAAGTATGCAAATAGACACAAAATTATGGAGCTCTAAAATCCAATTTCTGAATTCAAAATCATTTTTGACAAAGTAGGTTGTTTTTTTTGTTTGTTTGTTTTTTTTTTAAACCAATAATTACATTTAACTTTAAACCTTGTTTAAAATAAGCAGGTTTACATTTAAACCATCACTTTAATCCTGGATTTAATTTCACAGTAAACCTGGATTAACTATAATCTTGTTGCTCCATCACTTTAAACTCAGATTTTAAATTTTTTTATTTGAATTTTTTCATTTTCTCAGCCTGTATCGGTTATGCGAATGAGCGGTTAATAACGGCAGTTGAATTTTTTATTTTTTTCATACAAAGTTGAAAGTTCACGATCCCTTTGTAGTCATTCAAGTGGAAGTGAAAGAGTTACGTTGTTGCTGTTTAGTTACACTGGAGAATTCATATATTTTCAGGTTTATGAAATCCACATGCACTGCCGCAGTGTTGTCAATGGCGAATCCATCATGATGGAGAAAATGAATCGTAGTTGGAGGTTTTAAACGCAGGTTAGAATTCGAATCCCCGATTTGTTAATCTGAGTTTAAAATTAAGTGGTGCAACACAACTTGATTTAAAATAAATCCCAGATCAACAAATCCTAGATTAGCTCTAAACCGTGCTTAATTTAATCCTTATTGGTGCAACCCACCCATAGTAATATAGTTATCAGAACTTACTAAGTTAAATCAGGAGTGAATAGGTTAAGTAGTATTAGATCAGGAATGACCAAATTAAAATTACATTAGATTTGGATTAAATTTTACTAGATATCACTTTGTGGCTGATATTTTTGTGTAACCAGAATGTAGTGCAGTGGTGCTTTTACTCGCCTGGTGGGCTAACTACATCACAAAAATTCCAATTGTTTTAAATGTACTATTGTGATCTTATTGCAAACCTAATAGGTTTTTAGGTCATGATAGTGCTAAGAGAATTTTATACCGGCTTATGCCTAGTAACGAGTGAACAATGTACAGCTTGTTCTCTTTACAGGATTCATTAAACTCTGCCTGCTACATTTGAACTATAGTAAAAGGTGCATTGCTGTAATCCAAAGTGAATCCAAAGAAGAATAAGGAAAAAGACAGACATGGGCTTTTTAGCATTATAAGCCACTCTTTTGCAGTATAGCTCTCTGCAGATTGGTAGCACATGTAGACTTTCTGACAGCATAACATTTTCCATTTACAGAGTTACTTATGACTCTCCTGATCCTTATCCTGGCACTCTTTCAAATAAGCCCGCATCGTGTAACAACTTCATGTTCACTAGCTCACGTCACACTTCATTGTGCAAAACAAAGCTAGCTGTGGAACGTGACCGAGTTTGCGGAAAGCCCCTACATGCCTCTCTAACACTACACACACCCGTTGGTGATCAGCGGTGATGATTGTGGGAGCGGCCCTTTAGCCCAAAACAACATTCCTCCAGTGACTTTGGCATAATGTGATGGCACAGATTAGAGTCCTACACGTCTGGTCTTCTCCTGTGCCTACGTGCTGTTTGACCAGCGATGCTCTGCAGAAGTCTGGCACGAGCCATCACACATGCTCACACACCCTCATCAGCGGCCTTCCTTCCCCCTTGCAGCCCAAAAGGAGTTGACTCAGACGATGAATTTACGAAACAATTAGGACTTCCTTTGTTGATGTCATGGGTTGATTTGTGTAGAGTAGGAATGAGTGATATGGCCCTTAATGAGGTCACATATAATGAGGTCACATATAGAAGTGCTATATTATGTATACATACACTATGACCAAAAGTATGTGAACACCTGCTCATCACACCCATAGGTGGGTCTACCCCAGACTGTTGCCTCAGAGTTTGAAGACATGGTTTGCCAAGGCTGATGTGGACGAACTCAAGTGGCCTGCGCAGAACCTTGGCCTCAACCCCATTGAGCCCTTTTTGGAATGAACTGGAATGCTGACTGCACACCAGGCCTCCTCACTTAACATCAGTGCCTGTTGTCACTAATGCTCTTGTGGCTAAATGAGCACAAATCCCTACAGTCACACTCCAAAATCTAATGGAAAGCTTTCCCAGAAGAGTGGAGGTTATTATAATAGCAACGGGGGACTACATCTGGAACAGGATGTTCAAAATAATGTGATGGTCATTTGTCAACAAACTTTTGACCATTTAGTGTATGTGCTTAAAGGGATAGTTCAGCCAAAAATGAAAATTCTGTCATCAATTACTGACCCTCATGTCGTTCCAAACCAATAAAACTTTTGTTCCTCTTTGGAGCACAAATGAAGACATTTTAATGAAACCTGGGAGATTTGTGTCCATCCATTTAGAGTCCAAGTAACCAAAACGTTCATGCTCCAAAAAGTTCGTAAAGGCATCGTAAAAGTCATCCATGCGAGTCCAGTGGTTTAATCCCAATTTTATGAAGCGATACGAATGCGTTGTGTGCGTAAAAAAAACCCTCAAATTAAGGGGACATCATCTTCAGTAAACACTTTATCCTGGTGATCCAGAGCCAATCCTGGGAACATTGCACACAAAGTAGGTGTTATTTAATTATTACTTAATTTAATAACTTTCTAGAATAATTTAATTCATTTTTATTACTTACTTAATTATTTCATTTAAAAACTCAGAAATTAGTGCACTTCCTGCCTATTTGCAATAAAGGTCATCAGCCTCTCGGTGTAGCTTTTGCCAATTTATTGTAACTAATTATTAGATGACATTTATTTATGATGCTGAAGTTCAACTTTTGTATCAAGCCACTGGGATATAGATATCTAGAACAATTCTGAAAACCTTACAAGCATTTTACAAAATCACACTGAACTATTCTCATCTATCACAGAGAAGTATTCTCATTCACGCTTGCTGTTTGATGAATGATCCTTTGTGTTGATTCATGAACGATCTCTGGTCCTTTGTAGATCTCTGGCCACGGGTTGACTTGGTCACAAGGCAATGTTCAGAGCAACACTTAATCCCTGCAGCACATTTTACTCACAATTTAATCAGCACGCTTTTAACTTCTGTGACACTCTCATGTAATAATAATCAGTTCTTTAACTCACAATTACTGCTGGACAGATGCACACCCCCACACCCCCAAACTCTTTGTGTGTGTCTGTGTGCGTGTCTGTGTGTCTGTGCGTGTGTGAGTGTGCGTGTGTCTGTGGCAGGGCTTGTGCAGCTGCTGCTAGATGTTTTTAGGCAGATGAATGAGTTCTGCACCCAGAATCTGTGTGCCATCTATCGGAGACAGCAGGAACGTCTGCCCAATAAGTAGGTCAAAAAGAGTGGGAGGGGTGAGGGAGAAGACTGGAGAGATAAAAGATCAGTATCTCACACTCCACTTATCACTGACACAATGGTATCAAATTATTGTTACAAATTTACTTTTGCAAACATTTGATCACATTTAATCAATAATTGACCTATATGTTGTAGATATTTTAAGTATGTTATTCACTCTGTTAGTGAATGTAAACATGTTTTAAACATGTTAACCTTTTCAAATGGAGGATTGAGGAAAATTTGGATAACTGCAGTTTGCCACTTTTGCAGTTGTTTCCTATTCAGGAGTTTGGGAGTCTTCCATTTGCAGTTACAGTAAAATCGAATTGTACATAATTTAGCATTTCGAGTATTTTCTTTTGGTAAGATATGAAAAGACAAAGGCAAATACAGACCAGTGACAAATTAAAGGAATTTATTTTTTCTGGTATGGTATGAGTCTGATTGTGCCTTTAGATGCATGCATCATTGCAGATCAGTTCAAAGTTCTTCTGACTGATCACCTTTATGTTATAATGAAACAATTCTATCCTAATTGGAGTGGTCTCTTACAAAATTATTCTTCCTCCCATCCATAGGCCATGAGGGCTCACTGAATGGTTCATGGAGGGTGAAATTGATGTAAATAAATTTGCTATATGTTATGGCCTTCATAGTCTCAACCCAGTTGAACACCTATGCAAAATTTTGGAGTGACATGTTTGTCAATGTTCTCTACCACCATCATCAAATATTAAATATTTTGTAGCTCAGGTTGCATGCAATTTGTGGGACATTTCCTGATTTAACAGTGTGGAACCAGCGGAAAGCCTCTCTCATGCAGCTTAAAGGCTCAATCCCATGACTGGGCAAGTTTGTGCATGTAGCAATAGGTTTCTTTTTGGGTATTATTCAAGAAGAGAAGATACCCGTCCTCTAGTGCATGGTTTAACAGGTCTGTTATAATTGCAGTCAAATGCACACTGATGCATTATCCTTTTAGGATAAGTATGTAAGTAAACTAATTTTTGAGTTTTGACTCGCAGTGCATGTTGAGTTATGCTTGGTTGAAATACACATATATACTCTCTATTGTTAGGGAATAATGTCTTTATTTTGTTTTGGTGCTGTGTTGCTTCCTGAACCCTTCAGTTCTTAATGAGGTTAAAATGAGCCCAGAGCAGGGAACACTGCTGGAAGAGAGATCAGATGTAATGACAAATATTGAACAGCAGGTGGCAGACATCATGAACTTCTAAACACTTCGTTATGTCTGATTCTTCCCCCCCCCCCCCCAACTCCTTGTGAATCTAATTGCATCCAGATTAACTTGCGCAATGTCCAACTGTGAAATATGTGCATAACATTAGGCCGATATAAACGTGTTAACCGTTTTTATGGAATATTTTTGTTTGTGTGCCTATCAGACATGAAATGTCCCATTTTCTCCTTTGTTGCAGGTTTTATTTCCCTCCTTGTGCGATTCCAGGGCAACATCCCTTTACTCACCCAGTAACCTGTGCAGACAGGACTGCTGTAGAAACCTGGGGAGCTTGTTACTGACTGGTTCTGTATAATTGCAGGTAGCTATTTTTTTTTAATTTTTTTTTTGCAAGTGCAAGCAAGTTTGTTGTTTTGCCTCTTTTAATGTCATTGTAGCAGTGAACCCTGCTAACTGTGACAAAATGATTAAGATATTCTCGTTTTAATATAACCTTATTTGAATATTTTGCTTTGGAGCATACACTTTTATATTTATCTGAAAGCTAAAGAACAGTTAATCTGTTAGATTTTGTTTTGTTGACCATATATAACCACAGATGCTTATTAGTTATTAGCAGTAGAAACAAAAAATGGTCTAAAGAGACACCCAGACTCAACTCCTGCAATGTTAACTTGCCTTGCGGAATAGTCATACTCCAAGTGTAACCCTGGCCTAAGATCTCAAGATCCTTAAGCTGCTCTGTTGGAGTAAGTTCTCCTTCTTTACCTGTATGCCATCCTTTTCCAGGACAGAACCTGACCTCAGATTTGAAGGTGCTGTTTCATTTATTAGATGCACACTTTACATTCCAATGTAGCCAATAAGATCAACAGAGATGCCAGTTTGATTCCCTCCTGTCATTGGCTACACCTTCATATGTTGTTCAAGATAATTATGAAGAGTAGAAGTGAGAAGGCATGACCATGCATACACTGAATAAATTTGATTTAATCCTGTGTATTTGGACACATTTTGTATTCCAAATGTATCTGGACTGACAGGCATGTGGTACTACTACAGTGCGACCATTTCACTCGCATTTGTGACTGAAAAGTACTTTGTGCGACTGTGAATAAATATTTATTCGCACC
>JANDJT010000012.1:9084331-9124383 GCA_024331685.1 Stegophilus panzeri
CGTGATAAATAATCGAGATCTCAATATTGATCAAAAATAATCGGGATTATCATTTTGGCCATAATCGTGCAGCCCTACATCAAAGTAGTCTTTCCAACACCTGAGTTCAGTTTACTCTGTCCTGAATGTCATTGAGACTATCTAGATGTCAATATACATGGCATCTCCAAACAAACCAAGCTTCTGCTTTTGCAACTAAGCAGTCACAGCCTATTTGTTGGGCCCATATGTATTTACAGTCAGATTTTTCCTCACTGCAACCCTTAAATTGGTGAGCCCATTTGGTTGTGGTAAGTCCCAGATATCTTCGTCACTGTCTTTATACAACCCCAATTCCAAAACAGTTGGGACGCTGTGTAAAATGTAAATAAAAACAATGCAATGATTTGCAAATCTCCTGTGCATCCTGGTGCCATGTCTTCCCCAGGTAAGTGATGCACATGCACCCAGTGGTCCACATGACGTAAAAGAAAACGTGATTCATCAGACCAGGCCACCTTCTTCCATCATCTGGCTGTTCACTTGCTTCTTAATATATCCCACCCCTTGACCGTGTCACTGTAACGAGACAGTCAATGTTCTTCACTTTTAATGTTATGGCTGATCGGTGTACATCAATCCAATTTCACATTTGTCCTGATCTCATCCTCACAGTTGGGTGTCAGATCTTGCCAAATTTAAGCATGTTAACTAGTGTCATTGTTCCAATAGAAAGAATCTCATGCCTTGTGTTATAGGCTGCAACTTGCATTAAAAAAAACAGATTATTAAGTTACCTGAGTGGTTCAGAATGAATTAAAGCGACTTAAAACATGTATTGCAAATGTAGGTTGTAATGCTTAACATAAAATCCCAACCTGAAGATATGACATTGATTGCTTCTCATTACGCATGATTACTCTAACCTTTTAAACATGTGATTTGTAAGTGAGGCTCTTCTAGCCATAAATGTTGCATTGCGCATGTGAGTCTGCTCAAGAGTGTGATGCGTTCAGATTGGAGTCGGAAGATAATGGCCCATTTTCTGCAAATGAGGTCAAATCTGATCATGAAACAAACACAAATTCCACTGACGTTTTTTTTTCCTTCTTCATCAGTTTCACTCAGTAAATCGGACTTGGAGGTTTTAGGCTTGCGGCCTTTATGATGGGTTTAGATTTTTTGAAAACAGAAGATGGCAGCATAGCACCAGAAAGATGCCTTCTTTGCTGTGTGTCTTCTCTTTTACTGTCATGCTTGTATGTGAGCATGTGTGTTGGTTGTGTATGCTCTGCTGCATCATTCCCTTGTGTACACCCATACACATCCACTAGTGACCTTATGTTTGGCATTGTGCTTTATTTAGCAGTCTCTCTTTATCCATATTGGAGGGAATTTAAATGCTTACATACAAACTCTATCAGTGACCTTACTGCATATATAAATGATTACACAACCTGCTTTTGGTAACGCAAACACACACCCACATACCCACACACACTGGGATGAGTCTGGCCAAAGAGGGGATGAAGGGGGGGTAAAACACAGACGGCATCTGCTATTACATATAAGATGGTGGATAAATTGAGTCTGCTGATGAGACTGCTTACTTAATTAAACATGCAGTCAGCCCGGCCTACACATGATTGAACGTGGAGAAAGGAAACATTACGACGGATGAGACAGAGGATGATCTAGACAGACAAAGAAGGATAGATTGTGGGAGGGATTGTGGGAGGAAACGGGAGGGAGCGAGATGGTCACATGGACTAGAACTAGAGTATAGTATTCTGTAAAGATCCAAGTACTTACTAAAGTCCGGAATAAGGAACGAACATGACTCAATGGCGACAAGTTATAATTGAATGCTTAACCATTAGTGATTAGTTCATTAATTATATGTACAGTAAGACAGTTGGACGTGGTGATGTCTTGTTTCAGAGTGGCTTCATAGTGCCATTTTTGACTAGTGCCATGGACTCTGAACAGGTGAGACACCTCTGTTTTGAATTTGATGTGGTGAGAATAAATGCATTGTTGAAATACTGTAAGTTGAAATACTATAAGTACCCTGTATTACTGTTAAATACCCTGCAGCTAGTCTCTGGTCGGATGACCTGCCTTCAGCTAAATCGTTTACATAAAATGCATGCGATTAGATAAGACACAACAGAGAATCTGCTACAGAAGCTGAGCTGGTTCATGTTTAGAAAACTAGTCGCAGAACTACAGTCAGCTTTTTCTTTTCATATGTTGATCTGCTCTGCTACTGTATTTTTATTTTCAAATATTCGGTTTGGTCTAGGTCCACAGTCATCCTGACCACAGTCTCCTAGTTGACGACCTTAGGTCTACAGCACGACTGTGGTGAAAACGAGGCCCTGGAGTGAATCGGCGTCTTGCTTAAGTGCATAAACCAGTTCATATATGAATATGAATACGAATCCCTGTTTATTGGTTTTATTTTGGCAGGCATTTAAATCTGATATAATATGATGATGGAGGCATGAGTGGATTTTTTTTAGTCATCTTTTCCAGGGTAATTCTTGACGATGCCTTTATGATGGATTGAGGACAATCGGATTGTACACCCGAGACCCAACGCCCTTTCATGTTTAGTGCACATCCTCCATATAAGCTCTACCCCCTCATGTTAAATCAATCGCCTTCCTTTCTCATTGTGTCTCCTCCCTCTTGTGTTCTCCTCTCCTCCCCTCCTAATGTGTCTGCCCATCTCTGTCGTCTGCACTGACTCCTCCCACAGTGGCATGAGCATTTTTCTGATGTGACGTCAGATTGATGATTGTTATCCAGGCACAGAGAGAGTGAGAAGGCTGGAAAGAGAGAGGAAGAGATACGAGATATTGACTGCCAGTGGATCCTTGTACAAAGAAAATGAGACACTTAGTCTAGGAGTTTAAGATGCTGTATGAGGTTCAGGACAGAGTGTGAGAAACAGGTCTGTCAGAACGAACAAGCACATGGAACATAGACAGGCATCTTTCAGTTCACTTCATTAATCCCATTCTGTTCTGTTCTGGCGGTAGCTGGCACCATAATGAGGTGTGTGTGTCTGTTTAGGTGCATGTGTGTATTCCCAGTGAGGGTGCTGAGAGAAGCTGTGAGCTGTGTGCTGTGTGACGTATGACAGCTCCTCAGGGATTGGCTGTGACATCAGCAAACCTCCCTCCCTCTCTCTTTCTCTCTCTCTCACTCTCTCTCTCTCTCCCCCCTCCCTCTCTCTAGCACCCTCCCTCTTTAGCTCCCTTCCCCTCTCTGCCTGGTCTGCTTTTTTCCTCCTCCCTTTGAGCATCCTATGAAAGCCGCAGTGACTAGCAGCAGCAGCATCCATGGCCTAAACACGCACGGCCGAGCATTAGGCAGGCGACAGCCGCTGGGAATCTCTCGAGCACGGCCGTGGTGTGCTGCCTCTCTTGCTCTCCATCTGCTAACCAGGGGCTTCTCCCCCTCCTCCTGTCGTTGCAGGCTCCTTGGAGATAGAGGAATGCAAATCTGCAATCATGATGGAAGGTAAGGGTTGTGTCTGCTTATGCTTCATGTATTAATTTCTCTTTCTCTCTCTCTTTCTCTCATATTTCTTTTTGTCTTTCACTGTATGTTCAGCTTTGAGAGTGTGGGGTGGCTTTAAATGCCATAAGCTCTCTGGCTATTTTGAGTGGCTTGCCATTCTGGTGTCTTGCATATCATTCTCGGTAAAGAGCAGAGGCTCCTGGCTATCTTAAGCACACACACACACACACACACACACACACACAGTACACACATTTTAGCAGGGATAATTGCTGTTTTTCCCCCTCGTTTCTCCTCTCAGCCCCTTCCTTTGGCTTGGCGTGGTAAAGGATTATTTGGATTTCAGAGTTGCAGCTTATGTGCCCAGCTGGCTGGGTCAGAATTCTCTTTGTATAAGGAGTTTATTTCACAAATACGCACCCACGCACATGCTTATGTACGCTTACTCACTCTCTCACTCACTCACTCACTCGCATACATACATTCATCATACAACAGAACAGAGCCCTACTGTAATAGCATGTTTGTGCAGGTCCCTTTTTTCTCCCCAGACAGAAAGTGTGTTCTGTTTGTATATTTGTGTTTGTCAATGTGTGTGTTGGTGTCAGTGTGTGTGCCATCAGCTGTATTTTTGGGAGTGAAATGGAGGCTGGCTTGTTCCACATGCGATGACGGAGGTTTTATGTAATACCCTATCAAATCAGTATCAATTGTGGATGCGATTTGGTCGTGTTTCAGGTTATATAGTGCCTCATGTGTTTCTTCTACCATTTGGCGTATGTTTAATGTTACATGTGCACTCACTAAGACAAATTCCTTGTGTGTGTAACAACTGATTCTGTTAGCATGTTAGGCATCAAAGCGTATTTTCACATATTTCTTTCACCTTTCAAATGTTCCTCAGCATAGCTAGGTATTTTATTGGTGCAAGAATATATTTGTGCATTCTCCAAGTATTGTGTTATCTCAAAAATGTGAGCTTGATTGGCTTCCCCATTAATCTCATGAATATTTCCAAATGTAATGTACCAGTGTGATTAGAGTATAATTTAATGCAAATCTTTACCTTAGTGGTTTTGTGTGTGTGCACAAATATAGGCCACCATCCTCCCAACACTACCTATATTATTCATTCATGTTCTATCTCTCATGACATAACTAATGTTTGTGTATCATGTGCATGTGGATGTGCAAGTCCATGGAGGTGTTTAGGTATTAGATAACAGCACAGGAACAGAAAGTGACAGTGAGAGGGACTGCATCCAGATAGCTGCGTGACATGAAGATGAATGTTGATTAGTGTGGCTAGCATAGGCTTAGCAGTGTTTCCTGGATTACCTGCTGGTGTAAAATAGGAAGCTAATCCACTTCTCCTAGTGCTTTCTAAATTCTGAACCCTGTGTGTCTGTGTGACAGCTGGAGCTGGTGTATGGCTGCAGAATAAGGTGACTTGAGTGATCTCATGTTTCTAACAGGCCTGCGGTTTCTTTCTTGGCAGAGATATTGCAGCTAGGTCAGGTCCTACTGAGCAAAAACGGAATGGGGAACCTCGCAGGGGTTTTTACGTAATTCTTGCAGGGTGTGTCAGTCGAGTGTCAGGTTTGAAATTAGAAAATAAAATCCTTGAAAACTTTGGAGAGTCTCTTTCTATTATTTTACGGTATATAAGCCTGATTTACCAGTGTAGCTTGTAAATTAGTATCTGATTTAAATCCAACATGGAGGATATCTATGTTTAAGCAGTAAATCCAGCTATTGGTATGTTTGTGTTGTAATTTAAGTTTTAAAAAAACAACAACAATGTTTATTGCCATTATTGCCAAGACAGGCTCCAGATCCACCCTGTCCAGCATGAAGTGATTACTGAAGATAAATGAATAAATTAAATACAGTTAGTACTTAAAAAATGAAACCATGGATCTAATTTAAAGGGAAATGCTTGTTGGGGTGTCTCAAAGTTATCGAGCATTCATTCTACAGAAATTGTGTCAATTTCTGAATTACTATGCAAGTGTTTACAATGTTCGTGATATGATTTCTGGTGGTTCACCTGACATTAAAGCTACTGGATGAAAGATTTTTACATTTCTCCCTCCCTGGTAGAGAGTTACATGGAAGAATGTTTTCTAATGTGCATTGTGCTACCTCCTTCTCCACCATGCAGATTATTATCATGGCTGCAAGTATCACACATTCAACGAGAACTCAGGTCTGTGTCCTAAACCGTATTCGATGCACTAGACAGGTTAGTTAAATAGTATCGACATCATAGGTGCACTAGAATATTATTTAGTAGAGTAGAATGTTGTTGCTGTTATTGCCTTCCCTTCAGGTTCACAGAAGTTTTATGAGAATAACACCTTCATAGTTTTAATCGACCAACTAACTCGCCAGATATAGCAGCGTTTGAAATGCATAAAATACGAAGAAAAGAAAAAAATGTGAAGCACTCTTGGTCATTATCCATTAGTCATCAAGCATGCTAAAGCGGAGCAGCAAAGGAGAGGACGGTGATCTGTAGACAAAATACACACACTAAAGTAAGTTTTACACACTATGTTGAGTTTTAAATGTATAATGTACAGAAACAAGTGAGCCAAAATCACCTGTAAGCCACTAGCTGGCCTATGTTAGTGAGCTGGGTAAAACAGTTTATAGGATAAATACAGAAGTATCCATCAAATTTCTCTTGTCCAGTTTAAAATGCACACATGCACAACTCAGTCTGTTAGCCACTAGGCAAATCACGAAACAGCTTAACAACTGGTTAATGATATAAAAGCTGTAATGAGAATAAATCGGATCGGCTGGCTATAATTCACTAGCTTCCCTCCAAATTACAGAGCAAATAAATGCCTTACACGTTCAGTAAAGGAAAAAAAAAAAGAGACTCCATTAGTCCTGTATTCCATTTCTTCTTGGATTCAACTCTTTCACTCTCTCACACCTGTTTGCTTTGTTTGCATTCTGTCTCTCTCTGTCTCTCTCTCTCTCTCTCTGTCTCTCTCTCTCTCTCTCCCCTGATTAGCTGTGGCTTCTGCCAGTCACCTTGTAGACAGACTTCTTTCACTGAGTGTGTGATGATATTTGATGTATCTGAGCTAGTATCTGTGTATAAATTTCTGAGTCAGCAACAATTTAAACAAACAAACAAAAAATTCTATGCACTATAGCTTTAAGTACAGTTTGTTCCACAGTTAGGAACTGGGAATGGAAATTTCCCCTTTCAACACGGTTTTAAGGAAGCGATCTCGTATCCTACTGAAATCATGTCCATAACAGTAATACTATAGATATTGACACTCATGATCCTAGGTGTTCATACTGCTGATCCTTCTCAACATAAATGTACAGTGTTATTAAATCAACAATCATCTATTCAGTTTCACTGCTAGGCTTTAAATCTAATTAGCTATTTCTTTCATGCATAAAAATAGAGACTGCTGACAAACTAGTCCATGGCCTCGTAGTCTTGCTGACATAGTCAATATTGCAGTTTTATTTTTTTACAGTATCATATAATATCTGAAGCAGTAACATAGGAGAGATTTTTTTTCTTGACTAAAATTGTGTGCGCAGTGTATTTTCAGATTTTTGGACCTTCTCTGCCTCTTGCCTGTTATTCCTGTGTCATCACAGTATATTTATAGAAAAGTATTGCTGTTTCTGTAGGCACTTTAACATTGCACAAAAAAGGTCCGGTGCATTATGTAAGGCCCAAATATAAGGGGTTTCTGAATTGAAACATTTGTCTTAAGCTTGAACAGTGCTGCAGGGTTTTTTTGTTTGTTTTTTTACTGCTAATATGTGAAAACCTTATGTGGCACTTGGTTGATTGACTCTTCTTGGATGCTCTTTTTTTTAACATCAGAAGCACATCTTAAACATATAATCTAATCTGTAAAAATGTTTTCTTCTACTCTGCTGTGAATTTAGCAACATTGACCTATCTATCTGTGGACTCCCTGTGTGCGCGTTTGTATTTGCGTTTGCGTTGTTGTCCCCGAGTTTGCATGTTCTCCCCGTACTTCGGGGTTTCCTCCAGGTACAAACCACCTCTGGTGTTTATTGCTAAAAAGCTCTATTTTGGTTTCATCTGACCATAGAACCCGATCCCATTTCAAGTTACAGTAGTGTCTGGCAAACTGAAGATGCTCGAGTTTGTGTTTGGATGAGAGTAGAGGCTTTTTTCTTGAAACCCTTCCAAACAATTTGTGGTGATGTAGGTGACTTCAGATTGTAGTTTTGGAGACTTTCTGACCCCAAGACGCAACTAACTTCTGCAATTCTCCAGCTGTGATCCTTGGAGATTTTTTGGCCACTCGAACCATCCTCTTCACAGTGCGTTGAGACGATATAGACACACGTCCAATTCCAGGTTTATTCATAACATTTCCAGTTGACTGGAACTTCTTAATTATTGCCCTGATGGTGGAAATGGGGATTTTCAATGCTTGTGCTATTTTCTTATAGCCACTTCCCATTTTGTGAAGCTCAACAACCTTTTGCTGCACATTACAACTATAATCCTTGTTCTTACCCATTGTTAGGAATGACTAAGGGAATTTGGCCTGTGTGTTACCTCATATTTATACGCCTGTGAAACAGAAAGTCATGGTTGAACAATTTCCTGTTCCTAGTCACCCAGGTATACTAAAAATATGTAAAATATGAATGGGAATATACTTCAAATATATTTTTCTCATATGAATTTATAGGGGTGCCAAAAATTGTTGCACACCTATATTTAACAAAGATATAATTTTTTTGGATAAACGTGTGCTGTTTGTGATTGTTTGATATCCATGAGTAATTTTGTGAATTTTTTTTTTAACAAAAGATCAAAAAGTTAAACAATAAAGACAATTTCTCACAGCCTTCTTTGCTCATATTTAACAAGGGTGCCAATATGTGTGTGTGTGTGTGTGTGTGTGTGTGTGTTTGAAACAGTGAAGAAACTCTTAGGGCTTTACAGCCCAATTCACAAAATACAGTAACAAAATATTCAACAGAAAAATCAACAATGAGAAAATAAAAATAAAATAAAAAATGTGAATAAAAAGCTAAAAAAGAAAGAAAATGAATGAAAAATAAACCGTTCTGTACATAAAGTGTATACATTACTCTCTGCCGTTTTGTTCTGTTATGGAAGCCTTAAAGCTACCGGTGTGTATTTCAGGCTCGACTCTAATGGTTGTGGTCCTGGTAAGGTGTGGTGTAGGTGGAGTTTTTTTTTATTATTTATTTATTTTATATAAATAGCAGACCGGGCTATGGAGGACTTGCTGGAAATAGTGTCAGTGGTGGATAGTATTTCCTGTGTTACAGCTCAGGATCTGTCCCCACCCAACACCACCCTTGTGTTTGTGACCACACGTTCACTTGGGTCACTAAAGTTCCTGTAGGCAACAGGAGAAAGAATTCCCTATATAAAACAGCAACAGAGGACTGGACTGGATCAGATTTTTAAAAATTTTTTTAGCCTTTTTTTTTTTTTTTTAAATTCTATTATGTAATTTCTCTCAGACGGTTATTGTCCATATTCTGTTTGTAACACCAGCACATATTCACCACTGCTATCTGTATTTTTTTTCTTTCTTTCTTTCTTTTTATTTATTGCTTTACGTCAAGACATTTGCTCTGTGTGTAGACTCAAATGTCTAACCCACTCCCCATGGCCTTTTTATATTAGTAACCGGAGATTCATCTGTCTCTGTCTCTCAGGTGGGGCGAGAAAAGAACAACTCGGTTATGTCATTTCGCTTTACCCTTAATGAACCTGAAAACATTGAACAGACCATACGCTCTGAAGGCAAATGCATTTTGATTAATATAATACAACTTACACATTAGCGTCGAAGGCACATGACGTTTAGGAGAAAGGAGGAAGTGACTAGAATGGCGTGCATTGTACAGCAGTAATACAGGCTGCAGGGTGCACTGGCAGTAGCTGAAAAAAGTGTTTTTTCCCAGCAGGCTAAAACAAATAGAGAGTAGCCATATGGCTGGCATAGAAGGAAATGGCCTTACTTTGCCTGAATGAAAAGAAACATTGCTTTGCTGCTACTCAATGCCTATACGGCACACAGAAAATTACTTAGTGCCATGTACCAGGAATATGGGTATTTTATTTGCTTTGTGTGTGTGTGTGTGTGTGTGTGTGTGTGTGTGTGTGTGTGTGTGTGTGCATGTGTGTTTTCTGTCTGGAGCAGACAACTCTGTATTTATACCCAAGTCTATTTATTTATTGATTTATTTTATATTTATTATTTTTATTACATATCGCCACCTTGGAATGATAAAGTTTTATCCCCCTGTAGAATTCTCAATTCCTTTTAAGAGGCTGTTGATAAAGTTTCTTTGACGTCACGACTCTTGATGTAGTGCAAAGCAAGTTGTAGGTTTATATTAACGTGCTTGTTCTAACACTATCTATAGTAACAGCTCATTCACAGGGACTTGTACTGTGGACGGTCACATAATTTAAGAGGAATAATACACTAGTGCTGGACATGCTCTGATAGGAAAATAATCATCTACGGGGAGGTAACAGTAATGCTTCACTTTGGGCTGCATCACACTGCCCTGTTGTTGATCATTTTAATCTAATAGAACACCCTGCTGTGTTTAATTACTTATCCGACTTTTAGGCATAAATCAGTTAGAGGGTCATGTGTTGTGTAAAATGTTTTACATTGGGCAACAATTCAAAATCGTAAATGTCAGAATTGTTAGATAGGGCCTTATATTTTCAAGGTAAAGTGCTGTAGCTACTGATATGTCACACAGTTGCCTGTTTTTTATGTATTCCTGCAATTTGGATCTTGATTCTTTGGCATGTATGTCTGCTAATCATTTAAAATCTGATGTGTGTAATATTTATTTAGCTTGTTTCATTTGTGGTTTACAGAGCATGAGCAAAGTGTTGTTGTTGCTGCTGCTGCTAAATGGATGACAATGATCTGGACTTGGATATACTTTCCTCAGTCAAAGAAATCTGCAGTGTGAGGTTATGGGCTAATGTCACATTTTATTAGGCTTTCCCTCAACTGGTTAAACAATATTTGAGCTAGAATTGATCTGTTTCCTATTTCACTATGTTGTTATGCACGCGCGCGCACACATAAAATTGGTGATATATTGTATGCCATTCAATAAGTTGGATTCAGATCATTCAGTTGCAGAGTAGTTTTGTTAATGCATGTAGAGCTGGATTAGAGCTATGAAATATTTCGGTGGAATGTTGCATTTTGATCTTTTAACATTGCATTAAAGTGGACATGACATCAGGACTGGGTGAAATGACAAAAATATCATATCACAACACTAGAAGACATTTCTATGATGCACAAGGTTTTAGTTTAACAAACAGCCTCTTTGTTTAAAAAAAAAAAAAAAAAATGAGTTCAATCATATGTTTATTTAATGTCAACAGAAATGAATGATATAACACTGAAAAGAAAGGGGGAAATATAAAAATGTAATATTTTGCCATTTTAAAGATTCAAAACTTGAAGCTTACATCTAACGAGCTGCTGTTCATCAAAACTGTTATTTAAAAAGTAAAGCTTGTGATCCCTGCAGTATCTCAGAAAAGTGTATTAATAAGTTATCATGATATCAATATTATATTGTCACATTGCCCATCCTTACATGTCATTATGATAATAGAGTAAATGCACACATGGAGAAAAAAATCCATTGGAAAAAAAAATTAACCATAAACTAGTGCAATCTGAAAATGCGTATTTGTAGAAGTACATAATGTTCCAGTTTGAAATTCTACTGTAGACTGTATGTCAGGTCTAGCCGTGTGAGAGAGAGAGAGAGAGAGAGAGAGAGAGAGAGAGAGAGAGAGAGAGAGGTTGGCAGGGAGGTCTCACTGGCACCAGATTATAGCTGTACTCCAAGCATGACCCAGGATTATAATATTTTCTCACTGCTGTAACACAGAATTACAGAGAAGTAAACAATAAACATGTAAATGGGTGAGAGAGATGGTGTGTGTGAGAGAAAGAGATAAAGTGGCAGGAAGAATGAATTATGCAACACAAAGAAAGGCAGGGGTTGGTTCAGAAATACACTCCCACTTTCTAGATGAAGGAAAGCCAGTGAGAAGTGGATGAAAATGGAAAGATGTGGGTAAAAAGTCTTTGTCCTGTAGCCAATTACAGTTGGAGTATTTTCTGTCACCTTGGGTGTGTGTGTGTGTGTGTGTGTGTGTGTTTAATGAGGTTGAGTGTGGACTGAAGAGGATTCTACTTTAAGTTCTTTTCCTTTGTATGCATGGTACAGTAAACAAATCAATGATTATCATTATTTCTATTGCTAGCTGAACTATACTACATGTACCCATGCTGAATTTGGTTATTATTCTTGTCCGTGTGTTAAGGGTACCGAACCTGGATAGGTTTATGAAGCTAGAAATAGTGTAGACCATTTAACGGTCAATGCAATCATCGCTCAAGTCATTTTAAAGCACACAGACACTTTGATGCAGAAAGTTCTGTTTGCTTGGCTGTTTTATGTTGCTTCACATACACTGTATGGCCAGAAGTATTTGGACACCTGACCATAACATCTATATGTGAGCCTTCCTCAAAGTTAGAAGCACATAGTTGTCTAGAATGGCTGTATGCTATAAGCTATAATGCTGTAAGCTTAGCCCAAATATGTTCCAGCATGACAATGCCCCTGTGCACAAAGCGAGGTCCATGGAAACACGGTTTGCCAAGGTTGGAGTGGAAGAATTGAGTGTCCTGGACAGAGCCCTGACCTCATCCCCACTGAACACCTTTGGGATGAACTGGAACATGTTGCGCCAGGCCTTTTCAATAGACATCAGTGCCTGATCTCTTGTGGCTGAAAGAGAAAATCCCCACAGTCATCTTTCTGTTGTGTTTTTAGAAGAATGAAGGTTGGTATAGAAGCAAAGGGGGAACAACTATTAACAGGTATTAATGCCCATGCTTTTGGAATAGGATGTTCAATACTTGGGTGTCCACATACCTTTGGTCCTGTAGTGTAAATTGAAATGCAGAGTACAATGTACATCAGACTAAAATGAAGCTGAAATATTTCTATTGTTATTAGTGAACAACAGTTCACACTAGTGCTGTATGAGAAATGTCAAGCTCCAGAAAATTTATCCTACAGTTATGTAATGGGATAAGTTTGTTCTCCACTGTATCTGAATGATTTTTTTTTTATATACCTATATGAAGCGCTTACTATGGACTATAATGTTTTCATTTCTACCAGGAGCTTTCTAAACCTCTACTACACTAATAAGAGCACGATGGATGTTCCAAGAAGCCTTTTAAATTTAGCGGTTATGTTATATTGTATTATTGTGTATATTGTGTTTCACTGAGAGGTTTTAGAAGAGAAAAAGAGAAAATAAACCAAAGCACCACAATCAGGCTAATTAAACAGGTTCTTTAAATGAATCACGCCTCACACTTTTTATATTTGCTTATGCATCAATATTATGATTGCGGGTTAATGTAAATAAATTCAGTGATACAATAATATAATCATATCACTGCGTGTCACAAACATGAAAAGTGTTCATTAGTAGTCACCCAAATACAAAAGTTTTAAACATAAACGGAGATAATTTCAAATATTTTTTAAGAAGTTGCATTTTTAAAAATAAATAAATAAATAAATAAAATTGAGCTGAAATACTGTTAGAAGTTAAAATACAACTGTAAAAGCTCTATAACCTGAATAAGAGTTAACTATAACCTGAATAGGAGTTTGAAAATGTGTCTCTGCTCTTCTTGGCAAATGTGATGTTCATATTTCTGTTTGGACATTTTGTTTTTTTCTGTAGTGATGCTGATGAGCACTTGGCACAGACCTGTTTCCTGTTTACAATTTCTTTGTGGGAAAAAAGAGCCCATGATCATCTATATATCTTAAGCTGCCGAAGATGTTTGACTTCATTAAAGACAAATTAAAGACATTAGGGTGAAAGAGATGCCTCTCTTCACCACATTACTACACACGCTCTGCACATAAACACAGGACAAGAATCTCTAAGACTGTATCAGGAAGGAAGGAGTATTACTCCTTATAAAAACATTGAACAGATAAAGAGTGGTTAAGAATAGATGATGTTAAACATACTCTCTCTCTCTCTCTCTCTCTCACTCACTCACTCTCTCCCCTATTGTCTGTGACTAGGCTGGAAGATGCTGCTCCTCTAAGCAGCTTGATTTATGTTAGCTATGTTTTATTAATTTACCTCCATTATTCATTGATCAGCCTTCAAATTTATTCATGGAGGATTTCGTCTGTTTTCTTCTAGGTTAGGGGGGTGTGTGTGTGAGAGAGAGAGAGAGAGAGAGAGAGAGAGAGAGATTGCTTTTGAGAAATCAGAATCAGACTACTCAGAGATCAGGAACACAGCAGGATTCTCGGCAGTGTGCTTCAGTATCCAAGCACTTCAACTGATTGAGGTGTCATTCACAGACTTGCAAACGTTCATTTGATAATACAGTAGCTACATAACAATAAGGACAGTGGTATGGTTGGACAAATAGACTTACCATTTAAATGTATACGTTCCTGCCGGTGTTAGGGCCTCATTTGTCAAAGCGTAGAACAACAAATTTGTTCGTAAATCATTCGCAAGAACATTTACATAAGGCATGTGGTTTTAGTTCGGAAAAAACAACAGCATTGGTATCCTTCTAAATATGCATACAGATTATGTTGTCAGTTTGAAATCGCTTATTTATTTCAATTGCATAGAAGAATTTATTGAATATTTTGTAAAGAAATATATAAAAATGATTTCATACTAATGACTTGAAACAAAACGAACCAAAAGAAATCCATAAATTTAGATAAGACTAGCAATTCCATTAGTACAAATGTATTGGTACCCTATAAGAGGAGGAACACTTATTGTGTGTTTGTGGTAGCCAACACACTGCAATGGCTGAGCTGCAATCCGGGAAGATTTAGCACATGCTTAGCAGGCCCTCTATGACCATTTAGTAATCATTTTGTCATTTAGCTCTCTGTGAACTTTGCCTTTCATGGAGTTTTGTTTGACATCAAATGTTTGGCGTTTATCATACAGTGGTTTAGAATTTTCTGTATACCTGCGTAAATATGACCAAAAAACATCATCCGATTTTCACGGAAGTCCTGAAAGTAGCCAACAAGAAGCCAATTAAACAAATGAGACCAAAAATATTAAACTTAATTATTAAACTTTGGTCAAAATTGTGTTTGTCTCATGAGCTTTTAGCACAAATGGGGTGAGAAATTAATTCTACTGTACTGACATTTATTTAGTGCTTTTAATGGACATTGTCACAAAGCATCTTTTACAGAAATCTGAATGTAGATTTAGATCCCTTAAGAACAAGCAGGAGGTGACAGAGGTGAGGAAAAACTGAGATGATCTGAGGAAGAAACCTTGAGAGGAACCAGACTCAAACCAGACACCGGATAGTAGGATTATAAGTCATTACTCTTCCACAACTGTATACTATATTTTTAAACAATCCTGAGTGTCAGGGTCTTTATGATTACAGTAGATGTTTTTAGTTAGTCTAAGGTATCCGAGTGGAGTTATCCAATGAAGAAAGGCTGAGTCTTGGGCATCAATTGTTTTTGGTAAGTGCAATCTTTAGGTTATCCATGTGGCCTGTTCACAGCATTCTTTCAGATTTCCATGTGGGACCATCGCCCAGCAGCAGAGAGTGAATCACAAGTACAGAAAGCTCCAAGCAGACGTAGTACATCAGAATGGGTCAGGCAGGTCTGGAGGGCAGAGAGAGTCAGGATCAGGCACCAACATCCCTTCAGGCAGCAGGAGTAACATGTATAGCTTGCCAGAGAAATAATGAGTGAATAACTCTTGCAACCTGGTTTTGTGGGTGTTCACTCCTTGTCACCACACTTCAGCATAAATTGGCTAGATAACTTGACTACTCACTAAATGCAACTTGTGCACTGGATGGACAGCCATCAGTCAGCTGGTTTCTACTATTCTGGTTAGTATATTGGCCTGATATAGACCTATTAGCCTCAGGTATAGTTGACCCTTACCTCTTTTTTTTTATTACAGTTGTGGACTGGACTGTTGGATTTCATAGTAAAATGGCCACACTTAGTGAAAATAGCAGCTGCTTTTTACATAGTAAAATAGCAGCACTTCTATTTTTCTCCACTTGATATATTGTTTTGCATGCATTTCCTATCCTAAATGAATAAATATAAAAATAAAAATAATAATTCAAATAAATAACCAACTGGTTATTGCTGCCACTTAAATATGGCCATGAAATCTACACCATGCATACCTGGAGCCTGTTTTGTTTCATAATACAGCTGCATGCCTAATCATATTATTTTCCACACCCGGAAAAGTGTATGATATATATAAAAAACATTCCAATCTTCTGCCTTTTTATTATGCCATGATCACACGGATTGGGGCCATCATCTAAAAAATGAATCTATGATTATTGTACATCCTGAATTTGTTTTACTTTATCATTTATTTGATTTGTTTTATAGATTGCTGTGCAGCATGTTGTTGCTCATGTGCCTGTGAATATCTTGGTGCTGAAAGTGTTGGGGCGTGTGTTTGAGGCAGCGGATGAGTCATCTGAATGAGCGATGCTGCTCTCTGTGGGCTGTGTCATCTCAAGGATGGCAGACATTACAGAGATTAAGCTCCAAGTTGACAGGCAATGTTAGCAGTAGCCGCTAATGACTAAGCTGTTCTATTTTCTAACCTGATCATTTTTAGCCACTCTGCCTGGACTCAAATCCGCGTAACAGAACTTGAGCGCAGCAGAGAAAATGATATTGCTGCTAAAAATGAGGGGGGGGCTAAATTAATGTAAGTTAATGTGACATATTCAGTAAATATGTGCTGATGCACTGTGTACTGTAAATTATATGACAAACTATTGAAGTCATACTACTGAAGCAATTGGGATAAGCTGTTGCCTACAAGGTCTTGTTTATGCCTGCCATTTTATGTATATCAACTGCTACATGCATAAGAAACATTTCAGGTAGGCTGTATGAGGGACAGTACGGTGTTGATAGACGCTGTTCAGCTTCTGTCATGGTCCCAAAGATGAGTCATCCCTATTAGGTTTCAGTAGAATTCACTGCTCCCTAATAGAGCCTCCACTGATTTACAGAATCAGCAAAGACAAGTAATAGGAAGAGAATGACAGGAGTATTAAAAGCAGTACAATATGAGCACAAACTTGGATGAATTCCCATGTCTGTTTTCATTGCAGACACCCTTAGAAGCTCCACAAATCACCTGAAGTCCCTGCTGGTCTGAGAGTATTTGTACATACTCTGTACTGAGTCATCTATAGTTCTTGCCCTTTAAATGTGTGTGTACATCTTTCTAGGTATATTCCCTTGTGTGTATTTGTATTCGAGGTAAAGTAAGGCAAATACAGTACAATGACTCTCACGCAGGCCGAGAAAGATGCTGATCTGTCCTAAGGGATACAAAAATAGCTAACTACACTAGATACACCCAATAGGAATTCATAGACCTGGCCCCTCATGGTCTGTTACATTAGATGTTGGAACATGATGGGGCATTGCAAATGCCAAAAGATATCTGATTAAACTCAAATAGGCCAAGGTAAGCAGTAAGAGTAGCCTTTTTCTTATCCAGAGGGTCTGAAGTGGAAAACCATTTAGACATGAGCAAAGGTCTCTTCAGTTCAGTATAGAAATGATTTCCCAATAATCTACACAAATGCAAATTGCCATCTTTTATTTTTACTATTACAGTTGGTGCTTACAACACGGTTAAGAACATTTTCCAACACTGGATCACGTGCACGTAACCTGGCCTGGGCATTCGGGGCTGTAGCCAGGAAGATTTTTTTCTTTAGCCCTGAATAATGCTCCACTTGGAGCTGTTTGTTACTACATAACTGAAGGTCAGTAAAAGTAGACGGCAGTGTTGTAATTTTGTATCTTCGAGGAACAGAGGCAAGACCAATCAGACAGGGTTTATAGGAAAATACGTGGAAATACTCATGACTTATTGGCTGACAGCTGTCAATCCTGGAAACGTTAGCTCACACAGTCGGTTAGTGTGAGGGGGAAAATTGATATACATTGATTTTGTTATTTATTTTTTTACCAGTAAAGGGGTTGAAATTGAAACACTTACATCCTCTCATTCTGAGCAGGAAAACAAGGTGTGTAAATGTCTATATGAGTTCCAAGTTACATTAACGTGATATGAGTAGAGCACAAGGACAGCTAATGTACTTTGTATAGCACTGTAGCAGCTAAACCAATACAAGGATAGATTAGTTGTGCGTCCTTTTGTCTAGCGACACCAAACTAGCCTAGCCAAAATGTTTTTATATTTTATTGGTCTGGTAGTCCTGCAAACAGTGATAATACCCAAGGCAGGTTTTATGATAAATCCAACTTTTTGTCCGATTTTCGATTTTTTTTTTTTTAACCAATTAGCCCTCACATGCAAGAAAAAAATGCATGGGAACAGTCTATTTGGAAAAAGTTTTTTGATGATGAAGGATCTTGTTTCAGCCCCGGATGATTAACAGTCCAGCTAATGCCCCTGATCACATGTCAGTGTTATTGCATGTAGAGGGCAAAAATATTTCCCTAATGCGCAGAGCATCCCCATCTGGGAATATGCGTTGAACCG
This sequence comes from Stegophilus panzeri, assembly GCA_024331685.1. Lineage (NCBI taxonomy): Eukaryota > Metazoa > Chordata > Actinopteri > Siluriformes > Trichomycteridae > Stegophilus > Stegophilus panzeri. Next base: position 9,102,534 of record JANDJT010000012.1, read on the forward strand.
CTAACCAAAAACATTACACAGTTACAACAAAAACCTTACATTACTTATTAAAGAGGGTCTGAGGCTACTTGTTATTCACTAGTGCTGTTCAAAAAAAGAACCTATTCAACTGTCCATCATACATCGTTTGTTAGTTTTTCCAGTACAGTATTGTTTATAGTATAATCAACAGTGATTATGGCCAAGTCCTGTAAGAAGTTAGTAGTGCCGCTCACTCCTGCTTCTTAAAGTAATGACTATTTATGTTAAAATAACCAAAAAGGCATAAAATTAAATAAATATAAAACAAATGGCCAGTGGTCTGTATGGCCTTTTGAATACAGGAAAAAACAGAACAGATTTAGTGGCGCCATAGGCTATAAAGAGGATATTTGTTTATTTAATACAAATCAATCTGTTTTGTTGTGTTTATTTAAAGAGTTGGAAGATTAAAAAAAAAAATCATATAGTTTATTTAAATGTTCTCATCTGATGACAGAAAATTTATTTTGGTCCCAGACCCAACCTCAGTTAATTAGCAAAGTTACTCTTACCAACTAAACAAAATAATGTGACTTGGCACTCTTACAGATTAAATTAAAGACAGTGGTTAAGCTAGAGAACCCACAGACATTCCTGGAGCTACCCACTTCCAGACAGAGACAGAAAATGAGAGCCAGTGATGCGGAGATATGTTTTGACAGCAATAGGAACGAACTGACCATGTACACTGGCCTTTGAATATATAATCTACTGTTCATGCATCACCTACTGTAAGGATCTAAAGATGTTTTCCCACAGACTTCTGTGTATCACATAATCCATTAAGCATGTCCTACAACTAGAGCCAGCTGTTTGCAAAAGAAAAGAACTTATCCTCTGATGTGAACAGGAGTCATCACTCCTTCATGTGTAGTTGCTAATGACATTTCTATTATAACCAACCAGACCTCTGCTAAAAGTGGGAGGAGCCTTTCCGTTCACAGTTTTTGTCTTATTACTAGAAGGTTTAGCAACCTGAGGTAATTTATTACATGATTGGGGTTTTTTTTTGTTTGTTTGTTTTGTTTGTACCAATTGGGACTACAAACAGATACAGAAATATACATTTTTACACAAATAGTTTGCCTCACTTCCTAGGTTAGTATGGGTCATGTATGTACAAGCATAAAGTAGCTTTATAAAGTAGTTTTTTTTTTTTTTTTTTAAGCTTTGGCATTATTGACAAGGAGAAGCTTTGAGCTTGAAGGTATATATTTATATATATATATATATAAAAAAAATAGATTTACCTAAATTGGGGGATATTTTGAAGAGAATCAATGTACTAGAGATGTGTTCTACTGGGATCTTGATACGTTAGTTATGTGTGAGATTCAACATTTTGTAAAGTGCTAAACAAGGTTTTAAGTGGACTTGTTTTGACCTGGGTATGTTGCTAGTGAGTTGGGGTTTTTTTTTGTTTTTTTTTTTTCTTTCCCTTCCAGTTTTTTAGGGTCTCTTGTCTTAAGCAGTACCTGATGAAGGATGATTTGCCACAAATTATGAGATCGCTTGTGCAGAGTATTTAAGAAAATGGTGAGGTTGGGGTCTTGCTCGTGGGGCTATAGGTTGACATCAGGTCAGGTGATCCTGATTGGTTATTCCCTGTGCTGTTCTAGATGCGGATGCATTGAATGAGTCCAGTGCCCCATCAGTTCCACAAAGCACCAAGGGCTAGGGTTAGTCCTGTGTGACTACTGATATGGGGAATGAGGCTGAATTTCAAACTTACAGCTAGCCAATCTTTAGGTGTAACTATAAGAGAAAGCACCAGAGCAGGCAGGCAGTTTGTGTTGAAGTTGGCCTGCAGAAATGGGGTTGCAAAAAATATAGAGTTGTAAAAATTAGGTATGACTCATCTACAGCCACTTCACTTAGAGTGATGTGTCCATTTTACATACAAGTACTATTATTTAATAATGGCTCTCTCAGTGAGGAATGTTCTGGATCTACACACTGAACACAATGGCCCCATTTGGTGTCAGTGATGACTTTAGTCTTCAGTGGTTTTTAGAGGACTGATGTATGACTCTATGAAAGACATCACATTCATTTTAGAAAATGAAAATGTGTGTTGCCTGCTATGAAGGTCCTGATGTACCCGAATTCTCTGCTTATCTAGGCACTTCACCAGAGACCGCATTTCCTGTTTATGCTCTTACTAAATTTCTATCTTGTAAATTAAAGGAAGTAGCTGATTTGTTAGATTATTCTTTTTTTTTGTTTGTTTGTTAAAGAGGATTTTTCAGATACAGATCTGCCACTTCTCCTGTCAGATCACTGTATTAACTCACCCAGGGAAATGTTTGTTTTATGAAATGTTTTATCCTGTAGTTTGAATATAATATCAGGTGGACATTATGCAAGCAGTTTCAGATACAGTAAGTGCATATAAAATTTTAGTGTCCTCTCCTTATTGTCAGCTTGTGCTAATTAGTTTGTGGGAAGTGGTAGCTCAGTGGTTAAGATGTTGGCCTACTGATTGGAAGGTTGCGAGTTCAATTCCCAGCACCGCCAAGCTGCCATTGCTGGGCCCTTGAGCAAGGCCCTCAACTGCTTGGTTGTGTAAATGAGATAAATGTAAGTCACTCTGGATAAGGGTGTCTGCAAATGCAGTAAATGTGCTTCAGTTAGCCATGGTCTGGAAATCTAGGTATTATAAATCTGCATACATGTATACTGAAACATTTTGGCTAGCTCTTAAAAAAGCTTGAATTGCATTTAGTCATTTTTCTTGCGTTTGCCAAACCAGACTATCCCCTTGCTCCTCTATCCCATTATTTGTGAGCCATTTATACAGGTATTAGATGTTTGTGTTGTCAGGAAGTCAGTCTTTATTTATTTTGTCAATAAATAATGACATGGCTACCAATTTTTGATGCCATATCATCACACAAAGAACAGCAATTTAATTATTTCACTATTTATAGTCTTTATGGGCATTTCCCTCCTATATGGTCACATGATTTAAGTGCATGTGATAAATTCAACACAATTCATCATGCTTTTATGACTGCAGTGAACCTCAGCATTGAATGTGCAGGTATATACAGTATATAAAGATATCTACAGTATATAAATGCATTTGAAGTACCGTTAAACCAAGATATTTATTCATTCAAGTTAGTAAAACATAAAAATAAAAATTGTGAATTTTTGCACATTTTAAAGTGTTCGTGAACCTCATGATGATTTCTATGGTAGGCAGTATTAAGGACTGCTTTTTGAACCTAAAATATCTTAGAAAAGATTCAATTATTTTCTTTTTCACAAATAAATGTGTTTCACTCCAACACTGTGTCGCAAACATAATAAAGGGTTTATTTTGTTCGTGTCTTAATTAATCTGTGGTATGGTGGTGTTTCCTTATAGAAATCAGAAAGTATGACGTAAACACAGGTTTGTGCTGCTAAATTAAGTTTTTGACTTTCTGTTACAGTGCAGTGTCTCTTCTCGGACTGGGACATAAACTATTACTGTAGATTGACTGGTTGTTCCGCTAACAGGCATGTCAAGGATTTCGCCCAGCTGACATAGATTGACAGGAGAGTACTGTTTCCCTCTTTACCCTGAGGCACAAGGCCTAGACCTTCACCAGAAATTGCTCAATGCTGTGACTCAACAAATCGCAATTATAGGGCTCTGGGCACTACAGCTCATTAGGTTTAAGATGGTACATTTGCCAAAATCAACATCTTAATCAGAGAAAGGCAGATTGCCAGATCACTTGTTTAAAAATAAATAAATAAATCTCATGAGCTCAAAACGCAATGTAAAAGAACAAATACTTCAAAGATTTCTGAGAAATGTGCTCATGGGAGTACAATAACATCATAGATATGAAAAACTGTGCACTTTTAGTATTTTATAGTGCATTAGCTCAAAAATATAAAGGTTTGTGATGACGCATGAGCGTCATGCAGTTTTTTAAAAGAAAGGTCGTGGTCCATGTTCCCTGGCTGCATGTGTGCGCATGTGAGCATGCACGTGTATTATGTCATTAAGTGCAGTTCAGTACATGGCAGCTGTCCCCTTTTTCACCCATTAGACTATTAAGGTTTCTCTGAACTGGGCCAGATGAGGTTGATCAGGCCATTCGTCTGTGTTTTGTCTCGGTTTTAGGGTCACAGCTGTGCTCCAAATATTGCGTCTTTCACAGTGACTAATCAGTGCAATCAGTTTTAGATGACAAGCACAGCATGCTTTCTTTTATTTCTGTCATGAAGAAATGTGGTACAGCGTTTTATGCCCTACTGAATCAGTTATTCTTATTTGTGGTTGGATAAACCGAGCTGCTACTGCTAAGTAACAAGAAACAGTAAACAATTCTGTGTGTCTTGTGCAGAATAATCAACAGACTAGTTTACAGATTACCTCTGTTCAAACTTTCCAAAAAACACAGAAAGGAAATTTCAGATATGCTGGGTATTACTATCTCTAGTTATGTGTAAAATTCTAACATATATGTACACGTTGAGCTCCAGCTAATCTGGAGATTATTGCTTGTTTACAGTACTGAACAACAGCAACAAACAGATTGTTGTTCTTGAAAATTGACAACCTCAAGAATCAACTAAACTGTGCAGTTGTCTAAATTTAAAATCCTGTTATTATGGCCCTCATTGTGCTTAATGGTAGAATTGTGTTTAATGGTAAGCTTACTGTTTATAAATATAATGTATTATATATCAGTCACCTGACTTTTGCAGGTCATCTCAACTGTGTTGGACGCTATTTAGTTTTCCAAATGGTGATGGAAAACAAAGGGTTATTTTATTTTTACCCCATAGAAACAGTACATGGTCTGTGTTCCTGGAGTTTGAGAACAATTATAAAAGTTAAAAGAATGACGGGTACATTTACATATATTTTAAATGTTTGTTTGGGGCATTAATAAAGTTGCTAAATTTGTAAGAGAAAATACTACAATGTAAAAAAAAGAAACTCCAATAAAATTCCTCCTATTGTTTGTAATCGTTTTATTGATATATTACAGTTGTGCCCAAAAGTTTGCATACCTCTTGCAGAATCTGCTAACTCTTAATGCTGTTAACAAAATAAAAGGGATCATAAAAATCCCATGTTGTTTTTTATTTAGTTCTGGCCTGAATAAGCTATTTCACATAACAGATGTTTACATATAGTTCACAAGACAAGATAATAGCTGAATTTATAAAAAATTACCCCGTTCAAAAGTTTACATACTCTTGATTCTGTACACTGTGTGTCGTTATCTGGATGATCCATGACTGTTTTTATGTTTTGTGATAGTTGTTCATGAGTCCCTTGTTTGTCCTGAACAGTTAAACTACAAACTATTCTTCAGAAAAATCCTCCAGGTCCTGCACATTCTTTACTCTTCCAGCATCTTCTGCATATTTGACCCCTTTCCAACAGCAGCCATATGATGTTGACATCCATCTTTTCACACTGAGGACAACTGAGGGACTCGTACACAACTATTACATAAGGTGCAAACGTTCACTGATGCGCAAGAAGGTACATTAAGAGCCAGGGGGATGTAAACTTTTGAACAGGTTGATCAGTGTAAATTGTTATTTTGTTTAAAGATCTTTTTTTTTTAAATTTTTTTTTTTTATTTAGTACTGCCCTTCAGACGCTAAATAAGATAGTTGCTCTTCTCCCAGAAGACAAAATACTAAAAATGTACAATTTATTATTATTATTATTATTATTATTTTACTAATTTTTGTTCATTTTCATAAAGGGTGCACATATTCTTAAATGCAATTCACGCAGTTACTCGATTCAATAAGGTGTATCAAGAAATTTACTGTACCTTTTTTTTTTTTTTTTTTTTTTTTTTTTTTTTAAGCCTCTTTCAGTAAAAGTTGCAGCAAAAAAAAGGCTAGTGTATAATAACCCAGCAAATTAATTGTGCAAAATGTAAGGAATAATGCACAGTTTGGGGACGTGCTGTTAAAGAAAAATAATCAACGGCGTGGTGTGATGTGGCCTTAGACGAAGCTACTGAAGTTACTGTTACCACCCTGAAGTTCATTATCTTCCAAAAACAGCAAGTGTTTTGCTCCTCTTATACCACAGCAGGTTGCCAGTGATTAAATTTTCAATTTATTTAAGAATAACACACCATGCACGTGATCCAGACTCCTCATATTCTCTGTTCCCTGAAGGAAAAGTGATGCTCTATTGATCTGTATGACCTTTTCAGGTACTGCTTGTTTTAGCGAGTCTGCTTGTTAGTAAGTGAAATGTCAAAATGTCAGTGGCGAGTCAAAATGCGGCTGTGAGGAATTCTGTGTATGTTTAAGCTGTTTGTTCCAGCCAGTATTCTTCAGCAAATTGAATTTCCATTTGAAGAGATTTGAAGCACTGAGTTCGATCATGCGACAGCAAAGATTTCCTGAAGATTTTCCTGTGTCTGAAAACGTAAAGCAACAGCTTTACCTCTGAACGTTACAAAGTGCTGTACTGTCAGAGCTGTGCTGTTTCAGATTATACCATTAATCAACACTATTTAACCCAATCAGATTTGAGCATTAAACTGTGTTGTGGTCTAGTGTCTGTAAGTCTATAAGACACAATGGTATGGTAACCTGACAATTCTGTTTTGTTTCTAAGGCATACCAGTGGCTATATATTATGGTTAAACCATTTAACGTAACGCTACGTTTCGTGCTCTTCTCATTATGGTAGCCTTGTATACATCTAAGCTGACCTTCTGGACAATGTTTTGATCTATTTTGATCCAAAGATCATTCTACAATCTCATTATGGGCTGCTTTGCTGCTACTGATGCTCGTGTGCATCTCGTGATGCAAAACAATAGCAACAGTATCCCGGTACAAATGGCACATCTAGAATCACCTCTACACTTCCTACAGAACGTAAATCACTTCATTGTTCTGAAGTAGTCGATCCAGCCTGAGGGAAACACACCAAAGTATGGTGCCAATGCCAACAGTCAGTCAGGCTGCTGAGGAAAAGCCTGTGGCTAATGATGTCCCCTGTTCATTCCCTTGTTTTTCTTTACCCCAAGCTATTTGCTAAGTATCTGCCAAGTATGCTCACATGACTGATATCTTGCCATATCTACAGTGCTGGTCTGTTGGTTGGTCTGGTCCTGTTGATGAAATATCACTTTCAGAAGGTGTCTTTTCATCACCTGGTCCCACTGTTTGGACATGGTGATGTAAAATCCATTGGCAAAGAAAAACAAGACTTGACTGTGTGTGTTTAGAGACCCTGAAGTGGGGATAGAATGTTAATGATGTTTCTTTACACTGCTATATTAAACTGTAGCAGTGCTGCATTGTTGGAGAAAATGTGATCAATCAGTCCTAGCTTTTTTTTTTTTTTTTTTTTTTTTTTTCCCCCCCTCCAGATTGGGATATTCAAAGAAATGTGTTACTGACAAGCAATTCCACAGTAAATGTTTATCATTGAACTGTTATTGAAGCCATGGACTTATAGACTCTTCTTTTTGAACAAATTGTGCTTCCTCCATGATATGATAATATTGATACTTTATATTTTATATTAGTTAGATCTATAGTTGTGTATCCCTGCATTGCTCACCTATTTGACTTTAACCTCTTTAAGGGCGGTTGTTATTCCATTTATACCACAGCGCTGTTGAATTCTCAAATCTTATTGGTCCAAAGGTGTTGAATAATTTTCTGTAAGAGCAGCTCTGATGGGTGCTCTGACTATAAGGCAAATTTTTCATTCATCTTCAGTAACCTCCTGATTAGGTGAATCTGGAGCCTATCCTAGGAACACTGGGCATGAGGCTAGAATAAACCCTGCACCAGTCCATTTCACCACACCATGCATACACACATTTACCCACTCATTCAAACCTAGGGGCAGTTAGAGTCACCCACGTGAACATGCACGTGAACATGGGGAGAACATGAAACTCCACAGTAAGATTTGGACCCTGAAGCTGTAATGCGGTAATGCTACCTGCTGCACCACCATGTGTAAGGCAAATCACAGGTTTATATTATTGCACTCGTGCTAATACATTTTTGATTCTATAGTAACAACTTATTCAGAGGGACTTGTATGGTAGACAGTCCACATAATCTAAGACTAATAATAAACTGAAAAAAAAAATGTCTTGCATTTAATAAAGAAAAACTTCTAATTGTTGAGATGGTTATATTTTCTGTACGATGTTTGCTAACTTTTATGTAAGGAGTCTCCAGTGTCAGTGCTTTGTAATGGTTAGTAAGTTTTCCACCACTGGAGAGTTTTTGTGCATTTTCTGGTAACACGACGAGCTGCGGCGGCACGGTGGCTTAGTGGTTAGCACATTTGCCTCGCACCTCCAGGGTCCAAATCCTATCTCTGCCCTGTGTGCGTGGAATTTGCACGTTCTGCCCGTGCTCCGGGGGTTTCCTCCGGGTACTCTGGTTTCCTCCCCTAGTCCAAAGATATGCGTTGTAGGCTGACTGGCATTTCCAGATTGTCTGTAGTGTGTGAATGTGTGTTAATGGGTGTGTGCCCTGCCTTGTGCCTCAAGTTCCCTGGGATAGGCTCCAGGCGACCCGGTAACCCTGTGTAAGATAAGCGTTACAGAAAATAGATGGAGGACAATCTGCATACTGCACTTTCTTTTGTGTTATTAATTTCAAAAGAGAGAGAAAAAAAGAGATGCTGGTAATGTAAAGATGTTGTATAGCTGGGACAACTTATAATATATAAGTTGTAGAAGCTATGCACAGTTTGATAACAAGACTAAATTATCTTGCAGAAGTTCTACAACACTAAATGTAACTATAAAAAGAATGAGTAAGAGGAATGAAACACTTCAGGATCTGTTGTAACATCTTCGGAGTGGTAACGGTTCTGTACGATGATTTCTAATCAAATCTAATACAGTATTGATGGGATGAAAGTGAATGTGTTGGGACGTCTGATGGATCAGTGGAATCGCTGATGTATACTGTACAACAGTTCCCTTAGTTCACCTCAAGGACCACTATTAAAAAATTTCCTACATATACATTTTGAAAAGTTTGAACACTTAGGGGTTCTTCTGGGTCGTCTCTATCACAAAGGGTTCCATGTAGACCCCATTTGGGAAACTAAGCTTCATTATTATTATTATAATAAAGCCTTAAAGCACCCTTGAAGAACAACTTTTTTTTTTTATTACTGTTCTATTTTATCAATCAGATAACTTGAGCTTTTGCTTGTGTGCATGTGCATGTGATTGCTTAAACTTTCATTATCTTTGCAGACTAAAATTGGGTCTCCAGACAGCGTCTGTTCCAGTTTTCGGATTAGGTCAATACTGTGAGGTATTCGGGAGTCATTTCATCAGCTCAGAGAAGAATGAGAGAGAGCGACAGCAGCAAAAGTAAAGCAGCTGCTGCTTGCTTTTCCTGCTGTAATAGCTGTGGCTCTGTCCACCTGAACTTTAATTCCTGCCTCAGCAATTCTGCCATGCAGTGATACATGAAACCAGATAAGACAGGGCAATTACTGTGTATCTGTTTTCCTGCTTTGCTCTGTTCTAGTAGGTGTTTGTGTTTGGTTGGGATAAAGAATGGCATTAGCATTAACAGCTATGGTGCCTATGTAATGATGCCTTGCATACAATATGAATATTCATAGTTAAAGATATCATAGTGGATTATTTATGTTTTAGCTGGTAATTGTCGTGCTTTAAGTCAAGGGGTATTTAAAAAATAAATAAATAAATTGAAGGTCCAGCTACATAAAATTCCTTGCTTCAGAAATGTCCGAAATAGCAAATAACGGAACCAAAATAAATGAAGGATGACATGAAGGGCGTTTTACATTACTTCTTTTGACTAGCACCATGAACAGCTAGTCCTCTGTTTTGTATTTGATGCAGAGATGCATAAATGCACACTTTTCTGTCTAAATATCTTTAAACGTTCTGTTCTTGTCATCAAAGTTTTTCTTTTTTTTCTTTCTTTTTTTTTTTTTTTTTTTGACAAGCCAGGTTGTCACTTTTCTAATCAGACCAGAGACAAGATTGGACGCAACAAGCCACAAACTATGATGATTGATGTTTAGTCGCGTAACTATGCCCAGGTTTCCCATGTGTTGAGCAGATCTGTGACAGTATTTTTTTTTCGAGAGCTAGGCTAAATACACTCAAATATTTTGCTCCATCAGATGATAACCGCTGTTTTAAGTAATTTCATGGAATGAAACAATTTATCCTAAAAAAACCTTTTTTTTGTAGGGACAACATTGAGACAATGTAGTTTGTAAAGAGTTTCTGTACTACGCTGACAAACGTCCCTCACGGCTACATGTATAATTTGAATATTTATGTTTTTGAAATACGGGCATTTAAAAACTCTGGGTCCTTCGTCAAGAACTGTATATTTTTTATTAAAAAAAAAATTTAATTAAACAATAACTTCCAGGTTTGCTAGTATATTAAGAAGCAAATCTGATATAAAATGGAAAGCGGATCAGGAACGTAAGAATGGATATAGTGTAAGTGAGGAGGAATGATGGCGTAAATGAAGAGAAATGGATAGGAGCACTGCCATGGAGATTAGTTTTGGATTCTTGTCAATAAGACCTTCAGGATATGGATCATTTCCGGTCCTCAAAGCTGCAGATTCCGTACACATTTTTGGTTCATAGACGTAAAAATGTCATTTAAATGCTCAATAGCTCAATCATAAGTTGGATACTAACATTTCATTACGGTTCTGCTCATCCTAAAAATCTTTTTTCTCCGTGTTTGCCTGCTTTGTTATGCCAATAAGCCAAGCTTCTCTTCCTCTGACCCACTTTAGGGCATATACTGTACAACACTCACTGAGAGGGAACTCAAGCAGAATGTCTTTTCAGTATGTGCAGTCATCTAGTTGGTGCTGTGTAAATGTTTAAAGCTCTTTTGGATGTATTACCAGCTCCAGCGTTTACTGTCAGAATGTTAGAAGTGTGAATAAGAGGCCATGAGATGTAAGACAAATGCTCAGGTTTTTTTTTTTTTTTTTTTTTTTTTATCTTCATGGTTTTTAGCTTCACTCTGCAGTCATTTTTTATTTGGGAGGTGATGTGGTTTGTGTGTCAGGTGCTACAGAAATGATGAAGCATGTTATACTGTGGTCTTCAGAATTACTGGCACCCTTCATAAAATTATTGTATAAAATAAACATTGCATATGAGGATTCAAATTTCCCACACAAGCGATACGAGAAGTGATTTATTTTTGTTCTAAAAAAAATAAAATAATAATAATAGCATTTTCTGTCAATTTTATTTGAGAGAATATTTTTTTTAAAAGACAGGAATATACTATATGCAAGTGAGGTCCAACTTATGACCATAGATTTTGGTAGTACAGGATGAAATTAATAATACCCTCAAACAAAATATAGTCCAGAGCTTATCACGCTTGACTTTTCTATAGGCTACTATCTAGTGATTTTGTAGAGTAACCACGTAATCTGCAGTTGAGAGTCGATGAAATACAGTCATCTAACATACAGTCTAGCAACTCTTTCTCAGCCTTCACAGGATAATCAAGGTCACCGTGGTGCACACACATTTCTGATGTATGGACATTACCCACTTCATAATCCCCTTGACGGCATAATTCTCTCTCTCAATCTATATATATCTTACAATACAATACATTAAAAATGCTTTACTAACCCCTTACTTGCCCCTACTCAAAAAAAACCTAAACAAATCTGCACTTACCCTGGCTCTCTTTCTGTGTGGAAACTTATTAGATTTCATTCTCCTCTTCCTCTGGATGTGTTCACAGAGAGAGTGCATGGGTCAGCTTGATTCCTGTCCCAGTGGACCTCTATTAGCATTTGTTGCAGTTCCTATTTTTGACCAGTAGGTGCAACAATAATTACGGCTCCAAACGACTGCTCAGCATCTAGGCGACCAAATCAATAGAGCATCAGTTATATCTGTCAAATAGCAGCATTAAAAATAAATAAATAAATAAATCGTTGCTCACTCAAAACAAGTAATTCTCATTTCAATGGAATTTAAAATGTATAGAGTTGTGAATTAAGAATTAAGCCATTTGTCGAATGGCTGATCTATATGTCGGGGTTATCACCCACCTGCCCCTATGGATGAGCCTCCGCTGATGATGTCTATCTTATTTCAGTAGAAAAGTCCATCACAAGCCCATGAGACTGGGCGGCAGTGTCTCAGCAGCACTGCATGATACTTATCTGCAATCTGCTCCACAGGCTGTGTGCAAAAGATACCATCAGTAAACAGAGCAGTGGATAATGTTTCATAACAGCTGTGCTGTGTGGGTGCATGAAGGGCTATTATACTAGAAATGTAGATTAACACATATAACCTTTTCGAAAGATTCAATACTCTAAACTGAGTATATTTTCTACCTCCTCTGTCTGTCTGTATAGTAATCTGCAGTAATGCTACAGATCACTATGTAATGTACATTACAAAGCATCGTTATTAAGCATCTCTGTTTTCCTCCTACGCTGCAGTTCCCTCAATTCCAGGCAGTCTAGTTTATTTTCATGATTCTTCTCACTTCCTTTGCTGGGACGCCATATTGTCGTGGTTGTCCTTCGATAAGATTAGGCCTGGCTAGCTGCTGCTAATTATGTTATTGCATCCATCACATGTGCATGCATACGGATGTTATTACGTCAGCATATCTGTTGGGAATAGATTAATACCGTGGAATCATATCATCTGAAAAGGCAAACACAGAAGGTAAAGCAAACTGGATATATTGGAATCAAACGCGATTGGTCAGTGTTATAGGTTTATGTGCTATGTAGAAACTCTGATCTTAATCATACGTATTCCCCCAATAACTGAGTGTCTGCTTATTCCTCTTCGTGAGTTTGGAACATATTCTCTGCAGATGCTCTCTGAAACTCCACACCGTCATGAATCCACTTGTATGTGACACTAATTTGGATGAGTCTTTAGGCTGGCATCGCCACTGGCACACCGAGTCGCATTCTTGCCCGTGTGTTTGTCCTTCAGTGGGTGTGCGCAGCAGGGAGTGGGAGAGACGGCTGTTTGATTATCCTGATCTGCTGTTTGATTCAATCCTCCAGGGTCTATGTGGGCCTCCTTCTTTCTTCTTAATTCTCTAAACAAGACCCTGGTTTCAATCTGATGCATGTTGGATTAGAATCACTGGCAGCGAATCAAAGCGAATGTGTGTGGGCGTGGGTGTACGCATGTGGTCAACCAAGCTGCGTGAATTACACACGTCAAAGGCGCTATTGTGTGAGAACCAGATACGCAGTCTCTTATTATTTCCTCCTTCATACGGTATGCACACGTTGTGAAATTCGTACGCGTTTTTCCCGGTCTTTACTTCAGGAAATCCTTGAGATATTGTATTTTATTAAGAGGGGGATGAACTTTAATCGAGATATACCAAATCAACCAATAATGCAAAAAGAAAAACATCATAAGAGAGGAGAGGGAAAAGGATAGGAAAAAATAGCTCCACTAGTCAGAAGGGTTAGCATTGCTTTGTGTGCCAGATGGGACTCTTTGAGGAGGTGTGGGGAAATATTTAGCGATGATCAATAAAGCCAGTTGTTGTGCAGCAGCTTCCCAATTCCTGGCTGGATTGATGTGTGCCAGATACTCTTCCAGGCCCTGTGGAGTGCTTAGAGCTTAGCCCAACTTTGATATACTCTCTGTCTGGTCATTACAGCTAATCCCAAATGAGCCTTTTTATAGTTAATGTTCCCGACAAGTGATGTGACCAATTTCTGCAGAACAGCCTTGTCTTTCCTTGAAAGCATCTATGACTAGATAAGGTACCTCTTGGGTTTTTGCCTGCTAAAAGTGCTATTTACAAAAAAAAAAGCACAAATGACACATACTAGCAGTTCATTAATTCTGTAAGGAATAACAGGGAGTGTTTTTTAGCAGGAAATATACAATGACAGGTTTGTGTGATTTTTGATTTACTTTCCTAGTACAGCTGTCCGTTATTCCTCTTATACTGTAGCAATTTGCTACTGCTAACAAATTTTTGGTTATTTAAGAATGACGTGCACTTTTTATCCATTTATAGTTACATTTAATGTTACTTTACCCTAAAACAAGTTAGTTTCTGTTCTCACTTACATTATAGCAGTCTCGGAGTTAATTTAAAAAAAAAAAAAAAGGGGGGGCTTGTTGTAGATTAACTACAATGTCCTCCTTTCGGAAAACGTTAGCCATTATTACACGAACAATAACATATAAAGAGCCGATTCATATAAACCTGTGATCTTATTTACAGTCAGGACTAATGTACTGTAAGAGCGGCTCTTATGGGAAAATGAATCAACACCTTCTGACCAATCAGAATGAAGAACTCAGCAGCCTTGTGGTATAAGTGCTAAACAATCCACTCAGTAAGACTATAAATATCGACACAGTGTGATTTAATAATGAATGAAGGCCTCTGTTCTGATCTCTAAGGTCATGGGTCAGTCTCTACTCCATCTTTTTGAACTGTTATTCATTTTACAAACACATACACACAAAGGGCAGGCTGTCTGTCATAGTGAGTAGTGTCTGGATAAATCCCTTTGAATCTTCTGTATATTTGGAGTTTTGTGCACACTGGTATTCAGGAGGTCTGGTGTCTGAGTTCATCTTTCACTTTATCTGCAGGATTGAAAAAACGTACCAGGAAGGCATTTGGGATACGGAAAAAAGAGAAGGACACTGATTCCACGTGAGTTGAATTTTTGATCCAGGATATGAACCACTCTTTATAAGCTGGTGTATTGCAGAATTTTTGAAATGTAATAGACCTGAAAGTTGAAATTAAATTCTTCACATGGTTCATGTTTGTCTTTGAGAACTGCAATGCTGTTGTCCATACAGTCGTTTAGTCAGTACCTACTCTAAGCAGAATGATTCTCTGCTAGATCACTGAATGTGTCACAAATGTGAGCTGCTTAAGCGGACTCTCTCTGCACGGCTGATGATAGAAAGCACGCTTGAGTGTTTTAGGGCGCGTTAACTCGACAAAGTGAAGCGTTTTCAGTCCATTATGGACCAGTAGCTCCAGCCGCAACCTACATTTTGTGTCTCTTTGGATGTGTAAGTGTGTTTGTGTTCAAATCCAAGGAACGGGTGTAAAACCAAGTTTGGAGAGCAGGACACATGTCTCTCTTTTTCTCTCTTTCTCTCACAGAGGTTCACCAGATAGAGAAGGGGGAGTAAGTACTTCTTCTCCAGCTCTTGTTTGAATATTATAGATCATTTTTTCATGGTGAAATTTAAAATTTGAATTTTAAATTGTGGTGAAATGTTTATAAATAGCTTTTTAGAGATCATTTTGTTCTACATTCACGGTATTAATTTTCCTTTATGCCAGCAGTATTTTACTTTAAGCACATAAATGTTTAAAAGTACTAAGTAGCTTGATAAATATGAAATTATTGGGTAAATGCTAAGGTTGTGAAAGCTGAATAATCTTCCATAAGCTGACATTTATTTTAATTTCCTGTTCTATGGGCTTCCACAACAGGGCCAACAATCAGCACTAAAACATGTCCTGAGTGTAGTCATGTAGTCGAAAAAGACCCCACAAAGAACCACCACCCTGCACATTTTGGTATTTTCCCTACTTTAATGCACCCAGTTCAACTTACAATGCCATGAATAAGTATTCACCCCCTTCAACCATTTGATTTACACAATATGTATTAAACAGTTACTCATGCAAGGCACTGTAGTTCAGGCTTGCTGATTAGATGAATCAGGTGAATCTATGGTACATGGGATACATTTAAATAAAGTATAGTTTTTTTTGTCATGTACTAATCACTAATTATTAGTACTTTGTGCCATGCAGGTCACTATCACTCCATTCATTATACAGTTTAATGCTGACAAGAGCTCTCCCTTCTTCTTTAGAAATTCAGGAAAGGGCCATTTCATTGGTTATGATCCTTTTGTCCAGGGTTAAATCTTTTCCCAGTATAAATTGTCAGTGTCTCCGGAAGTCTGTCTCTTTCTCTTTCGCCTTCCTGTCCTTTCCAAAGTTGTGTCTTCTTTAGGTAATTCAAATACTCTCTCTCTCTTTCCATGGTGCATTTAATTCCTCTGTAATAAAATATTCATAGACATGTCTCGGGTCAAATTTTTACTCAGTACATCAGTCTGAGACAGAAAAAACACTAAAATGTATAGGGTGGTGCTACCTCAGGACCAGGACTGAAAAACACTGATCTAGCTCGATTGTGTTTATAAAGTTTACTGGATGCGAATAAATTATGTACTGTAACTGAATTCTGCTTTGATTCACTCATAGCCCCAGAAGAAGAGCAATGGAGCTCCCAATGGATTCTACGGCGAGATTGACTGGGACCGATATGTAAGCAATTAGTTTTTTATTAAAATTAGTAGAAAGTCGTGAAAATATATCTGCTTATTCTCTCTTCGTGTTTATTATTCAACTCTAAATTGAAAGGAGATTGATATATTGGTAGACTGAAATAAAAATGAAATTATTCACATACAGTTCACTGCAAAAGTTTGCAAAACCTTAGGACAAAATGAAGAAGACAGAAATTCAATTTATACCCACAGAAACTTTAGTGAATTAATTAACTTAGCGAATTATGGTGAAATATTAACACCTTAAAAATCTAAATAATCTAAGTTCAAAAGCTTGTATATCACTCTTTCTTTTCAAAATATGTCTTGCCTCATGTTTCTGATTAATGTCTTTCTCAGGGATTAGAAACAATGTATTTTTCATTTTTGATTTAGAAACAATATTTTTTTTACAGTCGTGTTCCAGCACTCCACACCCCTTAGTTGGAACCCGGAAATAAAAGAATAATTAATAATGTTCTTTACATGATATAGGCTATTAACTATTCCATGCTTATACGAAACCTAGGGTATAAATAAAACCAAACGCTGCGTTAAACCAGAAACAGGTACTTATTTTTAACATTTTCAAATGAAAATTTCTTCAAAGCACCTATCTTCAAAAACCCAGCTACCGTGACTATCTTCATGGAGTTCTTCAGGAACTTAGGCCTCTTAGGAAAATGTTTTCTTGAAATCACACCAGAACAGATTTTTTTTTTTTTATTAACCAGTTACAGATAAAATTTTCACTCTGGAACAATTTACTGATTTTCTTTCTTTGCATTTTTCATTATGTTCAGTCAAACAATCTGTTCTTTTTTCACCCCTGTAACATTTCTATTCCCTAGTCTTACTGCTGGCTCACATTTCATTTTTAATATCTTGGAATTCTATTACTTGTACATAAATTGTAAAACAGAGGCACATTTCTTTTGTTATTAAAAACTATATATCTATATATCGCTATCTGGCCCTGGTGAAATCACTTTAGCTGACTCTTATTGCTCTATGTTGTAGAACTCTCCCATGGTGGATGATGAAGGTTATAGCATCAGGCCAGATGAAGATGGAGATATCCTGACCTGCACTTATGCCATACGAGGAACCATTTGATTAGAAGATCTTCTATATTAGTTGTCAGTGTCTGGTACATATCATAGCACTTGCGACAAATGTATAATAAAGTGTCTCTGCTTTTTTGTTCTGTTTGACCAATGATGACTTCCATCCTCGAATGCAAGTGCTTTCCTTAACAGCTAACTACGAACCCCTAAAGACAAGTCCCACTTCTTCTCATCCAGTGAGTCAGAGGAAGAGGAGGACCACCGCAAAAAATTTAAGATCAAGATCAAACCCCTGCTTGCTGACAATGCTGAGTTTGTGGCTCCTTCGGTAGATGAATTAAAAGCCTCCATAGGCAACATAGCTCTGTCTCCTTCTCCTCTGGTGAGTCCTTCCTATGTTATCTATAATTTATTGTCCATATATTGTATTTCCTGCTGTCTTCCACACTGTTGCTTTGTTTTTAATATTTTTATTTCTGCTCATGCTTTTCAGTTAGTCTAGTGTATGAGAAATATTCGTTCTGATACTGATGCTCATTCATACCACATCACTTTTTTATTGTACTGACAGTAAAAACACTCAACTGATTTCATGCACTATTTGGCTTAATTATAGATGCTCCATACATAAAGGCAGTGATGGTACAGCTCTCTGTGCTGCTCCCTGATTAATGAGCGAGTCTCAGGGTGTGGCTGCAGCTTTTGGACTCTTCACCCCTTACATTTCCTCATTTACTGAGCCACATGTTGACAAAACCACAAGCCCACGTGTCTGTTTTGGCGACTACTGATGTTGAGTCAAACATGCAGGAGACATATTTTTGGAAGGTCAGGTGCGGTCATTGAGCTTGTTTTGTAGCTGTTTAACAGATGATGATGATTATCAAATTATTACTGCTTACTCAAGTTGCATACTCATTCACTGAACTAGGTACTTAGACATTGGCTGAGAAAGCAGTTTGTATATAAATATAAGTCTGTAATTGTTTTTGACTTGATTCATTTCTGATGAGAAATATCCTTGTGTACAACCCCAAAGAAGTTTCAAAGAAGTTGGGACGCTGTGTAAAATGTAAATGAAAACAGAATGCATTGATTTGCAAATCTCATAAACCCATATGTTATTCACAGTAGAACAGAGAAAACATATCAAATGTTTAAACTGAGGAAATGTACCATTTTAAGGAAGAAATAAGGTCATTTTGAATTTGATGGCCGCAACACGTCTCAAAAAGTTGGCACGGGGGAACAACAAAAGGCTGGAAAAGTAAGTGTTACTAAAAAGAATCTTTTTCCCAGAATGGTACTTTATTCAAACTATCCTACCAGTTGGGGTTAGTGCTTCATTAGCGAATGTCGGTATCTAGGCAATGTGGACTTTGAAGCCAGCCTCAAACCATTTCCTTATAGGTGCCTTCGTACATATTGAAATGCTGCCTTTTAATACACTGACTTATAAGACAGCACAGGCAGCGAGGCATCATGACAGTCATCATATGTCATAACCTTTAATAGCTAGTTGGCTGTTATTATTAGTTAGCTACATAACCTGTGAGGTTGTGTGTTGTTAGTTATTTTATTTTTGACCACAGAGCCACTTAAAATCTACAAACACGGATGGCATGTATATGTCAAATTAAAAAAGTATATTTTTAGCGATCTTAAAAAAAAAGAAAAAAAAAAAAAAAGACCTTCCAACCTTCACACACTTGTTTTAGAGCTTCACATTTTAACACCAGCTTACACTTTGAGTCATTACTCAAAATTTCTCAAAACAGAGCAATCTTTTCACTTTCCCCCACAATATAAATGGAAGATGTCAACATATCAACATATGAATCCATTTCATATTAGTAATCTTGCTGATGCTCTCAAGTCAGCTTGATTTTCTCACGCTGAGATGGTGGCTTCACTTTCCGTCAAGGTAAATAAAAAAATGTTTTGAGTTTATTAATGTGAAAAAAAATAAATCAGTGTACATTTGACTTAGCTAATATTAGACAAGTATATAAGGAGGGCATGGTGGCATAGTGGTTAGCATGTTTGCCTCGAACCACCAGGGTTGGGGGTTCGATGCCCATCTCCGCCCTCTATGTGCGGAGTTCTCTACATGCCTTGGGGGTTTCCTTTGGGTACTCTGGTTTCCTCCCTCAGTCCAAAGACATGTGTTGTAGGCTGATTGCCCTTTCCAAATTGTGTAAACGTGTGTGCGATTGTGTCCTGGGATTGGTTGGCACCTCATCCAGGGTGTCCACCCCATTGTGCCCCAAGTCCCCTGGGATAGGCTACAGGATCCCTGCAACCCTGTGTAGGATGGGTGGTATAGAAAATGTATAGATGGATAGACAAGTATATACACTATATGGGTTTGTGGACACCTGACCATCACACCCATATATGCTTTTTGAACCTCCCATTCTAGACGTAGTTCACCTTTTACTGTGATGATAACCTCCACCCTTCTGGGAAGGCTTTCCATTAGTTTTTGGACATGGCGTTGGGGATTTGTGCTCATTCAGCAACAAGAGCATTAGTGAGGTCAGGCACTGATGTCAGGTGAGAAGGCCCAGGATGCAGTATGTGTTCTAGTTCATCCCAAAGCTTTTTGCTTTTGTTAAGGTCAGGGTTCTGTGCAGTCCACTCGAGTTCTTCCTCTCCAGCCTTGGCAAACCATGTCTTATGGAGCTCGCTTTGTGCACAGGGGCATTGTCATGCTGAAACATGTTGGGGCCTCTTAGTTCCAGTGAAAGGGGATTGTAATGCAACAGCATACTAAGACATTCTAGACAATTGTGTGCTTCCAACTTGAGGCGACAGTTTGGGAAAGAACCACATATGGGTGTGATGGTCAGGTGTCCACTTATTTTTGGCCATATTGTGTAGTTAACATCAGTAAACTATATTTATTAGGGATGCACCAAAATTTCAGCCATCAATAATGGTCAATTTGTTTTTTTACTCGAAAAGAAGATTAAATAAGTTTACAATGAATTAGACGCTGGTCAGCGATCAAACCGTTTGAGCAACAAAGCAGTAGTGAAAAATGTTGGACGTGCGGGCCCATGTCACGATTTCTACAAGAGATATTAGACAAGCTTATGTAAAGGGACTGCACCAAAGTGGCTTGTGTTATATATATTTTTTTTACTGTTTCCTCCCCTCCTTTTACACACCCTCCTTTCCATGGGACTGTGTTTTTTGGGGTTGACAAGTCTGCAGGGAAATCAACATCTTTAAACATATTTCGTCAGTGCGACAGATCTTCCCGCTTTGACTGTTAGTCTGGAACAGAAGTATTGGAGTGCTTAAGCCAAGATGGATACATGTAATTCTGTATTGATATTTGGCCAAAAAACAGCACTTTAGTGGTCAGATTCGTTCTGATTAGGACAGTGCTTATCTTGTGAATTTTGTTCTGATTAGAACAAACTGCATGCTTCCTTTTATATTTTATAAATGTCAAGCTACATAGTAGTTTCAGATCATACTAAAGCAAATATTTATACATTTTTTGAAAACCTAAACAGTGAAATGAGTCTTTTCACAGCACGATTGACTCTGACGGTGCACTCGAGGCGAGACGTGTGCTCTCGCTGACCTAATGCGACGGGTCTAGTGTGCACTACGTCTCAGGTGTGCTGGAGTACTGAGTGTACTCCCTCAATAATTCAGCTTGGAAACTAGGCACAGTGACGCTGCATGACATAGCCGCGTAAGAACAGAAGCACGAGTGCAGCGTGTGTCATATGAAAGCCACATCACTGAATTATTCACACACGTGCACTGAAGCAAGAATCACAGCAAGGCAAGGCAAGGCAAGGCAGGTCTGTGTGGAAGTTTCACAAAGCATGTTTTCTTACGGTCAGGTGCGACATGTGCTGCATGGATATGCATGGTCATCTAGATAATCATGTTGGTACAGGTTGTTGGTATTCTGACAGGATTATATGTTCTCTACATCATCCACAACAACAAGCCACATTCCATGACACCTAATACTTTCTTCATACATGAGCAGAAATATAGTTTAAAGCACCCTTACCCTTATCCCTTACCTCTTCTCCTTTTCCACTGCATTTGGCTTAAGCCAACATGCATTGTAAAGCTCTGTATTTTAGGAACATTTATCTAGATTAGATAATTTATCCATTAGATTATCTAAAAGCAAACACACTTGTACACTTTTAATATTTAAGATGTAATAAATAAGATATGCAAATTGGAAATACAACCAAGAATTTATTATTTTTTTTTAGAATAAAGACCAATAAGCTATTCAGAAGCCCCACTCATCCAGCAGTCATTGTATCTATCTATCTATCTATCTATCTATATATGTGTGCGTGTGTGTATATGTGTGTGTATATGTGTGTGTGTGTATATATATATATATATGTATATGTATATGTGTGTGTATATATATA
>JANDJT010000012.1:9147571-9162389 GCA_024331685.1 Stegophilus panzeri
TATATAATATTACATTAGTGTATGCATTTATGTGCTGGATCCCTTATTTACTGATATAATAAATTGGTGGAATTTGTGGACAAGTAGCATATGTTTTAGTTATCCTTCATTAGTTAATTTATCATTAATTTATCCTTCACTAATTTATCTGAATTGTGGAGGCAGGCTTATGCAAATTTAGCACTTCCCCTTTGGTTGTAATAATTTGCGCATGCAGCTGCCAGCCCTAAAGTGACTTTCAGGTTGCAGTAAATGTTGCATAGGTGCCCCCCCTTGTATTTTGCACTTTTTTATGTAGAAATGCTCCAAATTTCATATTTGTTAAAGCAAAGACACAAACCAGACAATCAGCTTGTATGATTTTTGCAGGTGCCTTCAAGATTGAATATGTTTTTAAACATACAAACCATTAGTAAATCAGGCCTTGGGTTGCCAGGTTATTCAATATCCAGATCTAGTTACATACATTGTATGTTAAAAAAAAAAAAAAAAAAGACACTTTGTGTGCAGCAATTAGGGTACTTCTACAGAAAGGTGAAGTTTAAGCCTTTCTCTTTAATTCCATGTCAGGCAGTTAGTTCAAGGTACATGTAGAACAAGAATTAGAGCCAGGTTCTACAAATGGAGCCAAGGGGAAGGGATGTATTTGTAAGTTCTTTATTTGATGCACATAATTATGATTTTTTTTCATATTATGTAATTTATTTAATGTACATGTCATGCATGTACTGTTTTCAGTCATCTGTTTTGTTTCTTAGTTAGATTTTCTTTTACTTTCAGTCTTATTTTTCATACTGTAGATCTCTAAAGAGCAATTTTCTTACTTCATGTGTCTCCATTACATCTTACTTGATGTGTGTGTGTGTGTGTGTGTGTGTGTGTGTATTCCAGGCTGCTCTCGTGGGCCCAGTCCCCTCACCATGGGCGCCCAGGACACCCTGCCCGTGGCTGCTGCATTCACAGAGACGGTCAATGCTTACTTCAAGGGAACTGATCCCAGCAAGTAAGCCTGCTGACATGTTCATTTAACACGCAATAAATTGGAGACAAAGTGGAATATTACCTGTGAGGAGTATATTAATGTTCAATAAGCATTTTGAGTACAAACATTTAATAGTTACAATATCCAGTAGTTTAATCTCACTATCCATCTTTAAGGTGTGTTGTGAAGATCACGGGTGAGATGGTGATATCCTTCCCGGCTGGCATCACCAGGCATTTTGCCAATAACCCCACACCTGCAGTGCTAACTTTTAGCATAACCAACTACAGTCATCTTGAGCACGTCCTCCCTAACCCCCAGTTACTGAGCTGGTAAACAACACTTCGTACATACTTTTATCGTCTATATATTCCCAACCCAGTGCAGCCTGGGCAATAACATGTTTTGAGATTTCTGACATGCTCCTTGTTGACCTCATTCAATTAAAACAGTAACATTTCTTGCTCATGTCAAACATTAATTGTATTTGTATCTTTTATTTTATTATTTTGTCTATCTGATTTGTTGGTCCAGATTTGTTGGTTTCTTTTTTTCCCTTGAATCAGCTGATGGTGACTCACATATGATTAATCAGCAGAGCTCATCGCTTTCATTGCCAGCTTCGTACTTGGCAGGCTGTTTATTCACACACTAGCCCTGAAAAAAGAAATCCATTTTGGGTTTTGGGTACCCTACATCCAACTGTTACATTGTCCTGCCATTGCTCCCACAGTGACACCACCCAGTCCAAACCCAACTCCAAGGAATTCTGGGTGAACATGCCGAACCTCATGACCCACTTAAAGAAGGTGGCTGAGCAGAAACCTCAGGCCACCTACTATAATGTAGACATGCTGAAATATCAGGTAAGAACTCATCTTATTCGATAATGGAGATGCAAATTGATAAGATCCTTGACAAAATGATAAGGTGTATGATCTAATCTTTAATATATTTATAAGCACCTCATGTCTACACTGATGTATTTGTGTGTATCAGGTATCAGCACAGAGTCTTCAGTCCACTCCTCTGAACCTAGCCATGAGCTGGAGGTGCGAGCCCACTAGCACTGACCTGAGAATAGACTACAGATACAATGGCAATGCCATGACCACACCAGTGGCCCTCAATAACGTGCAGTTCCTCGTTCCTGTAGATGGAGGAGTCGGTCAGCTACAAGCTGTCCTTCCTCCAGCTGTCTGGTGAGAGAACAATAACCAAACTCTTCAGTAGTGATCATCTTTATGATTAAGGGTATAAGGGTGCTTTCCTATCAATTACTCTTGGTCAAGTTATTTTGGACTGGTTGTTTTAGTCCATGTTTGAAACACACCAGTATTTTATTCGAGTGGACTTAATACTGCATATGTGAAAGTACCCTAAATACCTTACCTCTCAACTTTATTTATATAGTGCCTTTTTTTTTTTTTACTTTAAAAATATCACGTCAGCATTACATAATTAAGTATAAGAATCAAGTTATAAATCAAGTAATAAAAAAATTCCTAAAAACATACCAAGGAACAGTTTTAAAATAAAAATTCTTAAGGCTGTATTTTATTAAAACACATCATTTTAGCTTGGATTTGAAAATTATTATAGCATCTGTATTACATACATTAGTTTATAGATTTTTCCAAAGTTTTAGCCCTCTGAACGCAATCTCCTCTATAGATTTTCTGACAGTTGAGTATTATAAGAGTATTATAATACATGGTCACTAGTTCACTTAAATAGCAGAGTGCTAAGCTATGTATTGCTTTAGTTAACAAATTTTTTTTGTAGTTAATATGAAATGAACCAGAAACCACTGCTTGATTCCTTTCATGGTTGCTTCCTCATGATGTCATAAACCCTAGACCAACTAGGTTTGCTCATGAAATCTAAATCTACAGGGTGCCCCATAAGTCCAACATCATAGGAGAAAAATGAAAGAAGAAAAAAAAGGCAAAACAAAAGCTTTTATTTATAGAACTTGCACAATATGGCTACTGTTTTTTTCAATACACAATTTCCTATGAGTAGAATAATATGGATTTGTTCTTTGAAACTGAATTGAATTGAAAGAGCTTCTTCAAAACTTGGAGGAGGTTCCTGTAGTGACCTTCGTAACTGTTATATGTGAAGTTTATGTAAGAAAATGTACTAGTTGAGGGTTTTTTTGTTTTTGTTTTTTGCTTTTGGGCAACTAGCACTGGATATTATATCCTGCAGATTATAACCTTATCAATACAGTATGTTAAACAGTGCAGTGTGTGGATCTTACTGTAGGCTAGTTTGAGAGTGCAGATTGAAAGAGGATTAAGGGCATGATGCAGAGTGCGGAGTCTGACAGATGATGGTTGTTTTTTTTTGGTCCCGCCCCCCGCCATTTTGTTGTACCCAGGAACGCAGAACAGCAGAGAATCCTGTGGAAGATTCCGGATATCTCACAAAAGTCTGAGAACGGAGGTAAAAAGCATGCCCCAAAATTTCATTTTATTTACCTCATTGCCTCTTATTTAATCTAGTTGCAGCCCATATTGGCTGTTTCAGCTCTTGTCCCCGGTCCTGTTCTCGTTCCAGGCGTTGGCTCCTTGTTGGCCCGTTTCCAGCTAACAAACGGCCCCAGTAAACCCGCCCCTCTGGCTGTGCAGTTCACCAGCGAGGGCAGCACACTGTCAGGTTGCGACATCGAGCTGCTCGGCTCCGGATACCGATTCTCCCTCATCAAGAAGAGGTTTGCTGCAGGTGAGAAAGAAACATGGTTGATAAGGAAACACTGAATATCGTTACATTTATTTTGGTATTTCCTGTTATAGGATTGCAATTAGTGTTCATTTCGTTAACGAAAACTGTGGTGAGGAAAAATGTTCGTCGACGACCTTTTTTTTCCTACGACGAAGATGAGACGATGACGAGACGACACGACGCTAACTGTGACTATATCAACATGCAATATTGATGAAAAAGACTAGACTAAAATGTGGTTTAAAAAATAAAAACTTTCTTTAAAAAAAAGACGAGACAAAATATTATATAAAAATATTACATATTTTTTCTAAATTACAATCCAAATATAATTCATTGGATGGCATGAGCGGCAGTGCACGGACCTGAAATGATCCAGGTTTAATCTATTTTGAACGCCCCTATTCATCTTCTTTTATTTTCATTATCACAGCTTGCGAAGTATTATATCCACAGTTATGTTAGCCTACAGGTTTATTACAAGTAGTAACTTGGTCAGTAGTTACATAAAGAAATATGTAATGTTTGTAAAGTGTCTAGCTATCCTTTTTGCAGATTCTCAAGTCACTATGGGCTTTTACTGTACCTTTTTATTTATTTATTTATTTATTTATTTGTTTATTTATTGCACTTACACAGGCTGTCACTCTTATTTTTGTTGATAGTCAAAAAAAAGACAAGAAAGAGAGAGAAGAGTTTAAAGGGGAGAGAGACAGTCAGTTGGGCAGGATGAACTAAAAACTATATTAAATAACTTTTGGACCACCTGGTGAAACAGCTAAGAATGACAGAGTGCAGAGGGTTGTGATATGGAAAATGAGAATGAATGAACGGTGTTTTTGTACCACACATAATTCATGAAAGTTCCTGTCTCGTTACTTAAGAAAACATTATGTTTGGAGGAGACATGAAACAAGTATAATGTTCACATATATAATATATATTATAGAGGTATTTATATTTATTATTTTCACCACTGTCTAGGCTAGATTGATTGATGTTAATCAATAATAATTTTATGGCTAAAAATATCTACCGTTTTCAGTGACTAAAATACTTACGGTTTTCTTTGATTAAGATAAAACTAAAATGCCCGGACTTTTAGTCAGCTAAAACTTGACTAAACAATTAATAAATAAATATGATAGAAATGATCAAGGACATTTGACACAGGTCTAAGACTAAACTAAAACATCTCTGACAAAATGAACACCAATTACAGTAAACCAATTATATGATTATTAATCCTACGTCTAGACATTTTATTAATCCTCTGTCTAGACATTAATGTCAAGCTTTAAGTGTTCTTATTCTATTTCTTATTGTTCTTATCTACCTATAGAACACGACTAATTTATATATATTTTTTAAATTAAAAATATCTAAAAATGGTTTTAATAATCATATATTTGGTTTATTGTAGTCTTATAATCTGAAATGCTCGACAATTTTTACGATATTCAAGATATTTTACTTGCGAGTGTCATTTATTGCAGTGAATGATCTGCATCAGCCCTTTTCCAATCAGATCTAGATTTTCTCCCAATATAATTAAAAAGTCTAAACCATTTTCAGTTCACTTATACCAGTTTCGTCTCATTCTAAAGTATTTAACGCGAACATATTTTGGAGTTGAACCAAAAAATGTTAATACAGGTTGCTCAAAAACTTTTGACTGACAGTGGTACCTGATTAAAACTGAAAACTGTGAAGACTGTAAAAGAAAATATTCTAATTTTCAAGGTTGGAGGTTTCAATGTCAAATAGGGAAGGGTTTGATAAATGACCTGAGTTAAATATATCTGAGCAGGGAATGAATGAAACTAGAGGTTGCTGCAGGATTGTTCTGGAACTGATATTAAAATATTTCAGTGTTTATTCTGTAAAATTACTCAAATTGTCCTCTCTTTCTAGGAAAATACTTGGCAGATAACTAATCTGCACCACAGCCCCATGCAGAAAGAAGAGTGTGTCTTTATGGACGAAATGAAATTTACTCAAACCGTAGGAGAGCTGATCACTCTGACCTCTGCCGGATCTTTTGGGGATTCCCTTTATAGATGTCTGACCCAGGCGGAGGCCGCACTCCAGCAGTATTTTTAGGGTGTACTACTCGTATTTGTAAAATCGTAAAACATTTCAGAACTGTATCGCTGCTGTTAGACAGCATGGGTTTCTCCTAAAACTAGCCTCTCGTCTGTCTAACGTCTAATCGTTGAACTCATTGGCTGTGGCTGCCTGAATACTGTATATCTCCTCTAAACATGCTGTCAGTGTTCAAGCTGTTCAGTAAGACAGTGTGTCTTGAGGAGGATGAGAAGCTCAAGGTCTTTCTGCTGATAGAGAAATGTTCCATCTAGAATTTCGAAGGTGTTTCCAAACCGACACGATGCTTTCAGATTGAATAGGAAACTTTTCAGGATTCGGCCTGCTGCTTCTTAACATTTGCTTTATTGGCATTTGAGAGCAGATCATTTTAGATACTTCTAATTTATTACTCATTCAGGTTCTTCAGCATAAAAGGAAAGGAAAGATGATCGACGGTCACAGTAGATTTAAACCATTAATGTGAAAAACCAATGTTTTTGTGCTCCTGTTTAGGCAGCCACAGCCGAAACTATGTCTTGCTTGCGATTGTATTTAAAAAAAAAAAAAAAAAAAAAAAAAAAAGGATTTCTTTCAGTTGCAAAAAAAAAAAAAAAAAAAGCTGTTTAAAATGTAATTTTAAATGGATAATATATATCTTGAAGGGCGTTTGGTGTTTTTCCTCATACTGGTGAATAGCCTTTCTGTTGTTCCTAAGACAGCAGTGTTAGACTTCTGAGTACATCACTCTATTTTTATTTATTCCTGATCATTTGTTGTACAAAAAAAAGAAACAAAAATGCAGTGACTGTATATGTATAAACTTTGAATGGTATCACAGTTTAAGATCCTTAAAGTTATAAATATTTGATTTTTTTTTTTTTGCTATCTGTGTAGTTGGGTAACCTGTGTACAGTATAATGCGGAGGTATAATTTTTACATTTATTTCAGATATAATTTTTTAAACTCAAGTGCAACAGAGAATCGAGCTGTATGTATATGGGTGGGGGTTACAAGTGGCTGAAATACTGTATCGTGTGGGTGGATCATGCTTATTGAAAAGCAGTGTTATGTATATCTGCACTATTAGTTGAAACATGAATCGGTTCTGGACGGTTTAAACACTTTTACCGTTCGCACCATCGTGCTGTATTTAACTGTTCTCATCTTCCTGTGCATTTTATTTGATGTCTCAAGCATGAACCCTTGTCAAACATCCCAGCACTTGAGTTCATGGATTTATTTTGTGAATCATAATGTCTCTGTGAGATGGCAAGGATGAGGTTTGGCGAGTGGTTAGGATGACCAAAACGCTTCTTCCTTCTTTTTTTTTTTTTTCCTTTTTCTTCCTCTTTATTTTTTTTCGTATTTGTGTGTATCTCCAAAATTGTCCCCAAGAGAGAATAAGCTGCATATTTTTAAATGTTACAAACTATTAATAAAGTCATATAATATTGTTTCTTGTGGAAAGAATACCACTGTGCTACTTTTAACTTCCCACATGCTCTGATATCTGATATGATGAACAAAAACATCCTCCTGTCACATCAAGTGGCTGCTACAGAGAAAACACTGGTGCTCGGAAAAAGTCCCCCCCCCCAATTTTAGTTCCCAACTCACGCCAACCCCCGATGCACTGGCAACAACATTCTGCGTTGAATAACTCATTATGAGCATCCTGAGTGCGGTTCTATAGCAGTGGAGGAGGTTCTCTCCGTAATCCAAACTCGTGTTATCCAGGCTGTGCTTGAAAGGCAAGAAGCTGTGTTGTATGTCAGTCAGGTCCTGTAATTGAAGTGTGTGTGAGTGGTGTGCGAGTGTGTATGTGAGTGTTCCTGAGGTTGTGAGCATGCGTGATTGTCTGTTTGATCATTTTAGAGTTTTCTTGCCAGCAACATGACATGTGAAAGCTGTGTTTGTACAGACGGTGTTAACAATGAACCCGAGATTCTTTGCTCTTTCCAAACCAATAAAAGATGTAAGCAGAGTGTACGAATGTTTTTTCTTTTTTTCTTTTACTATACTGATTTTCAAAAAATGTTGATACTGTTGTGATGTGACCGATGCATTCATTCATTCATTTCATTCATCTTCAGTCAGCACTTCCTCCTGGTTTACGTTATCATGAGGAATCCAGAGCCTATCCTGGGAACGCTGGACATGAGGTGGGAATACACCCTGGATGGCATGGCACCATGCACACACTCATTCACACCTAGGGCTAATTTAGCATAGGCGAGGGGGGAGGATAAGGGGGAACCCGAAGGAAACCCACACGGACGCAGGGAAAACATGCAAAACTCCACATGAACAGAAGTCTGTGAATAACAGTCCGTCGTGTGTGATTGTGTGTATGCGATTATGCTCTGCGATGGGTTGACACCCCATCCAGCATGTCCCCTGCCTTGTGCCCAGAGTCCCCTGGGATAGGCTTCCCATGACGGTATGGAAAATGGATGGATGTATATTCTATAGTTCAATCAAAGACATGTGTACATACAACAAATCATGAACTAATCATTTAAGATTTTATGTAATATATAAACTGAAAAAAATCCCTATATAGACATATATAATTATGCAGTAACACATTTATTAGACAAAGAAATTCAACATATACATTACAATCAAACTTTATGGTTCTTCAACACTCTTGTAGACACTTGCCACTGAATTGAACACAAAACCGGTCACGTTATATTTTTTCTACAAACCAAGCACTCCTATAGTATTGAACGCACAGCATTTGAACAAATCAGGACACATAATGCTTGTTACCATGAACAGAAAAGCATCTTAAATAATACCCGGAAGATAACGCTCTCACACACACACACACACACTGTAGAGCTTGTGAACTTGTTACGAGAGTGTGTCTGGTCCTCAGCACAGAAGAGACAGGTCACTCTTTCGGCAGCCCACCTGACAGCACATGTTGGTCATCATGGGGTTCAGGTCTCGTGTTGACAAGTTGGACCCTGTGCTCTCACTCAGCTCCTCAGCACTGCTCTGCTCTGCAAGAGAAAACACTGTGGAACACCCACAAATGCCAGATTAGTAAGTACATCCACCTTTTCAGTAAGAACATATCATTTTCACAGGCAGTGTTGAAGCAGATTAAAGGCAGGTAATTGAATTTGCATAGTGATCCAACAGAGATACAAACAAGAAGTGATAACCAATAAACAGACGTTATTAAGCACATTCGGGGTAACATTATTTTCCTAAGGCCGAGGCTCCAGAGATGTCCAGTTAGATTATGCAATTACACAGCAGAGAAAATCCAGTTACACAGCATGATGTATCTATTAGAAATGCATGTTAACATCGCCGATCGTTATTACACTGCGTAATGGATCAGGCCTGTGTTCTGGTGCTGTCATCAGGTCTGTTCATTCAGACATCTGGATGTACAGTAGATGGAGAATCTGGACATTGAATCCAAGTTTTAAAGCTGTAAATTACAGCAAATGGTATTAGAGAATTAGGTTGGTGGATCATTAATGAACAGAGAGAAATGCTAATAGTTGAAAAGCTCATGCTTTTGTGTAGACTGTAAAAACAAGATGCTACCAAGTTACAGTAAGAGAGCAGAAAGAAGCCGATGGACTCCTGTTCTCTATTTTGAGACGTGAGAGCTCATTTTTTAAGACGTTGGGCTACTGATCGGAAGTTCATGAGTTCAGATCCCAGCACCACCGAGTGCTTCCTCAACTGCTCAATTGTATCCTTTCTCGATTGGATAAAATAAGGTTAATTAAATGCATTTAATTCAGTCAAATGACAGTAGGCCATTTATTTAAGAATCACTCTCTGTGTTTGTGGATGGTCCCCAAAAACAGTTTATACCAAGTCTCAGCCTTTCTTTACTGTATAATCTCACCTGGATACTGCAGACTTGTACCTAAGAACTGCTTTAATCTAAAACATAGTGCTTTAATCTTTAAAATATGCTCAGAACTTTCAGCACACACAGTAGTGTTTGCTTTCGCTATTTTACAATTGTATACTCTAATGAGTTATCATTTCAATATCTAATGTCACTCAGAAGAGGATGGGGGTTCCCTTTTTAGTCTGGTTCCTCTCAAGAGTTTTCCTCACCACTGATCCCCAATCCTTATTGGGGATCTAAAGCTACATCCATATTTCTGTAAAGCTGCTTTGTGATCATAATGTCTATTGTAAAAAAAAAAAAAAGTGATGTACAAATAAAACTGAAAAGAAAAACCCAGATGTTTAAAAAAAAAAAAAAAAAAAATCATGCTTGATTTTAAAATGGCAGCAATCTAAGGCAAAACAGGCATAATTTAAAAAAAAAAAAAAAATTGCATTCAGCCAGTACCGCTTATAGAGGAAATTCATGCCTGTGGATAATCTGGCTCACCATCGTTTTCTGGTGTAAGCAGCCTTCTCCACCTGGAGCCTCCGCAGGTGTAGACCACGGCCCGGATGAACTCGCGGCCACAGAGCTTGACCGATTTGACCTCTGCCTGCACCTGCACCACGCTGCAAACAGCCCACAGCAGCAACAAGGGCACCAGAGGAAGTCGACAACTTGCTCTCATAATGGCTCCTGCACGTTCGTCCTTCTTCCCTTCTTGTTCTCTGCTTCTTCACGAACTTCAAGGCTGGAAGCTGGTCTGTGAAATGTCCTGTAACTTGTGCTCTATTTATATAGTGGCATTCTCCATCCTTCTGGGCTGTTTCATCTAGTCCACCTCCCCTTCAAACTCCACCCTGCTCCCAGAGTCTCTCTCAGCTAAACATGTTTATACTGCCTGCTATCTCTAAAGGCAGAGGAAAAGGCATTTTCGACAGGTAGGTAAGTGCTTTACTACCCCAATTGAGAATCAAATTACATCCCTTTCAGGAAAGCAGCTTGTCTCCTTGTGTCCTGACTGCTCCAGTATAATGGCTTCATTGCAGTGATATCTTTCATAATGCAAAGCTAATCGAGTCACCTTGAGCAACAGAGCTCTCCCCCGTGCAAAACCTACAATATCACATAATCTGATTGGCCTGTTACGTTCTCTAAAACCGGCCGGACCACAAATAAAAAGTGGAAATGATTATGATCACTCTAATATGGACCATAATGGCTTTATTGTCAGAGCGACGTCTCCCTCAAGAAGGTTAATATGTCCCTATATGACTGAGATTTAGAGATAAATGATCGGTTTTATCGTCATGCACTGTACAATATTAAAAGATATAGGAAAGCAAACACTTTGTTGTTGAAGCCCAATTTCACATTACAAGATGTAAACATATGACAGTATGAATGCATACAGAGTGTTCTGACATAAACTCAGCAAAAAAAAAGAAAAGTCCCTTTTTCGGGAGACTGTATTTTAAAGATCACGTTATAACAAGATGTTGGTGATAATTTTCTTTTTTCTTACATGACAGCAAGGTGCTACAATATACACAAGTACATACTATACAGTGGGGGAAATAAGTATTGAACGTGTCAACATTTGTTCCAAATTTTTACCAAAGTCTGGTGAAAATTTCCTGTGAATAACCTACTTGGAAATACATTTACTTAAAAAAATGTTGACGTGTTCAATACTATACAGTGGGGGAAATAAGTATTGAACATTCTTTTCAGTAAATATATTTCCAATGAGGTTATTCACATGAAATTTGGAACAAATGTTGACGCGTTCAATACTTATTTCCCCCACTGTATAAGCTAACTTGTTCATGTACATTTTGCAAAATTCATTTTACAACTTTTTTTGAGAATGTTTCAACAAGTAAACCACTCTGGCTGAGAGTGTAGTGCTTATGTCTATAATGGATAGACATGACACCCTGGCTAAAACATGTACCGTATATAATCATAGGCCCATTTAAGATAGACATCCCCCCCCATAACTACTTCTCTGATGAAGCTCTCCACTGTGTTTGCTCAGAGCCATTGACTGAACTGCTCAGTACTAAAACTGTTTGATTTGCACTAAAAGACTCTGAATATTGAACTCTCCGATGAATCATGGATTACAGCAGCTCACATAATGACAGCCATTTGCAGATCTGTGATGGGGTGTTGATGACATGGATGGGTTGTAATCTGTCGACAGGTTCTGGCAAACACACTGTTCCTTCCCTCTCCATTAACTATTAAACCCATCACATCCCCTCCCATGTTAATGCAAGGTGTTTTAATCGCAATTTCCTAAACATTTCTTTATTCTTGGATTCTACTTGGATTGGATTAGCATATTTACCATATTTAATAATGCCAAACTCGAACACTCTATTCAAATCAAAACCTAATTTTGTTTATTAATAATTATTCAGATTTTGGCAATCCCCTAACATTTAGGCTTTATTTTAAGATTCTTAAAATAGATCAACCTTTTTGGTTATTCTATAAACTCTGTTTAGGGGACTGGAGCCTGTTTGTAGTTACTACAGCCTTAAGTGCTGAAATTCTCTGCTTGTTCTCAAGCATGTTGAATATCCACTGGTTTAACTACAGCCTCAGAAGCACTCTACTTGCACAGATGATGAAGGACTTTCGTCTGAGTTTGGAAACTCACCTTCTGTTGAACAAACATCTAAAACTGTACAAAACAAGCTGCTAGACTGTATGCTGGATGACTGTATGTTGCAACTCTCAACTGCCATAAATTGGTTTACCCTAAAAATTCACTAGAGAATAGCCTATAGCATAAGTCAAGTGTGATAGCCTCTTGACTTGTTTTTGCTTGCGGCAGACGTTCCAAAGTCTTCCAGTACAGGATAGACGTAAACACGCAAGCATTTTTTTACCATAAACTTTTACGAGAGAGAGAAAAAAAGAAAGGCTAGTGATAGAAAGGCTGTTTGTAGCTCCTAAATTGTACGTAATAACAGAAAGTAACTTGTTTCATGGACATTCCATGACATTAAATGTGCATATAAATGGATAAAACTTATGGTCATTCTTTAATAAATAAAATGTGGTAATGATAAAATTCCTTCACTTTGTGTCAGACTGCATCACATCACAATGTTGTTGATTATTTTCTTATAATATAATATAATACCCTGTTATGTTCTTTAATTATTTTACATTAAGTGTTTTCCCCCCCAGCAAAACACTGTCCACCACAATAGAAATCCCTTTGCCAAGGTTGACTCTATTTCCATATTTTATTTCACATTTGTATTTGTATGTTGCATTTCTTCTTATTTTATTTCACTTTAGTTTTATCTGGAAACTTCATAAGTGTATTTTTTTAAATGTGATATATACATAAAATGAATTATCAGATTATTGTTATTATTAGAGCAGCTCAGTCCAACAGGCTGATTCACATCCAGCACCACAGTAACAGACCCACATGGTCTCTCTCTCTCTCTCTTTCAGAGCTGCCTGGCCAGTGTGGAGCTTATTATGTTATTCAGTGTGTCCGCCTGCCAAAAAAAACCAACAACAACCCAATGCAATCATAAGCACCAGTGTAGGAAAGGTATATACTATACAATATGGCCATAAAACTAGAAGCCAAATCTAAGACTTGTTTTATTAAGTACTGCCACCCCAACTACTTTCAGTCAATAACAAATTTTTTCTTGTTTTATATACTTTAGTAAACAATGATCTAATCTTGCTTTACAAGACATATAATGTTCTCCTCTTTGTGTCCTCAAACCTTTAGGCCCTATTATACTGTACTGTATGACTTATGATGCACAGGATGAACAGTTTGACTTGTTGAAGCTCACCTCTGTTGCTTCTCCTGCTGTGAAGTTCTTCAGCTTGTAGACACTGACCTGGCCCTCACTGTCCCCTACTAGAACACAGTCTGTCTTCATGGCAAATAGCAGAGCGGTTGGGTTCATCCCTGGAATGGCCTCACTTACTAATGTCGGATTCAGACTGCGAAATAGAAATGATCCAGGAATGAAAAACAAAGCAATAGGTAGCAGAAAGAAAACCATGCCATAGGGCACCTTTTCATTGGTTAATCATCTGTCAGCAAAAAGAGTGATACGTAAACAAATATGAATGCTGAGGGTGCTTACATGCTAGCTCCCAGATCCCAGATTTCCACTCTATCCTTGTTGACCGCCCCGAATACAGTAGCCCAGCGAGGGGACCACATGATATCATACACAGCTTCCTTGATGGAAGTGAAGCTCAGCACAGGAGTAAAGTGATCCTGACTCCAAAGCTGTATGGTCCAGTCTGCAGAACAGCTGAGGAAGATGTCTGGACAAAATGGTGACCATGTGACCCTATAGACAGGACCCTAATGAGATTGAAGCAATATGTGATGAGTTGTTGGAGTCCAGTCAGGAAATGCAAACCAGTGTTACCAATTGACTAAAAGGCCCAAATTAAAAAAAATGCATCAATTTAAAAAGACCCAAAATGTACCAATAGCATGGGCTACTTTGTGTAGAATCATGATATACTGCATAATAATCCTCAATTCCAGGTTGTAACACTACAAAATGTAGAAAGGTTCAAGAGGGTGAATGCAAGGTGCTGTATGTAGAAGGTCGCCTACGAAAAGCTATACTAAATCATCATTTCATCATGTATTAAATACAGATTTTAAATGTTACTGTTTGTACTTATTATTCAAAATAACATTTTATGTTGTTTGAAAACAAATCCCAATATAAAAGTTCTTTTTGACTACAACAATATGAAAAAAAAAAAAAAAAAAAACAAGTCAAATAGTATCATAT
Source organism: Stegophilus panzeri (assembly GCA_024331685.1). Lineage (NCBI taxonomy): Eukaryota > Metazoa > Chordata > Actinopteri > Siluriformes > Trichomycteridae > Stegophilus > Stegophilus panzeri. Next base: position 9,162,061 of record JANDJT010000012.1, read on the forward strand.
ACAGGTGCATCTCAAAAAGTTAGAATATCATGGAACTTTCATATATTCTAGATTTATTACACATAAAGTGAAATATTTCATTCATGATCACAGCTTACAGCTCATGGAAATAAAAAAATCCAGTATCTCAAAATATAAGAATAAAGAATTTATAATACAGAAATGTCGACCTGAGAAGATCTCTAATCATCTAATTAACTCAAAACACCTGCAAAGGTTTCCTGAGCCTTTAATCTCTCAGTCTGGTTCAGAACACACAACCACAATCATGGGGAAGATGAAAGTAAATTTTGCATTTCATTTGGAAATCAAGGTCCCAGAGTCTGGAG
>JANDJT010000012.1:9166230-9184150 GCA_024331685.1 Stegophilus panzeri
ACACTGTTACACAAGCTGTACACTCACTACATTGTAGCAAAGTGTCATTTCTTCAGTGTTGTCACATGAAAAGATATCAAATATTTACAAAAATATGAGGGGTGTACTCACTTTTGTGAGATACTGTATATCTTGGCTGCTCAACTACATCTGTAGTGTAAGTGACAGTAAATTGTGTTTGTGTTTGATCCAGTGCAACGTTTCTAACATGGGGGTGAAAATCGAAGCACAGTCCAACCGCCCAGCGAGAGATGAATGGCTCATGCCTCCAATCTTGCTCTGTTTTCTCGTTCCTTATCCTCTTCAGCTTCAAAATATCTGGTTCAAACCAATGACGCACAACAGACACAAAGAACGTAAGTTGACCTTTACCATGATGTTATATGACATTTTTATTTTTGATTAGTCACATACTGTAGATCAGTCTTGTCTAATGATGAAAATGGACCTGGAGGACTGTAGAGCATCATATCAACTCATCTTTGACCTTAACAGAGAACCAACCATCTATTTCCACCACTACACAGACATGTTCTACAGTTTGTTTGTTTGTTTTTTCATAACTTGAGAAAAGATTTTTTTGTTAATCAATTTACCGGTGCAGTCAAGGCCTTGATGAAGGAACCATTCACTGATCCTCGCATCAGCAGACACAGAGAACAGTGTCTCTCTTTTATCTTCTCCCGATGGACTCTGTATGCGATTGATCCACTTCACCTGCCACACTGGAGCTGTGTGTTTTTGGGCACAGTCCCTGCACAAGCGTATGAAACACGGTCAATGATAGGTCAGCTAAAGTCAGACCTCATGTGGCAAAAAAGTGTGATCATCCAGAACCCTTCAATCAAACAATTATCCACACATGTTTTTACCAACTGTATTCCTGCTCTTTTTACTATGTAGCACCATGCACTATTTCATTCTAATTTCTACAGAAATTTCTAGAAACAGTGGAGAAACTGTCAAACTGTAAAAGATGGGAGGTCATGGGAAACAGGAAACTCAAGAATGTTATTACTGGCAATGTTTCCTCATGTTGATTTAAGCACATCATGTCCATATAGAAATGCAGAAAAACAGGTCTATGATTTTGAAAACCTCTTAGCCAGGCTTACTTCCTGTGCCAGCTTTACTGTTTTAAATGTTTTAGTGTTGAGCAGAATCAATAGAAGAACCATTAACAAGTGAACATCTTGTGTCATAACAACCAGTGAAAACGCTTTAAAAAAAAGTTTTTATGTAGCTTCTTTTTATGTTAATTACAACAAACCATTGACTGTAGTCAAGTCTGAAGTATTGATGGGTCATTTTCGAAGAGAACACAAACTGAAGACTTTGAGGTTACCTATATTTATAAATGTGGGTTAAGTTTAATAAGAGTAAATTGTAACTACAATGAATAAAATAGAATGAAAGTAGTCTCACAGCAAATTAGCTCTTTGACATACTGTAGGTTCCATGTATTTATCTCTACTTCAGATAGCCTCAAGTGCCTATAGTGTCATATCCATCCATTTTCTGTACCGCTTATCCTACAGGCTGGCGGGGAGCCTCTCAGAGGACACCCAGGACGGGGTGCCAACCCATCACAGGGCACACTCACACACTACAGAAAATTTAGAGATGCCAATCAGCATACAGCACATGTCTGGGGATTGGGGGAGGAAACCCTCAAAGCACAGGGAGAACATGCAAGCTCCATGCACTCAGGGTAGCGGTGGGACTCGAACCCCCAACCTTGGAGGTGTGAGGTAAACATGCTAACCACTAAACCACCGTGCCCCTCATTTGTCATATCTGTAACTGTCCATATCAGTCCATTTGTTCACTATTAAACTGCAGACAACTGACCAAGATAAAGAGGTTACTGAAGATGAATCAATAAACAAATAGATGCTTGCTCTTGCTTAAATAAGTGTAGGTAATTATTTAACACTAGAATATGTTAAGCGCAAGCTTTTAAAAAATGGCTGTTGACTTTTGGGGGGGGGGGGAGTGACCCTTCGTAGTGTTCAGTGTGGAGAGTTCTGGCTCCAAAAAGAGGCATGATAAATTCAGAATGAACCACGGACCCTATCCTTCGGTGCTTCCGATGAAGTGTGAAGTAAAAGTGCTCATATTACTACCTGCTGTCACAGACCAGTGCTGCCTTAGCGCCCTGCACGTTGTAGATGGCGATGGTGCCATCATATAGGCCCACTGCTAACTGACTGGGGTTAGAGGCTGAGAAGTCCAGGGATGTTACACTTGTTTTACAGTTGAAAATCCGCTCAGGCCACTATGATACATACACAGAAACACTTAATAGCACAGTCACAGCTATAGAAAGATTTGCTGACATTCGGATTTACAAAGTGAACGTGTATCATACAGTAGGATTCTTCAGAGACCAGACGCAGACCAGCCCAGATTTCTGATCCTTGAAGTCAAACCGCCCGTATCCCACCGCCAGAATGTCCTACAGTAAAACGTAAGATGACTGCTAGTTAATCGTAAAATCTTACACAATCAGTTGAATTCGATGAAATTTTCGTTTGTATAGTGCTTTTAACAATAAAAAAAGCAGCTTTCCAGAAATACAGATGTAGATGTAAACCCCTGATGAGCAAGCAAGCAGATCAAGAGCATCAAGAATATATTGCAGGGTCATTTTTATCAATCAAATGAGAAAAAGGAAGGCTGAAACAGTGTGTCGTATATTACTGGATTTTTCTTGTTCCAGGCCATGCTGGTGACACTGTGGCCTTTGGTTGGCTCACAGCTGAAGGTCCAGAGAAGCTCCAGAGCTGGGCTGAGAGAATTCTCTTCCTTATCCGCTACTATGTCCTCTACATGGTCTGGATCTGGGCAGAAAAGAAACCATGGACATGCTCTATAAATATACAAGATTCAATATATAAATAGAAACATACAAAAGACACAAGGTGTATAAAGAATCAAGCTAAATACAGGCTTTTCATTGAACATACATCATACATTTTGAAAATAATGTCTTAGTAATGCCATTTGATTTAAGAATACATGTGTTTTATTCAAACAATACTTCAACAGATGGATGTTTAGACACTACTCATTACCTGGCAGTATGGGAAGCCCTCTGTAGGCAGCTAGTTTGTGTTGGTAGATGTTCATCAGAACCATCCTCTCCATCACCTGCAGGGACTGCTGGAACTTCTCTGAGGGCAGGATCTGCTCTGGGTCAGGCTCATCCACCATCTGAGCTGTGGAAGCCTCCATCTCTCTTTGGGAGCTAGTGGTACTGGCTAAGTACACAAAGAGTCATAAAGAATCAGTGAATTGTTTGCATGTTATATGACATTCTTGAAACTGACTGGTCAGAAGGTGTGGGTTATTTTTTTATAACAGCAGCTCTGACGGTAGTTTTGACTGTAATAAAAATTACAGGTTTATATTAATGTGCTTGTTTCTATAGTAACAACTTACACAGGGACTTGTATGGTGGACGGTCCACATAAACAACGTCCACATAACAATGTGTGTATTTGTTGACATAGTGAATTTTACTGTGAGGAGAGATTAGTTTCGCATTTTTGGAAGGAGTCTCCAGTGTCAGTGCTTTGTAACAGTAGGTTTCCAATACAGCAGAGTCTTCAGGACAGAGGACTTGGGAGGAACGACGGTTTATAGCTGCTATAATGTAAGTGCTAGCAGGAACTAACTTGCTACATGGACGTTCCTCAACAATGAATGTAACTATAAATGGATAAACATGATGATAAAAATTGCTGTGATATCAGAGGAAAAAAAACTTCACATCACATCACATCATCTACCTATAACAGAACAACCCTGTGTGTTATTTCTTACATAATGATAACAACTAAAAAGGCTGAATCATGGAAGTTACAGTAAATGAAAATTCCACACTTACCCATACTGGTGGCACTGACTCTAGACATGGTTCTGTGGAGACCTCTGTTTGACTCTAAGTGATGAGTGGAGGAGACATCTGGGCTGCTGAGTTTCTCTTTATCTGTATTACTTCCTTCTGAGTCTTCTGCCCTGCTGCTGCTCACAGACAAGTCATAGATGTCCCAACTGGTGGCCATGGAACCTGCACATATAAAGCTAATAAAAATCTAGTCAAATGTAATAGACACAAAACTGAATGAGATTTTGTGGAGAAAATATTTCAAATTCATCATGTTTATGACTGCAAATTTAACAGGAGTAGCAAGGATGTGTGCAGAATGATAAATGCTTCCGGTACAAAGCTGAAAAGGTTTTTTGAAACAGAAGAAATGCATTGTGAAATTAAATAAAATTAAAAGGCTTTGCACTTTTTTAAATGACTTTGTTAGATTTTATTATGCCTATTGTTATCCTAGTAAAACATATACATTTAGAATGGGTTTAAGAGCCCAGTGACATGCCATTCAGTATAACAGATAATATACAGAAAAATACATATATCAAGACTACTTGATATATTGCATAACAGGTTCAAAAATATTACTGCAGTAATTATACACCACTAAAAACCACAGTTATGTTATTTTGAAATATATACATCACTGTTATAGTTACAGCTCATACTTGGTAAATGGTCTGCACTTATATAGCGCTTTTATCCAAAACGCTTTACACTGTGTCTCATTCACACACACACACACACACACACACACATCAATGGTAGCAGAGCTGCCATGCAAGGCGCTAGCTTGCCATCGGGAGCAACTTGGGGTTCAGTGTCTTGCCCATGGACGTATGTGGAGTCATGTGGGCCGGGAATCGAACCGCCAACCCTACGATTAGTGGACAACCCTCTCTACCACCTGAGCCACAGCCACCCGTGTAAGAAGTAAGATACTTGTAAGAAGTTCTTCTAAAGAAGACACCATTTTATGTTTTTGTATGCATTTCTTTATAAACTGTATCTTTGAGTCAATTAGTGCATTATACTGAATGACTAATCAAAATCTTTTAATTTGTCATACAGTCAAAAATTGGAAACTTACAGTTATACACAGTAACTTGCCTTTTTCCACCATGATGATGCGGTCGCTTTGGACTTCTTTAGATTTAGACGCTGCGTTAATCGTCTGCATTTCTCGCTCCACATATTTATCATTTCCCTGTCTGCTCTTGCAAATTTCTGCATATGCCTTGTTCCTTTTCCTTCAGGCACAAAGAGAGAGACGTACATAACTATCAAGTTATGTTTATGCATCAAGCTGATATAAAGTCGGTATTTCTGTAAACAAATCAACCACAGAAGAGCTCAGCGTTGATTTGCGTGATCTCAGCAAGGCTTTTACACACATCACACACCAGCTCGTGTTATGAAAGATGATCTTACTTGACTCCTTCAGCCTCTTTTGAGTCAACAGATACGGACACTGCAGGAATATCCAGGAAGCACATGATCTCTGTCTCAGTGAGGTAAATATCCACTGGATTGTCCAGCAGGGGCTCCTTGATTTGCTCCTCACTCTTGATCTTTAGTTCTTTAGGAAACAAATATAAGTCAGTGTTCAAAATGAAAGCATAAAGTATACGTTTTTGTGTTAAAATTTATGCACTGCACTTCACATTTTTGACTACATATATTTCTAAAAATGACATGCTTTTCTGAACTGAAACATCTTTCTCTTTAGTACATAAATTATATGGCCAGAAGTTTGTGGACACCTGACCATCACATCCATGTGTGTTTTTTGAACATCCCATTCCAGATTTAGTCCCCTTTTGCTGTTATAATAACCTCCACTCTTCTAAAAAGGCTTTCCACTAGATTTTGGAGCGTGGCTGTGGGGATTTGTGTACATTCAGCTACAAGAGCATTAGTGAGATCAGGCACCAATGTTAGGTGAGGAGGCCTGGGGTGGGTTCAGTGTTCCAGTTCATCCCAAAGGTGTTCAATGGGGTTGAGGTCAAGGCTCTGTGCAGGACACTCAAGTTCTTCCACTCCAATCTTGGAAAACCATGTCTTCATGAAGCTCGCTTTGTGCACAGGGCTTCTTAGCATACATACTGTAGCCATTCTATACAATTGTGTTCTTCCAACTTTGTGGCAACAGTTTTGGGAAGAAACGCATATGGGTGTGATGATCAGGTGTCCACAAACGTTTGGCCATATAGTGTGGTGGTCTGGGAAAACCTGTTGGATGTTGCTTTGCCTAAATTCTAACAAAAACAACAAAAAAAATTTTTAGTGGATTTTAATTCCTATTACATACTCTGACAGCTCAACATTAAGCATCCATAAATAAAGTATTCCACCAAACAATGTAGAATTAAGCAATACCACACAAGCAAGAGTGCCGTTGTAATAAATATAGTATAGTATGACTATGATTCGGCGGTAGGTGCTCCCTGGGACAGGCTCCAGGTTCCCCACAACCCTGAAGGATAAGCAGTATAGAAAATGGATGGATGGATATTTCAGACACAATATGGACAAATATTTTGTTTACTGTTGCTCCATTAATAAAGATAGTTCCCAATGAAGCCACATCTGGATAGACAGAGTGCAGTACAGTAAGAGTAGTATCCATTTCTACGTAATGAACTATTGCTATTTTTTGTAGCACACACACACACACACACACACACAGAGCTGCAGTGATACAAACAGTGAAATGTACCAGTGCTGTTATACTAAATCTCAGCACTCTTGGAATGCTACTTGCTCAATCAATAAATAATATAAATGTTTTAAATGCCTATACTACGTTCCTGCAAAGATCATGCTGTATAACACACTGAAAACTTTTGGGACGAACTGGAATACAGATTGCGTCCTCGCACGACATCGGTGCCTGACCTCACTAATGCTCTTGTGGCTGAATGAGCACAAATCCCTAAGCCACGCTCCGAAATCTAGTGCAAAGCTTTTCCCAGCGTGTGGAGGTTATTATATCAGCAAAGGGGGAATAAATCTGGAATAGGATGTTCAACAAGCACATACAGTATGGGTGTGGTGGTCAGATATCCACAACCCTTTGGCCATATAATGTGCTTAGTTTCACAAAGCAGACAGATCTGAAGAGACGGGCAAACCTGAGAGACTAATCAAGGTTTCCTGTTTTGCAGAAATCTCCTCAATTTCATCGCTCACCGATTCCATCGCAGAGTGACTAGACACTAACGTACTCCCAAAAACAGACCTAGAATAGAAAATTCCTCAATTATTATCATCCTGATTCATGCTGAATGTCAGAGTCTGATTAGGATTGACACAAAAGGAGAGAGAGCTTATGTACTATAGATACAGTGGGGGAAATAAGTCAACATTTTTTTCAGTAAATCTATTTCCTATGAGGCTATTCGCATTAAATTTTCACCAGACATCAGTATTAACTCAAGAAATCCACACATATAAAGAAATCCAAACATTAAAGTCCTCTTGAAGCTGTCAATACAAACAAAGGCTTCTCCACTAAGTATTAAATAAATTTCAGTTAGCGTGTTCAATACTTTTTTCCCGTGTCATTCCACTTTATTACACATAACTTCATTTATGGACTTTAATGTTGTGAAATCTTTATATTTCCGGATTTCTTGAGTTAATACTGATGTCTGGTGAAAATTTCATGTGAATTACCTCACCGGAAATATATTTACTGAAAAAAATGTTGATGCGTCCAATACTTATTTCCCCCGCTGTAAGAACACCTGTGAACTACCGTATCACTCGATTTGCAGCAGAGTTACATGGTAAAGGGTCCTGCAGAGCTCGCACTCATGGTGTGGTACACTGTGGACAGAAAGTCAGAGACGGTCCCTTCTGATGTGTCATGTCCTGGGAATATTTTGCTCTGTTTGGTTTGCGTGGCTCCAGGTTCCAGCTGGTACAGAGGCTGAGGAGTGACATCCTTCCCTGTTTCATCAAACACCTGAACAAAAAGTCAGCAAACACATCGTTAAACAGATGTTTTAGCCTGAAATTGAGTCTCAGTTCAGACACACAGTGACCTGGGGTAATGGCTGTTACCTGTACAGTGTGTTTGGGGGTTTGAATGGAGCCTTTATCAAGAACTTTACTGTCTCTTGCTAAAGAGAAGCTCCTTCGGCTCACAGACGCATTGACAATCCTCCTGTTCGTGGAACTTTGGTTTATACGGAGTGTTCCAGATCCTGACTGATTCATCACTCGTGATGATCTAAAGATGATAATAATAATCATCATCATTTTCATCATTATCATCATGAAATTTGTATTTCTTGAAATAAATATTGTGCTCGTAAAAGCTGAAAAGCTACTGAGGAGTGGATTGCTTGAGGAAGAAAAGTTAAAGATTAAAGATAGGAAGAAAGCAAGAGAGACAAAAGAAATCAGAGTAAGAGGAAAATAAGGATAATGAAGAATGAGAGGACAGATGAATGTCTGTCTCTGCCATGTGCAGGATTGTCAGATGTGCAGCCAAAAATCATTCCAAACCCTCACCCATCACCAAAACTCAAAATATAATATATGTAAAGTATGATCAATTGACACAACACAACTCATTCGTAGAATAAAAGTACATTTTACTTCATTTGCCTTTACTCTAGCTATAAATCCTTATTTCTACTGATACCATCTTAACTTTAATCATTATACTATAATAATTCATCACAGTACAGTATATAGCCCATACATTTACTGCATACACTAAACAAATCAGCTTGCTTTTTTTTTGACTTACATCAAATTGATATTACACATCAACCTCCAAACTGCAATTTATTTATTTATTTTATTTTATCAACAAAAAAACCCCACAAAAAGTTTTTAAAAAAGTATGAGGAAAAGCAATCCTTTATTATGACTGTCATTGATGATGATAATAATCCATCCATCCAGCTATTTTACATACCGCTTATCCTACACAGGGTCACGGGGGATAAGCCTGGAGACTATCCCAGGGAGCTCGGGACACAAGGGTGTGGACGATACCCTGGACCCATCACAGGGCACAATCACACACTACGGACAATTTGAACATGCCAATCAGCCTACAGTGCATGTCTTTGGACTGGAGGAGGAAACCAGAGTGCACGGAGGAAACCCCCAGAGCACGGGGAGTACATGCAAGCTCTGTGCACACGGGGTGGAGGTGGGACTCGAACCCACAACCCTGATGATGATGATGATGATCAGAAGAAGAAGAAGTAGTAGTTGTTGTTTATTTATATTTTTCAGTGTACTGAATATATGTCTGCTTTTAATTAGAACCACGAAACTCTATAATTATATAGGGTGAAGTCAGCTAAAATGGGCCACTTTTGGTAAATGATTTAGAATACCATCAAATAAGCTATGCATGATATCTAATGATATTTTTTATAAATTAGCATGGCTCTCTTCAATATAATTTTCTTTTAAAAATGTGAAAAAGTACCACTGTTTTAAAATTATGAGAGTTAGAGTATCGGCAGGTACCCTCTTGAGCCACAGCACAATGTTCAGGCAAATTGGGCCAGCTGTTCAGTTAAAATGGACCAATGTAAAAAGACAACACAGGTAATTTTGACTGAAATCATTTTAATTTTAACAGTAAATTGACACTATTGTGTTCAGTGTGCCATAGCAACAACTTTCATTTAATAGAAAGGCACATCTTCTCCACAGCTCTCGTGGTACCATGAGTTGCACTGAGAACAGCACACCCTAAATGTTCCCGCTGCATTGAATGCTGCAACGACTGTCGTGGTCTCTCCTTTCTCCCCAGCAGTAACCTCTACACAGGGTTTACCCACCTGCCCAACCACACAGGTAGAGCTAAGCTGGTCTTGCAGGCCAAATACATCGCAATTCCAGAGATGTGATGTAACATCTCTAATTGCAAGTTCCTCCAGCAGGTCTTCATACTGTTGAAACCACTTTCCTACCACACAAGGGTTCAGCCCTGCTGCTCCTGTTGCTGAAATGGCCTCTGGTGTCCTGATGCTGAGGTCTGGATTCCGTTAAAAAATAAAATAATCGAAACCAGTAATACCCAGCAGTGCCTTTTACTTCAGAGAAGCCTTTGATGTTATTGGTCTTTGCATAATTAAATGCAATACCCCGAACAGCTCTTTTGGTAAGAGGGAAGCCTCTTTTGGAGAGGAGCTTGGTAAGACTGGCCAGTTCTTTCTCAGATTCCACTGGCAGGTACTACTTCCTCAAAGATGCATAGCCAGAGCCAGCAACTTTGCCACTAATGAACCTATGCAAAGTCGTCTTTGGAATGTTCCAAGCCCTTGCTAAAAAGCGAACATTTAAGATTTGCCCTCTATCAACTATCTCCTGGTATTCATTAATGGCACCCCTCATTCTGTCCTTTCCCCACTGGTTGTACTGACATCTTCCTTCCTTTCCCTTTCTCTTCTCTCTTCTTCTCTCTCTTTTTCCTTTCTTTGGCTGTCCTCCTGCCATACTGTCTGCAACACAAAATATTTAAAAAGATTTTGTACGGATATACATCTAGGCCTATGAACCTATTTTTCACCCTCAATTTCTGTGTAAGAGTGTGTGTGTATGCGGCCCATTTTAGGTGAAAATTGTGGTCCATTTTAGCTAGCTGGTTAAGCCAAAATGGGCCACTACCTAAAATTAAAAATTTCTTTTTAAATTTAAATGTTTTATTTGAAAGAGCCTGTCAAAACATTATTCACAGACCTTTTGCTTCATTGGTAAGCTTACTTATAAGTGCTTTATCACCCTTATTAGTGATGAATGAAATTTACTATGCCATGATCACTTACCATACAATTTCTCTGACATGCTTCATATAACACATTGACCCGCCCACTTTAAGAACCTTAGACCAATCAAAACTATTGTTATATGTCAACTAGTGTTGTAGCAACAATGTAAGATCGGTTATTGTGACTGGCTGTAAAAACTTAAACGGCTATGAGGCTCCAACCTTATCTGGCCCATTTTACATGAATGCCCATTTTAGCTGACTTCACCCTAATTCCACTTTACTAAAATTTTAAAGTGCTAGAATAAATACAGATAAATGACTTAAACTAACTATAACGTTACCTAATTTCCAAAAATGCTTAGTGATAGTGGTGTTAGCTCATTTTAAGTCTTTAAGTAGTTTACGCTAAATAGGTATTTTATCCATAAAGGAATAACTTACCGGGTCACTTTTGCAGTAGGTCTCACTTGCTTTGCCGTGGTGTTGGACATGATTTATCCTCACTCAACTATAAAACATACAGCAGTACTGTACACTGCACGCGCTGCTTTACTGTAACCACGGTAACAGACCCTGCCGACTAAACACATGTCAGTCCGTCCACGTAACCGCCAGATGGCAGCAGCGACATGGCTTCCACACAAAACGCTGAAGAAGAAAGCGGTTTCAATTCAAAACGGCTGGCGATCAAACATAAAGTGCACTACGTAGGATGTAGAAGCCACCATTTCCTACCCTGTGTGTGTGTGTGTGTGTGTGTGTGTGTGTGTATAAAGGCTGCAGTGAGAGAATTGGATTACAGCCTATGTTTAAACCGTGCCGTCATGTCGTTGGAGTTTATTCAAAGCTCTGCATGTTTTGCTGGAAATGGCATTTCTTCTTTAAGTCAGAGCAGATAATTAAGAACAATTTTTTTTTTCCTTATTATTATTGTGATTATTATTATTATACACGGTAAGTTGGTTTAATGTGGTGTAGTCTTGTTAGTTTACTTTCTCTTTACAATTAGCAGCCTAACGTGCTGTCATGCTTTAAGCTATTAAGTGTATATGGTATGTTATTGTTATTAGTAAACGGCCTCGTAAACAGGTGTTACAGTGGCCGTGCAGAGTAATTTCCGTATAACATTCAGAATAATACTGTTTCCGGTGTCCTGACATTTCATCCTACCCGTCACATTGTCCTATCAGGGTTTACTGCGCATGCGCACGTCAATATTGCGTCATTTTTGTCACGCTGAACAACACGCCCATCATTTTTACTACTTGCGCATGGACTTGGAATTTGATAGGGTATTTTGCACTGTCAAATTGGGATTGGGATTATAGATAATTACAGTGTACAGGGGGAGAAGAGTAAAGGCACAGTACAGCGTGTTCACTGGATGTCCAGTATGAGCATATTAGGGATAAGAGTCCTGGGATGAGTACAGGGCAGTCTTAATGATTACAGCAGTAGTCATCTGGTATCTGATTAGATTATCCACTGAAGCAAGAGTGAGACTTGGGTATAAATAGTTTTGTTTTTTGGTTTTGTTTGGAAGTAAAATCTGTAGGGTGTCCATGTGGGAACATCTACAACAGCAGCATGTGAGTCACGTTGCAGAAGGTCCATTTTAGATTAAGAGGAATTATTTTATACACCATCTATAGATAGATATGATTCAATATGATCGTTGGGCTGTACGCTTTGTGCAAACTACTGATATTTTATCACTGATTTATTATTATTATTATTATTATTATTATTATTATTATTATTATCTGTTATAGGGCACACAGTGATTAGCACGTTCGCCTCACACCTCCAGGGTTGTGGGTTCGATTCCCGCCGCTGCCCTGTGTGTGTGGAGTTTGCATGTTCTCCCTGTGCTGCGGGGGTTTCCTCCGGGTACTCCGGTTTCCTCCCCCAGTCCAAAGACATGCATGGTAGGATGATTGGCATGTCCACAGTGTCTGTAGTGTATGAGTGGGTGTGTGAATGTGTATGTGATTGTGCCCTGTGATGGATCGGCACCCCGTCCATTGTGTACCCCACCTTGTGCCCGATGCTCCCTGGGATAGGCTCCAGGTTCCCCACAACCCTGAAGGATAAGCAGTATAGAAGATGGATGGATGTTTTATCCATTTTTCTTTGTTATAAATATGTCAAAAATCAATCAGGAGATTGCACCTTGCACCTCTGGGGTTCGGGGCTCAAATCCCACCTCAGGCCTATGTGCATGGAGTTTGCATGTTCTCCCCGTGCTTCAGGAGTTACCTCTGAGTACTCCAGTTTCTTCCTCCATTCCAAAGACATGCGTTGTAGGGGGACTGGCATTTTCAAATTGTCCGTGGTGTGTGAACGTGGGTGCGATTGTGCCCTGCGACAGGTTGGCATCCCGTCCAGGGTGTCCCCCACCTTGAGTCTCCTTGGATCGGCTCCAGGCTCCCCATGACCCTACGTACGATACGTGATACAGAAAATGCATGGATAAATGGAGTAACTTCAGTTTAACTGCATGGCCATCAGAAGAATAACTTCACAAAATGTGCATCAGTTCAATCTACAGATGCTTATGTAGAGAGGAGAGAAGATGTATTCAGAGACATAAGTGACATTTAACATAACATTAGAGGGTCAGAGATAAACATGTATGAACCTAAAACGTTAGCGAATGCTCATGAAGTCAGAGGGAAAATAATTATAGGCAAATATTCCTTCGTATTATCTCATCTGTTTTCCCTTGTCTCTAAACAGAAGCATTCACAATGGAGTCGTTGTTGCACCTCTGTCGCGGCAAAGCATGCGTCCTGCTGTCCAGATCACTGAGCAAAGCATGCAGAAGGAGTCACCACTGCCATCCACAAGCATCACAGTGCTCAACTCGTGTTTCCTCCAAACCAGTAACTCTGACACCTCTGGTATCACGGCTCTTCCAGCCTTCAAACCTGCGTGAAGGCCAGGATATGGGGGACATGACATGCCGCAGCCAGAGGCTGATGATGCAGGCTGGTCTCATTTACAGCTCCAGCCCAGGCTGCTTCTACTATCTTCCTGCTGCCCTGCGCTCCATGGAGAAGCTAGTGAGGCTCATTGATGAGGAAATGCAGGCCATTGGTGGGCAGAAAGTGGACATGCCAGCTCTGTGTGGATCGGCGCTCTGGAAGCAGAGTGGGCGCTGGGAGCTCATGGGGAAGGAGATGTTCAGGCTGCGGGATCGACACAACGCGGAGTACTGTCTCGGCCCAACACACGAGGAGGCAGTCACAGATCTGCTGGCATCTCAGAGCACATTGTCTTATAAACAGCTGCCACTGCTGCTTTACCAGGTATTGACTACAGAATGGAGTTTCTTTGTTCTACTTTATGTTGTACTTTTATAGACTTCACATATAGTTCTGATTTTTGCAGGTCACCCGGAAATTTCGCGATGAGCAGAAGCCGAAGTTCGGATTGCTCCGAGGCCGAGAGTTCTACATGAAAGACATGTATTCATTTGACATCAGTGAGGAAGCTGCTCTCCACACCTACCGCTCTGTGTGCCACGCCTACTCTCGCTTGTTTGACCGCCTCGGGCTGAGGTGGGTACAGGTGCAGGCTGCTACTGGCAATATCGGGGGAACACTCTCGCATGAGTTTCATCTGCCAGCTGATATAGGGGAAGACCATCTGCTTATGTGCGGGAATTGCGGCTTCTCTGCTAACGTTGAAACCGTGGAGGTGGATCAAACTGACTGCCCTCAGTGCCACATGACCGATCTCACCGAGTCAAAAGGCATTGAACTGGGACATACCTTCTATCTTGGAACAAAATATTCCAAAGTGTTTAATGCCACGTTTGTTAATGCTCAGAACAAGCCTACAGTGACAGAGATGGGCTGTTTTGGCCTCGGTGTTAATCGCATCCTTGCTGCATCCATTGAAGTACTCTCCTCTGAGGAGTCCATTCGCTGGCCTGGGCTACTCGCGCCTTATCAAGTGTGCATCCTGCCCCCGAAAAAGGGCAGCAAAGCCAGTGAAGCCATCAACTTGGCAGAAGAACTCGCCCAAAGCTTAGGAAACAGTTTACCAAATCTGAAAGGAGAGGTGGTTCTGGATGACCGAACCCAGTTGACCATTGGGAAGCGGTTAAAAGACGCCAACATGCTGGGTTACCCGTATGTGGTGGTGGTTGGGCATAAGGCCATGGAGGAGCAACCTGTGTTTGAGGTGGTATGTCAGCATAACGGGGAGACCATGTTCCTCGGTAAAGACGCTTTACTGCACTTTTTGACTGGAGTCGAGACAATCTAACGCTTGGATTTGAAACTTGAATCCTGTACAGTTTCAAGCTTTCCATGCTTCGAGCATGAGCTGGATCAGGTGCGTCGGGAAAATCTAAAGCTCTGCAGGGAAGTGGGCCTCAAGGACTAGAAACTATAATATATTTGAGCTTCTTTGCAGTGCGTAACTTCATACTATCTGTAACATGAGGGAACGTTTAATACAGGGAGTTTACTGGTATTGATATCATGTCAGTATGTATCAAATTTGGTGCGTCCCATTTGTACTGATGATGACCTTTTTAAAAAAAATAATAATAATAAAACTGATCTGTTAATACTTCTGCTTCCAGCAATTAGTTTACATTTGAATACATTTTATTACATTTATTTGTAAATAAGTGCTCAGAGAACACCTTTTGGTAAAGTGCCTTTTGCATATATCTGTTTATGGGAGCACTGAGTGTTGGGTAGTACCAGACTTCATAATCTGGATTGTGTAATGATTATAAAAATCAAGTACTTACACCAAGAGTAAAATGCATTTAAAATGCATCTGTAATAACAACATATTTACTGTTTTTGTTTTCCCTCTTGATTACATTTTTTACATTTTTGCAGATGCCCTTATCTAGAGCGACTTGCATTTATCTCATCTATACATCTGAGCAGTTGAGGGCCTTGCTCAAGGGCCCAACAGTGGCAGCTTGGCATTGAACTCACGACCTTCCAATTGGTAGTCCAACGTCTTAACCACTGAGCTAGATTACACTAGATTATACAGTGGCTCTTGATGTATCATCATTGCTTAAAATATAGCCATTTCACCAACTTTTAAACAGATTCAGAAAATCAACTGTTTTCCCACTTAAATTGAACTGTTTTCCCACAGTGTTACATTTTACTTTGTGTTTGTTTTGTTTTAAAGTCCCTCAGAGCGTGATTCAGAGCTCTTTGTACCTGTCCCTATTGTACAATAAGATAGTATATCTTGTTTTAGAGATATTCTAGGTTTAATTTTATAGTTCGTCACTGCTGGGAAAACAGTTTTTATTTATTTATTTAGCTTAATTCTCTTCTTCTTCTTCTTCTTCTTCTTGCAATGCGGAAGGACTACTCTTACTAACTGAAATACAAAAAATAAAATAGTTACTTAATTATATTCTGAAATATAATCTTGTTGCTTTTATATATTGCAAAACCTCAACTCTCGTACCTTATTTTCTTGCCAAAAGACATTCGTCTTTGATTTTCATACTCTGTACAATATATTATGACATGTTCAACTGTCTCTTCTACATTACAATGAATTCACAATCCATTATGATGCTTAAAAAAAAAAAAAAAAAAAAAATTATAGGTTACCATTAAGTCCAGTATGACCCACTGTATACGTAACCTTGTTATAATTGATTCTTCTTTTCTTCTTAATATTGTTGTGAATCCTCTTCCTAAACCCACATTTTCTTGAATATTTATTTATTTATGTATTTATTTATCCTTTATTTAACCAGGAAGATCCCAATGAGATATCACTATCTCTTCTTCCAAGGAGACCAGGTCAAAACTGCAGCTAAGAGATAACCACCAAAAAAAATCCTCATAGAAAACAATTAATAAGAGTAAAATCAAGAAAAGCACTTACAAGACTCGTTTAACACCATTTGCAAAAGATGTTTAAAAGTACTCAGCGGTGGCAATAACTCTAGTTTAACTACATTTTTCAGATCGTTCCAGGCCCAGGGAGCATAAAAAGAAAAAGCATGTTTGCCGAATTCTGAGTATACCTTTGGAACTTTTAACCGAATGTGTGATAGAGATCTAGTACAATAATTATTTATATAAAAAGTTAAGAGATTAGAAATATAAGAGGGCAATTTACCTAGAAATGCCTTAGCAATGAAAATATACATATGCAATTTCCTCCTGTGATGCAAAGCTATCCATGCCAATGAATACTATATAAATGCCTTCTTTTATTCCCATCTATCCCACATTTCCTGCCATATATTGTTTGTAGCTTTTCTAATAATTGCCTTGGTTTCAGATTTGCTCATGAGAATTTGATTGCATTTTAATAAGTTTTTTTTGGCTAGTTTATCTCATTTCCTTCTATTCCTACATGTGCAGGAATCCAAAGAAAATTAATGTTAATTCCTTGATTATGCAGTACGTACACTAGTTGCAATATATCATATATTATATCCTATCTACCGTAAGAATGACCATATTTAATACTTTTTAGAGCTGCTAAAGATTAATCATCCTGTACTGGTCTTGTGTAAATAAAATAAAATTCTCTAACATGTTCTCTAACAGCGGAGAGATAGGAAGATTGTTTTCAAGAAAAAAAAAAAAAAACACACAGACAGGGCATCATTTGGGTACTCGGTGTATTTTATTGCTTTTCAAATAGGATGTGCATAAATGGAAAAACTCCGCGTTTCCTCTCCCTCTGTATTTACTTGTTGCTGGGGAGAGGCGGAGCCTTTTGCTCCTATTCATACTGTTGTGTATGAAAAATTTCAGGAGACCAACAGTTTGTGAAATACTCAAACCAGCCCATCTGCTACCAAGAACTATGCCACAGTTAAAGTCACAGAGATCAACTTAACTGAAGCTCTTGGCCTGTATCTGTATGAGTGGCTAGTTGTATAAATGATCAAGTGTACAGGTGCTCCTATTAAAGTGTATAGGGTCCAAGCACCGAATATACTGGAACCCTATTGTAATTGTTAGGTTCTTCCTTCCTTCCTTCCTTCCTTGTTCTCTCAGGGTTATGTGCTACAGTTTGATCTGTGGGGAGAAAATGTGGGCAGCAGGTGGAACGGTGGAGTGGCCACGATTGAGGAATATCCAGATGAAGATGTCTGGGGTGTAGTGTGGAAAATGGCGACGGAGGACATCACGTCTTTAGATAAGTATGACAAGTTGTTCTTTCAGCCTGCTCAAGTTTACACAATCTTATACAGACCCTGTATATAAAGTGCATTATTGGCAGTAAAATCTCAAATTTGGTCAAAACCCTTGGTTTCGTCA
>JANDJT010000012.1:9188964-9217882 GCA_024331685.1 Stegophilus panzeri
TACCAATTTGTCTTTGGGGAATGTTGTTCTCAAAGTGTTGGATTATTCACTGACGCATCTGTTGGCAGATTGGCGAGCCTCCACCCATCCTTGCTCTTGAAGGACTAGGCCTTTTTTTGCAGGCTCCTTATCCACTATGATTAGATGATTGCTTCACCTGTTTCACATCACCTTCTTATTTCAACTTATTATTCGCTATTAGTCCTAAATTGCCTCGTCCCAACTTTTTTGGAACATACTGCATGCATCAATTTCAAAATAAATGTTTATCTTCCAAAAACTATGCAGTTGATTAGGTAAAACATCAAATACCTTGTCTTTATATGTTTTTTGTTTTAAGTCAAAGTACATTTACAAACCACTCCTCTTTGTTTTTATTAGCATTTTCCATACTGTCCCAACTTTCAGATTTAGAGTTGTAAATCAAGTAGTGTATTCTTAAATAGCAAAAAAAAGCTTTAAATTTCCATTAGATTTTTTTTCTAATAAAGCACTGTTGAATTCTCTGATCTGATTGGTCAGAAAGTGTTTAGTTCTCTATTACAGTAGGTCCAGTAGGACTTCCTGTAATTCATATCACAAGTTTATATTTTTACACTTATTCTAATATGTTACTGTTTCCATAGTAACTACTCATTCACAGGGCTTTATATCTTGAATGATCCAAACTATTAATAAATGGATTAATAAGTGTTATTAATGCTATGTTACAAAGAAAAATGCATAGCTGCCGATACAGGTAATGTTCTGTTAGGTAACATTTATGGAAGGAGTCATGACATGAATTGACTTTTCTTTTTTTGGTATGATTAACTTTGAAAGAGTCAAAGAACGCTGCTATAATATGTGATAACACAAATTAACTTGTCTCACAGACATTCCACAACATGAAATGTGACAAAAACAGTTAAAAAGCAGGATGCGTCGTTCATTAATAAATTAAAACTTGTAATCACGGGCAAAAATTTCTGTCATATACGAGGGATAAAACACTTCAGGATGTGCAGTTATAGAAAATGAATCCACTTCAGGGTTACTCCACTTCAAGTCACGCTACATCACACCACCCTGTCATTGATTATTTTCCTATAACCACATGCCCTGTCATGTTTTATTCCTATAATAATAAAATAAATGCAGTTATTGGTATAAGACTATTTTTATTTGACCCTGCTGTATGTGTGTGAATTATAGTGTGTTGCTTGTTGTTCAGTTTTATAGATCACTTAACAGTCATGTTTGGAGAGGAACTTCCTCCATGGGACACAGACAGAAAATATAAGCCACAAAATCTTCAGGTCAGTCTAGAACTTCAGTTCAACCCATATGTTACTATGTTTAATTCGGTATAGGATGAATTCGATTTTTCTTTATACGCTTTTAATTTTTGTGTAACTTATGACACATCCTCGTCTTCATATGTAACTCGTTATTATAGCTGTTTCTTGAAGATCACAAGAGGGGGCACTTGTATGAAGTGAATCTGGAGACATCTCTTCTAGACATCCTACAGCGTCCAGGGTAATTTTTCATATTTAACGATCTGTTACAACCCCGGTCTAGGGTCGAGGTGGAACATAAAGAGTAGTAACATAACTAATAATCATAATAATGAGGTCGACACACGTTTCGTTCAAATCTTTGTTCTCTTTGCCAATTTAATGCTGGCAAGAAGGAAATAATCCCAAAACAAACCAATCACTCAGAAAGCAAATCTCTTCACGTCTGGGCAAGGGCAAAATAATCAAACAAAACGGGAGTTATCTTGACCCGTATCAATTTAAATAACCTAACATCAGAAAGGTACTTCGAAATAAAATACAGAGTCTAACCTAACTCCCTTGCTGATTCAAAACAGAGAACAAAAGACCGACTCAAAATAAACGGCACCCAACCCCTACAGCTTTCATGATACCAAGAAAAGAAATATTTACAATAGATTGCAATATATACAAATAAGGCGTACACTCAGCCACATATAAGGCAAGACAGTTGAATGGGACAACACAATAGCCTACCTAAACACCACTTCGGTTACTCATTTCTTTCACTCGTACACAGTGTAAACAATCAGCGAGTTCACTCAAGCACCAAGAAAACATTCGTTACTCAATCGTCCCCACACGATCACAGACACACCACACATCCGCATTCCGTTCCCGACGTAACATCCTTCTTTCTTTTAAACCAGTTGAATAATTTGTTAAAAAGTAATATAGCATGTGCTATTCTGACAGATTTCTTTTATTCTTTGTTTAGGTGCTTTATAAAGGAAGGAACTCCAAGCTTCATCATATTGGTAAAAGGGTCGCCATTTTGTAAACAGTTTTTATCAGGAAAGAAAGTCCATAGACAGAAATGAAAGATGGTTAAAGGACACAGTGTATTGGCCATTGATGAAGCACCTGTTGTATTGTGGTTTTGCTTCATGTCCTGAATAAGTGACTGCTGATTGGTGTGATGACCTTTGCCAAAGGTCAAATTCATGTTAATAATCAGTATTCCCTAATTCATCCAAAGCACTGTTTTAATGCACGTACAAGAGAACCACACAGACGCTTACAGGTGAAAAAACAAAAACATGACTTCTTAAGACAACGCTTTTAATGGAACCACATGTAATGAAAACACTGCTTACTTGGATCAAGTAAAGAGCTACATCCTAGAAACGGGTTATATAAATAAACTCCTTTCCAAAAACATTAAGCTTTTGCTCCACATTTTTCTCTGCTCAATTCTTAAACTAATATTATAAGGATGCAGTCAAGCAATATGTTCTTAAAAAGAGTAATATAAAGATCGTGTGCATTATATATACAAACTATACCTAATTTAAACAATAGAGCATGAGAGGGACTGTTATCAAGAATTGTTGCTGCTTTTGAAGACTTTACATAGTAATGGGGGGGAAATGATGCAAAGAAACTACAAATATTTTTCAAATGTTGATTTATTTTTTTTTTTTTCTTCTGCCACAAAGTAGTTCCACCAATGTGGCATGTTGCTAGGCAACAGAATATTTAATTAGGGCAAATAAATAGATTTTGTCAAGTCTGTAAACTAGCAGTGTTTCAATAAGATTAATTAACTAGCTCTTCATCATTAAAGATAATATAGGTATCATGTTTAGTAAACATGTATTTATTATTCCAACCTCTGTGGAAAAGAATGAAACACATTGCACATGCAGCTTCCCTCCTAGTATGATGAAGGAAATTTCTTTCTTTCTTTCTTGTATTACTGGTGATATGGTCAGCATCTAGCAGCAATGATAATTAAATGCATGGAAATAGTACTTGTGATGACAGCAGTTGTAACTGTTGCTTGAAGTAAAAAAAAAAGAGAAAAAAAAGAAAACTCAACTACTCAATGGTCACTGTTACTTCTTAGGTTACTGTTTTAATAATAAAAGTAATGTCACACTTCTTCCAACTCTGACATATAAGATAAAGGATGTAAGTCATATGTTTGAATCTTTTCTAATTTGAATGAATAATTATTTAAAACAGCTCAGAGTAATGTGACCATGGTGAGCTGAATAATACATATTCAGTGAACAATCTGTGCCGTTAGAACGCGTTACAACTGATTGGATTTCATGGTTTGTACTAACTGTCATATAATATTCAGTATATAATTATTTTATGTACAGTGCCTCCAGAAAGTATTCACCAACATCAAATTTAAGTATATTAGAATGGGATTATGACTCTCTGGAGAACTGAAATAAAATAAATTATTTCACATTGTAATATACTTAGCATTGATGTTGCAATACAAGCGGGGGAAAAAACCAAATAATCGCTTGGGGGTGAATAAATTCTGGAGGCACTGTTCTGTTCTAAAATTCTGTTTATCACATAATTTGTTCTGAACACAATGGCTGCCTGAAAGCTATTATTAAAAGTTTGTTCTGGAAATGACTATAGTAGTAGTTAGTTCAGTTCAGGACCAGGAAGCATTTGTTCAGAAATACATGAGAAATTCATCATGTGAGAGAGAAGCTGATGTGTATCACTGATGAGGTGCGTGAAAGACCAGAGACACGCACTCCAGGAAGGTACACAGACTGACATTCTCGGAGCCTGTTATGTAGATATGCAGGCAGCATATCATAGCAGAAATTCGGTGACATAATTAAAGATAATGAAACACATTGCTATAAAGTAGTGACTCACAATTTGCTTTCAAAATGAAGTTGGCCTGCTATTTCATAAAGAATTAAACATGAAATAATCATGTGTTAAGAGGAACTCTGCTTCTGGTCTGGCCACATCACATCAGCTCATTGTGGATTATTTTCTTGTAACTCATAACAGCATGAGCAAAGTGTTTTGTTCTTCTAATATCACAACCTTTTAATGTATTAATGTCATACTTTTAATCATTTTATATTTGTATGCAGTTATGTTTAATGTTGTGGACTGTCTACAAGATAAGTTAGTTCTTATTACTTACATTATAGCAGCTATAAACAGTCATTCCATCACCAGTCTCTCCTTTTATCTCACATGAAGTTAATAAGAGAAAAAATTATTATTATTATTATTATTATTATTATTAAAATCATATTACCAGGAAACCAGACAGCCATCAATCCTGAAGAATCTCCTGTGGTGGTACAGAGCACTGACACCAGAGACTTCTTTCACAGATGTTAAATAAATGTCTCCTTACAGAACATGTCAACACTTTTGTTTTGTTTTTCTTTTGTTTTTTATTGTTCAATAAAAATAATCTGGTTTTTAATAGACATGTAAATTGTCTACATTTACATACAAATTACTTGTGAACAAGTTGTGACTATAGAAATGGTAACATATGTGAATGAGCATATTAATATAAACCTACTTACCAACTGTCTAGACTGTACTGTACGAATTTAACTTGTGACTCAAATCTGTAATTATTTATTTAAAGTGCCCTGTAATTATTTGTAAGTGATTTTTCACAGATTTTTGAACCTCTGGCTCTCTAAGATACTCTTTTTATACTTACCTGTTGCTAATTAACCTCCAGTTGTTTCTTTTTAATAACACTTACTTTCCCATTCTTTTGTTGCCCCCGGCCCAACTTTTTTGAGACGTGTTGCGGCCATGAAATTCAAAATTACCTTATTTTTTTTTCTTAAAATGGTACATTTCCTCAGTTTAAACATTTGATGTGTTTTCTATATTCTATTGTGAATAACATAGGGGTTTATGAGATTTGCAAATCATCGAATTCTGTTTTTATTTACATTTATTTATATTTGACACAGCGTCCCAACTTTTCTGGAATTGGGGTTGTATTATTAAGCTATGTTTACCTGAATTAAAGGTCAGATTAATGCTAGCAGTCAGGCCTTTTATTTGTTGCTTTATATTTATTATTACAACTGGCCTGTAGCCTGTGACCCCATGAATTTTCCTCAGTCTAGCCTTTGTGAGAAAAAGAAAGAAAACCCTTGCTGTGAAGTAAATGTTCTTGAATAGGAAAGTGGACCAATTTACAAATGGGAAATAATCCACAGTTTGGAGTTAAAAGTGTATTTTCAGAATGACACTTTCATTGTTTTTGCAATAACAGGAATGTTTTTTTCTTGTCTATAATGTTAAAAATGTAAAACTCTCCTTTTTCAAACAATAGTATAGTAATCATTGTATTTAGAATGACTGAGCAGTCCAGGATACCTCCGGAAAATCCCCTTTACACCCCACCTTTTTACTACATGAGGGATAATTCAGTCCCAGGCAGTCCAATGCTCACAGGTCTTCCTCATCCTCTTTCTGTTACTCTTACACAGACAGAGATCTGTCCAGAGGTAGTTTATCTTGAGGCTGTATGCTCTGCAGCAGTCTCCTCACCATTCCTAACTTACCCTTCTTCACAAGCTCCCTTGACAGCTCTGCCACTTCATCAGTGTATGTCCTGCACAACAGCCTGAGCTCTACCCGGACAATGTCAGTGCCATGTCTCTCCTCAGCCTGCTTTACACATTCCTCCAGCTGGGATAAAATGTAACTGATGTTCCCTGTGCTCTTGGCGAAACCGGTCAGCAGAGCCTCCAGCAGGAAGTGCAGTGCCTGCTGCTCAGAGCTTCCAGGTCGCTCCAGCTCTAGTGATTGTCTGAAGCAGTCGATGGCATTCTCCTCTTCTCCTTTAAGCAGCAAGCACCGGCCACGCAGGAGCTGTAGTTCTGGCAGAGTGGAACCCAGTGGGCACTTCAAGGCCTGTGCCAGGCTGACCAAAGCCTGATTCACTGACATCTCATCCACCATTATACTCTCCTTCACGGCATCCACACCCATGTAGTAGTAGACCTGTCAGAAGAAAGATGTGATAATATATTAAAGGTTCATAATACTTTATCAAGCTGGATATGAACAGATTTATTCATCAAACGTTTGCAGGAGTCTTTACAAAAGAAATGTGGTATTCATGAAAATCCAGTCAGTCCGGAAAAAAGCAGCTTTACATAAATGCATATAAATATGGATATAGAGTTTGATCCCTAAAGAGCAAGTCAGAGGTGACCGTGGCAAGATGACATGAGGAAAAAACCTTGAGAGGAACCAGACTCAAAAAGGAAACCCATCCCCTACTGGGCGACACCCAATAATGCAATTATGAGTCATTACTCGTGCATTATCAGGTATGATGACTGGTAATAACATGTCGTACACTTTTATGTTGAACATGTTCGTGGTATTTCTTTCTGTAGTAATGCAGCAATGTAAGCCAGCCTTTAACTATGTTTGGCGTCTTGTCTCACCTGTCCCATCTCTAGGTGAGTCCTGAGACACGGCTGAACACTCAGCACCCGCTCAAGGTCAGCTCGGGCCTCTCTCAGGTCCTGACGGTCAGGAATCCCACTCAGTCCCAGCTTTGCCTGCTCCAACGCCTTAACATAGTTTGTGATTTTAAGCTGGAGAGAGAATGAGGGGAAAAAACCTGTTTTACCGGGTAAGATTTCTTAGACAGAATGCTTAGAAATGAAAGAAAACTGAGAAGAAGTAGACTGGATCGGTTTATAGTGAAAGGGTAATGATATTACCTCTTATATTTTCTTAAATCTACACTGCAATCTGTAAGCAATTGGACAAGAATGTAACTGTGGTTTTTCTTTAAATTATGTATCAAAGTGCTGACTTTGACATGGCTAATATACAATATATACTGTTTCACTTGCATAGCAAGGGCCTCCAGATACAAATACCACATATATAATCAATGTTAGATCTTTACATAGCTCTCTCATGATTAAACTGTTGATGCAACAACACAATGATGGATTATGTATAAAGAAGTTAAATGCATGCTCAATTGGTTTAAGGTCTGGTGATTGACTTGGCCAGTCTAAATCCTTCCACTATTTTCCCCTGATGTAGTCCTTTGTTAAGTTGGCTGTGTGTTTTGGATCATTGTCTTGCTGCTTGATGAAGTCCATCCCAATTAAATTGGATGCATTTCTCTGTAAATTGGCAGGGTGAATGTTTCTGTAAACTTCTGAATTCATTCTGCTGCTACCATCATGAGTTACAACATCAATAAAGATTAGTGAGCCTGTTCCAGAAGCAGCCATGCAAGTCCAAGCCATGGCACAACCTCCACAGTGCTTGACTGATGAGCTTGTATGTTTTGAATCATGAGCAGATACGTTCTTTATACACACTTTAGCCTTTCCATCACTTTGGTAGAGGTTAATCTTGGTTCCAGATGTTTTGTGGCTCATCTCTGTATTTCTTTGCAACTTCCAATCTGGCTTTCTGATTCTTACTGCTGATGAGTGGTTTGCATCTTGTGGTATGGCCTCTATATTTCTGCTAAGTCTTTGTGATACCTAAGATTGTGATACCTACTGTGGAAGTCGTTGACATCACACTGACTGATTTTTATCTTTGGGGGGGGGTTGTTCCTTCACAGCTCTCACAATGCTGTGCTTTGCTTGTATTTTCTCATTTGTAAGTTGCTTTGGATAAAAGCGTCTGCTAAATGAATAAATGTGATGTAATGCTTGTAATCAACTGCTGCTGTTTTACCTGGCCGACCAGTTCGATGTTTGGTTGTTAGTACACCAGTGGTTTCTTTCTTCTTTTTTTTTAGGACATTTCAAATTGTTAGATTGACAATGCTTGTGCAATAGTTTAAAAATGGCTTGCTTTTCACCCATAGACAGCTCTCTGGTCTTCATTTTGGTTTATCCTTTTTTAACAACAAATGCAGTCTTCACAGGTGAAACCAGGGGCTCAAACCAAGAGTAGACAATCAGAGCTATTAATTGTTTAACAATCAATCTAACAGGGAACACCTGGGCAACAAGAAACACCCTTCAATAAATGTTCAGATTTTTTTAATACCCCATCTAGATGTACATATCAGGAAATAAAATCTGAGATCTATTGTCTCATATTCATCTGAAACAAAGTAATTGGTCTTGCCATTCCAATGCATTTGGAGTTGACTGTATATCTATATGCTATGTGGTGTTTCTGAGCTGTACATACCTTAGCTCGAGTGCAGTATGCTTTCCAGTTTAGCTCTGCATCAGGCAGCACATTCAGGGCCATGTTACAGATGCCCATTGACATCTCATATTTGCCTGACCAAAAAAACACATTGGCTAGCTGATTCAATGTGAATGCATCATCTGTGGCCAGTTTGATTCCCTGTAAACACACCCAAAGAAGAGCATTTCATACTGCATATTATTTCAGTAATACATGACAACTAATTAAGTAACATACCAGCCATTTCCTTTAGCATATCAACTGAATTGTGTATGTGGGAGGTGTAAGGCTGACAGTATTGATGCAGGCCTGAGGAAAACTAGATTAGGTGAATTCTTAGAGATAGACAGCAGTAAGGGTTAGAACTATCAATGGAATAGCCCATTAAAAAAAAAAAAAATCTCTATCTACTGCTTCTGTAGAATGTGATTATCACATGTTGACATGTTTCCCTTTTCTGGGGAAAAAAATAAAAACTTGTATTCTGTCAGTAAGTGCTTATGTAAGATTTCTCTGGTATGTTTGGAGATTTTTTTTTATTTTCATTTTTTCATTGTTGAGTCAAATTGGTTTGTAAAAAAAAAAAAAAAAAAAAAAAGCTCTAAAGAATTTATAGTTATGTAACTTGATGTTTTTTGCATAAAAAAGAACCGCTAACTGGAATTACTTTTTACCTTATTGCTCCATTGTTTAAAAGTACAACTTTAACGAGACATTCTCTCATGTCTCATCCTAAGACCTTTATGTTTTAGTGTGTATGTA
Source organism: Stegophilus panzeri (assembly GCA_024331685.1). Lineage (NCBI taxonomy): Eukaryota > Metazoa > Chordata > Actinopteri > Siluriformes > Trichomycteridae > Stegophilus > Stegophilus panzeri. The sequence continues at coordinate 9,198,216 of JANDJT010000012.1, forward strand.
TTTTGAATGTGTATCAGTCGCATACTGTAAACTGCCCCAACAACTCTCAGTAAGTGAGTTTTGAGTTAACAGTGAACGTTCAAATTATGTCAGTGGTAATCACACATTTACTACCTATGCAGTAGAGATAGAATTAGGCAGAAAAAAACAATGGAGAATTCCTTTAATGCAAATCACATTACAGTAGTGCTTTATATAATGTTGTGGAATTAAAATAAATGTCTGTGCTAAGAAACTCAGAACATATAAGCAGCAAGAGGGTTGTAATGTAGGAATGTGGAGTAAAATTACAGTACAACCCATTAAAGTTAGGCTACAGTCTGCATAGCTTCTGATATGTCTGGATTAACATACAGTACCGATCCATAGCACGACAGCGGCTCAGATCCAGACAGGCCACAGTCATGAACTGACATTGGGACAGTGGAGAACTCGTCTTTCCTCTCAAGCATGAGACCAATGTAACACCAGGCAAGTGCTAAGAACAGAGGCAGTTGAGTCAGCTTAAAGACTAGGTATGGAGAAGTGGCAGTCATGACATTAGAAACTAGACAGGCCAGTCTGTGACACATGGCTCTTATTTAACAGCGCGTCAACATCCCACATTAAAATCATTGACTTTTAAAAGGCATTTAAAGTAATAAAAACATAAGCTGTCAAAGCATGCAGAAGCTGCAGCAAAGCCAAGTAAAAAGCTAAAAGTAAACGACCAAAGGAAAAGCTCAAACTTTTGTTGGTGATCATGCTAATAAGACAAATGTTTACCTTTGATGTGTGTTGTGTCTGATTTTAGAGTCTCTACTAGCAGTGTCAGACCTTTGTTGAAGTGCGCAAGCCTAGTATACTTTAAATCCTTGGAATGATTGACAATACCATACAATCTATAAAGGAAAGAAGATTTCAAAAGAATGTATTGTATGTCTGGAGGAATATGTTACTCGTCTATGATTAAAGCAGCCAATATTTGGCTGAGGTATAGTTAAACAGTCACATTAAAAGTGGAGAATTTCATACTTTATGTGAATTGTTGCCATTTTGAAATACCAGCTCCACTTCTCTTCTTGAGGTACCTGTAAAAATCAACAGAGAGATAATGTGTGAATTTCGGTCCAAATTATATTTAAATAAATATTATAGATAAATAAATAAATAAATAAATAAATAAAGGCTTTTCCTGGAAAGCCAAAGTCTTACCAGTTCACCTCCATAATGAAGAGCTCGATTATACAAGGTGAGTGCGGTGGTCAGTCTTTCCTGCAGGTCTTCTTCTCGATCCAGCTCCACATCATGAGGCTGGGCAAAAGCCTGCTCTATCAGGCATCGTGCTGCCCTGAGCCTGCCCTCTGTTGGGATCTCATTGGCCTCCAGGTCCATGAGAGTTTTCACGCGTTCTAGACACTCGCTCTCCTCACCGTCCCTCCCGAGCCGCTCGTACACATGGGCTAGGTTGGCCCAAGCGTTGAGGTTTCCTGGATCCTCCTGGCAGATGCTATGGAAAACCTCCTCAGCTTCATCTAGCTCATCAAGATGGTAGGCTAGCAAGCCTAGCATGTTTCGTATAGCATACTGCAACCTACCCATCTCAGCTTTGAGCTCAGCCTGTAGGTTCTCGCGTTTCATCTGTGTGTCAAGGAGGCGCAGGGTGGCTGGCCCACTTGGCTCGATGTTTAGATTCAGCGGCATGTGAAAGTGTCCAGGGATGAAGGCCAAGCCTTCAATCAGAGACTCAAGGTCCTCGTCTGTGCTCTCCTCCATGGTTGTCTCTTCACCATCCAACACACTAATACTGATAGTGCCCGACACTAGAAATGCTGTTATGTTGTAACCAGGACAGGAAATACAGGTTTACCAGGGAGGGGAAGAGTGAAGAATGATGTGGTTTGACAAGTGCTTTTCTCTTTCAGTATTGGTTCCCTGCACTCACTAGTCAATACATGTGGAGTTACAATGGAGGAATTGAGTAGGCAGGTATGTGAGCAATAATGTATGTCAGATCACACACCTGCTTTGTCATCAATAATGTTGTATTGTTTCTAAACAGACCCAAGGAAAGTTCTCATTTTCCAAAACAGAACTTTTCTGTTATGTCTACTGACTCCATAAACTTTTTTAGATGAATAAAAACAAAACAAAACAAAAAAAAACACTTCAGAGAGAGCAAGCTTGCTTACAGTAAGCTTCTGTTTTGGAGCTGTTTGATATGTCATGGAATGCGACTGAGGACATGCTGAAGTAGTAAAACACTCGAGGCCTTGTGTTATCGTGAATAACACCACATCTGTGATTTCATCGCAGGCACGAGCTGTATATCTTCTCAGCTGCAATTCTGTTCATGAAAACAACCTCGAGTGTTCTACTGCTTTCATACAATAGTTTGTTAGGTATGGAGAAAAGTAAAGCAAATATGTTTCAAATGTTTATTTTTAATACTGGCCATTTCTTCTGCAACAAGTGGCTTGTTGCTATGCAACAAGGTAGGCCTATTGTGGAAGGGCTCTCAACCGATGTTCAGCAGAATGATTCATATTTGGTCAATAACCCATGTTGTAATCAGATGTAACAGCATGACCAAAACGCTTGTTAAACAGTCAGATGGTTGACACGAGGCCCAGCCAAACACTTCTGATCTGGAAGACAGTTTACCAAACAGGTTTTTTCTTCCACTTGTGCTGAGGTCATGGCTTAAACCATTAAATTGTATTATGCTCTGCATATTTTCCTGGTTATCTGTACTTGTAAGGGGGGAAAAAAACCTAAAGCTGTCTATTGCACCTTCAACCAATGGAAAGATATGTATATATCCCAAACATTAAATCATTCAAATGGTTCCAGTCAGTTTTGGCAAAATGGTAAGCCATGCATCCTTATAATGTGAACATTTTTCCTGTAAACAGCCAACACCCAGATATGTATTATGTGTTTTTAAGTTTTATTAATGGCCAAAAAGACAATACTGGAATTCAGAATATATCTGAATTCACACTGTACAGTATATCGACTACAGTCATTTCAATGCAAAAAGTCTACCACAATCACTTTGCATTTCCTTCACTGACCACTAGATGTCAACTGAATTCTGGTGCTGGAATAAGTAGCAAGCACCCTGAGATGACATGGCCATTTAAAAACACATGTAGAAAAATGCTTTCAGCAAGATCATTTATTAGGCGGTTTCCACAGTCCCTAAAATTCAAATACAGCAGCATTTTCATAAAGAATTATTAGCTCCATAATGCAGCAACAATGCAAATACAACCAGAGCTGGTCATAAAGCTCTGTCTTCATGTTGGAGAAGCTGAATCCTAGCTGATCCTCATTTGTTTACTAAAGCATGAAAAGTCTTTAATGTCTGCAATGAGAGATGACCTTTTTCCCCTGCTGTTCAGTTTTCCCATTGTGTTACCTGCAAACTTTTCATGATATTATCTTTCTAAATTCTTTTAGTCTGCAAGCACTTCAGTCTGCTCACCATGTGCTCCACTTCCATATCTGACAGATCCATTACTCAAGTGAATATGAGTTTATGAGTATATTATTAATAATTCCTAGAAAGAGATTCATTTAGAAGCTGCACGGATTAATTGAGTTTCGAGAAAAATGCCGTTTAAAACTCCACATCCGCTTATTATTCTACCCCTATAGAATGTACATAATATAATATTTAACCAATGGGTCCTGAACTAATCCAAAACTAAGCCAAAACACATCAAAATGTATCCTCATACTTAATACAAAACACTCCAACTGTAAAATATCAAAATAAATAAATAAATCAATAAAATACAGTATTTTTACCTATTTAATCCCCAGTATAAAGGGCATTGCTAACCATGAGTCCACCAACACACTATTACCTCTTTGTTTTCTCCCTGATCAGTCTAGGTCTTTGGAAATTCTGTACTGTTCATGAACTATTTACCAAAGGTCCTAGACCTAGAGCAGTTCCAGTGTGAGTGTCAGCCTTAACTACACCAGAATGAGCATATTTTGCAAAATACTTCAGCAAAGAACACAAACACTATATCAGACAAGTTACTTACAGATTTACTGTAAAACATCAATCCATTCATTTTTCATACTGCTTATCCTACACAGGAGCTTGGAGCCCCCCACCTTACCATAATCAAATAAAATTTTTAAAAAAATATTATTTATTCTTTTTTAAAGACATATTAAATGTCGCATATACTGTCCATCCCTGCATTCATGGCAGTATTATTAACAGCCAAATGTCCAAATCTCTCATCTGGTGTTGCAGGAAAGAATGCTGTGTGTCAGGTTTTGGGACTAGGCTATATTGCATCAGGCCCTGGAAGCATGTCCTTGGAGTGAAAATTAGGTAGAAAAAATATGAGACTAACTTACTGAATGTGGCAGGTAAGGCTGCTCTGGAAGGAAAAAAAAACCTTCAGAAAGGAAATCACATTTTTATGAGCTGCCAGCTGTGTTTGGGAGCAGATATTTTATGCAGTAATTCATAGTAATTTTAGTGCTGAAATATAACTTGAACGTGTCTCACTTTAGCAGAGTTATAGCAATTATAGAGCCTAACTGTATGTCCAGCACAGTTGTTGACATCCCTGCTCAAACAAAGCTGATCCAACATGCTTAGTTCAGCAGGTTTAATAGGTGCTGAATCAGACAAATTACAGAACTGTGCTGGACTCACAACCATTCATGTTCTGTGTACAACGGTAACACAAAACTGATATTATAATAACAGGGGTAGATAAATCAGTAGCCTGGGCTGTTAGTTTTTAAAATGTAGTTTCCCACCAGATGAATTGGAATACCTTTATTGTCACTGTACAAGTGCAAGTAGGTGTGAAGTTTTCCATCAAGCTGATGCATACATTATATTAAAAGATTTTAGAAAAACATATATGTATATATGATAAAATGTACAGACTTTCAGCTGTTTGAAATGAACAAATCAAACAAAAGCAATTGAAATAGTTCAACACAATGAATGCTTCAAGTGGTTTCCCCAAATTCAACTGAAAATGCAACTTATAAGGATTTCTCCAGTTTTAAAATTATTCAACCTCCTGAATAGAATCCCTCACAACAGCACAAATATGCAAAACAGGTGTTGTCTCAAGCACACCTGATGCAACTAATCAAGGGCTTCATTAGTTGCACCAGGTGTGCTTGAGCTGAATGCGTGTGCGATTGTGCCCTGTGATGGGTCAGCACCGCGTCCAGGGTGTCCCACACCTTGTGCCCCATGACCCTGTGTAGGATCAGTGGTACAGAAAATGGAAGGATGGATGGACGGATTAGTTACTGTGTGATAAAGTGTTCAATCCAAATGATCCATTTCATATCAACTGGATCACTTGGACTACTTTGCTATTTTATTTAGTTATCATTAGTTATGTAAAAATGGTTAGAAATATTAGTCTTAATAATAAGAATAATAACAACAAATAATATTCTTATTATTTGCTACAACATTAAAATACATTCAAATCAAAGTTACATAGTGATATACATATAGATTATACTTTAATTAATTTATTTATTATTATTTTTTGCTACTACCGTTGCTTTTTTAGAATTTGGAAGAGGGTGTGGGATTGGGAGGAAACTCGGTAGTGTGTCATTACGGCATTACGGTAGTGTGTGTGTGTGTGTGTGTGTGTGTGTGTTTGAGAGAGAGAGAGCGCGCGCGCGCGAGAGAGAGCGCGAGCTAGCTAGCTAGCTAGCTCTATATTGATGCTTTGGCTATATTGTATGTAAACAATCATGCCAATAAAGTACTTTGAATTTAATTGAATTGAGAGAGAGAGAGAAGGGTGGTGTTATACTACAGTATATACGGCGGCTAACTCGCAGTGCTGTGTGTGTGTGTGTGTGTGTGTGTGCGCGTGCGTGTTTGATTCAGCATTGGCTGTCATGCAGGTGGAATTTGCGTCTCGCGATGGAGGCCAAACTGACCCACTGAGTTCATCAGATTCGGAGGATTAGTGATTTCACATCAGATTCCAGACGGAACAAAGTCTCCACTCGCTATTAATCCGATCTAATGGAGCTGTCATAGTGACATATGATGCGACACTGGAAAGGGTCTTGCTGCCGCGCACCTGAGGATAGACATTATTTTGGAAAAATAAACAACAGTATTTTTTTTTTCTTTAAATAAGCTCAGACCTTTTTTTTCCACTGCGCTGCGTCATTCCTACCTTTCCCCCCCCCCTGTGAACAGCGCAACGCCAGTCATGTTGACTTCTCGAGTCTCATTCATGTATTCTGTAGATGTATAAGGCAGAAACTGAATGGCCAGTGCGAATGGTACAGTAGCTGTAGCTGACTGCAGTTTCCTTGAATCCGGTCTAAAAGCAGCCTGCCACAACCAGCTCGACACGACAGCACGAATTTAGAAATCGCAGTGAAAGTAGCTCTTTTTTTTTTTTTTTGAAGACGACATCATGGAAGAAGTTAGTGGCAGTGAATGTGTGCCTGACCTGAAAGAGTTGGAGGTGAAGTTGGGGAGGAAGACGCCGGAAGGTTTGCTCAGGTGGATGCGGCAGGACGCAGCGCAACGCGGCGAGCAGAGCAAAGTGATCCGGCAGGAGAGCGCAGACAGTGGGGAGCATACACTGGATGAGAAGATCAGGAAGCTCAAAGTCGAGATGGTAAGACTACTATCTGGTAGTGATTAGGGTAGTATGTGTCTACAGGGTGAGTGAACCAGCTTGTAACAGCCCATCTTCTTTGCGTCCTCATGCGTAAAGATGCGTTTGCAAGCTTCATAATACTGTATAATGTTCAATAAAGTGTCTGGGTACAACAAAAATCCTGCATACTTGCTATCAAAAAGTTGTTTGTTTGTTTTTTGTATTAAACTGTATGTGCTTTCTCATGAAATAGGACAAATTTACATTTGGTTCATTCGCTTTGCAGGTTATACTACATATTATAAAAAGTGGTGAAATATCAGTTCACACCAACTTACAAAAAAGAACACAAATAAGTGAATTCGCTCTATTTGACATTGCGTCCATGACTTATTTCATTCATACCTGCAGGCAAGAACATACCCAAACATGAGAGATGATATACTGTCCCCTAAAATTATACACTTCTAGGCAAAAAAAAAAAAAAAGGGGCCAAGCGCAGAAAGAGCCCAAGCGAAAATATTAAGCTTTTTATGGTTTTAACAATAAATCATTGGTCCGAAAATTAGTAAGAGCGAAACAAATGCACTCCTGAGACCTCCTGTGCCACCGTTTGCTCATTTACTTTTGCTGCAGTGAAGTGTTTGGTGGGGGGAGAAAGCTAGAAACAGCGAAATTATGCAGTCTTATATAGACTTATAGACTTATATAGTCTTCTTTTACGCAAAGGTAAACTCGTCATAATTATTCAGATGTTTGATGTAAAATTCAAACTAACACATGGCCAGATGTACAAAATTAAAATAAAGTAAAAAATACAATGCATTTTAAAAAAGCAACTGTTTACCCAAGTTTACCCAAAAGGCTTAAACATTGCAAGAAATCAAAGGAAAATGCTATCCCATACACATTTACTTTACTTATGTGTTTAATTCTTGCTAATTTCCTCACCAATTATGTGTTGTTAAGACAACATTTAAAACTTAATATTTTGCCACTTAAGGCAAAACTTTTGCCTTAAGTGTGAATTGGTGTAAATTAGTCGTTTCAAATATTATTTTTTGTCTCCGCTACCAGTACGACCCATTAACAATAGATCCATTGCTATACAGCACCCAGAACACAAGGGTTAAATGTGCACTGTGTTGTTATTCAGATCTTGTCACCAACCCTATATCTATTCATCAGTGGAACAAGACCATTGTAAAACCACCGCTGGTTGGATGTGTGGATGGCCGACCAATCTCAATCATATGTGTGTGGCAAATGGTACAAGTCCAAACACCAAAAGAGACATGGGGGTCCAAGTGGAACCCCAGGTAACAAAGACTGTCTGGCAGAGTAGTAGGGATAGGGGCAATAACCTGTCAGGGGGCCCAAAATTTCTGCTAGCATCCTTGGTTTGGAGCGGACTAGCATTAGCAACAGGGATTCTACACATTAGTGAAGTGTTCTTGTTGAATATGCACATTGGAGTACAGCTTCCATTTGCTTGAATCATCACAAGGACTCAAGGTTGCCATGCAACAACAGATCCTTTAGAACTGGTTGTGTTGTGATGTTTCTCTGCAACAGTGTGTGTGTGTGTGTGTGTGTGTGTGTGTGTGAGACACTTTGATACCCCAAGTATAGTATTACTAGTCAGGAATCACTTATAGTAGTGACATCTGATTTTTTTTTTTACAGCTCTGCTCTGGTACATATGATTCTCACTCATACTCAGTGGAACATATGGCTTTGCACTCCAACCTATTGGATTAAAAATGAAACAGTAATGAAATGGATACTATAATATTAAATTTCAGGATATGTACATCCATATCAGAATTTTTTATACCTCGCCTACCCATTAAAATTAGGGTGGTGTCCTAACAAAGGGTGTTAGTCGACAACATACACACTCACAGCATCTATGAAAAATGCATCCGTGGACTGATTTTACAAACGTATCAGATCAGATCTGCAGCATTTCAGGCCAATGTTTGTTCAATAGCAATACTTATTGTCAGTCCCAGTGAATCCCTGCTTCACATAAAACTCTAACTAATAACTGCTCAGTTGTGGTTTTTTTGGGCCAGATGAATGTCATTGTATTAATAGTTGAAGAGTTGATTTAGAGTTGATTTTAGAGTCTGGAGTCTGTTGTTCTTGGCTCATAAACCTGAAATCCGAAGAGGTGTCAATGGAAGTGAATTAGAATCAATTAGAGAGAGAGTCAAATCATTATCCATCAATTTTCTGTACTGCTTATCCTACATAGGGTCATGGGAAGCCTGGAGCATATCCCAGGGGACTAGGGATACAAGGTGGGGGACACCCTGTATGGGGTGCCAACCCGATGCAGGGCACAATCGCACACACTACGGACAATTTAGAAATGCCAAGCAGCCTACAATGTATGTCTTTGGACTGGGAGAGGAAACTGGAGTAAACCCCCGAAGCACGGGGAGAACAGGCAAACTCTGCACACACAGAGGGTGTAGGTGAGAATTGAAACCCCGACCCTGGAGGTTCAAGGCAACGGTGCTAACCACTGGGCCACCATAGTCAAAACATTATGTGTATGAAAAATGTTGGGTATACTGTTACAAACAAGAACACAATGATTAATTATTAAAATATCTTTTCAGTCCTGAATAAAAACTACTAAATATTATGAACAAGGACACTTCATGTAGGCAAGAGATGACTAACATAAAGAGGAAAAAACACCACCATAATCTTTAAAGGTTTGACCACAGTATAACTTAATGCATGGGTTACAGTTTCCTAAAACCTGTGTAAGCAGCCTGTAATGTTCTTGGACAAAGTCTAAGATGAGATGAGATTAGCCTATACCAGAGTGATGGAAAAAGGAAGGGTGGAGAAATTGAACTGCTCTTTATTCAGAGCACCTCATTTGTGAAAGATTGTGGAATGAACATTTAGGCTGTGACTGCATAAAGGCTTGAGCTTTTTTTTTTTCTGACACGAAATGTATTACCAAAATGGTATGAAACATTTTCATATAAATGAAACATACGAATATCACCAATCAATCATCTAGCTAATTTCTAAAGCAGTTAGATGTTTTCTGTTTTTTTGTTAAGTCTAAAAATCACTTAAGGTGAGCTATATGATCCTGATATGTGCATTTTCTTTATGTGGGCTGCTTTCTTCACCATCTTATATATAACAGCTCAAATTCCACAGACCAGTCCACCCACATTCCCAAAAAAAACATAAAAGTACTTATTATTGTTCCGCGCCAATGTAACAAAGCTCTAAACATGTTACAAAGCTGTAGATACGACACCTGACCTACATATATTTGTCCTTAAAATACCACTTTGGAAATAGGAGAACTGGCAATGTATAATTGCCATATAATCAAACCAGATTCAGAATCTTAAGGGACCTGTTTGTGTAAAATTGGTTTAAATGTGAAATGTACAGCATGGGAAAAATACCAAGAAGATATAATCTGGACATTTTAAATTTGTGTATACATGCATCCTATTTGGAAAAAGGAGAGAATGTTTGAAATATAGACTACTATTTTCCATGAACTAGTCAAATGATCCATCACATTCTCAAATTCCACAGGCAAATGACTGAAATAATTCAAAGCCATTGAGAAAATAAGACCTAGATGTTACCATAAGTCTCTTGATTGAGTGGGAAAGCTGTCAGGAGTCAGTGGAAAGCCATTATAAGTACTGCCTCTGTCAGCCTTATTTCCGATTAGTCTGGACATCAGTATTGATTAGGCTGTTTGCAGATCAGGAGAATCCTGCCGCTCCAACCAGTTTGTTGTATTGAACAGCAAGTAATTCTGTGGTTTTAGGTCGGTAGTTCTCAATCCTAATCTTGAGGAACATAGGCTCTACAAATTGTGGTGTTTACCCTGTTTGGTCTTGACTCAGCTCATGAAGAGCTTGATAATTAGCTGACAATTTGAATTTTAACAGTACTCTTCCTCCTCATTGTATTCTCACCTCCTCTGATGCAGTTTCTCACCTCCCACTTATTAGCCTTGAGTAGTTAGAAAACATGAAAAAATGCTGAGCATAGCTGGGAATGGGAACTACGGTTTAATTCACAGGCAAAAAGGTAAGATAAGATCATCTGTAGGCTATTGCATATTCTACATTTTAAAAAAAAATAACAAGCAGATATGTACTATTATATGTAATAAATATGTACTATATAGATATGTACTATTATATGTAATAAAATACAGATATGTATTATTATTAGTAGTAGTAGTACTAGTAGTAGTAGTATTAGTATTGTTGTTGTTGTTATTAATAGTAGTAGTATGGGTTAGGGTTAGTATGAAGTGATGCGTGCATAAAGATTCACATTAAAACAGGGTCATAAAAAGTTAAAACCAAAGAACTGTCAACACAAAAGAGACAGATGGTTGTTGACCTGACCAAATCAGGAAATTAATATAAAAAAAAATACATATGCAGTTAAAAATACCATTAAGCACAATTTAACTAAAAAAGTTTCACATGTCTGAAATAGTTGGAAATTTGCCTGGAATTGAGCACAGGTATTAAGGACTCATGAGCACACAGTACCCGTGCACACTGTATTTAAACTGTATTTAAAAATTAAATTGTATTTAAAACAGTGATTTCATTAAAATGACCAGTGGCATCATGTGTTGTGATCAAATGAAAGCAAATTGTATCCTTTTGGTCACACTGGCAGAATGTTTGGTGTCAAAAGTGAACTATACACATGGAAAAGCAACTAATACCCAGTGTAAGATATGCCAGTGGATCAGTAATGCTTTGGGGCTGTTTTGAAGTTGGTGGTTTTGAAGATTGATGGCATCATGAATGTACCAGGATATTTCAGTCCAAAATGTGTTTGCCAGGAGTTTCAGGCTAGACCAAAGATGGAGCTTTTAAAAAGAAAGCCAAGCCAAGCACACTTGGTCAACACAGAAATCCAACATTTTTGCAACAACAATCTCAGCCTCCAAATTTGAATTGAAAAGGGAAGTTGATCTGTGAAAACCAAAAAATATTATGCATGGAGGAGTGGACCAAGAGCCATCTACAAGTGTTGTTAATCTCTTGTCATTTGTTTTTAGACAATTTACAATGCCTGGGATACCATATGGAAATATTTTCTCTTCTGAACAGAGCATCTATTGATGGCTGTTTGTGAGAATTTTGATAAATATATAAACTGCTGGCAGGGGCCCAATGGCTTAGTGGTTAGCATGTTTGCCTCGCATTGCTGGGGTTGTGGGTTCGAATCTCGCCAGCACCCTGTGCGATCGCATGCTTGCGTGATCTCCCCGTGCTTTGGGGCTCCCTCCGGGTACTCTGGTTTCAGTCCAAAAACATGTGCTGTAGGCTGATTGGCATTTCCAAATTGTCTGTAATGTGATTGTGCTCTGCGATGGGTTGGTATGGATGGATGGATGGATGGATGGACTGACCACACTGATAAGGACTATGGAGAAAACCAGTACCTTTTTTGCACAGTGTATTTACACACTCAATGTCAAGAGCAGCTTATATTTGATCAGTCCTCCTCCTCTCAAAGGGGTGCTTGATCGCAATTGATGTTAGATTATCTTCTTATTAGTCCTAAGCAGTGGTGAGCTAGCTGTCAGTGACTCTGACCTCATGCAGTGTGGTTATGACACCCGGCTCTGCTGCAGTGTGTGACCGCAGTGTGTTCACCTCCCGTCCCTACCCAGGTAGAGGCAAGGCCAAAATTTAGGATAGAAGTAGCCTAGTGAAGCTACATGTAAACAAATTTGATCCTACTACATGTGAAGAATGTGATGTTAGAGTGTCTGCTTTTACTCAGAACTAGTAGATGTAGTGAGGTTGTAATGTTTACCTTTCATTGTTTAACAAAGGACATAAAACCTACAACTCCGCTGGATAAATGAGTTACCACAAGGACATTGTTTTGAACACCTGTGCACCGGGTGACACACATGACAGTAAGTCATCCATAAATGCAAGTGTTGCATAAACTCATTTTCTCTGCTCATTCCACTCTCCCTGTCCTTTTCTCTCTGTATCTCTGCTGCACAGATGGAAAACACAGGGGACGGTGTGCTAACAGATGGAAGCAATGACTCTAGCTAGATAGGGGCAATGAGAAGTGCTAAGTAATTGTATGGAGGACAGAGAAGCACTGAAGGACAGTATGAGCAATGTGGTACAGGTTCAGTGAAAGAAGTCCTGTCTTTCATAATTAAATGTGTCATTATGTCTGTGTTCAGCAATAGACGTTGAGAAAAACAGTGTATGCAGGGGTATGCAGGGTTTGATGTCTAGCCATGCAGTCTATGATGACTGCAGTTTGACATTGGGCTGCCTGTGACGTCAACACAGACTGAGGCTGTGTTTGCAAATAGTCTGCACTATTTGGACAAAATGGCATTAGATTTTTTTTTTTTTTTTACCTTGACCTGCTTCCTGACATACAGTGGTGCTTGAAAGTTTGTGAACCCTTTAGAATTGTCTATATTTCTGCATAAATATGACCTAAAACAGTAGACAATGAGATCCCAATTAAACAAATGAGACAAAAATAATACACTTGGTCATTTGTTTATTGAGGAAAATGATCCAATATTACATATCTGTGAGTGACAAAAGTAGGTAAACCTTTGCTTCTAGTATCTGGTGTGACCCCCTTGTGGAGGAATAACTGCAATTAAATGTTTCCCGTGACTGTTGATCAGTCCTGCACATCGGCTTGGAGGAATTTTAGCCCATTCCTCAGTACAGAACAGCTTCAACTGCAGGATGTTTGTGGGTTTCATCACATGAACTGCTTGCTTCAGGTCCTTCCACAACATTTCTTTTGGATTAAGGTCAGGACTTTGACTTGGCCGTTCCAAAATATTAACTTTATTCTTCTTTAACCAGGGGCGTAACCTGGTCTGGGCATTCGGGGCCGTAGCGCCGAAGATTTTTTCTTTAGCCCCGGATAATTCTCCACTTGGAGCGGTTTGTCACTATGTTAGAAAAGGAAGACAGCCTATAATTTTATATCTTCAGTGAACAGAGGCGAGACCAATCAGACAGGGTTTACAGGAAAATACGTGGAAACACTCTCAATTCTGACAGCTCTCAATTCTGCTAAATGCTAGCTCATAGTCAGTGTGAGGAAACATGGATATACGCCGATTTTTTTTTAAAGTAGTAAATGGATTGAAACTGAAACACTAACATCCTGTCATGCTGAGTAGGAAAACAAGGTGTGTAAATGTGAATATGTATAGGTTACGTGAATATGATATGAGTACAGCATAAGGAAAAATAACGTACTCTGAATGGCACTGTAGCAGCTAAACCCATACAGTGATAGATTAGTTGTGCCTCCCCTTGGCTAGTGACACCAAACTAGCCTAGTCTCATGTTAGATAGCCAGAAAGTTTGACATTTTATCGGTCTGGTAGTCCTGCAAACAGTGATAACACCCGAGGCAAGTTTTATGATAAATCCATCTTTTTGTCCAATTTTCACATTTTTAAACAATTATCCCCGACAAGTAAGGAACAAAAAAGGAGAACAGTACATATAGAAGTACGATTTAAAAAGGTTTTTTGATGGAGAAAAATCTGGGCTCAGCCCTGGATGATTAACAGTCCAGCTAACACCCTTGTCTTTAACCATTCTTTAGTAGAATGACTTGTATGCTTAGGGTTGTTGACTTGCTGCATGACCTACTTTCTCTTGAGATTCAGTTCATAGACAGATGTCCTGACATTTTTCTTTAGATTTCACTGGAATAATTCAGAATTCATTGTTCCATCAATGATGGCAAACCGTCCTAATGATGCACCAAAACAGGCCCAAACCATGATATCACTGATACCACTGCCATGTTTCACAGATAGGATAAGGTTCTTATGCTGGACTGCAGTGTTTTTCTTTCTCCAAATATAACGCTTCTCATTTAAAGCAAAAATTTCTATTTTGGTCTCATCCATCCACAAAACATTTTCCCAATAGCCTTCTGGCTTGTCTGTGATCCTTAGCAAATGCAGACAGGCAGCAGTGTTCTTTTTGGAGAGCAGTGACTTTCTCCTTCCATTCCTGCCATGCACATCAATGTTGTTCAGTGTTCTCCTGATGGTGGACTCATGAACATTAACATTAGCCAATGTGAGAGAGGCCTTTAGTTGCTTAGACGCTACCCTGGCTCTTTTTTTGTCCTCCCGGACAATTACATGTCTTGCTCTTGTAGCGATCTTTATTGGTCAACCACTGCTGGGGAGGGTAACAATGGTCTTGACTGACTATGGATTGGTGGAGTCCAAATTCATTACAGATGGTTTTGTAACCTTTTCCAGCTTGATGAGCATCAACAACTCCTTTTCCTGAGGTCCTCAGAAATCACCTTTGCTCATGCCATGATACACTTCCGCAAACATGTGTTGTGAAGATCAAACTTTGATATATTCCTGTTCTGTAAATAAAACCGGGCGCTCACTCACACATTGTCACATTGTCATCCCATTGATTGAAAACACCTTAACTGCTAATCTTCGAGGGTCACATACTTTTGCCATTCACAGATATGTAATATTGGATCATTTTCCTCAATAAATAAATGACTAAGTATAATATTTTTTGTCTCATTTATTTAATTGTTTTCCGGTTGTCTTCTTTTAGGACGTGTGTGAAAAATTGATGATGTTTTAGGTCATATTTATGCAGAAATATAGAAAATTCTAAAGGGCTAACAAACTTTCAAGCACCACTGTACTTTCCGGCCAGGAAACACAAAACAAAATCCATATAAGAAGATTTGATAAGAAGCTGATGAAGAATAAAGACACCAGTTACCCTAAAAAAAAATACATGCGCACACTTGACCCTGGCCTGAGGTGTGATACTTAACAGAGCAGAATGCTCCAGCAGGAAAAATGAGAATTCCAGGGATTAGAGCTGAATCCATAATGGAAAAATGGGAACTGTCTGGCTGTGAAAGTGAAGATCCTTCACCTCCTGCTTGCTTCAGACATAACGGTATGTTGTCTCACTGTCTCATGACAGTGACTGAAAAGGGTCTGCAAAGGATGATGGACTAATAACCTTAGACTAGAACTAATACCCATATTTATTTTACATACTGATAAAATGTACTGTGCATACAATCATTTATATCTCACCAGTGTTGAACCACAATTAGGGAGGACTTCAGGGCTTCACGGCTTAGACAGAATATTCCTAGACATTACTCATGTATGTAGTTTAACACGTATGGGTTTACAATATGCATTGCAGGCAGGGAGAGTTGGGGAAGGGGAACTTAACCACATCAGTGCTGAGCCAGGAAGAAAAGTGAATTTATGAGCAGCTCGATTTGCCTGAGACTGAGGCGTAGAGCCAAACTGATCCAAGCCCAAACCCTCAGAGAAGAATCCAGCCATCAGAGCCCACCTCATACACATCCACTTCTACTGCCATTTCTCTTTCTTTCTCTCTCTCTGTCTTTAGTTGTCCCTTGCTTTCTGCACATTACTCATCTCTTTACATTGCATTATATTACGTTTATTCATTTGGCAAATGCTTTCATGGATTGTGACGAAATAAGGGCTTTGTTCAAGGACCCAACAGTGGCTCTCTTGGAATTTGAGTTACTACTTCCTGTCGCTTTCTCTACCTAGTTTTCACCTCTACTTGCAAAATGCCATGTTCCCCAGGCTTACTTTGTGTGTATACAAAAGCTCAAGCGCAAACAAAAGTAGCATGAAGAATTAAATCATCACCTTAATCCCTTCAGAACTGGTTTGGTGTTTTGCACATTACCAGTACTGGCATGAAGGATTTCCTAATTTGTTCCCTGATTCAAGCAGACTTTTAACTGTAAAGTTTCCTCTTTATTAATTGACCTTTTACTGTCGTGAGGATTTCGGGATTATATCTGTCAGTAGGTATCTGTGTAAATGTAAACGCCTATCATAAGCTAACTCAAGCAATGGAGCTCATTAAATTCAAAATGCTAAGTGGTAAGAATATTCAGTGGTGGTTTGGGAATCGAGTTTCACAGTCTATGAATCTGAGGTACTGGACTCCCTTTATGTCCCCCTTTCTTTTTGCAGTTTCCTTCTATTTTCTGCAAAATACCATACCATTTCTCTCTTTTTGAATTCTCGCTCTCTCTAACACACACACACACACACACACACACAAACACAAACAAACACAAACAAACACAAACAAACAAAGAGAGAGCGAGAGAGAGTGAGTCAGCTTTCTATCTTCTTTGGAGAGTCCCCTCAGAAACTTTTGAAACAGCAAGCCCAATTCATTTGTACTATACACCAAAGACATTTGGTTTGAGATCAAAAGATGGACATGAGAAGAAAGTTTATGATTTCATCTTTTATTTCCTGTTTTTAGATCTAAATGTGTTAAACAACATAAAACATAGAACCTTTTGTATAAGACCACCCAATGTTTAGGTGAGTAACAATTATAGGTAGTATAGGAACAGATAAGTTATAGATTAGTATTTATAGGTAGGATACAGTAGGAACAGATAAGTCTTGAAGTAAATTAAAGTAAATAAGACTTAATATTCGGTTGCATATCCCTTGCTTACAATAACTGCAGAAATCCTGTGACTCATTGACATCACTAAATTGTTGGTTTCTTCTTTTGTGATGCCTTACCAGGCTTATACCGCAGACTCTTTCGTTTGTTGTTTGTTTCGGGGGGTTTCTACCTTCAGTCTCTTTTTCAAGAAGTGAAATGTGTGCTCAATTGGGTTAAAGTCTGGTGATTTACTTGGCCAGTCTAAAACCTTCCACTTTAAACTCTCCCACAAAATGTTCCTGTAAACTTCTGAATTCATTCTGCTGCTACCATCATGAGTTACATCATCAATAAAGATTAGTGAGCCTGTTCCAGATGTAGCCATGCAAGTCCAAGCCATGACACTACCTCCACCATGTTTCACAGATGAGCTTTATGTTTGGGATCATGAGCAGATCCATGCTTTACACATTTGGCCTTTCCATCACTTTGGTCGAGGTTAAACTTGGTTCCAGAACTTCTGTGGCTCATCTCTGTATTTCTTTGCAAATTTCAATATGGCTTTCCGATTCTGACTGCTGTGGTTTGCATCTTGTTGTATATGGCCTCTGTATTTCTTCTTTGAATGGTTGATTGTGATACCTTCACCCCTGCCCTGTGGAGGCTGTTGGTGATGTAACTGACTGTTGTTTTTGGCTTTTTCTTCACAGCTCTAGCAATGTTCCTGTCATCAGCTGTGGTTGTGTTCCTTGGCTGACCCATTCGGTGTCTGTTGCTCAGTACACCAGCGGTTTCTTTCTTTTTCAGGACATTACAAATTGTTGTATTGGCTATGCCCAATGTTTGTGCAATGCCTCTGATTGATTTCCCCTCTTTTCTCAGCTTCAAAAAGGCTTGATTTTCTCCCATAGACAGCTCTCTGATCTTCACGTTCGCTTATCCTTTTAAACAAATGCAGTCTTCACAGGTGATACTGAAGGCTAAAACCTAGAGTAGATGTTCAGAGATTGTTTAAACAAGCAATCTAACAGGACACACCTGGGTAAAAAGAAACACTTGTCAGTCACATGTTCCAATATTCTTGCTTGCCTACAAACTGGGTGGTCTGATTCGAAATGTCATTTAACACATCTACATAGAAATACCAGGAAATGAAAGCTGAAATTCTAAAACATTCTCATATTCATCGTTTGATCTCAAACCCAGATATCGTCAGTCTACAGAAAAACAATTGAATTGGACTTCCTGTTCCAATAGTTTCAGAGAGGACTGTATCTAATGCTATACCTATCCCACCTCTAACCCACCTTAATCATAACATTAGTAACCAGAAGGAAATATTTGGTTATTTTAGTTTTTCAAATTAAAGCTTTAAAAACAGTGTATTATTGTGAGGGCATTTGATACTATCCTATCATTATGAGGACATTTGGTCCTTTTGGCCATAAATATGGCTTAATATGTGTACACACACATACACACACACAGACACACACACACACACATTTATTTTTGGTGGGCCTCTCTCTCTGTCTTTTTTACTGTAATTAGGAAGGCTGATGTCAGCAGTAAATAATGCATTTACAAACCGTTTAAGGCTAAGTTTTCTGCATTGTATGTGTCTCCAAGGTCTTTCCTTTCTCTACTGATTTATTTTTGGATTTATTTTAACTAGCTAACATCAGGCTACAGTTCTTAGTTTCACTGTTCCCAGTACATGTATAAAACACATATAATGTTGCAACAGGACAAAGAAACAGATGCTGCTGCACATAAAGGTATGTATTTCATACTTCATTGTGCTTGTCTATATTTCCAGCTACCTGTATGGTAAAATGACACTATGGTTCAGAGATTCTATATGAGCTAAAACAGCCTGGAGATCAGTGGGGAGCAGCTGAAGTTCATTAGGTTTCAGGGAAAAGACAAAGCACAAAAGGGATGGTTAGTATTCTCCTTATAGACTAGGCTATTTATATTACATAAGCTTATGTTGAGTGCTGCTGGCAGGCAGAGTAGATAACATTACATCAGAAATCATCTTTAAAGTTGCTGTATGTAGGATGTGGACATTTAGTGGTTAGAAGCTCTTTGAGATAGAAAAATACTACAGGTGCATCTAAAAAAATTAGAATATCGTGGAAAAGTTCATTTTTTAATTAAAAAAGTGGAACTTTCATATATTCTAGATTCATTACACATATAGTAAAATATTTTTTTGTTTTAATCTTGATGATTATGGCTTACAGCTCATGGAAATCAAAAATCCAGTATCTCAAAATAATAGAATAAAGAATTTATAACACAGAAATGTCGACCTTCTGAAAAGTATGTTAATTTATGCACTCAGTACTCGGTCTGAGCTTTAATCCTTTTGCATGAATTACTGCATCAATGCGGCGTGGCACGGAGGCAATCAGCCTGTGGCACTGCTGAGGTGTTTGTTATGGAATCCCAGGTTGCTTTGATAGCGGCCTTCAGCTCGTCTGTATTGTTGGGTCTGGTGCCTCTCATAGATTCTCTATGGGGT
>JANDJT010000012.1:9218614-9238034 GCA_024331685.1 Stegophilus panzeri
AAGGCTTGAAATATTTCACTTTATGTGTAATGAATCTAGAATATATGAAAGTTCCACTTTTTGAATTAAATTATGGGAAAAAAAATTAACTTTTCCACTAATTTTTTTAGATGAATCCGTATTAGAAGCTAATTGTAAAAGTCTTTCTGCTCAACTGCATGGATTAATTTGTGAGTGGCAAGTCAATACACATTTGGACTATACAAAGCCATATGCCAAACTGCATACTATGAGCTAAATAGTATTTCTAAACAGTAAGCAGTTTTGGTTGTGATCCATATATAATAGAGTCAAGTGTATATCTTTGTCTCTTCAGCTGTAACAACTTTATTATGCTCACCAACATGGCTGTTACATTTAAACTCTCTCAACTTCAACAACAGTTTGTTTGTAGCTGGCATTATTAGTACTCACTGTACTGTATGAGCGGTATTCTGGTCAGTCAGTGTCCTGTTTGTGCATTGTCACACTGATCTCCGACACACAGTGTACCCGAAACAATACATTTGACACAAATCTGCCAAATATGTGTATAATAATCCAGCACTAATTCCACAAACATGTCTGACACCACTCTTCTGCCTCGGTATCTCCAACCCCAATTCCAAAAAAGTTGGGATGCTGTGTAAAATGTAAATAAATGTAAACAAAAACAGGATGCAATGATTGGCAAATCTCATAAACTGATATGTTATTCATAATAGAACATGGAAAACATATCAAATGTTTAAACTGAGGAAATGTACCATTTTAAGAAAAAAATAAGGTCACTTTGAATTTGATGGCCGCAACATGTCTCAAAAAAAAGTTGGGACGGGGCAACAAAAGGCACGTCCCCCTTGTGAGTCACACTAGTAAAAGTTAGCCACGATTAATTTTGTTTACATCTACTGCACAGCTTTTGTATCATTATATGCTGCCAAGTGTCTGACTGGATCATGCAAACACCGTGTCATTCAATTATTATACACTATATGGCTAAAAGTTTGTTGACATCTGACCATCACACCTATACTCAGCAAAAAAAGAAATGTCCCTTTTTCAGGAGACTGTATTATAAAGATAATTTTGTAAAATCCAAATAAGCTTTAGAGATCTTTATTGGAAAGGGTTTAAACAATGTTTTTCATGCTTGTTCAATGAACCGTAAACAATTATTGCACATGCACTTGTGGAACAGTCCTTTAGACATGAACAGTTTACAGGCGCTAGGCGATTAAGGTCACAGTTACAATAACTTAGGACACTAAAGAGACCTTTCTACTGTTACTTTTGATATTGACTCCTACTTTGTTCAGGGACTCATTATTCCATTTCTGTTCATCAAATGTCTGTGAACTCGTTCAGTTTATGTCTCAGTTGTTGAATCTTTTTATGTTAATATAAATATTTACACATTTAGAAATTTGCTGGAAATACAAGCAGTTGAATGTGAGAAGACATTTCTTTTTTTTTTTGCTGAGTATATATGTGCTACTTCCCAAAAATTGTTGCTAAAAAGTTGGAAGCACACAATTGTCTAGAATGTCTTTATATGCTATAGCAGTACATGTTCCTTTCACTGGAACTAAGCAGCCCAAAACCTGTTCCAGCATGACAGTGCTCCTGTACACAAAGTGAGGTCCATGAAGACACGGTTTGCCAAGATTGGAGTGGAAGAACTCGAGTGTTCTTGACACTCAGCCCCACTGAACACTGTTGGGACGAACTGGAACCCTGACTGCACCCCAGACCTCCTTGCCTGACATCAGTGCCTAAACTCACTAATGCTCTCGTGGCTGAAAGATCACAAATCTCCACAGCCACGCTCCAAAATCTAGTGGAAAGTCTTCCCAGAAGAGTGGAGGTTATTACAACAGCAAAGGTGGAATAAGTTTGGAATGGGATGTTCAACAAGCACATATGAATGCGATGGTCAGGTGTCCACAAACTTTTGCATATATATTGTACTTGAATAATGTTGAATATTTTAATCATTTGAAAATGGAAACCTTAGGGACATATTCAGGCAATGCTTATTCTTGCTTTATCGAAAGTATCCCATATCTCATTGTATGTAATTAGTATTTTGTGTATCATGCTTTGTTCAACAAAAAAAAGATTATAACATGGGTTTACAAATGTTCGGAAGAGCAATCAATACTCGCCCTTTATCTCTTCATTGATTTGGCCTCGAGGGGGTTACATGAGTGGCTCAGTGTGAAATAAATGCTTTTATGCATATGGCAATATAGATTTATATGTCATAAAAGCTCTCCAACTGTTTAAGAACTGCCTAAAAAATACAGATTAGTTTCTTACTAAAATGCTTCATAATATATTCATAAGACAAACCTAGGGCCTTACATAGCCACACATAATGTGTTTCTATCGTTAAGTTTTAGAAATTGCTATTAACAGTGTATTATAAAGCATACTATTCTTATGTTTGCTATTTACTTAATTAAGAAAAGATGTCCAGTGTTGTAAAGTAGTGATGTGTCGTTCTCAAAAGATTCATTCATTTTGAACGAATCTTTAATATGACTCGAGAACGACGAGTTGTCTCAGAGAGTGATTAGTTCATTTTTGACCGCGCGTGCGCTGCAACATCCCCATAGGTTCTCTCACCTCTCACCTCTCGAGTCTTCGGGTTCGAGTCGCTCATTCTTCCGGTGACTGCCGCATAGGCAATGCACCATGCAGTACCGGAAACAGAAATTCAATTCAATTCAATTCAGTTTTATTTGAATATAGCTTTTAACAATGGACATTGTCTCAAAGCAGCTTTACAGAAATATATAAACACAGGATACAGATTTTAAGTGTGTGAATTTATCCCCATTGAGCAAGCCGGTGGTGACGGTGGTGAGGAAAAACTCCCTAAGACGATATGAGGAAGAAACCTTGAGAGGAACCAGACTCAGAAGGGAACCCATCCTCATCTGGGTAACAACGGATAGTGTGGAAGTAAAAGAAAGTTCCTTATGGTTTTAACATGAAGACTGTTTTGTTGAACTAGTCCACTGTTCACTAAATGATTAGTTCACGTCTTGAGTCTTCGGGTTCGAGTCGGTCGTTCATCACGTCACAGCCCCACTGCATTTAGCCTTTGCGGCGGTCACCAGAAGAACGAACGACTCGAACCCGAAGACTCGAGAGGTGAATGCTAAGCTATTAATTAATAATTTCTGTTTCTCATAATTCGGCCTTGGTTGCATTAGTCTATAGTTTATTTTATAGTTTATTAAGTACTAAATATGTTGGGGAATTCAACATGTAACATTTTAATTATATTCTACTGAAATGAACGAAATGACTCGAAAAAAGATTCGTTCATTTTGCTGAATGAGATTCAAAGATCCAAGTCAGTAAAGTGATCCGAACTTCCCATCAATACTGTAAAGAGGTTCAGTACAGAGAATTGATGTTGTCAGAGGGATCCATAAATTTCAAAAGCACTTACCATAATGACCTTCTAGCCTTCATCCGCGTAACAACCCAACTACAGATCTCACACTAGGATTAAGCATTGCTAATCCGAGTATACTGACTGGTGCAATCTCTCATTTACTGTAAAAAGATTTAGAGCAGTAGATTTCCTTTTTTATATTTAAGGAATAAAACATGACAGGGTGCGTGGTTAGTGGAATCAATTACAATGGGGTGTAATGTTGCCCATAATGAAGTATAGATTTTCTATAATAGCATGTCTCAAAGTGTTTTATTCCTTTTATACCAATTTATTAATGAACAACACATACTTTTAACTGTTGATGCTTACATTGTAGATGTGCAACATCTGAGACACAAGGTAGTTCCTCCTATCACTTACGTCATAACAGCTATAAACACTTCACACGTCCTCTAACTGGCCTCTTTTTTTTGTCTTGCTTGAATTTAATCAGACAAAAAAATGCAGCTTGCCATGTTACTGAGAAACTGCAAAGTGGAAAGCCCTCCTATCCTGAAGACTCAAGTGCTACAGAAAAATTATTGACCATTACAAAGCACTGGCACTGGAGAATGTTAAATAAACATCTTCTTACAGAAAGCTTCATATCAACGATTATAAAACACATTTTTACCATGTGTTAGTATGGAATCCATCATACAAGTCCCTGAACATTAGTAGTTACTATAGATATGCTAACATTATATTATTAAGAATACATTAATAGAAACTTGTGATTTAAATTGCAGACTGCACTACTGTCAGATTAGCTCTTAGCTCTGGCCTTGCTGACTTGCCGATTTGAGAATTCAAGGATGGGCAGCATTCCCCTGAATTATGTGTCGCATGAGTATCACCCATCATGTCTTACATTTAAATACATCTTTATTATGTCTCTGGTGATGTTAGGCTCATCTCCGGGCGGTGGATGTGAGAATCCTGCAACAACTCGTGGCACTGCACGAGGGAATCGAGGCAGCAAAGTGGCTTATGGAAGAGCGTGGCATGCTCACCAGCCACTGCAGCAGCCTGACGGGCAGTCAGTACAGCCTGGGAGGCAGCTGGAGCAGCCTACATGAGCCCCATGACAAGCTGGACAACATCTCCATTGGCAGCTACCTGGACACTCTGGCTGATGATCTGGATGAGTACTGCACCTCCAGCGGGGCTGAGTCTGTACTCTGCTCTGCACCTGTGTGCACAGACAACTCCAAATCCGCTCACGTGACACCCAATGGCCCTAAAGAGGACGTGAGACCTTCTAACCATGATGTGAGACCTTCCAACCATGACTCTAACCATGAAGAAACTAGTAAGAATAATGGAGCGAATACTAGAGTCCTGGATAGTGCTGTTAAACAAGACATAGAGTCCCCCAAGGCTCTTGCAGCTGAGAAGCTGGCGAAGACTCTGAGCCCTAAGGGTAAGATTTACAAGAATGGCAAGGTGGAGCTGGAAAGCTGCAAAATGAGTGGCAAAGTGCACTTGGAATACGATGCACACTGGCGCTGGGTGCACTCACAGGATGATGTGACATTTTTGTGAGAGTTTAAAAGATGCAGCCCAAGTTGGCTGTTTATATTTTGGACTTCAGAGCCTTATTGGACAGACTGATTTTACTCGGTTGATAAGAACATCCTTACGTACGTTTAAACTGACTCCGACCTTAAATGAATTCAGATATAGAGATATGATGTCAAAGATCCCAAGGGGCCAAAGCTTATAAAGCATGAACTTTATATTTATCTTTACAATCATTTATCTGTACAAATGTTATCTATTAAAAGTATTTTGCTCAGTGATTCCCAGCCCTGGTGTTAGAGTACCCTTACCCTGCACAATTTAGAGCTTTCCTCATTCTAACACTCCCACATTGACTCAGGAAGCACCTGTTAATTATCTGAGTAGTTGGAGGTGTGTTCGAGCAGGAAAACTAGCAAACATGCAGGGAAGGAAAACACCAGGACTAGAGCTGGGAATTGCTGGTGCAGTATTTTATATGTGACGGTGGAATCTGGTTTATCAGTAAGCTCTCCAGTTCCTTTAAATATTTCTTTGCAGAGATATGGTTGATAAACTCAAGCATTTTCTGTGTTAATATCAGTATTAATGATTAGATTTTTCTTGTTTGTAACTTGTGCAAGTTGACCAATACAAACAATGGCATTTAATTTAACGTGCTTTAGTTAAAATAGCTCAAGTTAACCTTCCTATTATGTTGGGAAAAAAGTTACATCCATTATGTTAGGGGTCAAAATGACTTCCACAGTTAAATACACACAAAAACAGCAAAGAACAGCTTAAAACAGTCAACTTTTATTATGGCTTGTCCAAGACAAACTATAGGAAGAAATATTTGCATATAAGTTCATGACCGGAAATGAGGAAAGTCAAAAAATTTCAAAGAGAATAAGAGAGCTTAACCAGTATTTCAGACATCTCAAATGTGGAAACGGGTCGAATTGACACATAACATAACAGGAGGGTTAAAGGTAAGTGATCACTATAAGTAAATTACAAATTCTTATTTTCATGTAAACTCCGACAGAGCCTGAAAGACATGAGATATGAATAGTAGATCAGCTCACAGTTATTGAGTATTTTAGAGAGGACCAAAGTTTATAGCTACAAAAACACAAGGCATCATAGTGATATTTTTCTATTTATTCTAAAGTTTAAAGTTAGATAAATATAATATAATCAATACAATGTGTCACTGTTTTTGTCACATTTGACACATTTGCAGTATAAAAGTAATGCACATTGATGTTTTTTTTTGTTGTTGTTGTTGTTTTTGCAATAGCACACTGTGGCAGACCCATGCTCAGATGATCAGGTTCGAGGGTGGAATATGCAAACAGAAAAGACAATGAAATCTACTTATTTTCGTGATAACTGTTTAATAATCGAAGTTAGGGACTAAAGGGAACTTTGGGGAAGTTCGAATAATCTAAAATGAAAGGTCTTTAACATTGATGTCTTGGTAATTCTGAAAGTAAAGACATCAACAAAAAGTCAGGATGACTTCTGTGTGAACATTAAGCACAGACTCTGCGCCTATGTGAAAATGCTTGTGCAATATGATTAAATATATAATCAGACACATTAAATATATATTTATATATATGTAATGAACTAATTCAGATAATTGTGGCCTGTTGATTTATGATGGATCGTGCTAAAGCATTTTGATCAACTCTTATGCAACCATGTAGTAGTATAAAGGCACATTAATGTAGTGAGGTCATCATGATTGTGAATGCAGGGAATTGAATGCATGAAAATGTGTGGGTTTGTGTATTTGAGAGGTCACACTTTGCTGTGGGTTCTGTATTAAAGAAATAGTAATAATAATAATAATAAAAAAAACACATGGAGTGAATTAATTAAGTGCAGTTTTTATATTAGTGTTAACCCATATTAGTGCCGCTTGATGTGGTTTTGCCTGTTTTACTTATGCAAAGAGAACTGCACTGCTGTAATAGTTTTATGTAATGAAGCTATAAATGCTATTTGACATTTGATGTGTTACCTAATAAACGGTGATGTCTGACCAAAGTTGACTAGTTAAAGAAGTTTGGGATTGTTAACATGGATGTCTGAAAAGCTGTGAAATTGTGTTCTCTGGTGTATTAAGGACACACGTTGGAGAGTTAATGTTCCCAATGCTCTCGGAGCAGCCCTCTTTCTCCCACACACCCACACTGAATGCTAATAATGGCTGTGATTCTAGGAACAGTTTCCATGACTACTGTTAGTGTGGGATGTGTATGTGTGTGTGCATGATTGTTCAGTGACCATCAAGATGCACAAGAGGCCGAGAGACAGAGGATGTGATGACATAAATAAGAGAAACGTAGAGGGTTGAGTTTTAAGGTAGAGAAGGTACATAAGTGAATGCCAGAAGAAGAAATTATATGAGTTGGATTGGATGAAAGGTGAGCTTTGGTTGCTAATAGTCCTCACACAGGGCACCAGTAAATGAAACTACATGTATGGGGTAAAACCAGTCAGAGTAGGTTATTTGGCCACTGACCGGGCTGATAAACACAGTCATTTTGTAGGTGGATCATCATGTAATCTGATGCTTCTGACTGCTCTTCTCACACACACACACACACACACACACACACACACACACACACACACACACACACAGCCCTATATTATAATTATGGGCCAGCAATACTGCCATTATGCATTACCCCACATTTAAACACATTAATCTACTTGTAAACTATAAACACGCAAAAAGTCTATATTTGTACTAGTTTATTGGATTAAATCAGCGGCCTGTGCTGAAATGGTGCAGCCTTCGTTTGCCTTGAAGTTTTGCAATTGTTCATCGAATGTGTCTCAGTGTGAAGAGAATATTAAATCTGACACTCGGCAGTATTTTTTATGTTGGAAGAGCACTGCCAAAAAAGCCATCTTAGCAAGTGACGATATCTTGAATCTACTCGCATTTATCTAGTATTTCTTATTATAAGATTACAATAAACCAAATATGGGATCACTAAAACTATTTCGGGACATTATTACTCATTACATGCTTGTAGTTTTCTTATTCTATTGGCAGATAATTTTGCTTCTTTCTAGAAACAAATGCTTCAAATGAGCCAAATTATCTGCCAGTAGAACAAAACTATTTCAAGCTTGAAATGAGTACAAATGGTTTGAAATAGGTTCAATAATCGAGTATTTGGTTTATTGGGGGATAAGTGGTAAGATAGGATAAGCAGTACAGATAATGGACAGAAAACTGTACAGAAAATGGATGGATGGTTTATTGTGATCTTATAATAAGAAATACTAGATGAATTTTTACTATATTCAAGGTATTTCCACTTGCTAAGATGTTTTCTTATGCATCGAGAGACAAACTACAGGTTGGACATCAGTGGACAAAACATAAAGAACAAAGGTGGTACTGAGAGAGGAGCAGCAGCAGCAGCAGCAGCAGCAGCAGCAGCAACAACAACAACAACAACAACAACAACAACAACAACAACAACAACAACAACAACAACAACAACAACAACAACAACAAGAGAATAAGGGCGCAGGGTGGCTTAGTGGTTAGCACGTTCGCCTCACACCTCCAGGGTTGGGGGTTCGATTCCCACCGCAGCCCTGTGTGTCCGGAATTTGCATGTTCTCCCCATGCTGCGGGGGTTTCCTCCGGGTACTCCAGTTTCCTCCCTGTGTCCACTGTGTCCAAAGTGTCCGTAGTGTCCGTAGTGTATGAATGGGTGTATGAATGTGAATGTGTATGTGATTGTGCCCTGCGATGGATTGGCACTCTGTCCAGGGTGTACCCCACCTTGTGCCCCATGCTCCCTGGGATAGGCTCCAGGTTCCTTGTGACCCTGAAAAGGATAAGCGGTATAGAAGATTGATGGATGGATAATAATAATAATAATAATAATAATAATATTCTCTCATGATGGATGTAGTGAAATGCTAGAGAATAACAGATACCTGCTAACACTAAGTGTTGTGCATTGTACTTTCTTCTACATTTTTTCATCTTTTTATTTTTTAAGATCCATTAACAAATAATGTACAGGCAAAGTAAGCACATTTTACACAGTTTATAGCTGACAGTTAGAGTTGTGTCAGTGTAATGACCCTGTTTAAAAGCTTTCTCAAGGCACAGTCAGCATTCTCTTAAACCCAGCAGGCTGCAGGCTGCTAATAGGTTCCAAATGAGAGATATTTAGTAAACACAGCAACTAATACTTCAAATACTTCCTAACACTCTTTTTTATTAATTTAACTTCTTCTAACTAATCATTCTTGGTCTCTACATTTGGTCTCTCTTCTGTCCAAAAGCCCTAACTCCAGTTGATACTGAGCTTAATACACTTTAAAAAGACTGGACTATTATTAACACAAAGCCATTCATTTTTATTCCTTTACCATGGTTTTGAGTCAATCTTTCCTTCCTGCTCTGTTTTAATGATTTGTCATGGCAGTAAAAACCTTGGCATGATCTGATTTTTTCATGGCTGTTCAGACATCTGTAATAGGGTGTATATATATATACACACACCATATTACACATGAATTAGTTATTTTAGGATATTTGTAGTTACATTGTCAGGTCAACCCAAATTTCTTTTTCAGTTTATAATTTCCTATTTAAGTTAGAAGATATGGTTTTATTTTCAGACCGAGAAGCCCCATGCTATTGTCTTCCTGCAAAAATCTCATTTGGTTTCAGTTTAACTTTACAGCTTATCATAAATAATGGCAACACTGCTGACCCTCCAAACTCAGACAGGATGTCGTGTGACAAAAAAACTAAACATGTCCTACAGTATGTGTTTTCTCTGGGGAAAAAAACACACACATAATGACCTTCTGTGACCCCATACAGCCTGTAGCGACCATACAGCTTTCATATATTGACCATATGTTTCCCATATAAGTGAACTAATTTTTACTCTGATTGAAAGGCAAGTCACATCCTGCACAGTCTTGAGGAAAATCAAGACTTTGGTTGGTTTGTGAACTTTCTTTCAGATTGGCCAGTGAGACAGGCCAGCTGTAAGCCTTGCCGGAGACAGCTAGAAAGGCACGCTGAGAAAGACTGAAAGGGCATTTCCGTTCATTTTTCCCATAGTGGCCTTAATCCAATCCCTCTGTTTACTAGAACATAGTTGCTACTGAAAAAAAAAATGCTTTTACTGGGATAAAAGAACCGTTAACAACAACTCCGCTTAAACAGCAACTACATCCTGTGCCCTTATAATTCTTTGATGTCATTCTGGCAGATGTGCTTCGCTAAAATGTTTAAAAAAATCTGTTTAAAAAAAAAAAAAAGTAAATAACAGAGGATCTAATTTGTTGCATGCCCGACAAAATGCTAACTTCAACAAAAATGCTTCTTTTAATTTTTAGTTTAGTCTTCCTTTGAATAATGATGACAAGTCAACAGTATATGTTTGCAACATTTTTTCATTCATTCAGTGCTGCTGAACAAAATGCATTTATATCTTTTTATAGATTTTTCACATTTTTCAAATCGCTAATTTAAGAAGGACCTACCCTTTCCGTTTTGATATGGTGTTTGTGTTTCCAAATTTGCTCAAGATTGAACCCCAGACTCTTGAATGTTTCCTTTAACCATGAACTGACATGAAAATAATATTGAAGCTAAATAGAATAGTAATAGTATAAAAATGGTACAAATTATTTGTAGTTTTCAGAGTCACTTTGTGTTAAAATGAAAAACTTTGGTACTGAAAATGCTGGGGAAAACCAAGTGGCCCCACTAGTACACTGCTCACCAACGCAGTCTCTCTGATTACACTAGAACTGACAATGGGCCTCCTCTTGCCAACAAACCTCTTTATACAATACAAACATAGCTGTCTACTGTCTTGGTTACAGTGTAATTCATTTGTGTGACAGGCGTTCATTGTAATAACCAGCTATATTTTGAAAAGAAATATTGTCTGGATGGAAACGTTTCAGTACACAACCAAGTTTTAGCATTTGAATCAATTCAGATATTAAGGGTTGCTTTTTTCTAGTATTTAGACTTAGAATTTCAGCTACTTTCAATATAGCATGTCTATATTCACGCATACATTTTCTATCACATTGCATACAGATGTACATAGCCCCCATCGTATTGCATACAGATGTTGCTTTATAGCGAAAACAGGAAGATAATCAGATCTCTAACTCTGCCCTGATCCTTACCCCCAAATACAATACAGCACTCTTTCATCTGCAGGTGCCTCCAAACCTGTGAAGACAGATGTGTTTATGCAGTTGTGGCTCTCCTTTTCCTTTTTAAGAGAGAACTCCAATAAACAGCCTTGTGAAGACCAAAATGCTACCATATCTGATGATTACTGGAAAGTTAAGACATTCTGCCCTGTCCATTAACTTTACTGCTGATCATATAGTCAGGTTCATTGTAGAATCTGATTTGATTTCTGTGTATACATTTTGTGTGTATGGTTCTCTGGAGTTCGTGGTTTCATGACTGTATGTAAGACCCCAGAGTGTTGCACTTCATCCATCTTGGCTCTCCAATATCCCATCATGGATGAGATGTTTTGCTGTAATATTCACCGTAGCTCAATGTTTAGCTTTTTTTAGACACTAGTAATACTGTAAAGAAAATATGCATATGCAAAACTATATCATATTCTGTCGATGTGATATTAAAGAGTGATTTACGGCTGTTTACATGAATATTAGAGGAGCACAGTTTAGTCATTTAACCTCTGTAACATTTTTCAATCCTACTAATGAACCGATGCGATTGATCAATTCCAGTTCAATTTTATGTGCATAGCTGTTAATAAGAGACATTTTCACAAAGCAGCTTTACAGAAATCTGGATCTAAGTTTGAATATCTCATGAGCAAACCAAATGATAGTGGAAAAGACAAACTCCCTGAGACAACATAAGGATTCAGGTGTAGCAAAGAAATCATCAAATGCATCTAGGTACCCCTGAGATATACAAATATTGCCCTCCAAAAACTAATGGACCGAGTCGTATACCATAAAGACAGCATTATTTATTCATGCTTATTTATAATTAATATAAAACATCTCTTAAGTTACCAGAAAACTCCATCAGCCTCTTCGTTACTGTGGCTTGACCTTAGTCTCCCTCACTGAAATTATACCCCAGACCCAGTCCAGAACTATGCTGACAGAAACATCTTGTTTAAGCTTGTATGTGATGTGTGTAGAGTTTGGCCATTATTTTGTTTTCACTATGAGCAATGGTGAGTCCATGACTCTCATCTGTAAACGTTCCATCATCATGTTTGCAGTAGTTCCCACATAGCCACTTGGATACTAATATAATTTTATTACTCCCAGTACTATGAGGAATGGAAACTTCGATACCACTAGAATCTGAGCGAGAACTGGAACACTGAACGAGAGCTGATATAGAGCTGTCTAGTAAAATATTATTGGTTTAGTTCATTCTAATAATTTCATTCAAATTCAAATAATTTAAGACATCTAAACAATGAGCAAATACAGTATGAGCTCTTGTTGTCTTTGAATAGCTCTGAATGTATCATACTTGGTAGTGAACATGTGTGTGTGTGTGTGTGTGGTTTAAATTCACAAGGCTATAAGATGGAAGCTCGAGTTGCCAGAGTGAAGTGTTTTCCTCTGGGGATGCCCAGCTGTGTGCAACCACGGAGGAAGAGAACAGAGGGGCAGGAACAGGCCACATGGTTCCCATGCAGTGATGTAATTAAATTGAGACAAGGGGCAAAAAGGTCCGCTGAGACTTGTTCAGGAACTGCTAATGGATAACAGCTATATACCAACACATGATGACATAGAGGTCTGTTTTATGGTACACGATGTGAGCATATTGTAGTATATACATACTGTATACAGGTATTTCCTAAGTTACAGCAGAGGAGTTCCATATCAAACCACTTTAGGAAGCTAATGACTGTTTTACCAATTAAAGAACCTTCAAGAAAATCCTTTTTTTAATCTAAGATTGTATGATGATAGAAACAGCAGTGCTCGCTGCCATTTTGGTCTACTGATTTTGTCAAATTGACCTTGAAATTAGTGGAAATCCTAATTACAGTGCTTACTGTCCTTTCCCATGAAATGTTATTCCTTTACCATTTTATGTAGCCTTATGCATGTAAAATTACCTTCCAATAATATTCTATACCTAAAAAATAAAAAAATACAAATTAAAATATAATTGTGTGAAAATCAATATATGCCAGTTTATGCAGCATATTGACATTTTTTGTGTCACTTCAAAAGCCTCTGATTATAATGCGAATTCATTTCTTTAATGTATTACTATAAGTGCATCTATCTGAATTTTTTACAACATTGATCTAGCCAAAGGCCTTACTAGAGGCTAAAAATAGCCAAATTGCCAGTGTTGAGTTTTGAATTTATTTGTGACGTCACCCACCGCAGTAGTGGTTAATGGCTCATATGAAAGGAGACAAGTGTTAAAGATGTATTTATTTTATTTACCTAGCCTACTAGGTTTAGTAGGCTAGGCTTTTTTTTTTATTGCAATCAAATCAATGCTTTTGATTTTATTGTGGCAATTGCGTACAATGTTTTACTTTCAAAAACGTTTTAGTTGTGCTGTCCATTTTATCTCTGTACCAATGTTCTTGTGGAGAGATGTGAACCCATCGGTCTTTCCCATCGCCCAGCAGTTTAACACAGTCACGTTACTCTACACACAGAAACCCAACCGTGTTTAATCTTATAACAGACCTGCAGCGAGAAAATAATTCATTTATTTATACTGATTGAAAAAGTCTGATAAGTCGATTTCCATTCAGAACGGAACACCAGTGTACTATGAGAAATGTTGGTTGTCTTTATGGAAAAAAAAAAAAAAAGGTTAAATTTCAACTGTATGCATGAGGAGACATTATACTATATATACTAACTCAGTTTTTCAGTTTACCAAATATCCAAAGTAAACGACTTTAAGAAAAAGATTTCCTTTTGGAAATTTGAAATGTTTTTCTTAAGAGAAATGATAACAATTGTATTACTCTCTATTGTAAACACTCAATGTGCAGGAGCCATTTTTCAATTTTCTAACTTTTTTGTGTTTGTGAGTCAGATTTTTAGTTTTGCGTTATAATAGTGAGATTAAATTCATCCCTTTATGACTGCCACAGCTCTGTTACATGCAAATTAAACCAATAGTACTGCTCTTGTGTGACAATTCTGTGTATTAGATAGATAGATAGATAGATAGATAGATATAGTGAACACCTGTGATGTGAAGTATCAAATGTCTTTGAGGTGAAATATGCCAATGCAAAGTGACAGTGCCTAAGTGTTTTTAGTTCATAGTACATACAGTACATATTTAAATTTGCTTTTAAAAGGTTAAATCCTAAAAACCTTTAAATGAAGCATGCCGAGCTAGCAAGGCAAATGGCTCAGTTGTCTGGTCTGAATGGACCCTGTTCTACAGCACTTACGTTTAATTAACCAGGGACAAGTAAGCTTTGTGCCTGTTGTGCCAAAAAACAGGCAACTGCATGACCGAGCACAGAGGACACACACGCATCAGGCATGAATCAGGCACACGTGGTTAGATGTCCCCTCGGTCTTCCTTCATCAGCTGCACCCAGGAAAGAATAGTGAGACAAGCTGGAATTATGGGACTATGTGTTTTTGATGGGCACCAACAACTTGTCTGAGTCACATAAATGTAATGTTAAAACTACAGCAAGGCACTCAATAACGTATCATACACTAACCAGTTCTGTTCTTTGTGATATTATGGCATTAATGCAAAACAAGGGAATATGCTATACTAAAAAGGGATAAATAAATACAGATTTTCATTAGAAATTGCTTCATCTCTGTGGTTAGGAAGTCACTTGTTTTCTTTAATCCAGGTTTACAAGTAAACACACATTCCCTACACACTAATGTGAAGAAGATTTGAATATGTGATGGTGAGTGCTACTGCAATATTTGCTTTTTGAGAGCAGTGTGTGTGACATCTAATACAATTCATTCCCTACACATTCAGTAGTAATGCATCAAAATGTTTCTGAAGGATTGTAAATTTCCAAGGAATTTAAAATCTGGGTTTGTCTAGGTATAATCTAGCTGTTGAGTTAGTTATGTAGATCCCAAAATTCAGATGGTTTAAGTAAAATCCCTTTGACCAATGTAGGTATTGTAACATATCTCTAAATCTTCACTCTGATTACAATGCAGTGATGGTGGAGGCGGGTCATTCCATCTCAAGTGGTCCAATACAGGTTGCTTGACCATTTTTAATTTTCACTTTTTTTTTTTTTTTTTTTTTGAGTGATTACCTCGATGTATTGGCTTTGCAAAACCACCAGTTTAAAAAACAAACAAACAAAAAACAACAACTTGGTTTAACTATGACAGACAACTTTGTGTCGTGGCACGCAACAAATTTTGGTTATACAGCTGTTTACAGAAACATCAATATCTCGGTTCAGGATGGGCCTAGCTCCTTCGATCTCTAGAGCACATTAAAAGGTAACATTTTGCACATTCTTGTTCCTTAGACTTAAAACTTAAGTCCAAATGTAATGCTCAAGTTTGCTCACAGTTCTACTGTGGTTCAAGCCCCAGCACTACTAGGCTCTGGGTTACTGATCGGAAGGTCAGGGGTTCAAGCTCCAGCACTGCCAAGCTGCCACTGTTGGGCTCTTGAACAAGGCCCTTAACCCTCTCTGCTCCAGGGGCGCTGTATCATGGCTGACCCTGCACTCTGACCCCAACTTCCTGGCATGCTGGGGTATGGGGTAAGAAAAGAATTTCACTGTGCTGTAATGTATATGTGACCAGTAAAGTCTGTCTCATAATAGTGCTAGCATTTACTGTTAAACATAATCTGTTTAGATTAGATCTAGATTGTTCCAATAAAATCAAGTAATTTCTTAAAAAAAAACAACAACAACAAAAAAATATTTCAGTCATTTGAGGTCAAGAAAGATGCTGAAATATGAAGTGTTCAAAAAACTTTTGACTGGCAGTGTATATATGCTAGGTATTACATCCTTGCACAGTATGACAATGGTGTAATATTTAAAAAGAAAATAAGTAGAAATTGCCAGTAATGTTTGGTATATATTGTGTATGAAAGATATTCATGGCCATAGTACTTTGCTTGAAAATGATCACATTTGTGCAGCAGCATTTGCTTCCATAATGCAATAATCACTCATTAAATAAGTAATATTGTATAAATTGCAAGCAATACTTGCAGTACTGTAAATAAAATGCCATGATATATTCTTTTATAGGTGAAACATTAAAACATGCAGTTCTACAGTATTTCAGTACTTTTGCATTTTATCTGGCCCGGCGACCTAACACAGTTACGGTCCTGTCTTCTCTTCCCTCTCCTCATGTCTCGCTACTAACGCGGATAATTTACGGGTCTTAAATCACTTCCAGATGACTTTAGCCTGACCTTGGAAGATAAATTCAATCAGATGCCAGCATATGTGTTTATGATTGTTGTGATACTGATGAGCTGTTTCCTGGGAGGTGAGGTATCTTACAGGGAGATGTTTATGTGGGAAAGGAAGGTGGCCATTTTCCAGATGGATGAAGGCTCCCTTGATAAAAGGGCAGAGACAGGTGGGGAGAGCCTCATTGCACTGATGGGTGAAGACAAGAGCTTTGACAGAGCTTAGTCTTGCAATCTGAGTAAGTGTTTCCGATTAAAACACCACCTGTGCAGTGCATCAGCAGCTTTATCTGCCCTGCAACAACTCAAGCAACATGTAATGCTGTCAAGCTAGCATGAGGATCTGCTTTTAATGGAGACTACAAAGCTACAACTTCTGTAGGTCATTCTGGATAAAGGCATCTCATACTTTAAATGATATAAATAGAATTGTAATGCTAATAGTTTATAAATAAATAAAGGTCCACATTGCAGAAAGGTGTCATAGTCATATTACAATTCCAGATGTGTACTAAATCAATCGCTCATTTCCAATCAGTTGTGTTATCCTTCCATTTTTCCATAAACAGCTCTAACTCCAGCTAGATTGTTTCATTTTACTGCGTTAAAAATTTTATTTTACCAGACAGCCTAAGTTACCTGCTGATTTCTTAATTATCTTACATGATACTCAGTGCTCATTATAATGAACTTTATCAAATTTGTAGTATGTTATGTAAGGGATAAAACATGACATGACCTACCATTATAGGAAAATAATCCACGACGGGGTGGTGTGTTACGGCCTGACACTAAGTGAAGCATGTTGTTCTAGTCCCAAAGTGTGATTCCTCTTATAATACAACATTTTGCCAATGATTACAATTTTTATTTATTACAAAATAAGTGTAATAAAAAGTAATAAATACTTTTTTAACCATTTATAATTACATTTGATGCTGTTGAACATCCACAAGATAAGATAGTTCCTGCTAGCACTTATTCTATAGCAGTTGTAAACAAATGTTCCTCTCTCTCGAAGTTAATAAGACCAAAAAAAAACCACAGCTTGTCATGTTACACAGTACAAAGGTACAAAGATTTCTGCCCCACCACTGGGGCAGTGGTGGCTTGGCAGTTAAAGCTC
Source organism: Stegophilus panzeri (assembly GCA_024331685.1). NCBI lineage: Eukaryota > Metazoa > Chordata > Actinopteri > Siluriformes > Trichomycteridae > Stegophilus > Stegophilus panzeri. Next base: position 9,236,141 of record JANDJT010000012.1, read on the forward strand.
TGGGTTACTGATCGGAAGGTCGGGGGTTCAAGCTCCGGCACTGCCAAGCTGCCACTGTTGGGCCCTTGAGCAAGGCCATTAACTCTCTCTGCTTCAGGGGCGCTGCTTCATGGATGACCCTGCGCTCTGACCCCAGCTTCCTAACATGCTGGGATATACGAAGAAAAGAATTTCAGTGTGCATATGTATTGTGATAAATAAAGACTCATTACCGTTATCATTAAGAAGAAAGAGAAGGAAAACGTACTGTATATATTTTTTTGTTAAATAATACATTTTAATCCAGTTAACTATTATTCTTAGATTATGTGGAGTGTCTGCCATATAATCACTGTGAACAAGCTGTTACTATAGAAACAATAACAATAGAATAACGTAGATTGAGCACATTAATATAAACCTGTGATTTAAATTGAATTACTGATTTAGTCAGAATTACTGTCAGAGCCATGCTGTTATAGAAAATGAATCCACACAAGATTAGATTAGATTAGAGAATTGTATGCTGTGGTATAATAACGAGTACGTTTACATGATACAATAACATAAAATTAAACTAATATTAGGTGTTAATTTATAGCCAACTAATGAGTTTTTAGCATAACCCTATTAGCTACAGTTACTGCAACTAGCAGGCTGATTCGGTTAACACTGTTTTATATCCATCCAGGTCCATAAGTATTTGGACAATGACACAATTTGGGTTTTTTTTTTTGTAATTTTGCCGAAAATGGAGGGACTTTTACAAAAATGGCTGTAATTCCTAAACAGTTAATGCAATATTTTTTTGTTAAACCCCTTCAATTAAAGCTGAAAGTCTACACTTCAATCACATCTTGGTGAACAGAGGCAAAATTACGAAAATTGTGTCACTGTCCAAATACCTAGGGACCTGACTGTATTCTCAAACATTTATATCATAGTTATGTGTGTTGCATACCTCTAAATAAAAAGATCTAAACGTAACGGCTGATAAAGTCTAAGAAAAAAACCTACAGGTCAGTTGCTCTGAGGTCAGTTGAAAATCGATCGTCCCTGCCGATTGGGTAATCATGGAATGCAAGTTTTTCCACACAGTAGGCTACGTCCTTCCATCACTCTTTCAGGATGTCACTGTTTCCATACTGAATTTGACAACTCTAGATAGTCTATGTGAAAGGTTTAAAAAAAATTATTCTGAAATACTAATATATATTCTAAAACAGTGTTTCTCAAAATAAAATATGGCCCATGAAGTTTAGACAGGGTTTCAGATTTTTTAATTTTTTTTTTTATTTTTATTTTTTTATACAGTGGTAGAAATCACAACCAAGAAAATATGTAGATATTAGTCTGTTTGACTGGTCACTTAAATTGAAGAAGGTTAATCCAAACCTCAAAACAAGTCAAGTTATAAATAATGTCAACTTAGACTTAATGTGTTTTTTCAGTGGAAACTTCAGTAATGCAAAAACCTTTCATAGCCAGAATATAATCATACACAGTTGAATAATGAGCCTAATATTTGAGTCAGAGAACCCGTGTTCTAAAAGAAAAACAGACGTACCCAAGAGATTCTCGTTCCTACTGGTGCCTGGTACAGAGAAGTGAGAGCTGGAGGTTGAGAAGGTCACATTGCATCCAGTAGAAGCTCCAGGCCAATCTCTGAAACATAGCTCTATAGAACTGCCTACGAGTTTAAGCATACCCTGGGGTCACGAATAGCACTGTGAAAATAGATTCATGGATTTAGAGACATGACCGAGTCTATTGTTTATAATCCTAATGTCACCAGACAGGTGAAAGGCTCTCTCATAGCTTCTCATCACTTTAAAAGCAATATATATATATATATATATATATATATATATATATATATATACACACACACACACACACACACACACACACACAC
>JANDJT010000012.1:9245799-9293268 GCA_024331685.1 Stegophilus panzeri
GCCTCTCACTGAACAGAGCAGACGCAGAGAGAGGTGTGAGTGCAGCGGGAAAGCAAGACCTCACGCTTGCAGGACAGTACTGGTCACATTTGGAAAGTCGCTAAGGTTTGTCCAAAAAGTCACGAGATTTGTTGCTAGGTGCTTTTTCTTTGCAAAAAAAGAAAAAAAAAAAAGGTCCCTAAAGGGGTCTGAAAAGTCGCGAAGTTGGGAACACTCATCTGCACTGACAGCTAGATAAAAGGCAGGCTAAGCTCCGCCTCTCCCCAGCCAAAAAGAAAATACAGAGGGAGAGGGAATGCGGGGTTTTTCATTTATGCACATTCTATTTGAAAAGCAGTAAAATACACAGAGTCCCCAAATGATGCCCTGTCTGTGTTTATCTTGAAAACAGTTTTTGCCCCCCTTCCGATCTCTCCGTGCCCCCCGTGTTGAGAACCACTGGTTTAGATCAATCAACATAAACCCATTAGTTGGTTCAATTTATAACACTGACCATACAGTTCACTGTTTTGAGAAAGTAAATACATGTTCATTATTACTAATGTCAGCTGACTAGCTTGTTACTAACAAAACACGCTTTAATGAATGTGTCCATGTTTTTTCCCCGACTTTGTAGCTCAAATACGCAGAGCTCGGACATTACGTAATTTCCCACTTCCGAGTTAAACACAGTTTTAGTTAAAATTTTTACTTGACATAAAAGTTGACATGGAAATCTGGTGGCCAGTCATATTTAGTCCCTCCCCCACCCTCTAGGTCACAAGGTTTTTGATTTAAAAACGTATTAAAAAAAATACACAGGAGAGTTTGTGCCTTTAGCTCACATGCACATATATATAAAATGGCATGTGTGTGTCTGACTTGTGACCAGTACACGTCAGGTACATCACTGATCTAATGTGCCTGTCCCACTGTTCACTCCAGGATGTTATAGTGATGTGTTTAGGTGTGCAGTACTTGTCTGTGGGCCTCTCGCAGAAGGTTGCGGAAGCGCTCGTCCCTCAGGGCCGAGTGAGGCAGATCCACTGGACCACGGACACTCTGAGGCCCCTGAACACACGGACTCGGCTCCTCCAACCTCATCTTCAGCTCTCTCAGAGCGTTCAGCTCCTCACTCAGCTGCCTCTGCCGCGTACGGCATGCCTGGAGGTCCAGCTCCAGATCCAGGGAGGTACGAGTGGGCTGCTCAGCCAGGGAGGAACGGTGAGGCTGCTGCAAGTCAGACACACACATGCCATTTTATATATAATACGTACAAACTGACTTGGAGTCATAGAGCAGGAAATTCATAATTCTTTCTTTAAAAAAATAATTCTGCCTCGATGCACAAAACATTTACATTTGCTACAAATTTAAAATTGCATTAAACTTTGAATTGGTGAAAGGAGAAACAAGAGGTGCTTAGCTACATTTATCTAAAAATGTGTTCCTTTATTATCTTTACATAATTATTTCTTACATAATGAACACATGAGATGAATCAATTTCCTTTATAGGCATTACACTTACTTTTAAATGATAAATAATTCAGCATTTGCAAATAGTGCCTGTTCACCTGAAAATCTCATGAATTTATTTGCATCCTTTTTTTCCAGAATTAAGAGGGCAAGGAGCCAAAAGGGTTGACGACTCATGTTAAGTTATGTTAGGTGATTAAAGGCAGAACATTTCTGCCTTCAGATAAGTAATATAATGAAAATTCAGACAGTATACAAACACTGCTATTAATTCTCACAGCCCTAATGGAAATACATTAACCTAGTCTTTTTATGATGGAGGAAAATTATTATTATGATGATGATGATTATTATTATTATATTAGTATGACAACATGCCATATTTAAAAAAAAAAAAAAAAAAAACCTAAAACAACAACAACAACCATGTCAAGTCATGATGTCATTTTTCAGGATGATTCTTTTGCTCACCTGTTTGTATCTCAGTGTTCTTCTCTCCAGAGTGTTTCTGATAAACGGGGACTTCTTTGGTAGAGTGGAGCTGTCACTGTCACTGCGGTACAGCTGAGAGAGAGAGAGAGAGAGAGAGAGAGTGTAGAGGTGTATATTAAATATATATTAGAGAGAGAGGGAGAGAGAGAGAGGGAGAGATGAGCCCCTAGTACAGCTAATCTTGATACAACAGCTTTGCAAGTGTGTGTGTCAGTCACACTCACCCTGCAGACATACTGGCTGCGGGCTCCAGGTGAGAACGTGTGTGAGCGTGACAGTGTGCTTGTTCGCAGGAATGGGGGGCCGTGTCCATATCGCCCTGGCCTCTCCTTAGGCTGCATTCGCAGTAGCTCGGTGTTGGTTGCCTTGTCAACCTGAGAGCATATAAAGTGTGTTTGTGTGTGTTATACAGAAACAACAAGATCATGAAGACAGAGCAGGATTAGGACTGAATGATGTTTCATAAGTCTTTATATATTTAATCTATTTATATTTAATATTAAGTCTTTTAATATTTATATTTAATCAATCTCTTTATATTAAAAAAAAAAAAAAAAACAACTTAAAGTAACATTCTGTAAACACAAACCTCCTTGGTTTATCTTCACTGGCTCTTTCCTAACTTTTTAAAATGTTATATAAATAATCATTCATCTCTTCTAAGTTCTTATTTTATAACTTCCTTACTTTAAAGGAAAATAGTAAAAAGTTAATCATGAGTATGTAATTCAATTACCTTTATAATGAGAGACCTGTCTGAATGAGGGACACAGCGCCCCCCGGTGGCTATACAGAAGCCCTCAGCACACAGACCCTCAGGACAGGGAGAGGCGAACGCTGTGCTGTTACTGCAACCACTGTCCACTGATTCAGCCTGCCAACTCCTAACACACACACACACACACACACACACACACACACACACACACACACAGTTTAATAGGACTGACTTGTTAATTGCTGATACTTTAAAATGAGGTTTGGGCACTGAAATGAGAGCACAGACGTGATCATAACCTAAAATCAAGTCATAAGCTTTACTGTATTAGATATAAAAATTAACATTACATAAAAATGTTGCAATTTTCATGAACTATATGAATGTATATGTTTGTAAATAAGAAACTTCTTGCGCAGAAACATAGAGGCATGTGTGTATATCAGGATAAATAGACAGACGTTCCCAAAAGTTCACTACTTTTCTCAAAAGTTTGATTTTCTTCAATTGAAAAGGTTAATATTGACCGTTATTAAAGCAGCAGCGATGATAACGCATAACACAAAGAGGTCTGAGCTAACTGAGCCAGTTTCAGTGGTTACTATGTAAATCCGAATCCTTGAATGAAATTTAAAATATACCCGAATATCTAAATATCCTATTCATATAACATATGCCTGTGTATAAATATGGTCATATTTTTATAATAACGTACCTCTCAGACACAGCTTCTCCCTGCTCTTCCTTCCTCTCGAGCTCCTCCTCACTCAGATCCAGCTCTCTCTTCCCTTCGGTCAGCTGAGCCGCCGCGGACACCTACACACACACAGAACACAGGAGAATTCTCTCAGGATATGAGGATCTAATAACTGTGTGCGCAGTTAGAGTCCAGTGTTTTCAGTGAGCCATGTCCTTACGTGTGCTCTGCTACGCTCTTCATCATCCTCCTCTTCCTCATCCACACTGTGTCCAGGTTGGCAGAGGCTCCTAGGCTCAGCCCTGTGGTTCTCCTGCTGCAGCAGCTGCACACGGTGCCACTGGAACAACATCTCCGTGCTGCTCGCACAATCAGCCAGTGCCACCTGAGCTGAGCCCTGACACACACACACACACACACACACACACACACACACACACACAATGCAATCAACCACGAATACAGAGGTTGGGAACTGATGGTGATGGTTAGACTTGAAAACCAAGCGAGTGGTGTTTATGGATCATTTATTTCTAATATTGCTTGTACAACCCCAATTCCAAAAAAGTTGTGACACTGTGTAAAATGTAAATAAAAACAGAATGCAATGATTTGCAAATCTCATAAACCTGTATGTTATTCAGTCTTTTGTTGGCCCCGTCCCAACTTTTTTGAGATGTGTTGCGACCATCAAATTCAAAATTACCTTATTTAATCCCTTAAAATGGTAAAGTTCCTCAGTTTAAACATTTAATATATTTTCTCTGTTCTATTGTGAATAACATTAGTTTATGAGGTTTGCAAATCATTGCATTCTGTTTTTATTTACATTTTACACAGCATCCCAACTTTTTTGGAACTGGGGTTGTAATTGTGTAGCTCAGTAACAGTGCATGTGTACGTTCTCGTCTCACCAGTAGTTCATCGTGTCCGAGGGGTCCGAGGGCACAGAGCTGCAGGTGCAGGGCGTGGGAGACAACGCCCCCTGCAGGCAGTAGGATCTGGAAACCCTCGTTAAAGCTGAGAGTTGAGCGCGGCTCCTGGGCCTTGCAACAGTAGTATGTGCACGGCCGACTGGCGTCCACGGGCAGCACGTGCACCTTCACGAAGCTAAAAAACAGTTTTTAAAAAGCACGCCTACAGAGTCAATCATGGCCAGAACATAGCCTCTATACATGCCTCCCGCATTCTGACTACACAAGCTTGTGTAAACAAAAGCAGACTTACACTTTGTAGCCATCTCTTACAATGGCCTTGCTCAGATTTCTCATTTGGAGCACATGAAGCAGCAGAGACATGGAGCTGGAATCATACCTGCAGAAATGAACCCAGAATGGCCTGCTCAGAAAAAACACCAACATTCTGCAGAGCCAGAGGCAACGAACATCACATCACTCTCATTTTTTAATTAATGACCTGATGACTGAGAAGTTCACTATGAACAGCTAGCAATTTCTATTTTTATAGTAGTATTATTTAGTTAATAATAATAATAATAATAATAATAATAATAATAAACAACCCCAATTGTCTGGTCACTCAAAATAAATGAGTATAATCTTATGTCAGCCATCCAAAATAGAAAGCAAACGTCAGTGCATTCTGAACTGAAGAATGGAAAAAGAAAATCAAGCACCTTAAAAAAAAAATTCCATTTAAAAAAACAAAACAAAAATCTTATTGCTTTTTAAAGTAGAAAGGAATTAATTTAAACCACTAGACAATTCATGCTCCGTTCAAAACCTACAAACGCACTTTATTACTGATGTTATTCACTTTTACAGTATTATTATATTATGACGGCGAGTTAAATAAAAACCTTAATATTTTTGTACAGATTTCTGTAGAAAAAAAAAAAATTCTATTAAATTCTAATTTGTGTTTAATTCTAACTTTTAAGGTTTTCATTTCTCATCCGCATATCATTCAAAATAACTTTAAATGACATTATCCCACATAAGTTAGCTGACAATAAACAAAACAAATAATAATGTCAATGTAAAACGTATTATATGTAAATGTAAAACTATCATATGTGCTGATTGATCAGGTCGTCATGTTTTAAGATGGTGAATCGAACCTGTAGTGGGTAGGTCCTTGAGGAAAATTACTTTTTTTTTTTTTTTTTTTTTTTTTGTCCAAAACTTTGTGAACCTCAAAAATTAGGTTTCAGTCAAATTAAAGCTAACTGCAATTTTAAATGAACCAGGAAAAACAAATGCTGTTTATATCATTCAAAATATTTGAAAAGTGTGTTGTAATCAGGGGGGTGTTTATCCAAATTATTTTATAATGAAAATGATCCCTAGCTTCAAAAGTGGGATGAGTGGTGAACTACAAAGAGAATCAGAGAGATAGCACAAGAGATGGAGAGAAAGAGAGAAAGAGTGAGAGATAGACAGACTTACAACAGTCCCAGCTGGACCTGAGGGGATTCTGGAGTGCTGATTGCATCTCGGCTAAACATGACCTCGTCCGTCTCCTCTGTTCTGCTGGGAAGAACCATTTCGCGAAACGATCAGAAAAACAGCCATTGACAGGCAATACAGCACGCAATACAATCATATGCGTTAATACAAACAACAGAAATAACCCAAACCCCTTTACATTAACATCATATTCCTATAATGTGTGTCCACACCTCAGTTGGGAACGAAGGATTCTTTCTACTTGAGAAACATGTGCATGGCATGAACAGCGTTTACGTTGTTAATCTAGTACAGTCATACTGGTAGTGTTTCTGTGAGGTTAAAGGTTATAGCAGGGTGCCAGAGAAACCCTTAATGTGCTCTCAGTGTTCTCAAACAGCACAAGAAATGGAAGGCAGATCACATCGGTTCACGTGCTCCTCACACTCCTGTGTAAAGCAGCTTCTCACCATTCATGAAAATATATGTAGGTTTTGGAATAATGCTAAACTGTTTAATGCTAGTTAAAACACTGTGTGTGTGTGTGTGTTTTGTGTGTGGTTCTTTTTTTTTTTATATCATATGTTTGGGGGGAAAAAAAAACCTGACATGGTGAGATCAATATTTCAATATTTTCTACTGGGGCTTAGTGGTTAAGACTCTGAGTTACTGATCGGAAGGTCAGGGGTTCAAGCCCCAGCACTACCAAGCTGCCACTGTTGGGCACTTGAGCAAGGCCCTTAACACTCTCTGCTCCAGGGGCGCTGTATCATGGCTGACCCTGCGCTCTGACCCCAACTTCCTGGTATATGGGGTATGCAAAGAAAAGAATTTCACTGTGCTGTAATGTATATGTGACCCCAAACTGAAGGAGCATCACAGACATTTTGGCTGCTGGTATCTAATTACAAACTAAATTGATTAAGCTTAGGACCATTTTGCCAAAACATGCTGCAACTATGATGTAACTTGATCAAAGCGCATCATTCACCGAGTGAGGATGAAATCACACTTAGCCAGCCAGGTTTTAGATATCTTAACGCAGAACACATGTCCACATGTCCACATGCATGCACCACTGTTTGGTAAACTAGCTCTTTACCCAGCATGGCCTTTGTAAGAAGACAGCCTAGACAAGATTATAAAGTAAATAAAAACATGTCCAAATACAAAATATATTCATGATGTCTTAAGATTGTGGTGTCAAGTATGTTATAGAGAGAAAAACCCCAAAGCTGGCCAGAAACAGATTTTTTGGTCTTGTCTAGCTTATGACTAAACAGACTGGTTTTTCATATCTACAGTGGATATAAAGTCTACGCACCCCTGCTAAAATGGCAGGTTTTTGTCAAGTAAAAGAATAAAACTAAAAGTTAAAATCATCTCGGCTCTTTAACGTGAAATTGCAAAGTATACAAATAAAGTGAAAAAATAATCAAACAGAAAAATAAAATAAAAATCTTATAATAACCTAGTTGCATAAGTGTGCATACCCCTAAGCTAATACGTTGTTATTATATATCCTTGCAGCTCCTTTAAATGTTGCCATTGGTCTCTTGGCAGCTTCCCTGGTAAGTTTTTGTCTACTCCTTTTGTCAATTTTGGAGGGACGTCCTGTTCTTGATAATGTCACTGTGGTGCTCCATTTTCTCCATTTGTTGATGATGGCCTTCACGGTGTTCCATGGTAGATCTAATGTTTTGGAAATTCTTTTATACCCCTCTCCTGATCGATACCTTTCAACAAGTGAGACCCTGTACAGGCTTTGTAAGCTCTTTACGAACCATGGCTTCAGCAGTCAGATGAAACCAAGAAGATGGGAATAAAATCCTACAGGATCAGCTGATCTTTATTTGGGGTTCATCAGAATAATTTCCATGATGACAGCTGTATGATAATTACTTTTGAACCTGAGATTCTGAGATGTGATTGGTTCATTCTGAACATCCCTAATTATAAAAGGGTGTATACACTTGTGCAACCGGTTATTGTAACTTTTTTATTTTTCCCTAAAATGTTTGATTGTTTTTCACTTAAATTTTCATATGCTGAAATTTCACATGCAGGGTGGAAAAAGTTCTGACTTTCATTGTATAGAATATCCACTGATCATTGATGCTAATTTTCCAGGGCCTTTTATATAAGAAATGATGATATAAATCCATCTATGGTGAATTTGTTATACAGTATGCCACATTCTGTGTTATAAGACGTGGTGAACGTACAGTACGGTATTTTGGAAAAAGATCATTAGACTGCTGGAAGTCTGAATGAAGAAACCCCTGAATATTATTAGTAAATGTATGCCAATAATGTCCCAGGTTTTGAGTTTGAACACACATCATGACTGGTTAGCATCTCTTTGCCTTGGCTTCATTCCCATAGACCCCTAGTCACGTATGGCTGCAAAGTCACACCATTTACATTTGGCAAATATTCCTCCATGTGCACTGTGAATTTCTTTGTATTGAGTGTGTGTTTATGGTAAAATACCAGTCTAACCTTCTGCTCCAGGCCTCAAACACGCCGCTGTCCGTGGCTAACACGTCTTCATTCATGCCGGCAGAGACACGGCGAGCCCTGCGGCGGCCGCTCCGCTTCACACTGTTAGAGCGTAGAGTCACTCCTGTACCTCCACACACCGCCGAAAGAGATGCACAGCACACAACATGACGTTAACAGTTTAACACAATTGACCAGCAATTATTCTTTGTTTTGGAGATAAACTATGTAATAGAGGTACATTTCTTGTCTTTTTTTAATACTCAGAACATGAAGGGGGTGTAAACTTTTGCATTCACCTGTATAACCATCAACATTTTCCGAAAAACTAAACCTGCTGAAAAATGAAGACAATGGTACCGAGGAGGGTTTCGTGATTATTTTCTGAGATGTCATTCCTCACCTGCAGAGCTATACAGGCCCTGAACACCACCATCTCTACTGCCCTTGACCTCCAGCAGATGAGCTGTAGTGGAGCCTCCTGCCTCTCCTTCTCCAGGAAGAGCAGCTAGTTGCTGGGTTTGAGTGTGGCTTTGGCCCCGAAGGCCCTCTAGCACCAGGCCGCGGCCGGCTAACTCCATGTACTCCTCAGTCATTTGCGTCAGCGGGCAGTCTGGAGGGCCTGAGTGGTACGGCGTGTCCATCGGAGAGCTGGGGGGAGACAGGGAGGAGAGAGAAGAGCGCGACGAGAGGGAGGTGAGAGACTGCGGAGCCTCGTTGACCCGTTTGGGCCCTAGCACAGAGGAGACGTCTCTGCAGGAAGGCTCCAGAGGCATGGGGTAGCGCCAGGTGGGCTCAGGAATGTCCAGGCAGGCCTCCTGGCGCTCGAATTGGGGCATGCCATAGATGTCGGTAAAGCTGAGTGAGCTCAGCGAGCCACGGCTAGATGTTAACGAGCCCCGACTTGAGGCCAGAGAACCACGACTACTGCTGGAGGACATGGTCAGGGTGCTGGCTGAGAGACTGGGAAGAGAGACAAGAGAGAATATATTAGCTTATTAATGACTACACCAATTGATTAAACAATATTATTGTAATACAAAATAACAATTATTTGGGTAGTGGGCCATCTTCACATAGCTGTGATACTGCCCTAGTAGTGAGTGTGTGTGATGCTTGTACACATGCATAATCTGTAGCAGTGGGCTTTTAAACACTGCATACACTTACTAGCCAGGTGAGACGTGAAGAGAAAACATCACAGGCCAAAGGAAAAGCTGTTCTGTCGGTTACATTCGTACCAGCACAACACACATTACCGTGCCATGTCATTGTTGGGAGTAAATTGGACCAGCACCAAACAATTACATAGCCTTTGCAATGTAATGTTTCCTATCATGCCCAGTAGTCAAATGGAGTGGCAGGACATCTTCAAGTCCAAGTAGACATGCGCATGTATGTGTAGAACATACCTTTTGAGCTGAGAGTGGAGATAGGTTGTGATGCGGGTCGCCTCCTCCAACTGTCTCAGTAACACATTCCTCTTCTCTTGCTGCAGTATCCTACGCACACAAACACACACACACACACACACACACAATGGTTAAGTTTAAATGCAGTCTGAATTAATTCCAGTTGTAGATTCCAAATGATCTGTAAAATTTATCCGTCAGTTATAACAAGTAGATAACGTTGGGTCAGACTGTTGGGGGGGTTGATGAAAACTACATATCAGGTTTCATAATAGCAGCTGGATTTCCCTTTACCTCTTTTAGAATATTTTACTTAAATTGAGTTTTTCCCCAGAATTTTCATCAGCCATATTAGTCACGGCAGGCTTATGTAAGGGATGATCCACGGCTAGGTGTGCATTACACGAATTTAATGCACAACGTGTAGGAAAAGAAACACCCAACACGAATTGTGTAAGCCAATGGTTCTCAAACTGGGGGCCGTGGACTGTGGGGTGCGCCAGATGGCACTGTGGAGGGTTTGGGTGGAGGGGGGTTTGCGCATAGAAATTCTAGAACATTTTTTTTTTTTCATTATTAATTTGACCTGTATGTAAGTCAGGATTGTCAACCTTTGAACTATGAAGTACATAAAAATGAGAAATATTAATAAATTAATTAAGTTATACACAGCAGACTAAGACGCACCAAACAGAGACATCCGCTGATATACTAGTGTACTGTTAGACACACGCTGATAAAACCTAAGACTAATTCAAATGGATACGTTTTTAGATACAGGACATAGTCTCTTAGCTGAGAAAGTTAATACAGAAGAGCCTAGAGTGGAAAAAAATAAAATAAAATTGACGACTGTAGGGTGCCACAAAGGGATGCACCGTACACAAGGAGGGCCTCACGCTGAAAACGTTTGAGAACCACTGGTATAACACACACCTAAGTGTGGATTATCCCACTTATACAAACGATCACTCGCCAGCATTGACAAGTTAAAGCTGTCGATGATATATGCGGTGCAAAATCTGACTGAAAGGATAAAAATAACGGTTAATTTTCATTAGTTATTTTATATATGGGCCGTTAGATCTAGAATTCTGCCTGCTCTCAATCATACACAGAGATAAAGTAGTGCAATAAGATTAGATTTATTTCAGTATATTATAATAAATAGTTATTAGAGAGAGAGATTGTGTGTGTGAGTTACCTGCGCCTGTGCTGCATCTGCATCTGCATCTCTACTAACAATGAAGCTGTGACTTTAACTACTGTATGCAACTGTAACTGTCTGTTACTATTGTTACAGTTGTTTATAGGCAGCACATTTATTGAGAACGGTGATTAAACTTACTGGAAGTACTTGTGCATTACAGGGTTTGAACGCTCACCTTCCGGCCAATCAGAATCGAGTATTCAGACAGACCATGGTATAAACAGTGATTATTCATCTAATTACTAAATAATTAAACAGATTCCCCACCTCGTTGTGACAGAAATTGCATTCAGACTGGTTTCAATTAATGTTCTCCAACGTTTCTACTGGCTTATCAACTAAATTATTTTGCCTTTACATGGTAAAAAGAAAAAAAAAAAAAAACTACATTAGTGCTACACATCAGCTGTGACTTTTAACGCCTTAATGAATATGCATGTAGCGTCAAATGACATTTTATCATAAAAAACCTTTACGAATATTTCACAGGCGCCACAGTATCATTCCTCACGAGCAGCAAATCAGCAGTGCCTTACGACGTCCTCTGTGCTCCTGCTGAGGCAATGAGGGTGCCCTTATTTACTCGAAAGCATCTACACTAGACCACCATGGCTGAGTGATTGTGATGCACAACAATGCCTCCATGATGATGGTTTGGAATGCACTATCAAATGTTTACTGCTCGATGAGCCTCTTATCATGGAGGCTCTTGGGTTTATTTACTACAGGCAGCAGTTAGCCCGCATGCAGTCCAGCAAACCGGACTGCAGTGTCGCATCAAAACGCATCACCTTACTTAGCTTGGATGCATTCGGATGCATTCGGATGCTGACCTTTGGTTGGCGCCCTGGCTGTGTGTGCTCTGGGCTTTTTGCACCTCCTCCTCCAGTTTGTGTCTCTCCTCCTCGAGCTGGACCAGCACCTCCGGGGGGTGATGCTGCTCACTGAGGAGGGTCAGTTCCTGCAGAAGCGCCTCCTTCTCCTTCAGCAGCTGCAGACAGTCACGATCCCGATCGGCCTCGGCGCGTCCTGACCAGCTCTCACTGTCCAACTTGGCCAGCTGGAGCTGAATGCTGGACACTCTGAAAGGAAGATACAAGGGAGTAGTGATGATGTTCAATTGTAAAAGGATTACTCCAGTATTTTGGAACCTTTTAAGGGTTCGGTCGAAGGTTAATTAGTTACAGTTACATTTATAAAGCTCTTTACATAGTATTCTATCCTCAACCACCACTAGTGTATAGCATCCACCTGAATGACGCGACAGCAGACGCCCACCACACACCAGCTATTAGCTATTGTTAACAGTTAACAGATGGTTAAATGTTGTAGGGTTCTATAGAGTATTATTAAGAGTTCCTCGAGAAGAGCAAAGTGTTATATGTGCTATAATAACCACAGAGAAAAATTTCAACATGTTTCTCTGAACTGAGTGTTGACTGCTCAAACAATTGCATTGAGACTTTAATTTTAAGCTTGTACTAAACAGGTTTTCCACTCCTTTCTCGGTACAAAGAGTCTAAATTCTGTCAATCATTCATCTTTAGTAAGTGCTTTATCCTGGTTAGAGACGAGGTGGATCAGGAGCCTTTCCCCGGGACCACTGAGTGTGAGACAGGAATTATAATCCCGGTTGGGACGCCAGTCCGCCACAGGCCGCTACAAACACACATTCACAATTTAGAATAGCCAATCCACCTACCGGCATGATTTTGGAAGGTGGGAAGAAACCGGAGAACCCGAAATAAACCCACACAGACATGAGGAGAACATGTGAAACTCCAGACAGACAGTAAACCCAACTCATGATGGAACCAGGAATCATGGAGATGTGAAGTGGCTATGCTACCTGCTAAATTCTTTCTTTTTGTAGTAATTTCCCATACATTACAGATGAGGTAAACAGAAGGCAAGTTGAAAAAAAAAATCCTAGAATATTCATGTAATATTCACAGATATACAGATTACCCTGTAGATGGAAACATTACTTTGAACATCATAACACTTTGGTAATTATACGAGTCAAGCGATAAATTAGATAATGATGGTCAACTCTGCTGGAGTCTGACAGCTAATCTCTAAAAAGTCCAAAACAGCTCAGTAAAAAGTGACCTTATCTTTCTGAAAGTTATAACTCTTGTCTGCTAACAGCATGAAGTAAACCACGAGCAAGCCATGGGTAGACCCTGAAATGTGTGTTTTGGATTTCAGAAGGCATGACTCAGTCACAGAGCATGCAAGTTTCCACAGGTTTTCCCCGTCCACTCATTTTTCATGGCTAGCGTGCACGGTCTCTATGGCAACAAGCGTCTCATAAGGAAGGTCCTCTTGCTGTCAGTGTAACAAATCAAGCAGTGCTTGTGCGGTCTTTAATGTCATCATGACATTTTGTAAATGTAGAGGAGGATAAAAGCATAGTAAGACGTTTCCCCAAAAATGTGCACGTAAACCAGTATGAGTACTCTAGGCATGAGACAGAGTGAATCTAAATGACCCTTAATGCTAGCAGTGTGAACATGACTGAAGACTCTTCTGCCCTGGGCAAGTCTGGGTTTCACAGAAAATTCAGACAGTACCAGACGGAGTCACATAGCTGATAAAGCGTGTGATCACCAGACTCTCAGCCAACAGAAGAGTAATCTTCAAAACGAGTATTCTAGAGTCATGTAGAAAGTTGGACTTACTTTTTCTTGGCCTCTTCATACTGCCAGGTGAGCCTGACTTTGTCAACTAATGGGGACGATTCCTGAGAATCAAAGTGGAAAAACCAAGTTCGCAAATTACAACAATGATCCTGCTGTGAACTGCAGCAATGAAATACATAAATAAATAATTAAACAATCTGGTGTGTTGTCTCAGAGTATTTTAGAAAGTATTTAAAGCTATGGTGCCGTTTACAAAGTGAAATATTCAGCAGAGGTCACGTCTCTTGGCTTGTTTTAATGGAAACAAGTTTGTAAGAGTAAATCTGTCTACTGCTGCAGAAAAAAAACCCCTGATTTTAAGCTCCAATTAAGCTCCACTCATTTTGATATGGCGCAACAAAAGCTTACAGTTGGGCTTTTAATAGAATTGCTTATGAAAATGATTTTTTTTTTTTTAGACTGTTTATGTTTTAAACGCAGTTCTGTTACCGCCATTGTGTGAAATACAAGTGATTGTGAATGGTGTGTTCAAGTACCCTGCGTACAGAAAACATACTCCATCACATCAGATATAGTGCTTTTATACCACAGGACTACTGAATTCTCGAATATGATTGGTCAGAATGTGTTTTCTCTAAACGCATGGCTCAGACAATAGTGCCGGTCACAGGTTTGTATTAATGTGAATGTTCTCATACATTTCTATAGTAACAACTCATTCAAAATGAATTGCGGATGCTTCACGTAATCTAAGGCAAACAATAAATGGATTTAATAAGATGTGGAAGGAGTCTCCAGTGTCAGTGCTTTGCAATGGTCAGTAATGTTTCCGCCACGGGAGAATCTTTAGGACAAAGGGCTTTGTGTTTTCTCTGTAACATTTCTTTGTCTAATTACTGTAACTTCAAGCCAAGGTTTAAAAAAAAAACAAAAAAACCCAGAAACACTACTATAATGTAAGTGATAACAGGAATTAACTCGTCCTATAACATGTTATTATAGGAAAACAACAGCTTTGCAGAGGGACGTATCACACCACCAATGTTGATGACTTTCCTATAAAGTAAGCCTTGTTCTATTTTATTCCTTACATACAGATCTTCTGCCAAGAAGTCACTGCCAAACTATTTTTCCTTGTGCTTTCTAATTTACATGTACTGTATAACATTTTCCAGTCTTTCTCCAATTTTTCTGCATTACTGACCTCTCCAATCAGGTCAGTCTGACAGCCGGCGTCTGTGTAATGCTGCCCGCTGACTGAGTCGCCTGGAGCCACTGAGCTGGTGCCCACCTCATTTACAGAGTCACTGATGGAAAGGTTGTGAAAATTCCCCGTCAGCTTGGCCAGGCTCTGCACAAGACAGAAAGAGGAGAAGCAAATGAAAAAGGGTGTGAGGTTTTTAAAGCCATCCAGGCTATTCATAAAACGTCATCTAGAAATGAAATGTTATTCACATGCTATTTACATGAAGGTTTCATTCATTAGACAAACAGTTCAGCGGATTGTTTTTGTAAATGTGTTTAGCAAGTTTTGGCAAATAGACTTGCACTGAGTTCATGAAGATGTTTCATCAGTGCTCTGATGAATGGTGGGGAATCCCTGCCGTATCTAAACACACCATTGACGTTATAAGGTAAACATGATGTCAGGGACTGGAGGTGTGACCTGGCCTGAAGTCACCGGGGTAAACATGCCAGAACAGTATTATGAGTAGGTGAGAGGTGGTGCCGCAGACTTTCCACTCTGCTCAGAGATGCAAGTCCAGTCACTATGACTTAATACTATGACAAGATCAGAGGAATCAGTCAGGTTTTGTTTGTGTGCCAAAATTTCTTCAAAATGACAGCAAGTCTCTCTTGCCAGACTCAGTAGTTCTTGGTCCGAGCAATTTATTCAGTATAGTTTACAAATTAGCCCTTTAAAACCATGATTAAAGTCAGCCAAATCATTTCAAAAGCTATAAACACACACACACTTTATTTATATATATATATATATATATATATAAAATAATTGTGGCAAATGCTTGTGTTGCAACTTCTGCTTTTGCATATCAGAACCTGACTGGCTCTTATATTTTATGACACAGTAACACTTGACACATCTTAAATCCTAATTCAAGATTTTCTAATGAGATTTTAGTCTCTCAGGATCTATAAAAAAAAAAAAAAAAGTGCTACAGCATGTATTTTCTTACTTGCTCCCTTATTAAGTTCTAATAAAAAGAGAAAAAAAAACCTGTGATTAAAGTTTAAGGTGCACTTTATACTGTAAGGTGGGGGAAATATTTCCCACATGGTGGCAGTATTCAGCATGCTATGAAGGAAATAAAAAGCTGTTAACTGTGATTAGGATAGGGGCATATGAAGGAGCCAGGGAGTCGTTCATGAAAAATGAAGAAAAAATAAATAAATACAAACTTAAGCATGTTAATTCATGTCCTTGATCAAACTGCATAATTCATCAGCATTAACGCCTCAAAAGATAAAATTCAGATTTATCCACAATCTTCATCCACTATCTTGTGATTTTTCTTTCCTCCTTACGCAAGCATGCAAGCACAGTCAGGGAGAATTAGCTTAATTAATTAATTAGAGAATTAACCAATAATATCATGTCCTTTTTCCCCTCCACCTCCTACCCCAACCCAAGCAATCATCAAGAGAACAGGTTTTAGCTGTTTCTCTCACATATACATGTGATTTCATTAAAGAAAAATGCTTTACAATGTCACATTCGCATTACCTGTAGTAGTACTAAAAGCATGCCGAAATGCATCTGGAGTGTTATGTGATGGTGTAAGAGAAGAGGCTGATGAAAGTGTTAGAATAGCAGCTCACCTGGATGAGGTCCTGCCTCTCCTTCTCGCCCGAGCTGATAGCCTTCTTTATGCTGCGTAATTCATTAAAGATGGCCTGCACTTCGTCCAGTTTATAATTCGTCTGACTGCTGGACATCTTCCGGTCAATTCTGTAAAGAAACCACAATGGTACACAAATATCAGAACTCTCTCTCACGGCTGCTCAAAAACAACAACAACAAAAAAAAGTTACGAAATGATCTTGTGATACTTTAATAAAAAAAGTGACCGAATTTATCATGACATCAATATTATACAGTCATATGGCCCATCAGTAACACTCACACGCCCACACCGTGCATAGAAAAACAGAATAGATGTCCGTGTGTGTGGTTGGGGACATGCTCTGGCATTGCACGTGGGTTGCGCTTGAAATGTTGAGCAGAGAAACTAAAATGGCATTCCTGCACGCATGGGGAAACCTAGGCTCGGGTCCTGTACTGAGATACCAGTAATCCTGACCCTCCTTCTGCTCTCTGGACCTGTCTGATCCATCCAGCCCTACTTCTGGTTGGAAGTCACATGCTGCTGCATTTGAGGATGGCCCCACGTGGACAGCCTGAAGATCATCAAGATTACCGAGGATGGTACCACTTAAAAACCATAAAGATGGCTTTGGACATCAATTCATATGAACAGTTATACTGTGATGGCTTAAAATTACAATTGCTATGATAGCTTTAGGTCTGCAATCGCCACAAACAGTTTTGCACTCAAGTCTCCATCAGTGAACAGTGGAGAAGTTCACTTCATGTAAAACAGACTTCCTGTAAAAACTAATGAATTTTCCTGGTTACACAATTGCACTATTTGACCATATTAAGTATTAGCACAGTTGTAGAAGGGATTGATTTATTTATAATCACACTATCCAGAGTCACCCAGATGAGGATGGATTCCCTTTTGAGTCTGGTTCCTCTCAAAGTTTCTTCCTCATATCGTCTCAGGGAGTTTTTCCTTGCCTCCATTGCCTATGGCTTGCTCATTAAGGATAAATTCATACATTTAAAATCTATATCGTGAACGTACATATTTCTGTAAAGCCACTTTGAGACAACGTCCGCTGTAAAAAGCGCTATACATATAAAACTGAATTGATATTGAAGCGTCAACACCTGTAGTGCATTTAACATACTTGAGACCCAGCTTCAGTTTTTTTTTTTTTTTTTCCTTTTTTTTTTTTTCTCTTTGCTGTTTTTTCCCCTTTAAACAATGCAGTTATTTCAGTGACGGTGGCGAACATACCAACATCTGGCTCTGTTTAATTCCAGGTTCAGAAAAAGAAACAAGAATAATGGAAAAAGGAGAAAAATTTCAGCTAAAGACATCATCAGGAAACGTCAGTGACAACTAAAAACACACGATCGCTGCCAGAAAGGCGGACTTGGAGAGCTCCATTCACATCCACAGAATGTGCCAAGACTGTGAGCATGATTTCTTTGGCTTCCATTTTATTCATCATGATTGTGCATGATATTAATAAGCTTGGGTAAAACTAGAGGTTAGATATGTTTTTATTGTTTTGCCTTGCTTGCTTGTTTATTTTAATGATTGATTTATTTAATAATAATAATAATAATAATAATCATTTTACTCATTATCACGCTGCCCCACACATACTGTTTAAACATCCTAAATACCCGCTCATTCACTTTCTCAGCAGGTAAAAAATTTCCTCATACAAGTTTTGGCAGAACCAATGGAACATTCAACCCTACTGTCCTGTTTTTTTTTTTCTTCCGTTGAAGTCTTTAAAGCCGAGAACAAGCCTTCTTTAAATAACCACCGTGTTAAAGAGAAAAGAAAGGGATCAGTCGAGAACAATCAGAGAGAGTTGTCTTCTCCATCAGCTGCTTTCTGGCAGCGTTCCCAAGCTCCTGCCACGTGCTCCTTCCTGCAGCCTCCTTCCTCCAACATCAGGTACTCACTCCTCCTCCTCCTCCTCCTCCTCCATGCTCTCCACACAAGCAGGCCTTTGTTCCCCCTCAAACCTGCAGCTTCCATGGGCAGCCCTGCCCGGTCTGCTCCACATCTCCGTCGAGCACCCCACCCTCAACACACACACACCCACTGCTCTGCACTACCACATCACACTACCACCACACCACACCAAGCTCCCACACTGAGCCGGCCTCCTATGCTTCACCTCCTCTTCCTTTTGCTGTACTGCATGCTTATGTTATGTTATTTTTAATCTGCTCTGGTATACAGGATGTGCGTTTCTATTAACACGGACTATAACATCTATTCATGTTTTATCTTCTATATCATTCGTCTTTGTACCGTTTTAGATGTGCATGTATATTACTGTCCCTGCTATTTACAGTAAGGAAAAAAAACACGACAGGGTGAAGTTGATTATTTTCCAATAAATAAACAACGTTCGCAAAACAATACTATACATGTTCCTTCTCCAGCCTCTCTTTTTTTCCTCTCTCTCTTGAAGTTAATAAAAAATCCAGTTTGTCATGTTATCAAGAAACCCCAAAGCTCAAAATCTCAGTCCTGAAGACTTGTCAGAAAATTTAGGAAGAGCTTTGCTTCTAATTATTACACTAATACTTTCAATTTTCAAATAATAAATAACATTTAAATAAAGACTTTATGTTATAATATCAACAATTACACATGCTTGGTAAAATAAAAAATCAGGTTATGTTGAGCGTCCACCGTACCTGTGCAAGTCCCTGTGCAAGCTGTTACTACAGAAACGATAACGTATTAGATTGGGCATATTAATATAATCCTGTGATTCGAGAAAACTAATCAACACATCCTGACCAATCCATCCATCCCATTTCTATACCGCTTATCCTACACGGGGAGCCTGGAGCCCATCCCAGGGAAGCCCATCGCAGAGCACAATTGCACTCAAATACTCACACATGCAGGACAGTTTGGAAATGCCAATCAGCCTACAACGCATGTCTCTGGACTTGGGGGAGGAAATCAGAATACCGTGAGTAAACATGCAAAGTCCGTGCACATAGGACGGAGGCAGGATTCAAACCCCCAACCCTGGAGGTGCGAGGCAAACGTGTTAACCTGTACCCCCCTTTCTGATCAATCAGATTCATAAACATTTAAACTTAAACATTCACTAATATCACATTTGGTGTTATAAATATTTGAATGTTATATTATTACATTATTTATGTAATAAATATAATAATTTTGATGAATTTCCATACCGCTTATCCTACACAGGGTCTCGGGTTGCGAGCCTGGAGCCTATCCCAGGGAACTCATGGCACAAGGTGGGGGAAACACTGGACGGGGTGCCAACCCATCGCAGAGCACAATCACACACACACACACACACACAATTTGGAAATGCCAATCAGTCTACAAAGCATGTCTTTGGACTGGAGGAGGAGACCAGAGTACCCAGAGGAAAACATGTAAACTCTGCGCGCACACGCCGGAGGAGGGATTCGGACCCCCAACACCGGAGGCAAACGTGCTAAACACTAAGCCACCATGCCGCCTGCGATTTCCACCACTGTAACCAAATGCAGAAAAAGAAAATAAAAATCATGGATCTCCTTGCTGTGCTTCATAAACCTGTAGAGGTTCCTGCAGCCCACTCTGAGAACTACACATAGACCCTCTTCCTAAATAACATCAGAGCACGGACGGCACCTCCATCTTCTTTAAAACCCTACTTTGAGCCGCTATTCTAGGAGCCACTTGAGTTGTGTTCTATCTAAGAGATGAGCTCGCTCACTGGGGCGCAGGAAGAAGCGAGGAATTTGCTGCCAGATATCTTTGGGGGTTTTTTTTTTTTTTTTTTTTTTCAAACTATACTTTTCAGCCTCTCTCTCTTTCCTGCCTTGGCTCTCTCCACTCCACTGGTGCATCCTCTTCCTGAGGTGGAGTCTCCTTTTCCAGAACACCATGTCTCTTACACACACACAGCTTGTTTTTGCGACATTTCAGGACATAATATTACACGTGTAACATATACCGTTACCTATATATAATAAGAATGTCTTGTACCTTATGATTAGTTTTTTTCCCTTTTCAGTTTTGAAAAAAAAAATATGCATACAGTACACCTTTAATATATATATATTATATATAAAATACTTTAATATAAAATTATTATTATTATTTTTTTTTTTTTAAGTGCTTTACATCTTGTTGGTTGTGTATGTTTTTGTCTGGTTTTCCTACATAGTCAGGTCCTGACAGTTCACAACAAAGCACACACACGTTTGTCATATTATCTAGGTGAGGACCTCAGTAACCATAAGAATCTCTTAGCTTTTAAATAAAAGCATTTTTTTTTTCTCGTGAGGACCAACCAAATATCTCCGTAATGTCAAGAGTGTCAGACATTCCTATTCTTGAGGTGACATCTGGTCCCCACTAACATAGAAAAACAAGTCCCCCACCCCACCACACACACTTACTTAAACACCTCCGAAACCAATGAGACGTGAGGTTTTAAGCAGGCCCTGTCCACTGCAGCTATTTTAAGAATGCTCCACTATGAAGTAAAATGTTGTTCTTGCTGCTTCACTGAACTGAATAATACTTACAATTACATAATTTACTCACTCTGAACTGCACTGTCCATAAAAACAAGGCTAAAGTTTATTGTAGGTGGTATGAGTGATGGTAAGAGTGTGAGGGAAATTTAGTCAGGGCATTGTTTGCACTGCTTGGGCTCGAAGATCGTGTGCTATAATCACGCAGCATTTAGAGCTCGCTACATAAACAGTTCCACATTTAGCCCCACTGGTTTCTGGGAAAAATGTGTACCGCGTTTTTCCATATGGAGTGTAAATGTGGTGTTGGACTGCGATATAAAGGTGGTCAACTGGCAGAAGAGAGGTATGGAACAGCTTTTTAGGTCTGGTGTATGCTTAATGTGTAACGCTGCTGTGAATTCAGACAAACGCAGACAAAAGTTCAAAATTTTGCTTGGCAGGCAACTTAACTGACTAGGCAAAAAAATAAAAATAAAAAAGTAGCTAACAATGTAATAATATATGGTGAACTACAGGGTGTCCCAAAAGGCTCCATACATGGAGGAAATTCACACTTTTTTAGTAAAAAAAAAAGACTTCCAAATTTTACTTTAAGAATGCCTTTGACAAACGTATTGAAATCATTCTCATGGCTGGATCGGGAAGCTGTTACAAGGTTGTAATGGACTTTAACAGGAAACATGGCGAGCACATCACACACGACACTGCTGCCAAACTTATTAACAAATTTAAAAATGAAAAGTATTGGAAGTGTTGCGGACCGACCGAGAACTGGGCGTCCATGAACATCCACTCACGAAGGCACAACCGAAGTGGTGCTGGAAATCATAGTCCCCTATCTACGGAGACTTTTGGGACACCTTGTAGTTAGTTAAGTGCATTAATACAGATGCAAATCTACAGTCATTCTAAAAAAAAAAAAAACATGTGAAGTAGCATGTTGCGTCAACAAAAGTCATCAATTGGCTATCAGTCGTGTTTTCTCTCATTCCATTGCACATAAAAGATGCTTGTGTCAAGCTATTATTTATTTATTTTTTTGGATATACAAGAGTTCGCTTTGCATTGCACTTTATTTTATCGGTGTTTCTGATCCAGAGCCGAGCAATCGTATGAATCCGGTGTGTAAAAGTTCTACTGACAGAGCATGCCTCGGATGGTGTGTGTAGTGCAACACTACTTGGTGTGTTGCATTTGGCTGTGGCTCAGGTGGTAGAGCGGGTTGTCCACTAATCGTAGGGTTGGCGTTCGATTCCCAGTCCACATGACTCCACATGCCGAAGTGTCCAAGACACTGAACCCCAAGTTGCTCCCGATGGCAAGTTAGCGCCTTGCATGGCAGCTCTGCTACCATTGGTGTGTGAGTGTGTGTGTGTGAATGGGTGAATGAGACACAGTGTAAAGCACTTTGTAGAACTGCTAAGGTTAAAAAAGCGCTATATAAGTGTAGACTATTTACATGTTGAATATACATATTAAATAAAATTATATACTTTGGAAAAGTCAATAGAGAATAGATTTTTTTATTTCTTTGGTTTCTGAAAGAGAGGGAAAAAAAAAAAAAAAAAACTATTCTGTATTTTTTTATTTAATATGTATATTCAAGCAGCATTGTGGTGCAACACACTTCAATACTCTAACTATACATATTAAATAAAATGATATATTTTGAAAGTCAATAAAGTTTTTTTTTTTATTCTTTGGTTTCCGAGGGAAAAAACAAACAAACAAACAAACAAACAAAAAAAACCAACTCTGGTGACCTCTAACCTCCACCAGGCCACTACGAATACAAAATTAATAGCCCAGACACATTCAGCTGGTCCATGACTAGTGAGATTTCGACCTCTGCTGTGGATTTAAACGCCGTTCTCTTGGTTGTGTTTATTGATGCATAGTTGCTGATCTTGTGATTCCCATTATTTAACGTTGCTGACCGACAGCTTCCCCTTTTACCACTCTGAGTGTGAATCACGAACAACATGGCTGAAATGTGAATGTGGTCAACATATGCCTCACACCTCCTCCGGTTTGAATCCCGCCTCTGCCCTGTCTGTGCTCGGTGTTTGCATGTTCTCACCGTGCTTCAGGTGTTTCCTCCAGGTACTCCGGTCTCCTCCCCCAGTCCAAAAACATGCGTTGTAGGCTGATTGCCATTTCAAAGTTGTCAGTAGGGTGTGAATGGGTGTACGATTGTATCCTGCTATGGGTTGGCACCTCGTCCACGGTGTCCCCTGCCTTGTGCCCCAAATCCCCTGGGATAGGCTCCAGGCTCCCCTGCGAACCCATGTAGGATACGTGGTATGGAAAATGGATGGGTTTAAACGTAATGCACTTCGCTGTGTTTGGATGCACCGTGATGCTGTAACAGCAGTGTGTGCTTCTGAATTCTGCTGCTTGCTGAACTACACGTTTCGGTCTGGTTGATGAAGGATTGATTTTTACAAGGTGGATTATTTCGATGATTTAGATATCCAATATGATTAGATGATATCTTCAGAAACACTCACCAAATTGAGCAAAACAAAGCACGGCGCAATGCAGTCATAGAACTCTCCTGTTATAAATCACTCAGTCAACCTTATGTTTAATCATATCAAGAGAAAACAAAAATGATAGTCAGTCAAATTCAAATATCTTGTGTGTGCAATGCGAGGACAAAACACTAAACCTCAAACCTCATTGATCTGGTGAACGTTTGTCGAGGATGTGCTACATTAGAAACTTTGTTAGAAAGGGATAATAATCACGTACTTGTTATTTCCTCCCCCATTAGTCTGTATTAATGCAATAAACAGCATACATTATTCTATTATGTTTCCTTCTACTTTTTAGCCAAGTCAGTGAGGTTTCCAGGCAACAAAAACATGGGCTAGCTAATTAATTTACTACTTGTCCAGCCCTAAAATATAAAAGCATCTGCCAAATGTATTCAGTGTAATACCAAACTGCTTAAATCCTGCTAAAGTCAACGTGCAGATAGACACAGCGACGCTCTACGTACAGGAACCCTAACACACAGTGTAGGCCAAATACACTGGGAATTAAAGGAACATTTCCCAAAGGAAAAAGAGGGATAAATAGGTGGAATTGATTTGACTTGGATTTCACTTTCAACATGCATGTGTGTTTGTAAAACTCACTCTTGTAGCGTCTCTACTCCCATTTCCTTGTATTGCAGCTCCTGTCTCATCTGGGCCAGCTCCTGTTTAAGCCTAGAAAGCTGGGGACACAACAGCTGGAATTACATTACACACAGATTACACACACATACATACATACACACACACACACACGAAAGATTTTATACAAATACATATAGTGGTCCTCTGCCAATAAAGTGTTCAGGGAGGGGGGAGGGGGAAGAGGGGGGTGTCTTGGGCAGCGGAGTCATCACTAAACAGAAAGGTCTCACACCAACACCCCTAACTCTCACACATACAGGAAGAGGAAAAGGCCCTGCCCACACATACACCCTCCAAAACACATTCCAACAGTACCCTAGCTCTCCAATGTGAGCTGACTCTGCTGATATCTTCTGAGTAAATATTTCAGCACAAAGTAAGAAGGAAATGGCTGTTACATGAGCAAAATGGCTACCTAAAGAGTCACTGTTTGTTAGGGTATACGTGTGATGTAACTCTTATTGTATATATAAACAATAAGAACAATAAAAACTTCAATCCAGGGAAGCCAGAGTCTGCTCATCAGTCCTAAAGCCCCCCCCCCGCCCGACACACACACAAGACCCCAATGTCTTCCCAAACAGGCCCTTCCTAGGCGTGACGTCTGATGCATTGTTCTCCGAGGACAATAACTTACCCGCTCACGCCTACAGGCGATTTCCGCTTTGATTTGGTCAGGGTCATATTTTGCATTTGAAGAAGAGCCAGAGTGTGCTGCAAAAAGACAGAAAGATTAAGACAGTTAGACGGATCGACAGGGTGAGCGCGAGAACATGAATGACGGAACGCAAGTACTGAAATTCAACTCCTTTACACTCCGGCGGTCACACGAACGCAGAAAGAAGAAAGCAGGGGGGATACAGTGTCCTATGATTAAAGAGGCTTTTGTGCTTGTTTTCCCTTTTTCTCCTCCTGCGTTCAACTCTGACAGTCGGAGGGTTGAAGCGCATTCTCATCATACTCTTGAAAGCCGTTTGCGCATCGACGATAATCAAAGACCTGCTGTACACCAGACCTGGTTGTCTGGAGGTTGTTTGTATCCTGACGAGCTTTTAACCACAAAAAGTCGGCGGTCAAACACGTCTCTGGATTAAACCGACTGAAATCTGTGGTGTATGCAAATCAGATTATTACATCCTACCACCGTCTTTCCGAGTTTTCATGTGTTTTATGTGAAAGATCACACATCTGTGGGCCATTTTCAAGCTACTTAAACTGTTTTTATTTTAAGTAAGGCGTAAAACACTTTGGGACGTGCTGTAATAGGAAAATAATCAGTGACCGGTGCTGACAGGTTGATTATCTTACCATGACAGCACGTTCCACAGGGGTTAATTCCTCTTATACCACAGCCATTTGCCAATGCTAATAATGTGTCTTTTTTTTTTATTTATTAAAGAACACTTCATACTTTTTATCCAATTACAGTTATATTTCATGTTGTGGAACGTTCCTTTATTTATTTATTTTTTTAAATAAGGCGAAAATTACTGGGAAACCATAAAGCGAAAAGCTCTCCATTCTGAAGACTTTCCAATGCCAGAAAACTTAAAGAAACAGGTTTACCTCTGATTTCAGACACCCCTGTGCAAGGTGTTACTATAGAAACAATAAACATACTAGAACAAGCGCATTAATATGAGCCTGTGATTTGCCTTAGACGGCACTACAGTCAGAGCTGCCGTTACAGAAAATGAACACCTTCACACTAATCAGATTTGAGCATTCAGAAGAACTTTGGTACAAAACAGTGCATTAGGAAGAATTTCGCTTGACGAGAGGGACGCAGTACATCGCAGCTGCAGAACAACTGGCTTGAAGCGGTTTGTGTAAACAGATCTGAATCCGTTTTAAGGCAGCTTAGGTTTATTTCCACCTGCACTTTCATGTGGATCATCTCTAATCCAGATATAATCCTGATGCTCATGATACAAAAAAGATCTAGTGTAATGAAATATTCTGTGCTAGAATTGCAACACAAACAACAACAATAAGGGTGAGCACAGCTGAATGATAAATCCTGGTTCATTAAAGACCACAAGCCATAATCTCTCATTTATTTTTATATGTGGTCCTTCAATCACTTATCTTTCATTCATTCGACAAATTAACAGTCAGTCTTATTTCAATTCAAAGAATTATACCTTTGGAAAAAAGGTTTTAAATAATAAATGATAAAGTGCAATAAACCTATTCTGTTCTTAATTGACTGAATAACCGCATAAATAATGAAATATTCGGCAAATTATTTATCATTTGCTCTACTCTGTACAATACAGTAAAACAGTCGGATAGTGTAAGGAAATAATGTATGTAATGAGCAAACTACAACGAGCCAAAAAGTGAATTTATTATATTTGAGGACAAAAAAAATAAATAAATAAAAATGTGTGTGTGTGTATGTATACACACACATACACACAAGTGCATTAAATATGTGTGTGTTACAACAAACTTTCAGTAAAGTGTTTGAGACATTTATTCGGTCTGAAAAAAAGGAATGTAGGGCAAGAACTGGTGAATGGAAAAAAAAAAAAAAAAAAAAAAGGCGAGGGCAAGCGGGAAAGGAGGAGGAGGGAAAAGGAAAAGGAGGGGTCTGCTGGTACAGTCAGAGAGAACCCTCGCCGAAGAGAAGGGAGAAAGAAAGAGAGGAAGGGAGGAGGTCAGAGAAGCCGAGGTGAGGAAACGGACATGCTCTTCCAGTCAATGAGTTATAGAGCTCTTAAATTAAAACGCCCACAATACAACCGGCTGTGTGTGTATGAGTGTATGAGTGTGTGTGATCTCACAGCTGGTGATGGAGCGGTTGTCGTCCTGGCTAAGCTGGTTGAAGAGCTGCATCTCCTGCTGCGCCAGCTCCAGCCTCTGCTGTTTGATCAGGTACATCTCCTTCTTGGCATTGAGGGCTTCCTGTGCCACCACCAGATACTCCTTCAGCATGCGCTCCTGCTCCTGGCGCCACTGCGTCCGCGGGTTCTCGATCTGCGTGGTTTCTGTGAGAAGAGCAGCATCGGGATACACATGAATATCATGAATATGCGCCAAAGTTGCAAGTTGTCGAATCTAGATCCTGTATAATATCTGGAGATTGAGCGTGACTGATCCCTGAACACCTATATTCTTTCAGCTTCATTACAGAAATAACGACAGGACTGCCAGAATACGATTTCAGAATTGGAAAGAATTTAACGAGCCAAGTAAGAGTACTCGTATAAGGAATTTAACCTGGCAATCGCTCCATTAACACAGACTAACATGGAACAAAGCAGACAGGGATCAAAATTAAAAATAGAGCACAGGTGAATATACTGTATGTGGTATATAAAGCACAAATGAGCAGTATGTAGAGAAATCATGAAAACTGTGGGTGGGGGGGAATCTGAAAAAAATGTGAACGTTTAAGACACCATATTCTACCTTCAGTGGAATCTACCTGTACAATCGTAGGGGTAAAAAAAAAGTTTCTTCAAGGGTTCATAATATAATTAAGGGTTCTTAGTCTTCTAAAGGGTTCTACATGGAACACTCAGGAAACACTCAGGATAATTTACTCTGAACAACTCCCCTTAAGAGTGCATCAAAATACGGTTATTTGACACATTTTACAGCTGAGTGAACCTTGTGTCACTTGATATAAGCAAACGGTTGTAAATAAATGCATGCCATTTAAATCGTTTATACAGTTTCACAATATAAAGATGAATCCTAATAGTGATAATATCTGTAAACAGGCTGAGTGCACATACATACATACATACATACACACATATATATATACATACATACATACATACATACATACATACACACACACACACACACACACACACACATTAATGCATTCCAAGAAGGCATATATAGATCATGGAAGGCACACCTAGCAGTGAATTATCCCGCTTATACCATAGACACTTGCCAGCAAGTTAAAGCGGTCAATGATGTTTTATCCTTTGTTTTTATCCTGTAAGGATAAAAATAACGGTTAATTTTCGTTAGGTATTTTTCATTAGGGTAATTAGATCTACAACTCTGCCCTCTCTAAATCATACACAGAGATAACGTAGTACAGAAATATTACATTCATTTGAATGCATTATAATAAATAGTTATTAGTGAGAGAGAGAGTGTGTGAGTGAGAGAGAGAGTGTCTGAGTGAGAGAGACCGCATCTCTACTAATAATGAAGTGATGAGTTGAACTACAGTATGCAACTATAAGTTACTATGGTTATAGCTGTCTATAGGCAGCACATTAATGTAGAACAGTGATTAAACTGACTGGAACTACCTTCCAACCAATCAGAATCGAGTATTCAGACAGACCATAGTGTGTATGCACACACACACACACACACACACACACACACAGGATTATGGCTCATTATGTAGATCCCAGGCTGCCTAAAAAAAATGGAGAACTGTATAACTAAAATATCTATGACCAGTAAATATTACATTGCGTGAACAAATATACAACATACTTTATAATAAAACTATGACAGTGCCTCCTTGTTGTTAGTGTTGAGAAACAGACAATTTTACCTTTAATATCTGTGGCAGTACACTATTATGGGCTACGCTCATTAATATTAATGAATTTGAATACTAATTATACTAAGTAATGAATACTAAGTAATTTAAATGTAAGTTTAAGAAATTTGAGGAACTCTGTTGACACATCAACCCTGCCTTTTAAAGAAAGATGACGAGTAAGCCTATGCCATGATGGCCTTACTAACGTGTCCTTCCTCATTCGAAACAATGGGGGTTGAAAAAACTTTTGCACTCAACTGTACAGATGACTCTTAATAAGAACTATTTATTAAACACACCACATAATAATGGTGCACGGTCCAAACCGTATAGCTTTGTGTCCGAACCGTATAGCATGAAGGAAAGGAGAAGTACAGGAGTTAAACTCACTGTTTATGTGGTCGATGTAGTAAACCCCAATCTGCTGGTCATACACAACCTCCCAGCCCAGAGGAAGCTCGTCACCCACACAGTCGGCAAACGTCAGGGGTTTAGTAATCCTACAGACAAGAGAGACACAGAGGAATACATGAGCATATTTAAAAGAGTGGAGGGTAAGTAAGTAAGTAAGTAAGTAAGTAAGTCAATAAATAAATAAATAAATAAATAGGTGTTCCAGAGCATAAGCACATTTTTTAATAAAAACTCTGCACACTGACACAAATGAATGCTTAAACATTCGCTTGATGAGCTGGTTAAAGTGAATCATTTCTAACTCTATGGAACAGAGTGAACCCAGCCTGCGCAAACTTTTCCAGAGCGCAAAACATATTTTTAACCCCGTGTCACACTTTAACATGTCTACCAAACACAGCCACAATGAATAATAATAATAATAATAATAATAATGAAGAGTTTCAGCTGAAAGGCTAGGCATTAGAGGAACAAAACTGCACAGGCATCTGAAAAATCTGGAAAATTCCTCGCAGTCTCTAATGAATGTATGTTCAGTCTGTCAGCGGCTGCTGAGCTCTTCACCCACGGGTCAGAAATGGGTGTAATACACGCTCGGCAGGAAGAAACTGCCCATAAACACATTCCAGGCAGAACAAAGCAGGACTCCATCAGAGCCGCTGTGCTGTTACTCTACAGTAAAACCACAGCGCTGTGCCTCTCCGTTCTTCATCCACTGAGAGCCTCCTGTTCTGTGTTTCCTGTGTTTGCCCTGGTCTAGATCTCCTCAAGGGGCAAATCCCATGTGGTAGAGCAGAGAAAAGTCAAACAAACAAACAAACAAACAAACAAAAAAAAATCTGTTACACAATGAATCACACTGGCCTGAAGAGTTTTGTTTGTGGCAGGACAATGTTAAATCTTGTATGAATCAAAGCTCATGTGTTCTCAAGATGTAACTAAGCCTGTGTTGATCGTTACATAATTGCCAGTCTGCGGTTAGTTTGCACAGTCATCAGAATTTGCATTTAGGTCACAACGAACAGAATGTGAGCTCGGTGAATTTGGCTGAGGCAAATAACCTACCTGAACACAAACTACCTCCTGAACACAAATCTACCTGTATACAAACCACCTCCCCAAACACCAAACCACCTTCCCCAACACCAAACCACCTCCCCGAACCCATACCCTACCTGAACACAAACCACCTCCCTGAACACCAAAACAACCCGCCTCCCCGAACCCACACCCTACCTGAACACAAACCACCTCCCCGAACCCACACCCTACCTGAACACAAACCACCTCCCCGAACCCATACCCTACCTGAACACATACCCAAAAAAACAAAAAAAACAAACAAACACATTTGGAAGTGAAATATTTTCTTTTAACAGACAATCCATCCATCCAGCGTGACAGAACGTCACCTCCCATCGTCCTAGTTATTTGGACCAGATTTACTGTTGCACAGAAAGTAAGTTCTCCCACCCAATCCTGCTCGATCTCTCACACCATTACAATGGATTTTAAAACATTCTTATCCAGCTATTTATTTATAACATGGTTCACTCTCTGGGGCACATGTACACACTTTGTGCCCGTTTTTATACATAATTATGGCGCATTCTGTGGGGAAAAAACTTGTGTGTGGTGTACGACATTAGCGTTCAAGCCTACACAAGCAACTAAAGAGCTGTGCATGTGGCAACACGCAAAGTACGCTTCTCCCCTTCATACATATCCATCTGAGGGAGGATCGTACAAAACTCCTATTGCTTATGCATCTTATTATTAGTAAGGTGTCCTTGACTGTCTTGAAAGGCACCCATAAATAAAAAGTATTTATTATTATTATTATTATTATTATTATTATTATTAAAACAGTGGGAAGTCTGGTGGAGAAACAGAAATTTATAGAAAACTAAACCTTTCGGACAATTGGCTAGGCTTGCACATAATTTTGTCCGTCTCCAAAAACCAGGTGTGAATTAGCACCAAGTGTGCACTACAGAATTGGGATACTTTTGCTGTCAGCAGTTTTTTTTTTTTTTTTTTTTTTTTATTATTATAGGTATTTATAGAAATGTTTTACTTCTGACAAAATGTGTAATAATTCAAAACCATTTTAAGTCCTTGGTGAAAGAACTATTTGGGGAAACTATTGCTGCATCCAAATATCCCTACTACCCTACCATACAGTAGGAAAAATAGTACAACAAAAAGAGTAGTATGTCAGAATTCTTAGTAGTCATAAAACAGTAGGCAAGAAATACTACTGCTTCTGTCGAGATTCTGCAGTATGGAACAAGTGGACACTGCGGATACCATGTTATCCCGTAAAGCAACGGGACGGGCGCGGAAGAGCTGACAGGTTCAAAAATGGCGCGTCGGCTCTTTTGAAGTTGGCAATGCCAACACGGCGGATGTAGTACATCCGGATCGTATTCATGCTTACCACTTATACTCTTCAGTACATACTGTATCAATGGCCGAGCAGTAGGTACGGTCACAGTATGCAATTTCGGACACAGCCCATGTCTCTTACCTCTTATTCTCATTTGGTCTGGTCTAAACTAAATGGACAAAAGTTTGTGGACGCATGACCATCACATCCCTAATTTGTTGCCTCAAAGTTGGAAGCACACAATCGTCTAGAATGTCTTTGTATGCGGTCACAATGTAGAAATGCCTACAAGTTCTCATCACTGGAGCCAAGAGGAACAAACATGTTCCAGCATGGCAGTGCCCCTGTGAACAAAGTGAGCTCCATGAAGACCTGGTTTGCCAAGGTTGATGTGGAAAAACTTGAGTGGCCTGCAAAGAGTCCTGACCTCAACCCCATTGAACATCTTGGGATGAAATCACATATTGGTTTGATGGTCAGGTAATGGTCCACAAACTTTTGGCCACATAGTGTACGTCACGGGGCAGGGTAACAAACTCTGACGAATGTGCAATCCACCCTCTTCCTCATACATGAGCTCGCAGATGCCGATGATTGCCTAGTGTCACTGTGATTGACAGGGGAATGAGTACGCCATTTCTTGGACTCCTGGCTGTTGCATCATCGGGTTTCAAACTCACAATTCAGTCGTGCCACACACGGGACCCAATCCACTTTATAAGACATAGCCACTTTATTCTGTACCCAGCAGTCTTTTTAACAATCAAACAGCACATTAGTCATATTACTGTCCTTCACAGAGTTATTATTTAGTCAGTCCGTACAGGATTTCACAGAGTTTTTGTGATGGTTGCGGGCAAAAATGCTTGATTTTGGTGCAGCTTTTTGCAAGATTTGAGTTTTTTTGTACTTTTTCCAGAAAACTACTTGAATTGGCGATATTGCAATTGCAAGAATTTGTTTTGCACGGTCTTTCTCTTGCGACCATTTAGCAGTACTCATGTTTGACGCACGTGAATCAAAGAGGGCTTTGGTGGAATGCGCGTTGTGATGATGTCACATGGTGCGACTTGGTCCAAAAATTACAAGCTCCTCAGAATATTGCAGAGTTTCCTTGATTTTGTGTTAATTTCTGCGGTCACAAAATCCCAGAGGGACTGTTTAGTAAAAACTACACAGTCCCCACAAAATGACAAATCTGTGGTAGCTGGTAGTGGGCAGTGATAGCTCAGTGGTTACGATGTTGGTTTACTGATCAGAAGGTCATGAGTTCAAACCCAAGCTGCCACTGTTGGGCCCTTGAGCAAGGCCCTTAACCTTCAACTGCTCAGACATAGAAATGTAAGTTGCTCTGGATAAGGGCGTCTGCCAAATGCCACAAATGTAATGAAAATGAAATCTAAATCTAACCCCTATTTTACCATACCTATTAATATCACATATATGAATGTTTCTCAATTAACAGCTTCTTAAATGATTGCACTGGTGTTTACTGTACTTGTTACTTTGAATGGCTGCAATTCCCAGACTCCATTTCCTGCATCATAATCGTTCCAAATTCTCAGCACAAATAAGCACTGAAATCCATGATGCACACGTTCTTCACAATCGTAGCTAATCAGGCTCATGTTTTACAGAAACATCATAAAATTGTGACACAACCACGCAACTCCTAACAACAAATTAATTTCAAAAAGTGTTAACACCCACCCAACACACACAAACACACACATCCTCAGTGATGAGAAATGTCACTAAGATCAAGTCAAATCAAGTGGGTTTTCATGGTCCTTCCTCTATATAGCTTGCATACATCGTCCCTCAGTGGTGGAATGAACTTCCAACCTCAATCCGGACGGCATGTGTCACTATTTTCAAAAAACAGCTAAAGACCCACCTCTTCCGTGAACACGCATCTAACCCCTAAAATGCCAACCCCCACATTAAATAAATAAATAAATAAATAAACAAACAAACAAACAAACAAACAAACAAAAAACTTACTCTGGCTCTTACACCTCTACTCTGCGCACTCTGCTTCTCTAGAACTCAATTATAAATCTTGCATGGTAGCACTAACTTGTATTGTTCTCCGCTTGATATATCGCTTTGCTTGCATTTCCTCATTTGTAAGTTGCTTTGGATAAAAGCGTCTGCTAAATGAATAAACGTAAATGATAAATTGGAACGAAATGTCCTTTCTTCAGGACCATGGTGCAACACGGAACAGTGTGTGAGACGAGCGCAAAACAAATACGCAGAACAAAACAATAAAATGCACAGGACAATAGATACACAGGACATGGACTGTAAACTGTGATGAAACAATCTGAGATTTTAAAGCAATCTTAAAGAGAGAGGGAATAAATCGAATTAAACTGATCATGATAGAAATATTAACCATATCAATATTAAAACAATGTCTGTTCAAACAGAATGAACTGGTACAAAAAATCTGTTTTTAAAAAGATCTTCGTCAGAATTGAAAGTTCTCGGTGTTCAGTGATACGAGTACAGTGCAGTTTAATAGTCTGCATAATGATCTGATATAAAGCTGTCAGGTTTGCAGTAAATCTTTTACAGCTGAAGACACGCTGCCTGAAGGCTATAAAGCACTGGATATTCGCAAATGTAGATATAAACAGACTCAAATTAAAGCTGACATTCTTTGTTTACACAATTTGCTTCAAATCCCATGTGCTGCAGGGCAGAGCCAATCCACAAAACCCACTTACGTATGAACTGCTCCGTGTGCCTTTTATCTACAATCTCTTGCAGATAAACCATCGTTACGCAACACGGTCATTTTCAATTAGATTTAATTCTGCAAATCGGTGTACAATTTAGCAACCGAGCTGATTTTTCATGTTTAAAACACAAAGTTTTTTTCCACGTAGTTTTCCGATAAAAAGAGTCAAACCCCGAGCACATTGACCTAACTGTCTCGAGTCAACATGCTAAATTAAAGAAAGTGATACGTCGGTTTGTTAGCCGGATCTGCAAAAATGCGTCTGTGCTACATTTCTGAGTAGTGCAGCTCGTGACCTCTGACCATCATGGCTGAGAAAGGTCAATGGAAGGTGGCATGCTGTAGACGCAATTTAAAACAGATGCAAGACTATTCCATTCATTTGAAAAGCAACTTGGAGATTAGCGGTCAGACATAACAGCCAGGGCCTTCATACCCAACCCTGTCTAGTCACTCCGATCTAACGCGGTCACATTTCAAAGAGCTTTTCTCTCTAAGATTGAAAGCTTTGCCGACATTTTCATGTATTACAGACGCCACGCAGCTATCCATCATTCTCAACACGATGTGCAGAAGGAGCTCCGGGACACAACAGGCACCAGATGCAGCGGTCTTCAACCGGAACCTTCAGTTTATCAGGAAGGGAATCCCAAGCCTTTAGTCGCTTGCGATTATATTTCAGAGTTTTAATGCATCATGTAGTAAAACAGTCACCGGATGCTAAATCACACTTTTTTTTTTTTTCTTAGAAATCTTGTACAACAAAAAAGAACGCTAGTTTTCAGTGGTTTTCAGTAGGACTGATTTGGTCACTGAAATGAAAACAGTCCTGAAGAGGAGTTAATTTTAAAATACAAAGACCAGTCACAACATCAGACGACAGAAATGACTCACGTTTCAAAGATCTGTTTAGCTAAACAGTGCCTAGGCTTGCGTAAATACGTTGAATTCATGCTCTGATTGGTCCGATTGTTAGGATTTTCCATGACGCCGTTTCTGAGGAGTAGTTCCGCTGTACGGCAAATCGCAGGTTTACGTTAATGCACTCGTTCTCCATTTTCCGTTTTCTCCATCGTTCTCCGACCTGCGTCTTTTCATCTTATTAACTTCAAGAGAACGGAAGAAAAAGAAAGAAAAAGGGAGAGGCAGGTAAAGAAACGGTTTTGTATAGCTGTTAAAATGTAAATGATTAATAGAAACGTACGTTTTTCAGACATTCCACAACATTAAAACGTAACTTCAGGGTGGTAACATTAAGGTTAACTTCATGTCCGGCTGCACCACACTACTATGTCATTGAATATTTTCCAAAAACAGAATGCCCTGTTGTGTGTCAATATTACTGCACGTTAGAAGGAATGTGCTTTGTAGAGGTCCAATTCCTCTCGAGGTTACTTCATGTCATCTCAGGAAGGTTTTTCATGCCACAGTCACTTCTGGCTTGATCATTAAGGATCTAAATCTAAACTTGGGTTTACATTAAGCTGCATTGTGAAAACACAGAGCTGTGGAAAAAGTATTTGCCCTCATTCTGGTTTCTTCTGATTTTTTGTGTACCTCTCATACTAAATAGATCTTCAAACAAAATACAACATAAAACAAAAGGTATTGTGAATAAACACAATACAGTTTTTATTTTTAATTGAAGCAAAAAAATAAAAAATTAAAAATAAAGGTTATCCAACCCCTACTACCCATGTGAAAAACTAATTGCCCCCTTAAACTGAAAATCTCGTTGTGCCACCTTTTAGCAGCAATAGCTGTAACCGAACTCTTCCGATAACTGGAGATCAGTCTTTCACTTACTTCTAGGACTAGAACTTACTCCTATGCTTTGGATCGTTGTCTTGCTGCATAATCCAGCTGCACTTGAGTTTCAATTCAAGACGGGATATTCTCCTTTAGGATTTTCTGGTAGAGAGCAGAATTCATGTTTCCCTTAATTATTACAAGTTGCCCAGGCCCTGAAGCAGCAAAGCATCCCCACACCATCACACTGCCACCACCATGCTTGATCGAAGGTATGATGTTCTTTTTGTGGAATTCTGTGTTTGGTTTACACCTTTTAACCAACTTCATGCTGTAAAAAAAGTTCTATTTAAGTGTTGATTTGATTGAACAGGGTTTGCAGTAAATCAGGCCTGGTTGTGTCTAGTCCAGCTGAACCCCATTATGAATGCAGTTTCTTAGATTTGGGGAATTATCTATGGGAGCAAATATATTTTCACACAGGCCCAGTTGGTATTGGGTAACTTTTTTTGCTTCAGTAAATACCCACCATTTAAAAACTGTATTTTTAATTTACTCAGGTTGCCTTCGTTTCATCTTAACAAGGGCTGCAACTAACGATTATTTTCATAGTCGATTAGTTGGCCGATTGTTTTTCCGATTAATTGGATAGTACTGAATTAAACTCCAGTCCTAAATTAATAATAAAATCTCACTTTCACTGCACCTTGTGGTTTCTGTTACTCACTACCTTTAGACATATTATTTTACTTGTGTTTACTTTTGATCATAATGTTTTAGACATTACAGATCTTACTTGCGCTCCCTCTCTGTATCAGCACTTCTACACCGCGCGTGAGGTGCAACGTGGCCTCATTACTAATAGATCACTTCTGTTATAATAAAGAACATAAGTTACACCGATACAGCATATAATATCAATAAACTTAAATTAAACTAAACCTTTTAAGCAACTCGCGACAGCATCACTGTCGTGCTCGTGCTACACAAACACCGCTTTATAAACTTTTATCTTCTCCGCGGTGTTTAATATAAAATACTCCTCTGCCTTAGAGGACTTGGAGGTCGCACATTTTCTTCCTCAGTCACTTGACGATTTCGCCTCCGTCTGATGGTCACTGAGAGAAAAGAAATTCATGTACGGTGATTCTGGGCATTAGGCTAAAGCTAGCGCCGTCACATTAGGTGCGTGTGACGTCATGCGCCGTTGACTTGGAAACGGTTTATACTTCCAGTTAGTGAAAAAACCGCTAGTGTTCCATTTGAGATGATAATACCTTTCTAAAATCCACACACTAGATGGTAGAGTACACAGCGCATAGTGTAATTATATAGTACGTCATTTGGGACACAACTTTAGTATTTACTCTCCGAAGCGTGTTTTCAGAAGAGAAGTAACGTAGTGAGTAAATCTCCCCCATGCCGCGCGCAGACCAACTAATCGATAATGAGATTCGTTGACGTCGATTTTCATAATCGATTATTATCGATTAGCTGTTGCAGCTCTAGTTCTCGTCATCACTTACACCGTGGCAGCTATAAACAGTTTCTCTCTCATCCGCTTCCTCTTAATAAGACTTGTCATGTTACTGAGAAACTGGAAAGTGCAAAGTCCTAAACACTTTCCCACGGTGGAAAACTTATTCTTGCTGACACCTGAAACTCCTCCATAAAATGTTAAAATAAACATCTTATAGAAAGCTTCACCATATCAGCGGTTATAAGTCTTTGTTAAATAACAAAATGCATTTTGGATAGGTTTATTATTGGACGCAGATTATATGGATGCATATACAAGCCCTTGTGAATTAACGGTTACAGAAATGATTAGAACGTATTTAAAATGCATCAGAATGAGTACATTAATATAGACCTGTGACTGGAAATATAGCCGGAACTACTGTCAGAGCTGCTGTTACTGGAAATGAATCAACACCTTGTGACTAATCCGTTTGGAGAATTCAACAGTGCTGTGGAATAATATCTGGATCTCACAGTGACTTGTGTATACCTGGTATGTCAGCTGTTGGCAAAAAAAGAGTGGAATCATTAGAGATGAGTTTATTGTACGGTTTGTATTTACTTTTCCTTTGTTGAGGATGTTTATTTGCTATGTTTTTTTTTTTGTTTTTTTTTTTTTTTTAAATAAAATGATGGATCCTGTGGGCAGGTGCTTTATCCCTAACGTCTAATGCAAGCACACGGTGCACACGGCATTTACACCTGCCTGAAATCCGATCAGACTGCCAGCCAGACGACCGCCGGAGGTGACCTGAATGATCCCACCACATTCCGACCTGTTTTTGTGGTTAAATGCAATCTGATCATCCAAAAGAAAGTCTTACCACAAAGTGAAGTCAATCAGTACTCGGGTTCCCCTTTGAGAACCTTTTAGATCTTGTCACCGCTAAAAAAATCATCAACAGTCTAAACCAAACAAAGCATAAGTAACATGTTGTATGTGTTGGTGCTTAAATTGTGATGCAACTCTTCCTTCTATTACGTGCTTGTTCTGTGCTGTATACTACTATGTTAAATACAGTACGCTAAATCTGTTAGTTGTCCACTTATTCTGCTTATTTTCATTCTACTAGCGCCAACAGACATATTCTCTTATAACCACCAGATGGCAGTAATAACTATCTCGCAGTCTAAAGCCAAGCACGCAGTAGACCGCTGAATGTTCTGCTCCTTTTTAGCAGTAAAACCAGTGCTCTGAAAATCAGTGGACATTTTAAACATAAAAGCACGGTTTTATAAGGAAGCATGGGAAGATTTTGCTGTATTGTACATTGAACACACCAAAGATTAGCTTTGGTATCATTTATAGTCTTGTGCTTAAATGTCCACATGAAACAGCTTGATCATTTGATCCTGTATGCTGATGTACTTCCTGCTGACAGTGCGTGCCTGATTTACACCACAGCCAATGGCGTTCGATATACGTCACACCTCTGTCGAATGTTGGATCGTTTTTTCCTCAATAAATAAGTGACCAAGTATAATATTTTTGTCTCATTTGTTTAAATGGGGTCTCTTTGTCTACTTTAAGAACTTGTGTGAAAAGCTGATGTTTTAGATCATATTTATGCAGAAATAAGACAAACTTTCAAGCACCACTGTACTATCATATTGGTGTCTAGAACACTAAGAGACAGTTACAAAAATCAATGAAAATCTTTGAAGCATTTTTGACAGCATCTGATCAGCATCAGCATCTGACAAATTACCTCAATAATCTTTCAGTGTGTGACTTGGCAGTACAATTAATCTGTCCCAGCGTGTAAATAAAGGGAAGATCATGGAACAACCCAAGCTTGTGATCAAGCTGCCAGGTTCGGTACCGAGTGATGCTGAGAACAGTAGCTGGGCACAGTGCTCTCATGTGAGGTAACTCTGACAGCAGCCTAGCAGCTAACTGTGTCCTCACAAGCTCATGAGAGCATCAGATGACCAGACAAACAAAGTCTACTGGGCACTATGGTTGCCCGGAGCAACAACGGAGCGATCTGCAGGCCACTTTTGTTTCAGTGGGTCAGTGCACGGTACACTCACTCGACTGGAATGGAGACTTCTTTTGTGGTGTGCTAACAGAAGCATAGCCAAGTGATGGCTATCATGCATCAGTTACTTTTACTTCAAATCATTTTGTGTTCTTCTTTTGCGCTGGTTGTGTTACGTTTAGTAGAAAATAGAACACAGAAGCAGCATTGTAGTCTTTTCCATTTAACGTAATGGCCTCTAATCCTTCACACACGTCTTCAAGCTGCAGCCCAGACGGTCTGTAAGACAAGGTGTGAGAAAAAGGCTAAATAAACTACCTCCAAATTCCATTTTAATCCCAAGCAGCATTTCCAGCACTGCACAGGTGTGTTGTGAAATCTGGATCCCACACAAAACCATTACTCATGCTAGTACCTGAGTAAACTTTGGTTTTT
Organism: Stegophilus panzeri; assembly: GCA_024331685.1. Classification (NCBI taxonomy): domain Eukaryota; kingdom Metazoa; phylum Chordata; class Actinopteri; order Siluriformes; family Trichomycteridae; genus Stegophilus; species Stegophilus panzeri. The sequence goes on from JANDJT010000012.1 coordinate 9,285,653, forward strand.
GTCATACTACGTCAGTCAAGAAAAAATGAAGGCTCTTGCTAAACAAATGGCTTTTCACTTACACATCACACCCCCAGAGCTTTCACGTGAACAAGCCTGGCAATTCGTTCCTTCCTGTATGACTTCACAGTTTCAAATGAGGTCAGCGTATGCAAAAACACATAGACAACGCCCTCAGATGGGAGCAGGTTCTGACAGCCCTCAGACAGCCCTATTTCCACATTAATCAGAGATAAGCCTGTCCCTGTGCACACTGAGCACCTGCACAGATACACATTCAAAATACCTGCATAAAAAAGGATTAGGGATTAAACAGTCAGAGGTCTAGACAACCTTTACAGATCCCAGGTTCTCAACAGGTTAACACAAACAGGTACGTCATAAAATTTACAGCTTCACCCCATTTGCATGAAATAAGGTCTGATACACACCCTTCCCAGTATCTAACCAATGCCAAGAAAATTGCCCTCCAGCGAGAATGCAAATCTGCTATACCAGCAGAAAGTGGTGCAAAAAACACAACAACAACTAGAAAGCCCTACATGAGGATTTATTAAAATCCTAACTCTCACCAATGCAGGGGTGGACAAATCAGAAGCTTGGGACAAGAAGTGTGTGTCAAGTAGGCTAGTGGCCACCAACATTTTTTTTCTTCTCTTAAACAACCAGAGAAATGGAGAAGAAAAAAAAAAAAAAAAAACCAACCCCCCCAAAACACAGTCCAACGACATGCTGGCTTTCTGTTGACAGCAAAAATGATGCGTTACCACAGATGCTTTCTTAGAAAATAATAATGACCGTGATGTAGGCAAGTTCCCCAATGCAGGAATTTATATCATCGATTGTGTCAATACTAACGCACTTAACTAGCTAACTTTATTATACTAGCTACTATTGTTTTTAGCCTAGTCGGTTAGATTTCTGAGCATGAAACATACGACTAAGCTAAACACATTAACTCTTAACACTAGCTAATTTCTTTGATTAATTTGTCCAACCCTGTAATGCGATATGATTTTTAACCGAGGTCTTCAAACACAGCACCATGCTTCAAGATCTTTACACACTTTCACGCTTTTGATTTCCTTGCTATACACCTGAGTGCCTACGGGAAACTCAATGAATCAGGCCAAACTGGCCTTTCCGGGCCTTAACTATACACAAACTGACTGGAAACGAATGGCAATTACTCAATGTCTGAGAAATATTTCTATTTTAATGGTCACAGGACAACTCGTAATGGAAGCTGAATAAGAACCTTGTGATTCAGGGGAAAAAAATTAAAATAATAATTCAAGTTTAAGGGAACTCACCTAACCCTTTTCCTACTTCCTTGTTCTTCCACAACATGTGCTTTGCTTGGGGGTGTGCTGTGATAGGAAAATAATCAGTGATGGGGTGGTGTGATGTGGCTCAGCGTGAAGCAGAGTTACTAGTACTGACCAACAGCACATCCCGGAGTGTTTTATTTCTCTTAGACCACAACAATTTGCCAAGGATTTTAAATAAATAAATAATTAAATGGCACGTCATGCAATTTATCGGTTTATAGTTACATTAAATGTTGTGGAATGCCCGTGAAACAAGTTATAACTTATGTTATAGTACCTGTAATATATAGCACTGCAAGTTAATGAAACAACAACAACAAAAATTTTTTAATCCAGCTTGTCCTCCTTCCTGAGGACTTTCCAGTAGTGGAAAACTTGCGGTCATAAAGTGCTGACCACTGGAGACCCCTTCTATAAATGTTAAACAATTCCTTACAGAAACTTCACCATAATAAACAATTATCAGTTGTTTTAAATTAAACAAAACATTAAAAAATAAAAATAAAAAATTAGCCTTAGATTACATGCCACATCTGCCATACAAGTCCCTGTGATATAGTTGTAACTTACCACAGAGAGTATAACATCAGAACAAATGCATTAATATAAACCCGTAATATAAATTACAGCCGGCACTACTTTCTGAGCTGCTGCTATAGAAAATCAAGCTTCTGACCAATCAGATTTGATTCATTTAACAGCGCTGTGATACAAGTCCCTTTAATAAACAGGAGTATATGATTACTAGCCACCACACAAGCATATTCATTTCAGTACATAATGAGAAAAATGTGCTAGCAGAGAAGCATGAAAAACAGGCGAGTTTGAAACAATGAGTTCTCTATGACTCGTGCGAATCATGGCACTGATTTATTAGTGCCGAAATGGAGCGGATCAACTTGTAAAATTTATGTAGTCATATACTTTACTATGTCCATGAATAATGCGTTTATTGCAAGGTACTGATTTGATTAGCTAACACAAACTGGTAGAAAAGCTCGCTTACGCAGAGATAATCAGGCATAATGAGTGGCCATGTTAATTACTGAGGAGGGAAACTAATATTCTTGATAAAGGCTGGCCAATTCCATATAACATATTCCATATACAGGTGCAATCAAAATGATTCAACCCCCATTGCAAATCAGGTTTATTGTCAAAAATGTACAGACTTTCAGCTGTTTGCAGTGAACAAATCAAACAAAAGCAAGTGAAATAGTTCAACACAATGAATGCTTCAAGTGGTTTCCCCAGATTCAACTGAAAATGCAACTTATGATTTCTCCAGTTCCAAAATTATTCAACCCCTTCATCGCAAGCATCTTTAGTACTTAGTAGAGCACTCTTCTGCCGTTATGACCTGCTGGTGTCTGTCTATGCATCTCGATTGCAGCCAGTTGCATTTGCAGTTGAATTTGGGGAAACCACTTGAAGCATTCATTGTGTTGAACTATTTCACTTGCTTTTGTTTGATTTGTTCACTGCAAACAGCTGAAAGTCTGTACATTTTGACAATAAACCTGATTTGCAATGGGGGTTGAATAAGTTTGACTGCAACTGTAATAATCGGATTGCTTGACTGGTTTACCTGAGCCAGGTGTGTGACTAAGGCTGTTACAGCATGTTGCTCAAAGATGTCTGATTTGACTCAGCAGTTAACCATCAGGTTCAGTAGGTATCTTTAAGCAGGAAAATTACTCAGTGTTTACCCAGAGTTTGAGCTAACACACTTTGCAAATACACTTTTGTGTTAGGTCGAGTGTTACAATCAAAACTTAGTTCAACGTAAAACGAACTGCGTAATATTGGACGCGAATCTAAAACAGATATTGAGATAAAAACCCATTATATTTGAACAATTATGTGCTACAAAGTTCGATACGTATCTAATGCATACATACAGTGGGGTCTAAAAGTCTGAGATTTTATTTTAAATTTCTCCATTTAAAATTGGAAATAACAGAAGGTTTTTAAGAATTTCGAAATATTTTAAAACAAAGAAAGTACAGTGTTCAATATCTTGAATATTTAATACTTAAAATTCTGCACTATTTCTAGGTCTCCATTTAAAATGTAAGCACATCTATGATATTGACCACGTTAACTGCTTAGTACAAAAGGTCAGATTTTCCTCATGCCTAATCTCTTCTGTCGAAGCTTGTGTTCAGACGACAGTCCGATGGATTTGATCTAAAATGAATCGGAAGCTTTTGCACAAACGTGTGGACACTACGCCTGACTCCAATGCACACGGTCATTGAAGCAAAAAAGGCACAGACCAAATACTCAAACACTGAAATCCATGTAAACATTTCAAAAGATTCTACTTTTCACTCAATATCATTTGTAATGAAAAGTGTTGTATTAAATTAGAATGCACAACAGAAGATTTTTCACTAGTGCACTCAGACTTTTGGACTCCGCTGTAGACGTCTCTGACGTGGGACCCTAATAAGAACGTCCGGGTCAGAATTCAGCGCTTTTACATGACTCTTCTGTGCATGCACATACCAATACCTCTTCTCCTGCAGCTACACAGAAGTGGCAGTAACAGCGGCAAAAAGCCACGAATTTTCTCTTTTTCCACTTACACACTGTGAATATGTGAAAATCTGTTAACTAACCTGCAGAACAAATTACTCCGGTCATGATTGATTAAAAATAAATAAATAAATAAATAAATAATTCGTATGCGTATGTAAGCCATTTCAGAGCACAGATCTGATCACATATGGGTTATTAACAAACAAGGGCGAAACAATTCAGTCAGAGTTAAAATAATAATAAAACAAATAATAAAAAAACAAAAAACAAAACAAGAACTGAGCAGTATGGATTGTAATGAATCAGTCAGAGACTTCTCTACCAACACCTTAATGTTTGCACACTATTTCTACAGTACGATAAAGCTCAGTCATTGATAAGGTCGAATCCAAAAGTCCAAATCCACTACCAAGAACCTTTCAAATTAAAAAACAAAAACAAAAACAAACAAACAAAAAACCACATCATTGCATGTTAATACAAGTCCAAAATGATGTGTGAACGTAATACAGGCCCAGGGAGAGGCAGCAGCTTAAATAAAAGCAAATAGTGCACAAGCAGGACATTCAACATTTTTATTTCAAAGATTTCTTTAGTAATTTTACACCACAGCACTATTTAATTCTTAAATCTGATTCGTCAGAATGTGTAGATACATTTTACATAACTGCAGCTGTCAGTAATGCTGGCTGTAACTCAAATAACAAATTTACATTAATACGCTCGTTCTAATACACACATTCAGTGATACTGAGAAATTTTCTGTAAGGAGGCATTTATTTAACATTTATGGAAGGAGTCTCCAGTATCAGTGCTTTGTAACAGTCAGTACATTTTCTGCAACAGGAAGGATTTCAGGACAAAGGAGTTTTCCTGTTTCTCCGCAGCATTTTATTGCTTCAAACTTTAAAGAATGAGTGTGTGTGTGGCAAATTATTGAGGTATAAGTGAGAATAAAACACTTTAGGACATTTTGCTATTCATTTTGCTAAAAGAATCAGTTTTGGAGCTGTAACAGCATCTCGCCACTCTGTCGTTGATTATTTTCCTATAACAGTATGCCCCATCTTGTTTTATTATTACTTAAATAGCATGTTCTTAAAACAGGAAGCATGACCTGACTAAAATACTGTATTAATTTCTGTATTTACAAATGGTTAAATAAAATGAGTTCTTGTTTGTGAACTCAGGATTTTGAGCTCTGCTGTAACGTGACGTAATTTTAGCTGTGAAGGAAGGAATAATAACTGTGTGCAATGTGGCACAGATAGTGTGCCTCTTGCTATTATATTAAGGCTCATGACAAACACACATAGAACTGAACACATAGAGCTGAGCACAGAGAGGCAGTCAGCATATCACATCACCGCCTGCACCACCACAATTCATCACTATGGTAGCATATAAAATGTAGCCATGGAGACGGGCGCTGTCCGCGCACAGGGAACAGGTGTGTGTGTGTGTGTGTGTGTGTGTGTGTATATACACACACGCCTAAATTACCTTTTCACCACCAGAGTAAGAGTCTTGTGGGAGCCCTTGACTAAGCAGATGGCCTCCTGTCTGTAGCCACTCAGGGGAAACTCGTTGATGTTTACGAGCTCGTCTCCTACCTGCAGCCTCACGGCCGCCGCCTTGCTGCCTTCTTCAACCTGAAACACAAGGAAAGAGCTCTGTAAAATTCTCTTATTAAACAAAACAATGCAAGGAATATACAGTTCCTTGCATACTCCTTCCAGTTCCTGTATACTCCTTGCAAGGAGTATACAGCAAGGAATATACACTCTGATATGTATACACAATGAGTGGGTTTAAATGGTAAATGTATGTCTGAATGTTAGATTACACATTATTATTTACAACAGCTTTGATGCACTGACTATACTATTAACTTTTCTTTTTTTTTTTAAACTGTGATTTAAAAAAAAACAGTTTTACATGGTAAATGGTCTGCACTTTTATAAGCTTATTTGGCTTAGCGGTTCTACAAAGTGCTTTACACGGGTTCTCATTCACACATACACACCCCAATTGTAGCAGAGCTGCCATGCAAGGTGCTAGCTTGCCATCAGGAGCAACTTGGGGTTCAGTGTCTTGCCACTTCGGCATGTGAAGTCATGTGGGCTGGGTATCGAACCGCCAACCCTACGATTAGTGGACAACCCGCTCTACCACCTGAGCCACAGCCATCCGATCACACTTCACTCAGCCTTATTTGATAGTTTTATTTATGAAACATATGCATAAATTAGTTTAAATAAATAAATAAATAAATAAATAAATGAAAATTGTAAAAAATGTGTCTTCCTGGTTTCTACATACTTGACTGGTTGAACACTTGACTGGTTGAAAGGGGTGACTTTGGTTTGGGAAGAAGACCTACAGTTGAGCAAGAGCTCCAACAACAAAACATGCTTACCCTTAGTGGTTATGTAAAAATGTGTTATAGATTACATTCTATCTGAAATGAAAGAAGATTCTTTTCAAGCTCCAAGCGATGGCTCTGTCGTTAGTTATTGTTAGAAGAATTGTGGTCTGAATGACTAAACTGGAATGGCATGTTCTGCTTACTAAATGAGCACAGCGGGGGTCAGGCTCCAGCAGAGCCTGTTAGCTCAGGTTAATCATATGCCTTTTACTTATTCCCTCATAAAAGGTGGATCTGGACATCCATGGGGAAGGTGAAGGCTTTTGGTCAGAGTGAATTCCTGAAACGATGTGTAATAAGCTAAAACGGGCGCTCTTGTGCTATCTGAGGTCAAGACAAGGCGCTGTTTCATTAGACTAAACATTAACCCTTCGACACACCGAAAACTGCATCCGTGCAAATGCCAGACGTCGTAATGGCAAAACACCCCGAGCTATTCAGGTAGCTTTAACGTTCACTCGGGATTTGTTTGCAGATATCGTTGAACAGTTTTAAAGATTAGGAAAGTAGGCTGCATTCCTTTTGTTTAACATCATAAGGTACAATTACGTCAGCATACTGAAGGTGCTTTACAATTTGCCAAACTAATGAGGTCACCCTAAAGCTCATAGGCTTCATTCTTTATGAAACGCATTACAAGAAAGAATGGAATTTGGCTTCCCTCCCCAAACAACAGGATTAGAAAATACCTTTCAACATAGAACACCTCTATATACACTACATGACTGAATTCTGCCAAGGTCCATTACAGTACTGTGGATAGAATTACAACTGACAGGATTAACAGAGTGTATTTTACTACATTTTCATCCATCCATTTTCTGCACCGCTTATCCTACACAGGGTCGCATAGAGACTGGAGCTTATCCCAGGGGACTCGGGGCACAAGGCGGGGGACACCCTGAACAGAGTGTAAAGCTATCGCAGGGCATGATTACATACTCACCCACTGCGGACAATTTAGAAACACCAATCAGCCTACAATGCGTGTCTTTGGACTGTTGGAGGAAAACAGAGTGCTGGAGAAAGCCCCTGAAGCACAGGGAGAACATGCAAACTCCATGCACACAGGGCAGAGGCAGGAATCGAACCCCCACCCCAGAGGTGCGAGGCAAAACTGTTAGCAACATTAGCCCCCCCCCCCCCCAAAAAAACCCCCAAAAAACCCTTCAGACACCAAGCATGATTGATTGTGGTACTCAGAAGATTGTATTCATTTTTTTTTTCCTGCTGAACTATTCATCTGAGGGACTGAAGTATTTTTTTTTTTTTTTTTTTTTTTTTTTTTTTTTAAACTTCAAGACACAACCTTA
>JANDJT010000012.1:9293368-9304202 GCA_024331685.1 Stegophilus panzeri
ACCCATCCCCCCCCCCCCCCCCCAAAAAAAAATGCACGCTTGTTAAGAATGGACAATGTTTAACTTCTGGCCTGTGCACAATGAACGCTTCATCTTTTTTTTTTTTTTGTTTATTATTTCAGAATGTGCAGGATTCTGTAAACCCAGTGTTCGTTTAGAGAACATAAAACAAGGAAAACGCGTCAACATGCCTGAACAAGCAAAGACTTAAAATAACCTCAAAAGCTAATCTAAAGCAGACACTCCAGTGAAAGCCACCCTCTGGCATACCGTACCATACTGAGAGGATAAATGACAAAGAACAATAGAAAAACAGTTAGCTGTGCGCAGCCAGCGCGGTCGAGTTATCACCCGACAGCACGATGCACAGTGTGAGGAAGTGAGACGCATGGTACGATCCACTGTGATAAAGTTACGCACCACACTACGCCTGGTATTTCATTCATTATATAGCCTATATGAATTTATTTAAGATATTAAATGGCAAAAATATTTATTTATCAAATATTTCTTTGCAGCATTTCCATCAGTACCACTCCAGAACACTTACCAGGGATTAATTTGATAGCAGGATACTAAGTGCAATACAACATTACTGACACTATCAGATAATCTGTTAAGAAATGTTATCTTTATCTAACCAAATGAGACACTTAAACTATCTTGACTACTCTGTCCTAGTTTTTTTTTTTTTCCCTTTACTGGTGCCCCACACTTTTTTTTTTTTTTTTTTTTTTGCAACTGTGTGTCTTATCTGCATTTCAAGATCTGATCTGTCCAAATCCTACCACACAAATTCAAAATACATATATCCGCTGGCTGTCCCGGTGACCCAAACACTCCGATGCTATATTCATTTTGCCTGCTGTGTGTGCATGAGGTGAATCATTTTCAGTGTGTGGAATCGAATCCAAAAAGTTCTGAATCTGATTCAGTTTTCAAATGCCTGGAATCTGTGAATCGACTCTTTTCGTGATCGACCTTGTTGTGAAATGAAGCATGATGGAGACTTGACTTGATGCACAAGATAATTAATTGTTCATCAACTTAGACTAATTATTCATTCATGTTCATTTTTAACCCAACCGCCTGACTTTTTTGGTCAAAGTAGCACGAGATAATGTTTTCTGATGGTTTGATAAATATGACCATAAACGTGTGATACAGCTAGAAACCCGGATGAGGTAAGAGCAGTCAAAAGAACACACATGGTTAATAAGCCTGGTTCAACCCGCAACATCGCACTTTCCACATTTCCCACATTGATCAGAAATGAATGGTTACAAATCGAAATATGAAAGCACAAGTTATGGCATGAGGCCAACTGTGGTGTGCAATGTACAGAGTTTCCATACAGAAGGTTGCACGGTTTCTCTATTGTAAGCTGCTTTGCCATTTCCACTTCCAAATGCGTTTGCAGTTTCCACAACTGGCTCGTTTGAGGCGTTTGTTTCAGTACTTGCTGCGTTTTCTCGCTTGGTTCAGTTCGTTTAGACATATATGAGCATGGCAATCGCTCTCGGATCCGCACCAAAAAAAAAATCGTTGTAAACGAACTCTGGAGCGGTTTGCTAGTGGTGAGAAAGTAATCCGATCCAACGGACCAACGAATAAACATGTATACAATGCTTAATGGGAACTGTGTTATGTAAAAAGCTTGTTTGTTTTGCTAATGGCTCGCAACATGAATCGTGGTTTAACTTGGACCAAAGACGAGGTAAAACGCCTGGTTGGAATTTGATCTGAATGACCCATAAAAAAAACAGGAGGTTTACAAAGAGTTTACAGGAGCATTTCAATGAGGTGTGCTTTAATTCCTCTGTGGAACATATAAAGTACATATATTATAATAACTAGTGGAGCTGCTGTCTATCCATCAGGAAGGATGATTGCTAGGGAACCTCAGAACATAAACAGGCACATGCTGAACAATAAGAGGACGGTTTACTCACATGTGACTTGCATAAACACATTTTGGTATGCTTCGAAAATGTTGCCGTGTGGAAGCGAACCGAGCCGAGGAGAAAATACAACAACACTAAACAATTTAAGTCCCGTTTTAGAACAAAGCACAGATCTACAGGTCTAAAAACGTACTAATGAAGTGACATAGCATGCCAGAGTGCTTCAGAACAAAGTCCAATTAATCAATAATTACGTTATTTGCCAAATATTTTTTTATCAATATTCTTGATTAGTTTTGCAGCCATACAAAGCAGCAGAAGTCTCGAGACATGAGAGTTTTTACTCTTATGTGAGCAGGAGAGGGTTCGATGAAGCTAACCTCCATTTATGTTCAGTGCAACACCATTACAAATCATCTTACAAAAACAGGTACCACAGGTTTGCAAGTTAATCCTATTTTACACTATCCCATTTTCATGCAGCTTCTCCTGTGAAGCATTCATTTCTGCCCCCCGTCCCCCAAAGTACATGCAAATTACAGCGAGTTAGTTAATCCAGTACGATTTTCATCCATCCTGCAGTCTTTTAAATGATGTGGCAGTCATAACTTTTAAATCACTTAAGTATTACGCTAACCTAATGACTTAGTAACGCTTTTAAAGTGTGTTGAATATTTCTGTTCGTTATTTCATTAGATTAAGTCAGTCAAACACAAACACGTGTGCTGCCACAGACAGGACGGAAGTTAATTGCAGTGGAAAATAACACTTGATTACACCACACCCTTTTTCCTTTCATTACCTCATGCAGATACTAAAATTATGCAGAAAGTGCATCCCTGTTATACAGATTAAACACAACGACATACAGTGATAAAGAAACATACAACGACTACCATTCCAAGTCAATGACATTCTAATATTTTCTCAAAATAAGATGCTAAAGCACAGTCAGAGTTTAAAGAGATGGGGCAGAGCCAGTTAGAAATTAGGACTATATTAAAAACCAGGGATGCACCCTTATCCATTTTTGATAATATAATGGCTCTAAATACTGAGCAAAACCTGATACTGATTCGAGACTGACATTCTCTTAGTAACTGAGCCTCTCTGAAATGTCACAGATTTGCCAGTGGTGTACTTTAAGACAAGCTGTGCTCTGTTCACATGCATGATTTGTGCAGTTTCGGTCAACGTCGTCAGTGGGCCGGATCAGGAAAACGTAAAACCAGATACGAGTCAGCATCTTAAAGCTACATTTATAACTATAAATCCGAGAACAATTTTCTAAGCCGACATGCACAAATGTCCATGATAGATAATACTGTGCGATATTATACGACTACAAGTGTACGCTTAGTTTATAGCTCCTGTCCACCTCACGCCGAATGTGCATTCTGGGACTCGTTGTGGATTTGTGGAATGTGTGTGTGTTGTGCTGACTGTTTCCCCGGGTGCACTGCTGAGCTGACGGCTTCCCTCGGTCCCGCAGAGCTTCCACACACAGCTCACAATTTATCCCACAGCTTCAAAACACACACCACGATGCTTTTGTCTTGTGCATGTATACTAGTACAATATCAGGCCGTGTCCGGTTTCCTTGACATAAATTCTTTAGAACGGTTGGAGCCAACAATACCAACCACTAACCACATGTGTGCAGGTCAAGAAATGTGCCTTTATTAACAGTGTATCCAAGATGCCTGGTGGTAAATCTAGAACAATGAGTCTGAAACCAATTTAAAAACAAAACAAAAACACAGCAGAAGCAATGGCACATGAAACAAAACATTTTTTTTATTCTATGTATTAGAACTCCATCACAGATGCACTGAAGTCCCATAACTTGTGGGAATCACTGTAACCTGCTTGACTATGAAAATGAACTACTGAGAATTTAATAAGGAAATACTGTCATTGCCTGTGGGAAGACTTGAAACAATGACAACAGGATAACCTCCCTGATAACACACGAGACAACGGCCCACATGCTTTACATATTTCCACTGATACCATACAAGTGGTGTCTTTCAGCACCTTAAAAACACCAACACTATCTTTGAACTTTTGCTTTTTTTTTTTTTTTTTTTTTTTTTAATCTAAACATCATTCTTCCCAGAGCTTAGCAGTCAGGTAGAGACTAAACACTAGATTTGTGTGTTCATTCCAGCACTAATCATGTGGGGGTGAGTGCTATGACAATATCATAACATTTCTACAATACATGATGGGAATTAGGATGACAATTATGATAGCTGCATTTTTTTTTTTTTTTTAAACTGTGCAATGACACTTAAAATAATGTTGAGAAACATTTATTAACAATGAAAAGTAAAAAAAAAAAATAATAAAAAAAAATATGAAGAAAAGTTTAACATCTAAACAGCTGCTTGTCATCAAATTAGAGTTTGTAAATGATTAAAATACTGATATCTAAAAAAATGTGTATTGTGACAATTTATGAAAATATCACCGTTATATAAATTTTACATATCCTATAGACTTTGACCGTGGCATGGTTTGATTGTTTCAGAAACTGTTAATCTTCTGGGCTTTATTCTCACTACAGTCTCTAGAGTTCACACAGGATGTTGTGAAAGAGAAAAAGCATCTAGTGAGTGCCAGTTCTATGGGCAGAAATGCCATGTTAATGAAAGAGGTCAGAGGAGAATGGCAGAGAGGCTCGAGCTGACAGGAAGGCTACAGTAACGCTTTACAACTGTGGTGAGCACAAAAGCATCTCAGGACACACAACAGACCAAGCCTTGAAGCATATGAGCTTCAATAGGAACAGGAATCTGAGGGTACAATGGGCACAGGCTGACCGAAACTGGACAGTGGAAAATTGAACAAAATGTTGCCAATATTTGAGAAATATTATATTGATTTCTACAATGTGATGCTAGGAAACCTCCTGGCAATCATGTGCATGTTACTTTGACACGTACCAACTACTAAGCATTGAAGCAGACCAAGTACACCCCTTCAAGGCAATGATATTCCCTTAATGGCAGTGGGCTCTTTCAGCAGGATAATGCGCCCTGCCACACTGCAAAAATTGTTCAGGAATGGTTTCAGAAACATGACAGAGTTTAAGGTGAACTCTTGACTTGGCCTCCAAATTCCACAGATGTCAATCTGATCAAGCATCTGTGGGATGTTCTGGACAAACAAGTCCGATCCACGGAGGCCCCACCTCGCATCTTACAGGATAGGGATGTGACTGAGGAAATTTTCCCACCGGTTATTCGACGTGTAACTCCACAGGTAATACCGGTATCACCAGGTGGGGTGGGGCAGGGCCGGGGGTGGTGGTGTTTCCTCCCCCTTGCTTATGAATGTCTGCGCATTTCACTTTTTCTTTCGAATTAACTGCAATTAGGGGCCGGCAATTTCTTGAACGGTGGGTCAATTATTATTCTTAATGAAAAAACACAACAACTACAAAACAGTACAATTACAAATTCGCTTATATTAAAACATAGAACCTTTGAAACCAAATCTTCCGCCATCGTCTTGTCAGTCAGCTCGCCTCACCCTCATCACGTGATAAATGAAGTCTGACTCCTGCTGATCTGTGCTGCGACTCTGACTCACGCGGCTCACGCTGAATTGAGCAGACGCGTTCAGTTTCTAATTGTAGCGTCCGTTCTCTAACTGAACTAAATTATTTTTATTACTATAAAAAGGCAAAACAACGGTGGGGGCGGTGCCGCGGTGGGCAAGCGATGTAATCGGTGTGCGGCCCCAACACCGGCAACACTGGCTATCGCACAAAGCCTAAAGGTTCTGCTGCTTATGTCTTGGTGCCAGATACCACAGCACAGAGGTCTTGTGAAGTCCATGCCTCAAATGGGTTCAGAGCTGTTTGGGTGGGACAATGGGGAACTACACGATATCAGGCAGGTGGTTTAATGTTATGGGTGATCGGTATGTATTCACATTGAACTTAAAGACAGATGATGTAAACAGTGTAAAACAGGATTACTTGGGATCATTGTAAAGAGGGATTTAAAATAAACACAATGAAGACCTTTGGCAAAACCAAAAGGTATGAAAAGAATGTAGGGAATTTTAATTAGTTCCAGCTTTCTCTCGTTTTAGCTCTAAATACTTTCCATTTAAATAAAGCCAGTTTCCTGGCAGTTGGATATTCCGGTACATTTATTTCCGTTAATTAGTGAAATTGTGAACAACTAAATTGAGTTAATAAACAAAGCCTCTCAGTGACAGCTAAGTCTTTTTAACAGTAATCTAGCAATGAATGGTTAGGTGTACACAAAGTAAAGAACCAGGACATGGAGAAATGTGAGTTTGCCACTAATACCATTTAACCACCTCTGTAATACTAAGAGGTATGAATGAGAACAACTTTCACATTGTTACTGGCTTTAAAAAAAGAAAAGAAGAAAAAAAAAGCAAACTTTTCGATATAATGGGAACCTTAACGCCTTAACGTCCTAAAAACCAGGAGGGTCCTTCAGAGGTTATATAGATCTCAGTAAGTTCTTGGGGGGAATGAAGTGCAGCACAGCATCTACACAGCCTCCATTTAAAAACTTTATGGCCTAATTCCAAGTGAAGGTTAGCTATAAAGTTGTCCGGTCTCTCTAATCCAAACTAAAATTTATCCCAGATGCTAGATTGTGCCTTTCCAACAGGCTTTGGGCAGTCAGGTATAATTCAGTACATTTGAAGCATACTGCAAAGCTCTGACATTCCAAGCATGTTCCTGGCACTACCAGTTAACTCTAGGAGCCTTGATGACCCCTCTGAGAAATCAGACAAAAAAAAAAAATGCATTGCAAGTAGAAATGTGTGTTCATACCCCAAAGTCAGATAAGGAAACAACAACAGATGTATATATTGGCTTTAGTCAATACTGGAGCATTGCAACTGAGACGACTTCTCAGTTGATAAACAACTGATTAGCCAAACGCTAAAGTAACTCAAGGAACTCATTTTGGTGATATCGCTGTACAAACATTGAGTTCTTGTTCACAGACACAACACAGTTAGGTATGACTATTACAAAACGGCCAGTGTATTCTGCAAACATTACAAGAACCTTATCACATTCTGAAGAAACCCACTGTTTATCTGAATCCATTCCCTATTTACCCTGTAAATATATAACCAGGGTGCAGACATTTCGTAGCATTGTCCAAATTCTCACTGGACAAATTATATGCCCAAATATTATTGGTCAGGAGGTGTTGATTTTTTGTAACATCATGACACAGACAATAAGATTATAAAGTATATAAAAATGCACTTATTCTGATAACTGTTACCGTTTCTATAATAAGAGCTTGCAAAGGAAATGGATGGCGGACGCTCCATATACACGCAGATTTTAGAAATGTGTGATATGCTGAAGTTTTCGGTGAAGAGATGTTTATTTAGCATTTTTGGAAGGAGTCTCCAGTGTCTACACTTTCTAACAGTCAAAAAGTACATTTTTCAGCATGGCAACTTGTCAAGAGCAAGAAGAGAGAGACTGGGAAGGGCTGTTCACAGTTAAAATAATGCAAGCGGTAACAAGAATTCACTTGTTTCGTTGATGTTCCACAATGTTAAATGTAACCATAAACATGTTAAAAGTATGCTGCCTTCTGCCTTAACTGATATAATAACTAATCGGGACGTGCTGTTATTGTGAAAACAATCAACTTCCTTTCGGACAGTACAGCACCACCCAATTGTCAATAAATGTCTAGAACAGCACGTCAAATCACGTTGTAGTCTTTACTTAGGGCACCAAAGCCCCAATGTAGGGCTGGGCAGCAAAGCTAAAAAAAAATTATCACGATATAATGTTTCATATCATTCTGTATCAATAAGTATTGATCAACTGTAATCTTTTTTTAAACAAAGGCCAGTAGAACAAAAGGTTTGAATTTAACCACTGTATTTTTAATTTACCCACTTTATTAAGTCAAACAACAAATAATTTTAGTTTTAACAGTCAAAAACAAAATAGAATTTAACATTTCTTATATCTTATATGAAGATTAAATAAGTAAGTGTTAAAGAAACTCTTGAATAAAATAAATAAATAAAATGTAACACATCGAATTATAGCACATAATGGGACTCCTGGTGCTCTGGTTTGTGCTCAGCCTGTTAGCATAGTTAGCCTAGCCTCATATAAAATTTCCACTTTACCACTTACTTCCAGATAACCCTGTGCTGAAGTCTGCGTCTGATGAGTTGAGTCCCTGCTCTGAGGACACTTGCTGTCCTACCTAGAGCAGACATTTTAACAGAAAACACTTGCCCTCTGTTCAGAGTCGCAGGCACTGTACATGTACGGAGCACTGAGCATGCGCACTACAAGTCTCTCGCAGCTTCTTTCTCAGTACTTGGCCAGGACAGGGGTTTTTTTTGCAAAGCTTACACACAGCGGAGTTCTGATGCTGGTCAGACGAAAATAAACCACAAAAAAAAACTGCCACACTGGTGAGCATTATATTATATGGTATATATATATATAACTTACATAAATGGTGAAAATTTTTTTCTTTTTTTATTCACAATCTCCTCAGCAGGCACTGAACTCAGTTTGTGTTAGTCTTCTGGTGTCACGTGGCGATGGCGCAACTGAATCCCACAGATACGTAACCTATTATTGGCTGACTGCTCGTCACTCTTAGCACACTCCTTTATCAAGTCACATGATAAGCTGTTTATGATCCAGGGACGGCGCACGCTTAAGGATTGCTCACCAAATCAAACTTAATGTCGGTTTACATTTTATCGAGCGTTATACCAAACATTAGCGATGAAGGTGTTTTATTGCCCAGCCCTACCCCAATGCACAACAAATGCACACTACTTCGACAATGCATAGTGATTTCTTTCTGCTAAAAGTTTACTTGTCAGGATGAATACAAGAGCCTCATATTTAAATACATATAAAAAAGTTGTTCAATAATAACAAAAGGCAACATTAATTTGTTGGTGGTGTATTTAGTACAGAAAAATCACTTTTAATGCCTCTGTAGTTGAGTGGATTCAGTTTGATGATCTGTAATGATTAAACCTTTTACGTAATAGCAGGTCCCTGTGTGTATGTTGTCCTTTAAAGCTAAATAAAATCCATGCACTGTAGCATAGTGAATTCCGTTGTGACCAGCGCTGTAGAAAAGAACACTTTCAGAGCCGTGGGTTGCACATCACTATCCAATCCCACTCAGCTAGGCTAGAGTCAGATCAGCGGCATGCCTGCTCAAAGAAGCTGATCCAGACTCTTATTTTTGAACGATAGAGGCGCATCATTAAGGTAAAACCATTTTAAGAATTGGTATGTTCTTAAATAGTGTAACATGATACAAAGTTTTAGTATTTTGCATACTGACTGCATCAATTGTTGACAGTGTAGCATCGAAGCTGGAAATTAAGTTTGTAGCCTGTCTAATCGAAGTGCATTTGATACTAAAAAAAAAAAAACAAACGACGTCCTTAAACAATTTTCTATTTAACTATAAAAAGATAACTAGTCGACTACTTTTTTAAATTATTAGTTGACTAAACCAGTAAACATTTGTACTTGTGCAACCCAGGGACGTTAGCTGGACTGTTAATCATCTGGAGCCCAGATTCTTCTCCATGCATTTTTTTCAGCTCCACTAATA
The DNA here is from genome assembly GCA_024331685.1 of Stegophilus panzeri. Lineage (NCBI taxonomy): Eukaryota > Metazoa > Chordata > Actinopteri > Siluriformes > Trichomycteridae > Stegophilus > Stegophilus panzeri. Next base: position 9,302,910 of record JANDJT010000012.1, read on the forward strand.
GCCTTGTGCTACGTTCACAGACACACACAGAAATTATATCACTGCTGTACTATGAAGTCGCAGGTAGATGTTCCTACTACTGGTTACCATAGTAACATGGGTGGCGCAACTTATGGCCTTAGTGCGTTTAAAGCAAATTAATAATAATGAAACACACTCACTGTTTGTTGCAATTGAGCAAAATCCCGGTGTAGCTCCTATCACAATAAGTGAGCATCACCATCAGGGTTTATCATTATGTGTTCAACGGTGGCCGGGAGTCGGACCGCAGCTCTTCGGCTGTAGCCTCTGTATTTCCTGGGTGAAGTGTCCGGCTTGGTGCTGCTCGTTCTCGGGCGCCGAAGCAGCGAGACAGGAGCTACACTAGGATTTTGCTCAATTGCAACAAAAAGTGTGTTTTTCATTATTATTTATTAATTTAATTAATTGATTTTTTGCTTTAAACCCACTAAGATCCTAAGCTAAGCTAACTAGCTATTGCCACAATGACGCTTCTACTAGCGAGCACAGGTGGCCACCGATGACGTGAGCGCACTCTTCTTCACTCCCATTGGTAGTCGATGCACCAAGTCGTTCCAAATTTGCATAAAATTAAACTTCTCAACTTTGTAATGTCGCTGGACACGCGCACATTGGGTCGCCGTCACCCATGTCACCGGAAGTCACCAGATCTCATTGAAAATGAATGGTCTCTGGTTGCATTGTCTCTGCGAGTCGCTCTATGTGCGAACGTACCTTAAGGTTTTTTTTTAATGAAAGCTGAGGTAACTTAGCTGTCAGTGTATGACAAGATCAGAAAAAGTTGGATATATCATTACACTTGCCTCGGGTGTTGTCACTATTTGCAGGATTACCAGACTGATAAAATATAAAACTTTTCTAACCAGGCTAGTTTGGTGTCGCTAGCCAAGGGGAGCCACAGCTAAGCTATCACTGTATGGGTTTAGCTGCTACAGTGCCATGCAAAGTACATGATCTTTCCTTGTGCTCTGCTCATATCATGTTCCTGTAAACTAGAACTCATGGAGACATTTACACACTTTGTTTTCCTGCTCAGAATCAGAGGATGTTACTGTTTCAGTTTCAACCCCTTTACTGGTTTAAAATAAAAACACAAAAAATATACATAAAAAAAAGCCAGCATATGTGCATTTTCCTCACACTGACTGTGTGAGCTAGCGTTTGGCAGAATTGAGACTGTCAGCCAATAAGACATGAGTATTTCCACGTATTTTCCTGTAAACCCTGTCTGATTGGTCTCGCCTCCGTTCACTGAAGATATAAAATTACAAC
>JANDJT010000012.1:9326946-9348662 GCA_024331685.1 Stegophilus panzeri
TATATATTAGAATATTCAGACTTATCAGACACTGTAAGAACGTTTATATGTTTCTTTGACAGCTTTTATTTAAATCTCAGTGTGTGACATTGAACTTTCTATGAATCAATGTTTTAATGTCGTGCTTGTCAAGTTTCTCAATAAATGAGAGTGCCGCTAAGGCTTTGGAAACTGGGAGTTATTGATGAAACGCTCACAAGGTCAAAAAAAATCCTTTAAAGTTTATAAGACACTTTCTAGTCAAGATGAAATGTTCATATTATCAGGACTCCTATACTTCCTATAAGAGGAGAGAAAAGACATGATGGAGATTTCATTGATTTGTTATATATTAATTGATTTATTATCGTTTCACTAATTGGTGTCAGATGTGGTCTGGCACTCATACTGACAAATGTGATCGTATATACATGGTTTATCTGAATGCCCCAGCATGTATGGTTATATGAGCGCAGGGTTAATGAAACCCAAACAGACCTGGTTTGAATTGAGTTACTGAGCAAGGGAGTGGATTGCCTTAACAAAGCCAATCAGATTAAAGTAGGTCTTCTGTCAAGTAGGTCACCCTGTCCTATATACACTCGTCCCATGGACAATCCTCAGCAGGAAAGATCAGGAAGAGCTGTTTACTGATTTCATAATTATACAGAAGAAATGTGAACAGCACAGATAAGTATGATGGAGTTATCATATGTATGTCTACACTATGTATGGCAGAGTGATGTCACGTTTTGTAAGGTGGCCTATTGTATGTTTGCTTTTTATGCTGTGTTCATGGACTTTGGGCGTTTATGTCATGTTTGAAATACCTCACAACATTTGAGCACAAGAGTATAGTGGGAAATGTGACATACAGTTGTGTGCTATCTATCTTCTGCTCATCTACATAATTTAGTAAAGGAGCCTTTTGTCTGGTTTTATTACACATCATGAATACCAGCTCTTACATTTAAATCAACAATTCCAAAAAATGTGACGGGCAGCGCTAGCCAGTGTTTTAAAAACTACTTTTTGGGGTAGATTTGTTTTGTGGTCCTACCTAATTTCCAAACATACACAGTTTTCTCCGAAACTATTGGAATGGGAAAGCCAATTCATTTGTTTGTGCTATACACATATGCTATAAACATTTGGTTTGAGAGCAAACCCAAATATATGTATATGAGACAACAGTTTAGGATTTCAGCTTTTGTTTCCTGGTATTTACATCTAGATGTGATTAAAAGAACATCAAATCAGGGATTTTTTGTATCAGACCACCCAATTTTGAGGTGAGCAAAAGTATTGGAAAAGATAAGTCTTGAAGTATATTAAAGTAAATTATGGTTAATATTTGGTTGCAAAGCCCTTGCTTGCAATAACTACATCAAGCCTGCCACTCATTGACATCACCAAACTGTTGGTTTCTTCTTTTGTGAAGCTTTTTCAGGCTTTTACCGCAACCTCTTTCGGTTGTTGTTTGTTTCGGGGGTTTCTACATTCAGTCTCCTCTTCAGGAGGTGAAATGCATGCTCAGTTGGGTTAAGGTCTGGTGATCGACTTGGCCAGTCTAAAACCTTCCACTTTTCCCCCTGATGTAGTCCTCTGTTGAGTTGGCAGTGTGTTTTGGATCACTGTCTCGCTGCATGATAAAGTTCCTCCTAATTAATTTGGAGGCACTTCTCTGTAAAGTGGCAGACAATGTTCCTGTAAACCTCTGAATTCATTCTGCTGCCACCATCATGACTTACATCATCAGTAAAGATTAGTGAGCCTGTTCCAGAAGCAGCCATGCAAGTCCAAGCCATGACACTACCTCCACCATTTGTCACAGATGAGCTTCTTTGTTTTGGATTCTTTCTTTTTCCACTCTTTGGCCTTTCCATTATTTTGGTAGAGGTTAATCCTGGTTTTAGAACTTTTGTGGCTCATATCTGTATTTCTTTGCGAATTCCTATCTGGCTTTCAGATTCTTACTGCTGATTAGTGGTTTGCATCTTGTGCTATGGCCTCTATATTTCTTCTCTCGATTGTGATACCTTCACCCCTGCCCTGTGGAGGTTGTTGTTGATGTCACTGACTGTTGTTTTTGGGTTTTTCTTCACAGCTCCCACAATGTTTGTCATCAGCTGTTGTTGTCTTCCTTGGCCGACCCATTCGGTGTCTGTTGCTCAGTACACCAGCGGTTTCTTTCTTTTTTAGGACATTACAAATTGACATATTTGGAAACATTTGATCATCTTTGAAACAGTGCTTATTAATGAAGTTGATATACTTGAAAAAACCACAAGGGAAATGAGCTTTTTCAATCATTTATTCAAATAACAAGAAATATCAATAGATCTGATATTCTTCTGTGGAAAAAATAAGTACACCCTTGGCCTCAAAAGCTAGTATTGCCCCTTTTAGCAGAAATAACAACTTGTAGGCGTTTTGCATAATTGCTGGTGGACAATTATGCAAAACTTGCTGTAATTTTTGACCACTTTTCCTCAAATCATGTTTGAGGGTTTTCTTACATGTACTGCCCGCTTCAAATCCCCCCACAACATTTCAATAAGATTCAAATACGGGCTTTGACTAGGCCATTACATAACCCTCAATTTCTTCTTTTTGAGCCATTCCTTTGTTTATTTGATAGTGTGCTTAGGATCATTATCCTGTTGAAAGGTCCACTTTCGGTTCAACTTCAACTATCAGACAGATGGCCTAACATTATCTTCAAGCACTCTCTGATATGGTGCAGAATTTATTGTTGAATCAATGAATGCAAGCTGTCCAGTCCCTGAGGAAGCGAAGGAACCCCAAACCATAACATTTCCACCACCGTGCATCACAGTTAGTATGAGGTGCTTCTCCTGAAAAGCTGTCTTTGGTCTGCGCCAAACATGTCTGCTGTAACTGTGGCCAAACAGCTCTATCTTTGAATCGTCTGTCGAGAGCACATTATTCCAAAAGACCTGGTCTTTGCCTATATGCTCATTGGCTGTAGTCTTGCAAAGGCTTTTTCCTGGCACGCCTCCCATGCAGGTCAAATGTGTGCAATCTCTCTCTGACTGTAGAAGCATGCACTTTGACTCCAACAGCTGCAAGACTTACTAGCAGATCCTGTGATGAAATTTTGGAGTTCTTGGAGACTTCTTTTTTCATCAGATGGTCTGCTCTTTGGCTGAATTTGCTGGGACGGCCAGTCCTGGACAGTCGTTTGAAATCTACGCCATTTGTAGATGATTTTCCTTACAGTGGAATGATGTATGTCAAATAATTTGGAGATCTATTTAAATCCCTTGCTGGACTCATAGGCATCCACAATCTTTTTTTCTGAAGGCCTTACAGAACTCTTGAGATTTTGGCATGATGACACCACACACCTCAATAGCAAAGGGAACACCAGACACTAGATGTGAGAGGGGTATAAATAAGACAGGTTCCACCTGCACTCCCTAAGCAGGTTCTAATCACTGGCACCCAATCATGACTACCTGATTTAATTTGATAGATTTGAAGGTGTGATAAATGTAGGGGTGTACTTACTTTTTCCATGTAACTGTTCTGTTTTTTTGTTCATTTAAATTGTGTCTCTTGTGGTATTTTAAGGTACTTTTTTTAGGAAGATATTCTGATCGATTTGCAATGTATATGCTATGTTTAATTAATCATACTGTTGTATGTAACTATATGGCTTTATTGAGGCTTGAAAAGTTAAGTATATGTGTGTGTGTGTGTGTGTGTGTGTGTGTGTGTGTGTGTGAACATACAGTACTGTGCAAAAGTCTTGCAAAGTATGCAAAGACATGCTGTAGAGCAAAGATGCCTTCAAAGATGCTCATAATTACTTATCTTTTTATAATGTCTTATAATTATAATAATAATTGTCTTGACTATGTGTCAAAACATTGTGAAACAGTATAAATAAATAAATAAATGAATAAACTCTTCTACAGGTTGCTGTGTCTAAATGTTTAACTGGTTCTGTTGGTCATCACCTCATTTGTAAAATGACAAAGATTCATTCATAAGATTTATTTGTCTCTCGTTTTTCTTTTCGTTTTAGACACTGATATTGAGGCTCTGTTAATCTGAGGCAGTTCGGTTAAGTTTCTCTGTGTAAATCTCAGATCTCTTTCTCTCACCGTCTTTTTCGTTTCACTTGAACATGGCCACTGGAGCTGGCAGTTTAATTCCATGGTGCATCTTCGCACTCATATCTGTCAGCGGGTCGCTGCATAATTAGCTGTGAATATCTGCACAGGTTTCCATGGTGCAGCATCCTCTCTTTGCAAAGAGGACAGCCCACACATATACACACACATACACACACACTTACAGTCACACACAGTGCAGAGCCGAAGCTTTAGCACGTTATTATGATTATCACCTACTACTGCAGGTTTGGCGTGTCCTAACAGACTGTGTGGCTGCCAAAGAGACTGAGAAATTTGGCCCTGAGACTCAGCAGTAGGGGAAAACTGCTGCATGGCACTCTTTCTAACAGGTGAGCTGTGCAGAGCCGTATCTGGGTTCTTCAAACAATTTCTGCTCCTTATGTAGGACAGTCTATTTCCCATCAGCTGTGCATAAATGAGGCCTTTAAGCATACTGCAGTGTTTCAGATCTAGAAAGCCACACAACCACCCACATTTTCACCTTGCCATTTGTCAGATTTGAGATGATGCGCATGAGCTACTGTCATTTTCTTTATTTCCATTCTTTCTGTTTGATTCTCTTTGACCCCGTCTGGTCGTTTACTTCGCTGGACCAGGCCAGGAAGTAGACTCTGAGTCTGTACCCTCTGTTTCTCTCAGCAGTGCTGTTTTTGGCTATGAATATACAACATAACCTTATTTTTCATTCCCTCATTCTTTCACTATCTATCTCTCTCTCTCTCTCTCTCTCTCTCTCTCTCACACACACACACACACTTGTTCTGTTGCACTCTTTCTCTCTTTGCAACATTTTGGCTTTTCAGCCTACAGATGAGCTTTCATTGAAGCAGTGAGTGGGCGTCTGAAGCGGGAGTGCGTTCTCTGCGGAGGGAGAGTAAGGGCTTACGGTTATGTTCTGCTGCAGGGATGCAGTATACAGAGAGTTTTAGTGGTAGACCTGAGCTGCAGTGTTCAAGTTCTGTAGCATGCTTATCTCCTTGTTCACTCACTCACTCACTCACTCACTCACACACACACACACACACACACACAACTCAAACTCATGGCTGTTCTTAGCTAAGTAATAATCTTGAACAGTGTTATATCCAGTGATCAGTTTATTCAGGAATTAAACATGTTGGGACATGCTGATATAGGAAAATACTCGACTACAGAGTATTGCGATGTGACCTGACACAAACCACGGTTAATGTTACAACCCGGAAGTTGATTCTTTTCCAATAACAGCATATCGCAATTGCATTTTAAATTATTGCATCATATTTATCATAATCTTTATCCATTTCTAGTTACATTTAATGTTGTGTAACATCACTTACATCATAACACCTATGAACAGTCATTCCCTCACTAGCCTTTTTTCTTTTTTGTCTCTTGGATTGAATAAGACAAAATAATGCAGCTTATCATGTTACAGAGAAACCGCAAAGCCCTCCATCATCGGTCCTGAAGACTTTAAGTCTGTAAGTTGATACTATACAAATACTAATGTATTAATGATTTACCTTGCTACTGTCCAAGGCATGTTGTTTATTTCAAAATTAGTCAATACCTCAATACTGTCTGACCAATCAGAATAGAGTATTCAGCAGCATATATAAATATATATGCTGTGTATGTATGTATCTATCTATCTATCTATCTTTATATATATATATATATATATAGCCATATGTCATCTCTTAGGACTGAGGTGCATATTGGGTCTCCATATTGGTTTCAACACTAAGTGCATGTGATGTGCCAACTTTCCCCTACTGCTGTGGTTTTGCATCAAAGTGGGAAAGCAACCCACCATCTTTCAATTCATGGCTCCTTATTAAAACACTCTGGAGCCAGCCTGGTCGTGGGAGGAGAGGCAAGTAAATGAGAGGCGAGAGAGCAGTTTAATGTGACTAGAATTCATAGTGATTCCCCTCACATCTCTTTCCTTCTATCTCCCTTCTCTATTGTGACATTTAAATTGAAATTTCTTCACACAGTTTCAGAAGCAACAGGATGTGCAAAAAAGACTCATTATTACCTATTCCATATTCACTCATCAATTTGGCAGAAGCAGATCTTGCACAATTTACATGGTACTCAGATATTCATAGACTGCATGAATATTCATAGCTGTTTTGAATAACAGAGGATGTATGGTATGTGGGGCAGAAATCTCTCTGTACATGAAGGCTTTTGTGCTTTCTATCACAGCACTGTTAAATTCTTGATTCTGATTGCTCAGAATGTATGGGGTAATATTCTGTAACAGTAGACAGTATTTCTGGCTGCAAGGTTTATATTAATGTGCTCTATAGTAACTTATACATGGACATGTATGGCAGACATATCATATAAACACATTTTCAAAACGTGCACTTGTTCCTATGGTGAAGATTTCTTTGGAGGGACATTTATTTAGCATTTTGGGAAGTGTCAGCACTTTGTGACAGTCCGAGTTAACTTTGTAAAGTTTTTCGCTATAGGAAAGTCTTTGTGGTTTCTCTGTAACATGAGAAGCTGTGTTTTTTTCCCCACCTTATTAACTTCACGAGACAAAAAAAAAAAGAAATACTGGTGCAGGAATGCCCAGAACGTAAGTGACGACAGGAACTAAGTTGCTTCATGGATATTCCACTACATAACGTAATAAACGTAACTATAAACAAATAAATAGTATGACGTCTCATTCTGTAATTGATACAGAACTGTAATCACTGGCAGATCTTTGTGGTATAAGAGCAATAAAACACTTCCAGACATGCTGTTGTTAGAAAATAATCAGCTTTGCGTCACACCACACCATCTTTGATTATTTTCCTATAACTACACCCCCTGTCCTGTGAAAAGTATGTGCAAAAGCATAAAATTCTTAAGTTTAGTCTGAGATGCCTTTTTCTTTGCACCTCGTCAATCCACAGTCACGTAACATACCAATATTTTCATTGTTTTGCCAGAAGGGCTAGAGAAGTTCAACTGTGTTCATGGTAAGAATGACATATTCTTTAGAACGAATGCATCATCAACAATCCCCCCTGAGAGTGCATCAGCCATCAGACATAGTCACAGTAAAATAAAATAAAAAAAACAACTTTATGTCGAATTTCCATTGTGGTACATTATTTCTCTTCGGTAAGAAAAGTTGAATATATGTTCTGCGTGGCATTTTTGAAAGCAATCTCAGTAACTTGTAATGACCTAATGAGTACCTAGGCTCAGAAAATGGGAATCACCATTCAGCCCATTGGATCAGACTCTTTTACTAATCATAAGCCCTCGAAATAAATATATATATATATATATATATATATATATAATGTATGTATGTATGTGTGTGTATATGTGTATATATACATATATCTCTAATCATCTCTCTGATACTCAGCAAATACACTGCCATAAGTAGCTTGCAGCAGCGCTATGTAACTAGCAGTAATGTCGTCGCTGTCCCTGTGAGCTGAACGAGAGAAATTTGATGTTGATTTTCCCTCTCATTAAGTCCTTCTCTAACGAGTAATGTTTGACCAGCAAATACCATCTGTTAATGAATTTTGGTGCTGCTTAATGTGTGCTGTTTTATAGATGATAATGAGGCCACAGAAATGATCAAGGCCAGGGATTCGTTTTCACGGAAGTGGAAATTGTGGCCTGGACAACTGGGTCTTGCTTAATATTTCTGCTTAATCTTAATTTTTACACAAGGACCCAGCATTCCTCTGTACTGCTCCTATGCTTGGAGCCTTTTCTGAAAGGGCAACCCTCTGTGTAAGGATTCTACATACAACCTTTTAAGGGTTCCCCTGTGGGACAACAACCGAAGAACCCATTAGGCTGCTAGTTGAAATCTTATTTCTACACTGCATTCTTAGAATTAAGCATACCCCCAGAGGCTCTTGTTTAGTTTTATGAAGAGGTTTATGTGGAACAAGGGAAATCCTCTTTATGTGTTCCCCAGGTGGACAAATTGAAGAACCCTGTTGGGTGCTGTTTGTTACTTGCTTCAGGGGAGCATGGTGACTTAGTGGTTCGCATGTACAGGGTTGGGGGTTCGATTCTCACCTCTTTGTTTGCATATTCTCCCGTTTTCCAATGTACTCCGGTTTCCTCCCCCAGTCCAAAGATATACGGTTCCAAATTGTCCATAGTGTGTGAATGGATGTGTGAGTGTATGTGCTATTGTACCCTGTGATGGGTTGGCACTCCATCCAGGGTGTCACCCGCCTTGTGCCTCAAGTCCCCTGGGATAAGCTCCAGGCTCCCCAGGACCCTGTGTAGGATAAGGGGTACAGAAAATGGATGGGGTGGATGGTACCTACTTCTGAACTCTGCAGACCTGGTTTGTTAATGGTTCTAGATTTCTAAAGGAGTTCTACTTGGAACCTTTTTTGGGACAACCCTCTGTTGTAGGGTTCTGTATAGAACCTTTAAAGTTCCCCAAAGGGACAAACCAAAGAGCCTCTAGATTGCTAGTTGGATTCTTTTTTTTTTTTTTTTTTTTAAACAATACTAATTATTCCATTTTTTATTTTTTTTTATTTTTTATAAATGATTAGAATTACATGTGCATCAGGGTTTCTTTGGGTAGTTAATGGTTTAGTTTCATGAAGAAGTTCAAATTGGAACCTTTTTTAAATGGGCAACCACCTGTTATCGGGTTATACATAGAACCTTTAATGGTTCCACAGGGAGACAAAAATTGAAGAACCCTATAGGGTACTATTGGGGACCTTTTTTATTCTGAAGCTGCATTCCTAGAACAAGTGAATTCGTCAGGGATTTTTTTTGGATGTTCAGTTCATGGTGGTCTTTAGTGGTTAATGATGAAGTTCTATATGGAGCATTTTCTTAAAGGAAAACTCTCTCTTGTCGGATTCCAGGTATGACCTTTACAGGCTGCCCAGAGGAACAAACCTTTTAGGATGCAAAATATTATCTTTTCTCCTGAAAGCATGACGCCAGGTTTAAGTTCTCAAAGTAAAACCTGAGCTAGGATATGATGACAGACAATAATCAGTTTATGTTGTGAAAACTAGATGTTCTCAGTAATTATACTGTCCACATGCAAAGCAAATATGCTCAGAGTTTCAACAGTTTTAGCCTACAAGATTCTTAAAATATTAACGGTCTCGCTTTTCTTCGGACTGACCCATTTACAGTTTTCCCCCTATTCTGACTAACCCATTAAACTCCAACAGTATTTTTCAGTTGTTTGCTTTAAAGCAAAATATTCACTCACTACAGTGAAACTAATAGGAAAGGTATGCAGATACAGACGTGATTAATGCAACCTGAGCCCACCAACATGTCCTGGGTGTTTAAAGGGTTACAAGTACACGTCAGAGCTCCCACGTCAACCATTACCTCTGTTTCAATGATGAATCTGTGTTTAGGCTGGAATGATCCATTTGTGAGAGGCAATATTACGCCCCCAGATGGCCAGCATTTTTTTTATTATTATTATTTTTTTTTTATGTATGGAAAGGTTTCATCTCTCAAACTATTTATTTTTGCCAGTATTAGAACCTTTGAAATAAAACAAACCTGAAACAATTTTTTATCATAGATATTTGGGGATAGAGGCCAATTAATGAAACTGATGAATTTGACATGAGGTCTGGATTAATATCCAGAGGTATGGGTTTTCTCCCGCCACCTTCAATCACCAACAAACGGTGAGGAACACATAGCATAGCATGTCCTTGGTGTGTCCACCTTAGAATATACGGTAACGCTTCAGTATTGTGGGTCACATATCTACTCGACCACTGGTCACCAACCTTGTTCCTTGAGATCTACGTTCCTGCAGGTTTCATCTCCAACCAAAGTCTAACACACCTGTTTTAGTTGATCAAGAACTTCTTAAGACAATGATTAGAACTAAAGTCTTCAGGAAGGTAGATCTCCAGGAACAGGGTTGATGACAACTGCACTAGACAATACTAGGTACCAAGCTGAGTACGAAGACAATTACACTACAAAATGGCAGACAGGCTTTTTCAGAGACATTACCAAAAACTAAGCTATTGGTGTGTAAACTGGATATTCAGCTAGGTTTCAATTTCACGTTAGCCTTTTTCAACTAATAAGTAATGCTAGTACTGTTTCCAGAAACAGTAGTTATTTGATGAATGACCTCTAATACAGTATGTGAACCTCTATACTGAAGTGGTAACCGTAACACTTTAGTACTGAGCTGTAACCACTGAAAAACATTCCTTTAAGAATAAGGGACAGTAGTTCGAGTGTAAGTATTAATATGATGGTAAAATGAGCAGGAAAGTGATGGAGATCTGCACTGCTGGAGAATCAGCAGTATATTGTCCATCTCTGTCCATCACTGCTCAGTAGATGGAGCCATGGCTGCATTTTGAATCCACCATCATGTCTGGTTTTGTTGTTTTTGCAGACGTTATCTGCATTATGATGTCTATGTAAAAAATATCAGCCACGGTAATGAACTTGCTCATTTGCTGCTTTTGAGATCGTGTGTGTGAGTGATATCAGCTCTGGCCCCCTTCAGCATCTTATCGCCTCTAAATAGAGAAAAGAAACGTCAGAGCCTCGGCGCTTCAGAGATAAAATTCATTCAGTTCAGTAAAAACCATTCCTCATAGGATCCTGTAAAGTGGTTCTTTCATGTTAAAAGTGAGTGCTTTTGTGTGCCTCGTCATAATTTGCATGCTCTTGGCATCCTACAGTAGGTGATAAAATGACAGAACTTAATGCACATCCGCTGTCTTGCACTTTCTCCCCCGTTCCCTGCAGTTTCCATGGCAACTCCGTGCAGCATGGCCGCATTTCGGCCCACTCAGGCAGCGTCGCTCGCTGTGGAAGTCACGAATAAAACATAGTGCACCTCATCGTGAGCACTGCAGCACACGCTCGGGCATTTCCGCCTGACCCCATGCACTTAATCAGCTCTTCCAGACATCTATCTCGCTCTCTTTCTCTCTGTCCTCTTCTTTTTCCTGTCTGGGGAAGAAGTGCAAAAGGAAAATGTGTACATGAAGTGATCTGTCATCGATTTTCAGGGTCAGTGCAGAAGGGCACAGACAGCTGTGGTGTCACGTACAATGTCTGGGGGTTGTAATTTTATCAGGTGACTTCACTTGTCTTGGGCCTGTAATTTGGCTCACTGCTTATAATAACACTCGAATTATAATACTGAATCTTACATTAACACTACCCTGTGTCATATGCTGTCAGGAGTTGCCATATCCAGAGATATTACAGGTAATTGTTGTGATAGCTTTTTTAATTTGTATGGCATGACAGCTTCTGAGAAAAGCTGAATACTGTAATGAATCTCGTTAACATGCCTTATGACAACTATTACGGTATGCAGTGATGGCTTGTGGTGATATTAAATCAGAGGGCTAAACTCTAATATCTATCAAAAGCTTGACAATGAAACTAATGGAGTTTAGCAATGCAAAATATCACAAGGTCTCATTGATGAAAAAATAATAATGTTACACAAACACACACTAACTAAAGCAGATAGGCAGCTGCATTCATGATTTATTTGTGATCTGTGGCTTCATGCAGTGTTTCCTCACAATACCAAACACGTTAAACAGAGATGTCGTAATCCTTTTGTTCAAACCAAAAAAAACACTAACTTACAGTTATCTGTCCTCTTGTCTATTTTGTTATTTGTTTGGGCGATGCGTGCTTGGTCTATCTCCTTTTAGTTTTTTTCCTTCAAAGGCATTTTGGATGAAAAGGATTGTAAAGGAAATAATCCACCTCGTCCGTGTTCGTTACACCCATGACTGTATTTCACATGTGCTTGCGCAATCACTGCTGATGATGTGTTACAGATGTGTCAGTGCCAGTGACAAATCTAGGGGCTCTTTCACTCTGTGTAATTACCTGACACATCTGTCACTGATAGGCAGAGGCGGTTTTAAGGACGGTGGTAATGATAATGGTACTGCAATGCATTAGACAATCCCTAGACCTGACAAAATGTCAAATATAACATGAAATAGATAGATTTGGTTTAATTACTTTGATAACATAAATATACATATAATGTGATTATTATAGGAAATACATGTGTTTTAATTTATCACTAGTCAGGGATTATACATGTGGCAATACCAAGAGATTTACTTTTCTATTAAAAATAACAGTTTCCCTAATCTAAACATATGGGCTTATAATTATGCTTTAATACGATGAGGCAGTTATAGGATAACTGTCTGAAATGCTAGATGTAGTGCTGGATTAAGCTTCCCAGGTAGATGAACCATCGTTACATCAGAACACATTTGGTAAAGTGTTGGGTTTTATACTCTGTATATACTTTAAAAGACCGAGCTATCAAGACAATTTGAGCAAAATGACAAATTCTACCAAATAAGCTAGCTAAACAATTAGCATTACATACTCCAAACAGAGTGCCAACTCCTAGCTAGCTGCTTGCTTGCCAAAATGATGTTGAGCTATTGCTACCTTATTTTTTGCCTTTACAGTTGTCATCATTAATTATTTCATTATTAGATTACCTTCACCACTTACCACAGTTCTGCTTCCTCTTTTCCTCGACTTCTTGTTTTCTCTTTCTTTTCTGGTTTCCAGAGAGGTAAGTTCTCTTTGTTTTGAAAAGTGTGACATTTACAGTGAATCTACAGTCTGGGCTAGAAAGAAATCAGCGTCACTGCTTCATACCATTCTGTGGACAGTATATTTTTCTTATGACAAATACTTTCTTCTTTATGTTTCACAAACATACCAAAATAATCCATCTTAAGACATTTGTTTAAGAAAGCAAATAGTTTGATGTGGATGCCAAAAATGCAACCTCATTTTGATATATTTTTATCATCGAATGACAGGAAGGGCTTATCTCTGCTAATACCTTTATACCAACCATCCCTGACTGTACAGTATATACAGTATTTTATGACCACTGTACCGAATTTTGTAGCATGCTTACAGAAAATATATTGTTTTTAGAGTATAAGTACATACCATCATCTGTCCTAAAACATATGATTGCCAGAGAACACAAAAAATAGAGTGTGATGTCAAACACAGATTAAGACAGCTATAATGACAATTGCAGGTAATGGTAAGAAGGCACAGCTATACAGTTGTCTTGGGAGTGTATGCGACTTTCAGTGTATGAGTGTATTCAGGGTTCAGGTAAAGTATTTAGTGCTTTTAGTGCTTTTCAGCAGACCAAAGACACCTACAAAGAGTAAAACCTAGCACATATATGAACATAGTGAAAACATGAATGAAAATAGTGAGGCTTTGGCATAATTTAGCATATTTCAGTGTGTTATAATGCGATGTAGTGTGCATGTTTTTTCTACTTCCCCCTGAAATTCTAACTCAATATACAACAGCAATCTGTGAGGACACTGTTTCTCTGTGTGGTGGCCTGGGAAAACCTTTCACATGCTGAAATTGTCTATTATATAGTGAGTGAAGACTTCAGACTTTTCCTCTGCATGTACAGTATTTCAATCACAAATAAAGTTTTAGTGTTTTCAAGTGTGGTTACTTCAAGAAGTTAATGAAATTGAGGGGGCAGCGGTGGCTTGATGGTTAAGGCTCTGGGTTACTGAGCCTTCAGAGGTTCAAGCCCCAGCACTGCCAGGCTTTGGGTTACTGATCGGAAGGTCGGGGGTTTAAGCCCCGGTGCTACCAAGCTGCCACTGTTGGGCCCTTGAGCAAGGCCCTTAACCTTCTCTGCTCCAGGGGGCCATATCATGGCTGAATTTCACTGTGCTATAATGTATATGTGATCAATAAAGACTCCGTATCATTATCATTTAAAGCACCCATTCTGACTATGGTGCGGGAGTATCATGGATTTAAAATGGTATTTATTAGACTTATGTTCATTTTGCATCAACTTGATCAAAGTGGGACATTCACTGTGTAAGGAAATTACACTTAGCTAACAGAACACTTGACAAAAAACTTGCTCCTTACCGAACATGATCTGTGCAGGAAAACTGTCTGGCCAAATCCCTTTTTTTTTCCTGTCATTTTTTTTGACTGTTACCCAGAATTCAGAATTCATCCACAGCAACATTTGACTGGTTTTCCCAGGCTGCCACATATACAGTATATTACTCTCACAAAATAGCAGTGTGGTACTGTGTTGGTAAATGCTTCAACATACTTGGAGGACAACAATCAAATTCCCAAAAGACCCTGGAGACACTGGATTGGCTATATCACTTAGCAGGGATTGAACATCATTATTTGTGTTATTTTGTCATTGTGTGGTCTGTAGGCCATGATTCTGAGCTCTTATTCTGAGTTGTGATTAAGTATGTGACATTTGCTCTTTAAAACTGAAAGAAGCATGTGATCAGTTGCAATGACAAGATGATGATTCTTGTCTGTTTCCGCTCCAGCTCGGGAGAAAATGGGGGCACAGGACATTATTTTGTGATTAGAAAGTCATTCTTGCTTTTCAGACCAAGATGAATAGCATCAGTAATGGCAAAATATATCAGCTTCCATTTCAGGCTAAATGGGTTTTTTGTTCAGAAGCCACAACACTAATCACCCAGTGCATAGAACATGCTAAATGAGTTATTAAGACTGATGTACAGTCTTGTAAATAGTGCCAGAAACTGTTCTTTAGACCAACACCATAGAGGAATCATTATTTTGTTTCCAAAAGAACAATTTGATTGATGGATTTAAAAACAATTTTCGTTGGTGACAAAAAACTTTACTAATATCGCTGTAAACATTATATGGAAGGATCTGAGGTCACAGCAAAAACATGAACCAGTAGGTTCATTGCAGAACCATAACCAAAATGTTTCTACTATGACTTTGCTCTAAAGAGCTTTTTCAGGCACCAATATTAGGCCTACTATTTATATACCACTGTATTTCATGTCCCCACTATTTGATTTGGCTTAGTACTTAATGTAGTCATCTGTATTTAATACAGTACAGAACATATTATACCTTTAGTACTTTATTGTGCTTTATTATGGTTTCTGTGAAATAAGTATAGTTACAGAGGTGTGCAGGTAGATAATCAAAGTAGTCAAATATTATGTTCTGGTTATTGCTGGACTAGCTGGTAAAGGTATAGGTAGATTTTATCCATCAAAGTCTCAAAATTGTGTGCAAAATTATGTTTAAGTCCCTGAAATTGATTTGTGTTGTGCTTAAAGTGATTTTTATTAGACTGTCCAGGGAACACTGGATGTGCGGTTTGGAATACACTCTGGATGGGATGCCAGTTCGTTACAGAGCACCATGGACAAACATTCACACACTCATTCACCTCTAGGGGCAATTTAAAGTCAATTCACCCACCTACCAGCATGTTTGTTTTTTTTTGAAGTGGGAGGAAACTGGAGAATGGGGTAGAACATGTGAAACATGGAGTCTCATCCAAGGTATATTCCTGCCTCTCCCAGTGTTGGAGGAAATCCATGTGGATATGAGACATGAAGAGAAATGCAGAACTCCACACAGGCAGTAACCCTGACCCTGTTGCTGAAGACAGATGAGTGTATCTTTCCAGGGCTCGTTTGTTGAGCGTACCATTTTTGTCGAAACATTACAGTTGTAAAATGCAGGACACCTGAAAATCAAAATAGGTCAGGGCATGGCAGTCTGGGATGCCTGGATTTTAGCTTCTTGGTTTTACCCACTTCTATGTAATATTACTTTCACTCATCTCATGTTTCAGTGATATTCACAATATAACATTCATAACACTTGTCATGCAAGTGTCTCAGCCCCTTTGGTGACTGCATGCAATGATGTATGCACATAAAATTAGGAATATGCACGAGATATTTAATTTTTCTTGCAGTTTGACTCCATGAAGCCATAGAGTTGTTTAGTTGCTTGTGATTTTACATCCAGATATCTTACTACATGAATATGCATAGCACAGGCCAAATTCAGTAGGAACATCTTTTAAAGAGATGCATACTATATGTGCATCCACAAAAAGTTCAGCCCTGTCTGAAACACACAGCACATTCATTTTCAGATGAGAAAAGGCACACCATATCCTTTTTTTCTTCTTCCAAAAACACAGAAATGCTCCAGGCAGGTACGTGAAAAAAATCTACTTTGTGAGAGGCCATATGGGCTTCGTTTAGTACCTGAAGGTACACTTGTTTTAGTGATTCAGTGACCCTCAGTTCATGTGGCAACCTTGGTTATCCTCATCACTCGCCCCAGGCCATCATCACCAGATGAGAGTGAGTGTCCACTATAAACATATGAATGTGTCTCAGCATTTGCAGTACCTCAGTGGAAGCCATGTTGATGGTACGTCCCAGAAACGCAGGACCTGGGGACGTTTGCTCTACTTTCCCCTCTGCAACCTTTTATTAATTTATTTCTGTTTTATTTGTGCCAGGCTTGAACTGAATTGTACCTTAGTAGCTGAGTTGCATTTTCAAGAATGGTTCATTAGAAAGAACAGAAGTCTTTAACGGTTTTTATACTTATTTAACAGTTTTGACTTCATGAGAATTTGACCACACTGCTTTTGTTTCACTGTTGCTTCTCTGATCAATTGGTTTAAAGACAACACTGCTGTGGTAATCTAATATGCAGATCTTTATATATGATTTGCAAACATAGAGTAAATGTAAAATGGTCTCAATCTATCTCTGCTTATGGAAGAGTCTCTTTAATATTCTCCCTTTATGAGAAGAGATTGAAGGGTATCTGTGAGAGTATTGACTCTGATCACCATCTACTCTACATTTTTATCACACAAAAGCTGTAATTTAGCCACTCGTCATCTCTCTGCCTGTCTCAAAGTCAGGTGCTTTTTTTTTTTTTTAAAACAGAACACCCAGTGTGTTTTGGGAATCTATAAAAATGCAGTAAGAGCCTCAGGTGTGGAAACCCAACTGGCACTTGGAGGCCATCCTGGAAACTGTATCAGTTCTCTCACTGAAACATTTCAAGGAGACTGTTTAATATAAAGACATGAAACTAATGTATTACCTTACTGTCTCCTTATAGTGTTACATGATGTAAATTCAAAAACAAATAGTACTTTGCCTTTACAGTGCCAATGGATTTTTAAATGATTTTGCTCACTGGGATTAGAGTCTGTATCTTGGCAATACTTTTGCACACTGACATTACATTTTGTGCATTTTGGGTTCCAATACGTGATAATACCAGTGTACTTTGATGTCCTTGGGTTACCTGGTTTTACCTGGAAAGTCCACATCTTGGAAATACCCTTGCATACCTATGCCAAAATTTGGTATATACAGTCCCCTCTGAAAGTATTGGAACAGCAAGGAAAATTCTATTGATTTTGCTATACACTGAAGACTTTTGGACTTGAGATCAAAAGATGAATATGAGACAATAGATCAGAATTTCAGCTATCATTTCCTCATATTTACATCTAGATGTGTTAAACAACTTAGAACATGGCCATCTTTTGTTTGAACCCGCCCATTTTCTCAAGTGAACAATAAAAATTGGAACATGTGACTGATAGGTGTTTCTTGCTGCCCAGGTGTGTCCTGTTAGATTGATTGTTTAAAGAATTAATAGCTCTGAATGTCTAATCTTGGTTTGAGCCCTGTGAAGACCAGAGACATGAAGACCAGAGAGCTGTCTATGGGATAAAAGTAAGCCATTCTGAAGCTGAGAAAAGAGGGAAAATCTATCAAAGCCATTGCTCAAGTATTAGGCATAGCCAATACAACAATTTGGATATATAATTTGAAATTCATATCTTTTGTTATCAAACCCAAATGTCTTCAACATATAGCGAAAACAATAGAATTGGCCTTGCTGTTCCAGTACATTGGGGGGAGGGTGGGGGGGACTGTATGTTTATCACAGTGCTACCTAAGAACCTTTATCTTTATTTGCAATTAATGTTGAAGCAATATCTTTGAAGTGGTTATCCTTTGACTGACAAATTTCACTAGAAATAACACTATCTATCATCATCATCATTGTTAACTTCTAGCCACATCTTGCTCATGGTGCTTGGATCTCTTAATTGCTTCTTGCATCTACAATATATCTGATGTAAAGTCATGAAGTGTCATAATGCCTAGTTTTTTTTTTTCTCTCTCCAATTTTGCAGTTATGATTTTACAGCAGCTGCATGCTAATACTTTGTAAGGCATGTGAATCCTCTGAATTGATAGAGTAAAAATAGCAATGCTTTAGGCCTTGGATTAGGGTTTTTCAGGACATATCTACAAATAGCTACATCTCTATGGCAGGATGTCTCTAGCATCATTCACATAACCTTCTTTATCCTCACGATGAAGTTTAAAGGGATTTTCTACAATCCCATCTCGTTGCTATGATTCACTCACAGACTTTCTGAAGGCATGTTCAGATCCATTGACTGAGATCCATGTTATAGGAACAGCTGTCAGTTTACGCTCTTATTTGCGTGTCCTGTGGTATGCCTTCCTGTTCTGGATTAGCGTCACACTAAGACCCCAGGTGTGTTATTAGGGGCTAATTTGAAGTAATGATGTCCTGAGGGTGTGTGGAAAATGAACACTATTGATAAACGCATAAACTGAAAAGGAAAACCAGAGGTTCATTGCTCCTTAGTATGGGTTATAGCCTGTCTTAATCTTATTTATCCCTTATTAAATGTATAATGCCAATACACTGTTGGATACTGTATGCATACTGTAGTAATATACTGTATCTATAGTAATATAATGTGAGTAACATACTGTAAAAAGTATTAAAAAGTACACTCTTTATGAATGTGGCAATGATGTATCAGTACATACATTATATATCATGCAAACTTTACACATTCATTGCTATATCTTTCATATTCATTGCTATATTACTCAGAGCTGGGAAAAATCAGTATGGACTATAAAGGCCAGCCTACAGTGTCTATATTGCTTCATGTCCTTGTATTTTGTATTGTCACCCAAAATGCAAGTCACCGAAAATGTTCTGAGAACCATAACTGTATACGTATATGTTGAAGAATATATTAAGGACATGATAGTTCTAGAAAGATATCACTGGACAACAGAAGCACCAACAATTTATCCTTGTCAAGAAATGCAGAATGAATGTGCTAACTGAAAATACTCCCAGTCCTATGTTCACTTACCTACCCCGGCCATTAATTACGTTTTCTGTGTGTAACATGATACACTGTTGGCTGTTGGATTTTATGTTGCATTATACCACAGGACTGTTGAATTCTTGAGTCTGATTGGCCAGCAGCTACATAACAGCAGTTCTTTCAGTAGTTCTGACAGCAATGCAAATCAAAGATTTAAATTAATGTGCTCGGTCTAATATATTACCGTTTCTATAGTGACAATTCACATAGAAACATGTATGGCAGGTTTCTGTGAGGAGATGTTCATTTAGTATTTTTGGATGGAGTCTCCAGTGTTAGCACTTAGTAACAGATCAGAGGTAACACAATACATTATCTTTATCTTTTCCAACACAGGAAAGTGTTCAGAATGGATGGTAACATGATATGCTGCAACTTAAAGAAAAAAAAAGAGCAGCTGGTGAAGGATCAGCTACTGTATAACATAAGTGATAACAGGAACCAACATGTTTCATGGAATGGATAAAAAGTGTAACATGCAGTCGTCTGGTTAAGGAAAAAAATTGTTAGTGTTGACACACTGCTGTGATGTAAGAGGGATAAAACACTTCAGGACATGCTGTTATTAGAAAACATTAAATTTATTGGTTGGTCCACATCACCCCACCCCACCATTGATTATACCATAAGCAGTACTTCACTGTTATGTCTTTAATTCCTGGTCAGATATTTCAGTGACATTTTCAGCACTCACTGTTTCATCAAAGAAAGCAGAATACTTGCTGTAGTGACAGTTTATATATATATATATTTTTTTTACACTCAAATGAATTTCCACAAAAGGATTCACTGACATGTTTGCTTGACTTGCATCCAACAAATAGAATAATCAAGGGCACCTTTGTTTAACTGTTTTAATACCATTTCCAGGCCAATTTGGTTTTGCAGTGCCAATTACATAAAGGTGTGGTGGCAATAAGTAGACTATGATTATTTTATGTGAAAGTGATCTGCTGTGAGACACAGCAAAAGCAAGAGTAACCTGCTGTTCAAATCTTAATTTTACAGGCTCATATGGGTTCCAGAGGCAGCATCTTCTGGTCATCATGTCAGGACTGAGATTGGAGGAATGGACGACCTAATTGGACATCTAATTAGAGCCTAGTGGATTTGGATAGGAGGCTGAAGATGTGGCAGGTCAACAAGAGTGAATACACCTAAAGGAGCTCGACGGCTATCCTTACCCATCAGTATTAATCTACGGAGGCTTTGTCTGGATCTGCCTGGGCTCAAAGTCTGAGTGCAGGCTTCAGAAAATACTAAAGGGCATCCCATCTCTACTTTGGTAAGTGACTGGAATAGCAAGATGATTGCTGTGTGCCTGCTGGTATGGTTTTCTGCAGTCAGCATGATGAGTCCTCATATTTCACAAAAAAAAAAAAAAAAATCTGCTTCATCGACTTTCCTAGTTTCAGCTTATTTCAGCCTACAGGAAGTTTCTGTTCTGTGTCCATAATTGTGGCATTTTTTCAGTCACATTTCCAAGATCCATAATTTACTCAAGTGACAAAGATATATTAAAGGGTTGCGTGTAGAACCAGTTCTTTTACCTCTGACCTTTCTCTGACTAAAAAGAGGTAACAGCTGTCCACCAGTTATAATGTGCAGATATTTATTGTAACAGATTTTTCTGAAGGATGCACCAGACACGCACCAGCTATCTGGAGATTGAATCATTTATTCTAGCATGTGGTTTGCTTTTTATTTGACAGTGTGCTTCTTAAATGTCTTTTTTCTTGATATCTGACGGGTGCAGCTGGCTGAAATGTGAAAAAAAATGTGAGTAAATGTAGATGCTTTTAGGCAGTTTCGCTGATTTTGGTGCATTTTACATTTTTCCTCAGGTGTTAAACAAGACTAGCAGAGACAATTTAGAGCATGACTAATGTTTGCCATGGTAGTGTGTTCAGTTTTACTGAGATGATGTGCATTGTTGTCATGAGAAAAAGAAAGACAACAGTTGGCTGCCTCTCTTGTTAAATATTATGGATGGAACTGGAACAGATCTGCATGATCTTCATAAGCGATTGGGGCTGTAATGGATGATCTCGGAAACGTGTCTTGCTCTGAGCATTTTGACCAGGTGTTCTCATTAACACCTTCTCCTCAGGCCTTGGGGAGGAGAGAGGTGGTTGAGGACAGCATTTACACAGTCCTCTCACAAACAGGAAGGAAGATTTACCATCTAACATTCCTTGCTTTGGAGTAATTGCTATGTCATTTTTTGTTTGGTGTCACTGTCTGTTTCATGTGGGGCATTTTGATACTTGTGTGCTTTGACAGGCGGTTTGTGAGTGGAGTCATTTTTCATACTAGAGCTTAATTTTCCTGATTGATTGAAGTATGAATCGGTATGGTGACTGTTGAGTGTCACATTTTTATTGTAATTCAAGAGAGATTCTTGGTTCTCTCTCTCTCTCTCTCTCTCTCTCTCTCTCGCTCTCTCGCTCTCTGTCATTTTCATCATCCTCTCTTCATTCTGG
>JANDJT010000012.1:9356412-9367507 GCA_024331685.1 Stegophilus panzeri
TGAATAAATACATCTTAAAGTCGTTCAATTCTTTTCATGGGATATGCCGATACTTGCCAAAAATATCGACAACACAGTCTTGTTTTTCCCCCAATAAAAATGGCATGAGTCAATCGACATATGAATCTGGAATAATTGACAGCCTTAACTAGAATTAACTAACACCCCTGTTTGGTTGCTTGGTTGACTGACCATCCATCCATCCATCCATCCGTCCATCCATCTATTACAGTTTACTGTGTTTTTACTGTCCCCTACTCGCAGTCCATCAGTTAGATTATAGATCCAGCCATCAGCTCTACCAGTTGTCTCATGTCTAATTCTATAAAATATCCATTCTGATTTATTGTTACTAATCAGATAAGAAAGTATTAAAGCATTCACAAACTAGATTCTTTACTAACAGCCTCAGTCTGAAAATGGAACAGATGTGAGTGTAACAAATCTGTGAAATATAGTGTTGAAAAAGGCACACACACAACAGCTTTCATCTGGGAAAATACAAAATCTCAGAATTAGCTGAATTGTAGGATTGCTTCCTACATCGTTTTTGGAATGATCCACTATATGCAACTGTGATGCAAATAATGTTGAAGGAATGATGATGCTTTGTTTTGATACACTGCATATTAGTATACAATTACACACAACTTTACCATGCTGTTTGTTTAAAAAAAAAAAAAAAAAAGAAAGAAAAGATTTTAGCATGTACCTTGAAAAACAAATACCTACCATTTGCACCCTATACTAATGTTACAGGTAAATAAGCTCTCAGACTTCAATACTACAGTAAATAATATACTAGACACCCATGAACTAATGGGAAGTTATTAAATCTACAGATAAACCCTGGATGAGAATTAAAAGAAATCAAGGCTGTAATGAGATAAATGCACCAATTTCATAATCATGGACAAACGCTTAAGGAGCAAAGTGCATAAAATGATTAAGAATGCCAACAGCAAACATTATATTACACATATAAAAAGTTAAAGAGAAATAAAAAGTGGTGGATTTGAGCAGCCCTAAGTGAGCATTTTTCATTGCGTATTTATCCTCTCTCAACGTCAACATGGCATAATGATCTTTGTGCTTAAAACTCTGCCAAACTCAGAGAAACAAAAAGGAAAATGATGATATTCCATTGTGACTTTTGTACAAACATGCAATGGATCTGGTTCCTGTCATTACCTACCTTTTAAACCAGTAAGATACCAATAAGATAGCACGATACCAACTATATGCACACGTGCAAATGTTGCTCCCATTCCCAAAGAAGAAGGACCAAATCAGCCAATGCCTGACCAGTGTTTACTAAAAATGTACAAAAATCTTATTCTGCATTAAAGGAGAAAGCAAAGTTATCTGGCAAAGAATTACAGTTAATCATGCCAATCTGATACATCATGTTTTGAAGAGGTTCAGAAACCTCCTGAGGACCCTGAGCTATCTCCGGGCTGTGTACATAAATCATACACAGTGAGCGGACATAAATCAGCTCTGGGGTGCTTCAAGGTAAGGTTATACGGCATATCAACAATCAAAATGCCTTCCTATCCAGATCTTAATTGCTGATCAAACCATGCAGCAAGAAGCACAGCATCTGAAAAGGAACATGATTAGAAATGGTTGGGATTAAGCTATAAGCTACCCCCTGCTGTCATCACCCTTACGGCTGAGTGACGATGAGGTGCCAGTAGTTTCTGAATGACCTTGAATGACTTCCTAGGAAAAAGGGATCAGCAGCAGATCTTTGGCCAATTAAAGAGATAAAAAGCATAGGAACTAGGGGTTTACATATAGCATGTTATAGCTACAGTAGAGTCCAAAAGTCTGAGTGAAAATGCTTCTGTTGTGCATACTTTTCTAAATGAATACAACAGTTTTCATTGCATGTTATATTATTGACAACAACTTGAGTGAAAAGTAGAATCTTTGAAATATTTACATGAATTTCAGTTTTTAAAAATTTGGTACGTCACCTTTTTTGTTTCAGTGACAGTGTGCACTTGAGCTGGCATGGACACCACACATTTGTGCAAAACCTTATGATCCATTTTAGATCAAATCTATCATCTGAAAGTGTCGTCTGAACACATGCTTCTATAGAAGAGTTTAGGGCCTATTTTCAATGTGGTCTCAGACTTTTGGACCCCGCTGTATATATGAATCATTCTGTAACAGATATAAAATAATTGATACCCTACCTCTGGATGGAGCTCTCATCAACTGGAGGCTACAGCCTGGATATTGATTAGGATGGTACCGCTTGAAGTACCATGGAAATGGTTTTGGACCTCAATTCCACATGGGCGTTCCCGCTGTGGTTGCTGGGACTACGGTTGCTACTATGGCCTTGGGACTGCAATTACCACATGCAGTTTCACACTCAGGTTTCCTTTAGTGAACAGTGGACTAGTTCAACAAAACAGTCTTCATGTTAAAACCATAATGAACTTTCTTTTACTTCCACACTATCCATTGTTACCCAGATGAGGACGGGTTCCCTTCTGAGTCTGGTTCCTCTCAAGGTTTCTTCCTCATATCATCTTAGGGAGTTTTTCCTCACCACCGTCACCACCGGCTAAATTCACACGCTTAAAATCTGTATCCTGTGTTTATATATTTCTGTAAAGCTGCTTTGAGACAATGTCCATTGTTAAAAGTGTTATATAAATAAAATTGAATTGAATAAAAAGAAAATAATGGATATGTAAATTAAAAAGTGACAGGTCTATGCCCAATCAGGCACGATTTTGTGATAAGGTGTTGAGGTGTCATTTACACTTTATCCTACAGTTCCCATTTGTTTATATAGAACGTGTTATTGTGGTGGTGGAAAAATCACAATAAAACAAATCACATTTCAGGTCATTTTATTGATCATATTTTTAGTCTTTCTTTATCTTTATTCACATTATGCTTGCTAGTTCAGGTGCAGGTTCATCAGCATTCCACCTGTAAATTAGGAATATTAGCAACAAAATTCCAATAATGCTGATGTTTTTAAAGTAAACACAATACAAAGCTTTACAACAGTTTAGTTTAGTTTATGACTCTGAGTACCTCAATAATCTTTCAGCTAATGTTAGAAGTTGAATGATTTGCTATTTAGTTCTTAGCTGCTAGTTAGATTGCTAATTTGTTGACTAGGAAACCGTGGCAACATGGTACTACACATGACCTGGCATAAAAATGATCTCAAACTAGACGTTCTGACACACTGTATTCTTCTCTAAATAAAGACAAGGATTTGCATTTTCCCACAGGCCATGCAACTTAAAGTGTTTTAAAGTTTTCTTTCACTTTAAAGGTTCTTGGCTTCCTAAAGAAGTTTTACTTCTCATCTCTCTGATAGAAAAATACTTTGTTATAGGGTTGTGCAAACAACCTTTGAGGATTCCCCGAGAGGAAACCCTTGAACCTTCAAGCTTTTTTTCTAAGAGTGTACCAGGCATTAGACAGCTCTCCAGACAAGGCTCACTTCTACCAGTTACATTAAAAATAAATAATATAAAAATACAAAAAATAACAGAGATAATGATCCCAGGATATCCGTTACATGATATTCTATTCCAAGTGGACAGGTCTAACCTGGAAGATCTATGTGGTCTAGCTCTATCCTCTCTTTGCCTGCTGTGAAAACCAGCATTCTACCACAGCTGTTCCTGTATGCCACTATTATTCTTTATAACAGAGCTTGTTTGGAGAGGCATTTATGACCAGTGTTGGGTAAATTACTCAAAAAAAAGTAACACTACAGATTACTAATTACTACTTTAAAAATGTAATCTGATTACTTTTTTACATTACTGATTACTGCATGTAAAAAGTAATCAGATTACTAATTACTTTACTTTCATGTTACTTTTAAAACCAACCTACAGTAGCAAACCTACAAAAATACACTACAAAGTGAAACTCACTGTTCTTTTAGTAATTTTAGCACGCAATGTATGACATGATCAGAAAAAGTTGGATTTATCATTACACTTGCCTCGGGTGTTGTCACTATTTGCAGGATTACCAGACTCATAAAATATAAAACTTTTCTAACTAGGCTAGTTTGGTGTCGCTAGCCAAGGGGAGCCACAGCTAAGCTATCACTGTATGGGTTTAGCTGCTACAGTGTCATGCGAAGTACATGATCTTTCCTTATACTCTGCTCATATCATGTTCCTTAAACTGGAACTCATGGAGACATTTACACACTTTGTTTTCCTGCTCAGCATCAGAGGATGTTACTGTTTCAGTTTCAACCCCTTTACTGGTTTAATAAAAAAAATCGGCGTCTACCCATTTTTCCTCACACTGACTGTGTGAGCTAGCGTTTGGCAGAATTGAGACATGAGTATTTCCACGTATTTTCCTGTAAACCCTGTCTGATTGGTCTCACCTCCGTTCACTGAAGATATAAAATCACAGGCCGTATTCTTTTACTGACGTTCAGTTATGTAGGGACAAACCGCTCCAAGTGGAGGATTATTCGGGGCTAAAGAAAAAATATTCGGGGCAAAACGTGATTTATTCAAAAATGCATTTTACTTTATATTGTTTTCTTAACAATAAATTTGTAATGTAATTACGGTTGACATCAGTAACTGTAATCAAATTACTTAAATTTAAAGTAATACATTACTGCGATTTTAGATTACGGTAACGCGTTACTTTGTAGCACGTTACACCCAACTCTGTTTATGACAAACCCAAGTCTTTTTTTTTGTCTGTTTGAGCTTAGAGTACTTTGAAGTGTAGTGTTTTTTTTAGTCTGTATCTGCAAAACTAAGAAATAAAATAAAATTTCAATTTCACAGAAGCATAACATAATAAAGTTTTTTTTTTCTGATATCAGTAGCATTGCAGCATGTCTGTTCTAATCCTCAGCTTTATCTGTCTGTTCATTTACCTTACTTATTTAAAAAGAAAAAAGGTCATAGGGTGAAGTTGAGCCTGAAATCCAGTATATGCTGTGTTTTGCTCCCGATCATCATTTAGCTGACCTGAAAGCCTTGGGACAAGCATCTGATCCTGTTGTCCCTTTCCTTTAACTCTGGTGCTCTCAGCCTGAGAGAACAGGGCAGAAGACAGGGTTACCATGGTAACAGAGAGCTGGCAGGAATGATATGAACACAGATATGAATATTGTGTTCATACTGTAGTGTTCAGATGTCTGCTTAAGACATGGATTATTCGGTGGAATTAGGTGCATTGTATACCGTGGATACATTCTTTCATTCAAAACATGCTTACATTTGGTTACAGTGTAGGAATTTTACTTGAAATGAAATTTAGTTCATGACAATCTCTGGCAAACAATCATTCTCCATCTATTCCTTTTCAAATCCCACTGTCGTACTAGTACGGGTGGCTCTGGGTGGCTAGGGCCTAGGCCACTGCTCCTTTACACGCAAGGGTGAAATTTGATTTAGACCCCTAATTTGAACCCTATGTGTTAATTAATACATTAACTAACAAACATGAACTAGCATGTACTTAATAATGATAATGACTCTTTATTGGTCACATATACATCATAGCACAGTGAAATTATTTTCTTTGCATACCCCAGCATGCCCCAGCATGCCAGGAGGTTGGGGGTCAGAGCATCGGGTCAGCCATGATGCGGTGCCCCATGGAGCAGAGAGGGTTAATGGCCTTGCTCAAGGGCCCAACAGTGGCAGCTTGTCAACGCTGGGGCTTGAACCCCTGACCTTTCACTCAGTAACCCAGAGCCTTAACCACACCACTGCCCCCAGGGGTGATCATTACTCATGCATGAAATAATAAGATTCAGGTTAGCTGTTCATTAGTTTGTGATTAGTACATGCCTTAACTCATCATTGGTTCATATTTAAGTAAGTATTAATTCAGGTGTTAGTGCATGATTTTCCATGTACTGTTATTGTAAAGTGTTACCAAAATCCTGTAAGTGTAAACTAAAAGGACACTTTAAATAAATGTATACTTATTACATTAGGAAAAGAAAGATTTATGGCCATAACCCCAAATGCCTTTTAAAGCGAAAAGTGACTGCCTGCAGATTGGGTTGATTTGATTGGTCCCTACAGAGTGATCATAGCAATGGTAAAAGTAAAAAATACTGTTATGGTTTTAAATATTAATAAAGGAATGAGTGAAAATGCAATTTATCGATATACCTTAGAGAAATATGCAAGCAAATGTTTAGGCCTTCATGACATGTTTGACTCGCTTAATCAAGTCTAAGTTGTTCAACATGAGGAAACCTTCACAGAGTTTGAAAAGGAAGTGCTGAGTTAATAGTCATGCTGGGATTAATTATATTCAGCTCCCTTGTTAGGAGCCATTCTAATAATACTTTGAACAGAACTTCATGAGGCAGGATCAATGAAAACAGGTTGCTGTGTGTGCAGTTATTGAATTGTCTGGTAAATCCCTGTGCAGGAGGAACAGGTAGAGGGATGCAATTGCAGAGTAAATATACTGTAGACCTTTAGCAGGATTCATTGTCAAAACAGGCAGACATTTTAAGAACACATGGATAACTCAGGCAAATTAGTGATTCCAAAAAGAAGAACAGGAAGGCAAAACCAGCCTAACTAAGGAAGGACATGAGAACTGAAAACTTAAAAATTGGAATTGTAATTTACTTATATATTACAGGTAGTATAAAAGATTTCTCTTGCTTTTTGCTCAGGAACATCTAATGTAACTACCTAGCTAAACAAGAACATTATTACAACATCAGCAAATTTTTACAGCAGTCAGCAAAGTATTGCACAGGTTCTCAGAAGGCTTGGCTGTAAAATTCTATACCACAGCGCTGTTGAATTCTCAAATCTGATTGGTCAGAAGGTATTGATTAATTTTCAATAACAGATGCTCTGACAGTAGTGCTGACTGCGTGGACTCATTTTTATCATTGTCATTTCTACAGTAACAGCTAATTCACGGGGACTTGTATATCAGACACGCCACATAATCTAAGTCTAAAAATAAGTGGATTAGAATTGCATTCTTATTTAACAAAGAAAAACAAATAATCATTGATATGGTGACACTTTCCTTAAGGAGGCATTTATTTCACTTTTATGGAAGAAATCTCCAGTGTAAAGAGATAAAGCTGCAACTTTATGCAGCTTTCTAACACATTCGAGTCTTCATAACTTTGCAAGGACTGAGAACAATTTGTCTTATTAACTTCAAGAGAGAGGGAAAAATAGAGACCGGTGAAGTGATGACTATTTATAGTTGCTATAACGGAAGTGATAACAGGAACTTACTTGTCTTGTGGACCTTCCACAACATTAAATGTAACTATAAATGTATGATGTGTTGCTCTTTAATTATCATGGCATGTAATCATCTGCAATTTGCTGTGGGTGCCCAAGCTCCGCACACACAGGGGGTGGCAGGAATCGAAACCCCAACCCTGGAGGTGTGAGGCAAACGTGCTAACCACTAAGCCTCTGTGCACCTAGATTAAAGCCAGTTCTGGACTAAATTCATATGTCAGTGAATGTAATAATTAGATGTAATAGTGTTGTGAATGCAATAAAGCTTGTAAACATTCCCTCAGTAATGTACAACTGCAACAACTAATTGATGCCTTTAATAACACTGATAAACAAAAAATGTTTGCAGCAGATTTCTTTATTAATTCATCTCATTGCTGGCTTGCTGTTGACATTAGATTTTTGAAAGAGGGAAAATATTTGTAAATTATATTTGAGTATACGTCTTTACAGACTAAAGGTGAACTTGTTCTAAAAAAGTTGTTTGTAGAGAAAAGCTGAAGTTATATACAGTATGCATGTTGTTTCTTAACCTTGTACAACATTGTAAAAATGTATGACTTCAGAGGTTTTATCTTGGAATTCCCTTGACGTTGTAAGTGCCAGAAAAGATCAGTCTTTTTGGAGGACATGTTAAGATTTTTTTCAGTGCCTTGGAATTAGAATGCAATAGTTTTTTTCCTCAGCATTTTTTCTTGGGTTTGTTCTGCTGCTGTATTGTGTCTAGCTGCCAGAATGCACTTTGGAGGTGCGTATTAATTTTTTTGCTAAGGAGAAAAATGGTGTATATTGATGGAAGGACAAATAGGCTAGACCCTTTACGTTTTTGTACATAGGGTTGTACATAGTGTAAGATATTAATCTAAAAAATTTTTTTAGAAGATACAATTTTCTTTCATAGAACCTGATTAATTGAAACGGTAATTTTCATTCATTATCAGATTTTGGGAATTTCCCCATATCCACATTATGCTCTTAAGAACCCATAAAATGGCCATCAATTACTGAAGTTATTTTCTTGATGTTAATAACTGTCACATAGTAAGTGTTGGTGTGTATTGAGAAGTGTCACATAAGTCAGTTAGGCTGGAGTAATTCTTTGGCCCTCAGAGAACAGTTCACTTAACTGAACTCTGCCAAAATCTGCCCAGACATCCATCTATAATGCACATTTCTCAGGTACCGTGCCCAGATCCTGATCTCAGCATTAAAAGGCCTATCTGGGGAAAGGGAAGATAATGCTGATCTTTTAATAAAACAACTGCCAGCTAAGTGCTCTTATGGGGATTGAAACCTATAACGCAGATCGGAGCGATGCTGCTGCAGTGGTGCACAGAGCTGTCCAGCTTGACTGTGCATACACAGAGGAAACACAGCAGTGTGTCAAACACACCTCAGCTAAATCTGATTGAACACAGAACACAGCAATAAGACACATTGTCTGTTTTGTGAATCTGTCCAGTTGAACCTCTTTCTACTGAATGCTTTCTGTTTTAATGTGGAATAATTCACATTGTGCTGCTTATTGTTTAGTTATTGTGTGTTGTGCCATTATTTTAGCTTCTTTTACTTATTTTGGCTCAGTCCTCATATTTGTTTGAATTGAACCATTTGTGAGTAGAGGGATGTGATGAAGTGTATAGTGAGTAGAAGTTGAAGATGAAGTTATTGCGTTAAGTTCAAGTGAATTGACTTCTTGACTAATTTTTTTTAAATATAAATGGCACTTCATTTTGTAAAAGGTATATAAAAAAAATGAGAACTAAATATGAAGCGATGCATCACCACACAAATCTTAGAACGGTCTACAGTGTCATGTAAACAAGGTGGACGGATACAAGTGCAGTTAAAAGCTTTAATAAGAGGCAGGCATCAATATCCATATCAATATCAATATCCAAAAACAGGCATGGGTCAGACGATCTACAAATGGGCATAAACAGGGCATAGACGAGAAACGAGGATCAAAAACCAGGAAATGAGGACAATGAACAAAGGCTCTGTGTGGCTCAGGTGGCAAACACTGAAGCTCAATACTTCACCCGGAACAAAGACACACACACGGGGTGTTTAAATATAGAAGCTAATCAAAGGGCATAACACAGAACAGCTGAGACATTAGGAAAGAACCAATAACATAACAGGGACGGAGACAGGACAGAAACTAAAATAAACACACGTGTCACAAGTAAACACAGTTAGTGAAAACACGGAAGCATGCGCTGTTGTGCTCCGGCACTCAGCGTGAGGGGAAATCTGTGACATACAGTACATTCAGGGATATACACTCATTTTAAGCTCCCAGAGAGCACAAACTTCCATGTATAAATAAATAACATGAGCTTTTTAAAATTCAAATGAATTATAGTACAAGAAGTGCAATGGTCTCGATGGGGTCGCTTCTACCGCCAACCTGCCTAGCCTTTTTGCTAGTTGCTAATTTGTATAACTATGATTATTTCATACATTTGACCTTGCTGTGACCTTGACCCTGTTTGTATCAATTCCAAAGTCTAATCAGTTCATCTGCTGGTTACAATGATAATTCCATATAAATCCTACAAACATTCAACCACTCATTCTTGAGATATTACGTTAATGAGAATCTCAGACAGACGGCTAGATGGACAGAAGGATAGGGAAAAAATCACAGATAGCCAGAATATATGCAAGTATTAGTAACTTTGTGAAGTATGAAGGATTAGTATTAGTAACTTTTAATATTGTGGAATATCAGTGAGACAAGTTAGTTCCTGTTATCACTTACGTTATAGCATCTATAAATGGTTTTTCCCTCACCAGCCTCTCTCTGTCTCTCTCGCTCTCTCTCTCTTTCTCTCTCTCTCTCTCTCTCTCTCTCTCACAAGGTTAATAAGACAAAAAAAATTAAACTTGTCTCCATCTTGAAAAGTCTCGTCTGAAAAGATTGTGTCGGAAAACTTAAAAGAACAGCTTTATCTCGGACTGTTACAAAGTGCTGACTCTGGAGACTCCTTACAAGAAAACGAAATAAATGTCTCTCACAGAAATCTTCACAATATCAAAGATAAAATTCTGTTCATATTCTGTCCTACAAACATGGCCGCCCCGAACTAAACTTCCTTTCCCACAATTCATGAACATGTTCACAATCACCGGACTTCTGATTACAATCAGCACCAGCACATATAAGAGACTCACACACACACACACACCTTGCAAATTAACGCTCAGTTTGAACTCATCTGAACTTACCAAGCCTTTGATTCTGTGATTGTTATTCTGGTTTTTGTTCCTGATTGTTTCTTGGTTTTTGGATTTGCCTCATATACAGTATGCTGTTTGTCGCCTGACCATTGCCTGTTCTCTGTTTTTGACTTTGTCTAACGATTTGGATTTGTCTGCCAGTTTCTTAAAAAATGTTAACTGTGCTTGCATCCGTCTCAGCCTACTATTCGTGACAACCACACAAAGCAACATGTAACTTAATGTAACTTCATTCTAAGTAACAGAATATGAATTGAGCAATCTATAAAGAATATGTAGGTATGAAATTCAGACCATGACAGGGAGCAATGTAGCAGGAGAAGGACTTTCTCATGGTTTCTCAGTTCAGTCATTTTATACCAATAATGGAAGGAATGGAAGGAATGGCTTCTGCTTTCAGAACTTCTATGAAGAATCCTATTTCCTGTATAATGTCCTACTTTACCACTCCACACCAGATACCGTATTGCTGGAGTCAGTGGACTATGTAATCCCTTTAGGAGCTCTGTAGGCATTTCACAGGAGAATCATATATTGGCTTGGCAGCTTATATATATATATATATATATATATAT
>JANDJT010000012.1:9369259-9386886 GCA_024331685.1 Stegophilus panzeri
GTGATGGTGTGGGGATGCTTTGCTGCTTCAGGGCCTGGGCAACTTGTAATAATTGAGGGAAACATGAATTCTGCTCTACCAGAAAATTCTACCAGAAAATTAGGATTCTACCAGAAAATTAGGATTCTACCAGAAAATCCTAAAGGAGAATGTCTGGTCTTCAGTCCATAAGTTGAAACTCAGGCGCAGCTGGATTATGCAGCAAGACAATGATCCAAAGCATAGGAGTAAGTCCACCCTTGAATGGCTCAAAAAAAGCTAAATTAAAGTTTTGGAAAGGCCTAGTCAAAGTCCTGACTTGAACCAAATGAAATGCTGTGGCAGGACTTTAAATAGGTAGTTCATGCTTGAAAACTCTCCAATGTGGCTGAACTAAAGCAGTTCTGCAAAGAAGAGTGGGCCAAAATTCCACCACATTGCTGTGAGACTGATCTCCAGTTATCAGAAGTGTTTGGTTGCCGTTATTGCTGCTTAAGGTGGCACAACCACATTTTAAGTTTAAGGAGGCAATTAGTTTTAACACATAGGTGATAGGTGTTGGTTAACTTTTTTTGCTTCAATAAAAAAAAATGCTCAAATACCTTGGCTTTGTTATGTTTGTCATATTATATAACTTACAGCTGTGATGTTTTATGTCCCCTGCTGAACATTTTTAATAGTTTTAATGGTTATAACGGATGGATTGGCACCCTGTCCAGGGTGTACCCCGCCTTGTGCCTGATGCTCCCTGGGATAGGCTCCAGGTTTCCCCGTGACCCTGAAAAGGATAAAGCGGTATAGAAGATGGATGGATGGATGGATGGATGGTTATAACGGGAACTCTATTGGTTTTAATGGAAACTGTAATGGTCTCTGCTGGTACTTTGTTGCCTTCTACTGGTTGCAGGTTATGTCTAGTGGTTACCATTAAAGACCAATAATATAAATGATAATAGTTTTAATGGTTAACTGATGGGTTGTAATGGTAATTTTAATGGAAACCATTAGAATTTCTCTGATGGTTTCTATTGGTAATTTTTTTCCAGCAGGGTTATGCAGAGGAGGCTGTGCTAATTTGAACGTGAATGTAGGCAGTGTTAACTAGTTAGGTACGATGTTAATTTGTATGATGATACTTTCATATCAGTTGTAAATGAATAGTTTAATAGTTTTTTAATAAAACTTTATAATTGTTGATATGTTGAAGCTTTCTGTAAGGAGATGTTTCTATAACATTTATGGAAGGAGTCTCCAGTGTTAGCGCTTTGTAACAGTATTCTGAATAAAAATGTAGCAAGAGTAACACTGAGCAGAGGAAATGTTATTTTTTCCCCAGAAATTCTGTGGTCATTTTTGCAGTGAGACAGGATTTATATTTAGCACTGCCAATATAATTTGGCAGTGCTCAAATTAAATTTAGTATCCCAATGTACATTTGCTGCCAATACTGAAGTGTTATCTGTACAGTTTTAGCTGTTTAAATAGGAGATGTTTACATACAGTGGCACAGTTTATTGAAATATAGATTAAATATTCATCCAATTGTTCTAGTCAAGAAATTTTATTGGATATGTTTTAATTAAGGAATAAAACACGACAGGGTGTGTTATATCAAAATAATACACGACTAGGTGGTGTGATGCGGCCTGACACAAAGTGGAGTTACTCTTTCCACACCGATGTTCATTATTTTTCTATGGCATTCAATAAACATTCCAAATTGTTTTATTCTTCTTACACAACAGTGATTTGCCAGTAATTACAATTTTTTTTTAATAAGACAAAAAAAAAATGCAGTTGAAATGTGAGAAACTGGAAAGCACAACATTATCAGTCCTTAAGACTGTGGCAGAAAACTTAAAGGAACAGCTTTACTTCTGACTTTATTTCTGACACTCAGTTCAAGAAGAGATTCCTTCCCTAAATGTTGAATAAATGTTTCATAACAGAAAACTTCACCAAATGAACAACTGTACATTGTCTTTATTAAATAATAATGTTTTTTTGTGTGTCTGTCTTAGATTCCAGTGAGTGTGCTCCATACAAGTCCGTATGAATGAGGTGTTACTACAGGAATTATAACGTATTCGAATGAGCACATTGATATAAACCTGTAGTTTCAATTACAGCCAGTGCTACTGTTGAGCTGCTGTTATAGACAATTAATCAACGCATTCTGACCAATCCGATTAGAACATTCAACAGCGTTGTGGTACGAGTGTGATTAAAATGGCAACAATTGTGTTATATTGTATGTGTAGTATGTTTACACCCCAAAGAATGTTTAATAAAAAATTATTGACCGATGAACCCAGCAACGTGATTTTCTTCAACATGTGAAAACTAAAGTAGGACTTAATATTAACTTAATATTCATTAAGGATAAATGGATACTAAGGCATTATTGAGATTTTAGCAATCATCTTCTGATATTCAGTCAAACACTTGTACACCTTAATTTAGTTTAGTTTAGTTTATTGATTTATAAAGCACATTTAAAACAACAGATGTTGAAACCAAAGTGCTGTACAAGAAATATAAAACAGAATTAAAACAAATTAAAAGAGTAAAAAAATATATAAAGAAATGACCAATGAAACAATTGACACCCTCAATTAAAACATACAAATAAGTTTTCAAGGAGGATTTCATACACAGAGACGGAAGGGGAAGATCTAATGTGGAGAGGAAGACTATTCCAAAGCCTAGGAGCAGCCACTGAGAAAGCCTTACAACGTGAACGAGGAACTGAGAGCAGTAATTGACTGGATGATCGAAGATGTCTTGAAGCAGTGTAGGGGGTGAGAAGATCACAAATATACTGTGGAGCAAGTCCATGCAAAGCTTTAAAACCAAAAAAGCAAAATTTTTTAATCAACACGGAATTTGACCCTTAACCAGTGAAGAGAAGCGAGCACAGGTGTAATGTGCTCACGTTTTTTAGTGTCAGTTAGTAATCTGGCTGCTGCATTTCGTACCAATTGTATCAAATGATCAATAGTTGTTCTGGGCAAAACCAGATGGAGCGAATTACAATAGTCCAACCTAGTTGTTATAAATGCATGAATAACAGTTTTGAGGTCCTTCTTGGAGAGCATCATCTTGATTTTATTGATAGATCTTAACTGAAAGAAGCTGCTTTTTACCACAGCACTAATCTGCATCAAAGCACAGTGTGGATAAAAAAAGGACACCAAAGTTTTTGGCATAGTCACGCACATTAGAAGAACCTTTGGAAGTTTGTTTTGTCTGAATCAATAATGACACCGAAGTGATTATTTTTAGTAGCATTAACTCTTCTCAATGGGCAAATAAAAACCCACTCGACAAGTCCACATATTAAATAATTGTGTATGTTCATATTTGTATATTGGTGAGCTAATACACAATACACTTGGCCTGCTGCCTTGCAGTGTCAGTTAGGTGTTGTAAAGCTAATTTCCTGTTTCTCAGTATAAAACATTGCATCTGCATCCGTAATTGGTTGCATGACTTGTGGGCAACTGGTGTAAACAAATGTGACAGAAGAGATTTTTTTTCCAACTAAAAAATATGTCTGTTTGTGGGGAAAGGCGGTGGAAAACTGTGCATTAGGATAAAACATTTTTGCAATTAATTTTTGCATTTTTGCAATTCATTCACAGAAAAACAAATATCTGTTTTTCCGAACCTGATTATCTGAAATAATTTTTTTTTGGTTTTTTTTTTTTGTTGTTTTTATGTTTTTACTGAGTGTACTTGTTTACATTTTACATTAAGCTTCATTATAACCATCTGGAAAACCTTAGCAACCTCTCTTACTCAACTGCAGGGTTTTCCTTTCTCCAGGTAATGGTTTTAATGGTTAGAAGCTGATGGTTTGTGATGGTATTTGTAGTGGAAACCACTTGAATTTCTGTCATGGTTTCTATTGTGTGTGTTTTTTTTTGTTTGTTTGTTGTCAGCAGGGATGTGTTGAGGATTTTGTTTTATTAATGGCAGGAAAGCTTAAAAAGATAGTTCATCAAAGCTTCTTTGGATACTTTTACCCTAAAAGTATAGGGCATACATTTATTTTATGTGTGTTTCTTCTTCTTCTTCTTCTTCTTCTTCTTCTTCTTATTATTATTATTATTGTTTGCTGTTAATTTGATTGTTTTGCTAAACGTTTGTCTGTTATTATTTCATTAAATTAAATTCAGTTTTATTTGTATATAGCTTTTAACAATGGACATTGTCTCAAAGCAGCTTTACAGAAACAGATAAACACAGGATACAGATTTTAAGTGTGTGAATTTATCCCCATCGAGCAAGCCGGTGGCGAAGGTGGTGAGGTAAAACTCCCTAAGACGATATGAGGAAGAAACCTTGAGAGGAACCAGACTCAGAAGGGAACCTGTCCTCATCTGGGTAACAACGGATAGTGTGAAAGTAAAGGAAAGTTCATTATGGTTTTTATATAGTTTTACTGTTCACTGAAGGAGATCTGAGTGTGGTAATTGCAGTCCTAAGGCCATAGTAGTAACCAGTCCCAGCACCACAGCACAACTGTCTATGTGAAATTGAGGTCCAAAACCATTTCCATGGTACTTCAAGTGGCACCATCCTCAGCCATCTCCAGGCTGCACTGCTTAGGGTTGTCCTCAGTAGCAGAATGTAGCCTCCAGTTGATGAGAACTCCATCCATTTATTATTTCATTACACAATTACATATTTTACAGGTGAATTCTACATTTTGGTAAAAACGTTAGCATACAGTACATTTTCTCCAGGTTTTGCCACCAAGTGCAACTTTTCGTGCTGGTCGTCATTTGCGGACTGCACACGCGCAACCCGCCGCGCATGCGCATTTCCGCTTAAAGCGTCTATTTTTGACAGCGCCGGGTTTTCTTGGTACACACTGGTCTGCTCTGCTCCTCCTCCTCCTCCTCCTCCTGTAACGGTGAAGAAGGTGGAGAAGAGGACTTCACCGCTTCGTGCGCTCTGGATAGTGTGGACATAAATAGCTAAATATGGCAAAAGACGGAAAGGCTGGAGATATCAGAATAAACCGATAAACACGCCCGTCTCATTCATATTATTATGATAATGATGGGTTTATTATTATTAATTTTAGATTAGCCTTTTTGCTGCATGAGGTGCAGAAAGCGGTTCATAAATTGAACATGAACTTAAAATCTTATACAGGGGATGAGAAGACACGGCTTGATTTGAGCTCTGACAGGAAGATGCGCATGTGATGATCGGGCTTCAGTGCGGATGATGTGGAGAGTGTTGCTGTATTAGAGGAGAGGAGAGAGAGAAAGAGAGAGAGAGAGAGAGAGAGAGAGAGAATGTGTTGTGATGCTCCGTGATCCTCCTACTCTTGTCTTCTCAACACCTGGATTACGAGCGGAATAAAACAGTTTATGAATTAATCCAATGGACAATTACTCGACGATTCAGTGTAAGTCTTTCACTGTTTATTTATTTATTTAGTCTCGTTTGCATTGCATATTGTGCTCGTGCAGGCAATGCGCAAAGTGTTCACCTGTCTTATATGTCTTCTGTGTCTCATGGTGACTGATGGAAGCTGCAGGGCTTGAGTCCTCACTCAGGCCCTCTAGAGCTCCTCTGATTTTACTATTAATATTATTTATCTTCATCAATCAGCGTGGCATGTAGAGGTTCTCATTTTCATTCAGGAAACATTGGAGTGACAAAGTGCTGACAAGCTGCAGTGCAAATGTGACTGCTGTTTTTCCAAACCATTCATGTTAAGGGATTTTTTGTGCAGCATTTCGTTTGTTATTGCTTCCTGCTTGATGTTAGCTAAAAGCACACTTACAGATTTAACAGATTTAACTTTTGTTAGGTCAGAGGAACAATCTTGAGTCACCGTGGATCATACCATTCGTTTCTCTTACACATTGAGTGCTCTCAGCATTATTTCTTCTTTTTTTCCCCCTCCACATCTGATGTACAGCTGCAGCTCACAGTTGGTGTACAGTACACAGTACATCAAAACGGTATGGTCTGTGCTCATTTGTAACAAAGTTACTGTATATCCCAGTGAGCATGAAGACTTTTTTGATGTGAAAGAAATGAGTTAATTGGACATCTAGATTTTGGGCTGAGTGAAAGTTTGTTGTGCTGTGTGGAACCTGGCAAAAACAAAAAAATATATAGTCATATAGAATTAGTCAAACTTTATACAGACTGTAAAAAAAAAAAAACTTCTTTAGATGCCAAATCAAGGCGGACCAAAACAAACCAAAAATAGATCAAAACATGTTGTTTATAGGCCAGTTTACTCCAAGTCAGGCCAAACTAGCCCAGTAATGGTCCATCAGTTCTCAGTGGGATGCCTCCTCTTTTCTTTATCCATGCATTCGTCTAACCCGCCATCCTTTCATCAGTGCACTATTTACTATAACCAGTTCACACATATTAATATAATTGTTTTCATGCCATATCACTGTTGTATCACATTGCTGTTTTCTATAACAGTACAGCTCTGATATTAGTGCCAGCTGCAAGACAAATCAGGTTTATATTAATGCGCTTGTTCAAATATGTCATCTATATGCTATCAAGATGTTATCAATATGTTATCTATAGTTTCCTATAGTAATGGCTAATTAACAGGGAATATTAAATGATTTTAAAATGTGCTGTTATTTTACGTCAACATGGTGAATCTTTCTCTAAAGAAGGGAGTATTTAACATTTTTGGAAGGAGTCTCCGGTGTCAGCACATTGCGACAGTCAGAAGTAAAGCCATTCCTTTGAGTTTTTTGTCACAGGAAAGTGTTCAGGAGAGAGACTTCGGGAGAGTTGTATTTCGCAGTTTCTTTGCAACAAACTGCATTTTTCTTTTGTCTTATTAACTTCAAGAACAAGTGAAGGAATGAATGTTTATAGCTAATAACAGGAACCACTTTGTTTCGCAGATGTTCCACACCTACATTAAATGTAACTACAAATCTATAATAATAAAAAAAAAAGTATGAAATATTGTTCTTGTTCTTTTTGTAATAAATAAAAAAATAGTGAAAATGCTCACAGATAAAAGAAAGCGAGAGCTTTTTTGCATATGGGCTTGTGACATATCAGTACTGCAAAGGCCGATACTTCTATAATGATGAACAAACTATATATTGTGTAGCCCTGACAAGTGTCATAACTCATCTTAAAAACTACACAAAATATTGTCTGTAGTGGAATACGCCGTGAAATACCTTTCAGTCTTATTTTATAGCGTTTTTCCCATTCTAATTAATTGTTTTATATCATTTGCATATTTTGAACATACCCATTACAAATACCAGTATCAAGGTGTATCTCAAATGCAAAACTCTGAGCTTAGAGATAAATCATAGTTTGTTGTAGAATAGTAATATTACCTTGGGATTAGCCATAGAGACACAATATTTACATGCGCTACCTGATGCAGCATGGAGATTTACTCCACACATGATAACTGATACCAGGTGATATTGTGAATTCGGTCTCACAGTGCCTGTATGCAGCACTGTACTCACTCTTTTGTCATGTGTTGCCTAGCTTTATCCTAAGAAAGAGTGTGAGCAGAAGATAACATTCTGAACAGATGTAAGCAGATTTTGGTGCAGCAGTGTCTCTGGAGCTATTGAAGAGGAAAAGACGTGACAGCTGAACAAAAAGCTGAAGGACAGAGCCAGTGGACTGATGTTTTTATGATGGGCCTGTGGCTCTTCAGAGATAAATGGTCTTCCTTCTGCTGGCTAGCCACAGACACTGGGCCTGAACATGGTCCAAACTGCTGTAGGACAGGAGAATAAAGAAGAGTGTCATTACCATTACACAGCATATTCATGCCAAGTGCTGTCTATTCTGTTCTGGCTGAAAAACATATCCAGCTAGCAGATGACGTCTCTTTTTTGCATATACTGATACTTGTCATAAGTCCAAGACTCCTGTCAGCAGAACTCCTTGCACTGCAGTTATTTGGGGTTTTCTTTTTGGTGTTTTATTATTTTTTTTTTTGCTGTTCTACCTGGTATATTCTTGCAGTTCAGTGGTTAGGAATCTACAATCAGCTTCATTTGGTAACATTTTTGCCAGAACGCACCAGATTAGATTATAACATATTGATTGAATAAATAAATAAAGATAAATGAATGGTGTCTTTTCACCGTCAGACAAATGGTACAAAAAAGGTCCAAAAGTGATTCATATAATCCAGGTATTTATCTTAAATGTGTTTTAAAGGTATACTACATTCTCTAGGTGTTCTAACTGTAGATACGAAAGCTGTATGAGGTTTATATGGTTTAAATAATTAAAAAAAACAAAAAAAACAACCTACAGACTGATCCCCAATCCCTATATTATTTCATCAAATCCTGCCTCCTGTGTTATTTTTTTCACTATTATTCACAAATTCTGTGCAGTTTTTAAGAGCATGCTCATATATACACTTATCCATTGTGAATCCATGGTGTTTTAACAGTTTTTAAAAGACAAATGGAACAAATAAGCTGCTGTGAGTAGCACTGACAATCCTGTAAGAGTAATTCACAGTCAGCACTTGTGTCAAGGGTATGAGGTTAGACTTGTCAGGCATCGTATATACGTATATCATACACTGCGCTCAGATACATCAAACCTTAGGAAGTCTGACTACAGAGTGACAGACAGGAGCCAGCAGCCAATTGAGAGAGAGAGGGAGAGAGAGAGAATGAGAGAGAGAGAGAAAATGTAAACAGGAGTGAGAGTGAAAGCATCTGATTTTATACTATAAGAGGAGAAAGGACTGAAGACTGATTGTGCTTTTGGTTTTTGTCTTGCTTATCAGGTAAGGCATTTATTTAATATGGTGGAACTCTAGTAAATGATATATGATAATTCGCTGATTTATCCGCTGATTTATGTTTAGTTTGTATTATTACCCAGATGTGATGCAGTTTAGCTAGAGAATTTAGGATCACTGGCTAGTGATGAACAGGAGGTGTTTGTATTTTAACTCGCTTATGTTGTGCAAGAATGAGTCAGTTAGTGAATGATATATGATAGTAAGGTGATTTATTTTAATTGCATAGTTTGTACCTTTACCCACTTGTAAAGTTGTTTTAGCAAGTCACTAATCCTCCAGCTAACAGGAAGTGTTTGTATGTTTCTCTTTATATTTCAGTTATATTGGGCAAGAGTGAGTTATCTGGGGCATCTGCTTGCCCTTGGTGTGCAACTTATAATTATTGCTCAGTGTTTTGGCTAGTGTGGTAACACTGTCCGACTTGGATGTTTGTGTTTGACAGGCTGGAGAGCAAACTACAGAGAGTAGTTAATAAATTACATTGTAGAACACAGATTAGTTAATAAAAAATGCACACATTAGCAGCATCCAGACATTTGCTACACTGCATTGTAGCTAGTTAGCTTGGGTTAGTGGGCAAGTCTCCAGTGAGCTAGAATTCTCTCTGAATGCATACACTCACAGAGATGACTATCCCTTACTAGTTTACATCAATAACCAGTTAAAGTTTGATTAAAGATGGTGAGACACTGGTGAGAAAAACTAGAAAAACTGTTTAAGATATGACTTGTTAACTGTAAATAACTGTGTTGTTAGGGGTCTTGTTTGTGCTAACTTTTTGCTCTTTTGCCTATTATGATTTTTTTATTTTATTTTTTTACCC
The DNA here is from genome assembly GCA_024331685.1 of Stegophilus panzeri. Taxonomy (NCBI): domain Eukaryota; kingdom Metazoa; phylum Chordata; class Actinopteri; order Siluriformes; family Trichomycteridae; genus Stegophilus; species Stegophilus panzeri. The sequence continues at coordinate 9,378,877 of JANDJT010000012.1, forward strand.
CAAAAAGTCACTTGGCACTTGTTGCTATGTAACTGACTTGATTAAGGATAAGAGATAGTGATAAAGAATAGTGCAGGGATGTCAAATGATATTCCAGACTTGTAGTATAACCTGAAAATAGAATTTTATTTTAATAATATTTTCTGTTGATTGCTCAAGCATCTGTAATGCCTGGAAATCCCAGCCAGATTGATAAAAGCTAGCTAACAGTGAAGCTGACGATAGTTAGCTAGGTAGGTAGGTTAGCTAGGCTTGCTGATTAGCTACTGGCCAGCTGACATACGTACGTGTGGAAAAACACTCAAAGACCTTTCACTAGCTGTTGTTGAATCTGTGGCACCTCATCAACCTGGTGCGTAAGTGTACAGGCAAAATGTAACTTGTGTTTTATTATTACACTCTTTTACCAGAGGATGGACCTAGGGAAAGGGTGAAGTTATAGATTTGGAGGTGTATTACCTGGAATTGAGGACAAAAATGAGGGCAAAAGTGTAGGCATATTGCTGTGCTTTTTTCTGTTGTCTATCCACCCCCCATTTTTTCTTCTTTATTTGGAACTGCCATGTCCTGCATATTTACTATTTATATTTACTAAGGGCTTTGCCGAAGGGTTCCACAGTGGCAGCTTATCAGTGCTGGAGCTTGAACTGCTCAGTAGCTCAGAGACAACCACTGAGCCAGCAATGCCCCAATTAATAAGTGTTACTAGCATGCAAACTAATGTTTAGTACCTTTGTCTTGAAAGTGTTAGGATGCCAAAGTACTCCCTACAGCCAGTTAAATCAATCCAATTCAATTTTATTTGTATAGCGCTTTTAACAATGGACATTGTCACAAAGCAGCTTTTCAGAAATATATACATTTTAAATCCCTAATGAGTAAACCATTGACAGTGGTGGCAAGGAAAAACTCCCTGAGACGATATGAGATTGAATCCTTTAGAGGAACCAGACTCAAAAGGGAACCCATCCTCATCTGGATGACATCGGATAATGTCTTTATAAAGAACGTCTGTTATATAACTGTATACTATAGAGTCAAAAAGTGCAATTGTGTAAACAGGAACTTCTGAGCAACTTATGAATATGAGCATCAGAGTAATTTCTGAATTGATTATAGTTTTACCTCAAAGTCTATTGTATTGAACTAAATTTATTACTTGTTTATTGATGGAGACTTGAGTGCAAATTGGTCTTAGCAACTGCAGTCCTAAGGCTATCTAAGGAAGAACATTCACAGCCATCTAAAAAACGAATAGTTAATCTAACAGCTATATTTACTGGAAGATTATATTAGTTCTCTTGGCTAAAAATAGCATATCCTTTTGGCATACCTATGTAAGAAACATGTACTTAAGCCACTCACAGCTGCAGCAGTCACAGATAACCTGCCTGGCCTAAGTCAACTATGCAGTGTATCAAGTGATAGATTCCAGCTTGACTAAATGATTGAGTGGTTAAATACATCTCTGTGGTCTACCTTGGACAGTGAAGAACCATCTTATATGAGAAAAACAGTAATTAGACGATCTGTCTTTTGGTACAGTGAACAAGTGCATGTCTTTAAATCTCCTGACAGTCTGAGTGAAGATGGCGGAAAAATGAGCTGGAAGTCTTCCCAATAGCATGAAGGGAATCTCTCAAAATTACCACCATGCCCTTGGCTCAGCCAGAAAAGCTTATTTTTCAAACTTGATAGAAAGCAATAATATCAATATTAGGTTTTTATCTACGCTATTTGTGACCCTCATATTCCTCCAGACCTTAGCAGCAACAATTTCTCAGATTTAACAAAACAGAGAACATAAGACCTACAGAGAACATCAGCAGGTTGCCAGGAATCCATTACTGTACCAAACTATTACTGTACTAATCTATCCTGTAATAACGATAACCCAGGAGGCATCATAATCCAAGATCAGTTTTGTCATATTGGATATAACAAGCGCCTTTAAACTTGTGTCCTTTTGGAATTATTATTCCAAAGAGAGTCCATCCATCCATTTTCCACACCACTTATCCTTCACAGGGCTGTGGGAGAGCCTGGAGCCTATCCCAGGGAACTTGGGGCACACCCTAGACAGGGTCCCAACCCATTGCACAATCACACACACATTCAATTTGGAATGCCAATCAGCCTACAACACGTCTTTGGAATTGGGGAGGGAACCATAGTGCCTGGAGGAAACCCCTGAAGCATGGGGAGAACCTGTAAACCCCGCACACACAGGGCAGAGGTAGGATTCAAAACCCCAGCCCTGGAGGTGCAAGGCGAACGTGCTAACCATGCCCATAGGATTAACATGCCATATTTCACCTGTGTTTTGGGAGGCGGGGGGGTCTGGAGTACCCAGAGGAAACCAATGTGGACACAACATTTTACATTCTCCTATTTAATTTTCCTCACATTTCACAGGTACAGTTCCACTGCAGAATTTTAACAGCCTGTATTTGTGCTGACAGTTTGAATCTGTTTTTCCTCAAAGCTTAAGGGCTAGTTTCAGATTCTGTGTAACAGTGTCTTTTCACAGTGACTTTGTTGATGGGGGAAAAGTTTTTACTTATATTCTGAAATTAAAAATAACTGTTGTAGTATTACTGATAATAGTATTACTGATAATAATAATTCTGTATATATGTGAGCGGAGGAATCTTCTATCATATATGAGAATAAATGATTTATATTCTGTTTTTGCACAGTATTTGCATTCTCATACATCAACAATGTTTAATGAAATAGATAACAATTTACAAACACCATAAAGTCATAAAGGAAAAACATTTTAAATTATACACCCTATATAGAGTTAATTATAGGTGGGGGGGTCATTTGAATAAATAATTTAAACTTCATTGCATTACCTCTTTCAAGGTCTTTTAAACTTTTTGCTTATGGATAATTCATAGGCATATGTGTGCTTTGCTGTTTGTCTTTGATCTGGTAGTTTAGTTATTCAGATTTCCAGGCAGACAAGTAAATATATCTAAAATAATCATTATAAATAAATAAATAAATAAACAAACATGACTTACCTCAAGACCTTAATAAGACTTCTTCTTGTGAAATTATTCCATAAGGAAATGTAAGTAGTTTGAAAGTTACAATGTGAGCATCATAACTTTGTAAAATCAAGTGTGATTTCTGTGTGCCTTTGCATTTGTCCTTTGCTTTAGTAGTTGTCAGATTGTCAGTGCGTTCTACAGTGATTGAAATCTCTCAGGGAATCCTCTTTACATCCCATTATGTTTATATGGAGTTTAGTATTCATATGCTGAATCTAGGCCACATCCTCTGGGCCTGCATTCATTTAGGGCCATATTCATAATTGGTGACTTTTAGTTGGACATATGTCAATATTTACACATAGAAAGTTTAGTTCTGTTCAGAGTTGGCTTACAGACTTCTGGGTGGCCCCTTCAGATTATTTATGAGAATAAGTAGCTTATACACTGAATTTCAGATCATTAACCATATACCTAAATTGATGCCTTGTGCCTAAATTTATTTAATTCTCAGTATAATGAAAAAATACATTTTTTTCGGTCTCATTAACTTCAAGAGAAAAAACCGAGAGGCTGGTGAGGAAATATTTATAGCACCTATAACATTGTAAATGACAGGAAATTAACCTGTTTAATGGATATTCCACAACCAAAAATGGATCAAAATGCATAGTTTATAATTAATACAAAAACGTATTTTTTGGCTAATGTGTGCTGTGGTGTAAGAGGAATAAAGCACTTTGTTCTGTTATTAGAAAATAGTCAACTTTGGGTAGTAACAGAAACTCAGGTTTGACATCACACCACACCCTCACTGATTTTTTTCCTCTTTTTTTTTAGAACATCATGCCACGTCATGTTTAACTGATTACTTATGAGCCATTTTTTAGGTAAAACTACTATATAAATCACTTTGTAGGAAAAGAATTTACTATATGCATTTGTCATCCTCATTCTACTCCATCCATCAATGAAAAGGTTCCTCCATAGGACCGCCCCTGACCAGATATTGTTTGGGCAGTGGACTATTCTCAGTACAGCCTCACTGTCTTTACTTACTGGCCACTCAATTAGACACACCTACCATGTTTACCTTGTTGGTGTAGCATTAAAATACTATAGCTTATTTATTTTCATGCACAATGTGCGCTCATTTTCTTCTAGACATTCATTAGGGTCACTTTTCAACCCTATGATTGCTGTTCGACAGACTTATCAATCTACCTCAGTCCAGGAGTCATATACAGCATCCAAGTGAAATCTGGCTGCTGATAGATTGTACTGTAACAGTTTACAGTTTACAATTTAATTTGAAAATTGTACAGTTGCAGTCTGTACAGATTGTATAGGCTGTAACTGCATTCATAAAAAGTGCATCTATTGCAAGTGTGTGATAGAGTGTAAATGTAAACGTAGAGAGAAGGCAGTGGAGAGCGTTCATCATTTATTACTTGTTTAAATGTGAATGTGCTGTGTTTAGTAGACTGTATCATTGACTTTGAAAGGTTATGTGTTTGTGTTAGCATTGTGTTAATCTTCTCAGCTTCTATGCAAGGTTTCCAGTTTTTACCTATTTTAAAATGGTTACACACATACGATTCTTTCTAATCCTGCCTCTATAGTAGTTTTCTCCAGGCTATGCTCACTGACACCACCTGCAGGATATACACTCTATTGGGTGGCTTTAATTGTGCACTAACTAATTGGTTATCACAAAAAAATGTATTGGGGGGGGGGGGTTCCCTGCAGTGTTTTGTGTCTGCTGTAGAATTAGAATTAGGCATTGCTATTTATAAAGTAGTGCTACTAATGAGCAGTCAAATTTAGTTCATTGGTGTTTTCAACTGTTCTCTCTGGTCCATTAAGGATCACCAATATTTGAAATATAAATGATTTCATCTGACAAGGGCATAGGTTTGAACTACAAAGCATAAAAACAATTAAATACATTATTCATTCTTTCTTGGTTGTATATTTCAAGTCATGTCACATCAAAGCTGCTTTGTACACAATATATGATTTTGGTGCTGCGCCCTGCCAGAGGCTGCGTTTCTTCTGTGCTGGGATTTGTTGAAACGCTGACTGTGCAGTTCCATTCAAATAAGCTTTTACAATTTAGCTGTTTGAATCTACCTCTGAGATTAGGGAAACTCGATGCACTTTTCTCAGGCAGAGATGAAGGCCTACTATGCCTGGTAAGAAGAGCAATGTCATGTTAGGCTCAGTCTGACAACATCCTGTGACAACGCTGCAGATCAGAGTCAGATATTGCTGTGAAGGTGCTACAGGATTAAACATAACTCAAGAGACCCTTTAAGACTACTTTTTAGGAAATTATTCCATAAAGAAGTCTACGTAGTCTGAAAGCTACCATATGAGTAGTATAACCTTTGTAAAATCATGTGTGATTTCTGTGTGCATTAGTAGTGTCATTGAGTTTACTCTTTGCTTTAGCTGTTGACAGATTAGCAGAACGTTTTACAGTGACTGAAATCTCTCGGCGAATCATCCACAGATTGTCTTTCTTTATATTCCAATATGGCTATATAGAGTTTAGCATCCCTATGCTAGGCCATATCCTCTGAGCCTGAATTCATATAGTGCTATATGCAGAATTGGGTACTTATATGCTAATCTATCTATAAATATGCTAACATTTACTTGGGGAAAGTTTCTCGTGTGCCGAATGGGCTTGCACAAGTGCTTAAGTTGATTTTCCGGGTGGCCCATTCAGAGTATTAAAACTACTGTACATGTGAGCATCTCAGTCTTCCTCTTGAGCAGAGGTGAAAGAGATGGGTGAGGTTTTTTTTAATAGCATCTAGACTACCACCTTTAAACACTAGAAAATATTGACTGAGTAGTTTTTTTTTTTTTTAATTAAATAATTTGTTTGTTTGTTTGTTTATTTGTTTAGCTGTCAATACAATTAAACTTACATTAAACCAAGAAATGATTTAAAAAGAAACAAAGAAAAAGAAATGATGATGTATAAATGAGACGATGGCAAACATTGAAATAATAATCTAACAGGAGCCTATTGTATACGGCCAATATATTTCTACATGAATATTCCTATCTGGAATTATCACATTAATCACTGCAATCATCTAGTATAATTGAATAATTCCACCCTCATTATTCACTAGCTTATAAAATAGCACTTGATCCAGCACTTTTCTTTTTCTCAATTAACTTTAAGTACAGCCAAAAAACATTAAGCAGGGTTGAAAAGGCTACTGTTATGCATTAAATGACTGGATAGATCACAAAAAAGTTATTTTTGTTTAATATTATGCACTGATAGTTCATTTAATGTGGCCATAAGATACTAAATGAAGGTCATGAAACGTGGTCATGATAATGCGTGTTCGAATATTGAAGCTTTAATTACAATATTAAGTTGATGAGTTAATGAATTTTTCATTCATTTTTGTTAAGACAGTGTCCTCAACATTGTCAACATTTTAAAGGATAACATTTTAATTAGCTTTTTTTTTGTCCACCTAAAAAAATTCAGTCCTCCAGATAAGCAGTGTCTCTGATAGAGTGGTGCAGGGATGACGCCATTTTGTACCAGAACCCGAAAGTTAGCATCACACCGACTCCCTCGACAAAAACCCAATAGGATTTTCCCATAGGCTTTTGGATTATTGCAAAAAATTTGCTCTGTAATCAACAAAATTTTATAACACTAACATGTTTTGTCCATCAGGATAATTTTCACAAATGAACACAACTTCTATGAAGTTTGAAGCCTAAATACAATCATCAGAAATAAAAAGCTAAACGTATGCTATAAACGAACGACACCACGGTCACTCGACTTCAATGTCATCATCACCAAGCTTCCGATAACTTTTCCAAACTTGATTTAAAAACATTTTCCATAGTACGGATTTACTCTGTGGATGAATCTTCATCCATGTTTTTTGGGAATTGTGTACAGCAAACCTGAACCAGTTTATCTGCAAAGTTTTTTTTCCTGTTCGGCATGATGATGTTTGATGTCCCAGACAATGTCTGTAGTCCCATTTAGCAACTTGTTAGCAACTGCCTTTTTCAGTACAAAAGAAAAAGCTTTTTAAAAACTCACGAGTGGGGTATAACTGGTGTATTTTAGGTCGTAGAATAAAACGTGAAAATATTTTGAGCTCGTGTTCAACTTATTTCGAGCTTTTAACCAAAATCCCATTCAAAAAGACCCATTGACTTCAGGACAATGGAACCAGAAGGGCTAAAATGCTAACTCATTTCCAGGTACAAAATGATGTTATCCCTGCACCACTCTATTAAGCTGCAGTTTTCTCTGATGTCATCAGTGCTGGAACAAACCCCCTATCTCTCGCCCCGCTTTTTTTTTTTTTTTTACTAGTATGATCTAATTAATTATTCAGTTGTGTCACATTTATGCTAATATTGTCCTTAAAAATTTTTTGATATTATATACAGCCCAAAACATAAATTTCAGGGTGACATACTGTGGTTAGATCAAACTGTCAGATGAAGGCTCTGCTATTCACTCGATCCGATACTGTGGAAAAAAATCGACTTGCAGTAAATTGAAGGTCAGCATCGCATGTAACTGAGACTGGCCTCTGTGTTTTTGGCAAACGCCACCTCAACAGATAGGTCTGTAGTTAAGTCTGAGGTCAGTATTAACACGACACTACACACAAGTAACTCATCTCTGAATGCCCATCATCATAGATGATGAAGTAGCTAGCTGGGGCATATTTTGGTGAGTTAATTTGCTGAATTATAAACTCTGAAGCCATATAATATGCACTTAGTTTAGTTTCATGTTCCTCATGTTTCATCATCTAAAAAGTCTTTGATCTTCCTGAAAGATTAATTCATTTCCCATGAATACATATCAGCAGTTATAATTTCAAATTTCAAATTCATGCTCCCTTCAATGAAGTGTTATGCCATCCAAAAAATCCAGACTTATTTTCTGCTGTGGCTGATGCCAAGAACCAAGGGGTTCGATTTTTTGCCATCGGTA
>JANDJT010000012.1:9408494-9420628 GCA_024331685.1 Stegophilus panzeri
ATATGCATGCTAATGTGTGAGTACAGTGAAGCTCACCGTGTCTGCCTAATACTAGAAAATAGGTCTATGGTTTTCAGGTATATTTTGATTTTTATTTTTTTTATATATTTTGATATTCAGTTTTCAGTATATCTTATACTATACAGTATTATAAACTCTTCAGTAAATCCTTGATGTGACCTTGTTAAAGATGCATTTAATTCCTGTTTGTTGCATCATGTGAATGCCATGATTTCAAGAGCAGCCCTCCTCTAGACTGGCTGAGATTGGCAAGACTGTTCACCGCACAGTTTATTGATTGGTTAGGGCAGTCGTTTACATATTGCAGCCTTCTACAATATCATGATTGCAAAGTTCAATACTGCAGTAAGGATTAAAAAATGATATACTGTGTAGTGCTATTTGAAGCGCAAACCAATGTGTAGTAATTTTGTCTGTACAACCAGTAATTTTATGTAAAAAAATATCACTCAATTTAAAAACGTTCACTCTTATTAATTGAATTGAAGTAGATATGAATGCAGATTTGAGTGCACAGAATGACAAATAAATGAATTGGATTCATGAAACTGTTGTATGGCAGTAAAATGAGATCTGATTTGAGTCTAGTTGATGAATCCGCTTCAGCTGCTTGGCGACAAATCAGTCAGATTTAACTGAAATGAGTGAGATGTAATTAAAGCCTTATTTATAAATATACACATTCCCATCCTGAATCCACAGAGAGGTTCTGGAAGCAAAATGCTGAAATTATATTACAAAAGAAGACTATAATCTGTAAGGATTTATTAACTAATTTGCAGTCACCAGATCTCAACCCAAGTGAACATCTATGGGAGGTTTTGGACTGATGTGTTAAAGTATCCTTTGGAAGAATGATGTTCATCCCTCGAGTGCACATCCAGAGATATGTAGAATCTATACCAAGGCACCAGAGCTGTTCTGGTGGCTCATGGTGGCCTAACGTCATACTTTTTAAAATAACTTTATTGTGTAAAAAATATTACAGTCATGGAACTCTTTCTACACATTTACAGTGACTTTTCCTCTAGCATTTCTCCTCACATTATGATGACAGTAAAGGCTTACATGTCATCTGACAGTTGCAGCAGTGTGTCTGTGGTCATTAGAAAGCTGATCATGCATGTTTTCTCATCAGATACAATTATGTAGAAGAGTACAATATTGTAACTGTATTGAAAGCAATATATTAAATTAACTTAATTAATTTGCCATATCAGTGTCCATTACATAAAGACTTAATTTACTCAGAAATTTACTCTGCCTGTTTCTACAACACCAAGGCTTAACATCAGTGGTTGCCCTGTTGCCTGGTTGCCTTTGGCAACAAGGTTTAGACATTCAGCAACCATTTTGTGGCCCATAGCAGCCATGTTTTCTTTTTGCATACAAATGAATAAAATTACTCCAATTTAAATAAAATTTGCTGTACAGTTATATTGATAAATAGTCTGAACCAGTCAGCGCTAAATTTTCATGTAACTTGTTTAGGTTTGGCCACTTATTTTGTTTCTGAAGGCTGGCATGATGAAAGAAAAGGATATTGACTGTGGAGTCAAAAGAACAATTATACCATCCCTTTTGCAATATAATCCAGAATGTGACAACACTAACATATCCAACATTTACATTTATTCACGTTTATTCAAAGTAACTTACAGTGCAAGCATTTGTGGGCTGTAGGACCTTGCAAGCACCTTGCTGTAGGACCCAACAATGGTACCCTAGCAATGCTGAGAAACTCTTCCACTGAGTAGCTCTGAGTAGCTAATTTATCATTATCTAGAGCAACCAGATGTATAGACACTTGAAGGTGCAGCTCTATAAAGCATCTAGTGAATCTGTAAGGATTTATAACCTGAAAGACCAGACTACTAGTGCTAGAGTGGTCTAGGTGATAAGAAGAAATTACAGTTTAAAACCTAAACACATCAATAATAATATAATAAATACAAAAAAAAAAAAAAAATGAGGCATTCTTATAGGTACTGTCTAGAGGGAAAGATCTTTAGACTTTTATTATTATTAATAATAATGATTATTAATGATAATGATAATAATTATTATTAATAATAATGTTAATAATGTTTGGAGCGAAGAGGGAACTAGGAAGCAGTGCTATAATGAGCATATTTAGACATCAGAGAAGGACATGCCAAATACCTTGATGTTGAAGACCTGAGTTGGCAGGTATGTAGTTTTGAACCATATGTACATATAATGTGGGGCAGAACCTTTATCTGCCTGGGATGCCAAAACAAGTGTCCTAATTTGATTCTTGCTGCAACAGAAAGTGAGTGCTGTGAATGGAGGTCACAGAGAGAACATAGAGAGGTGTCTCAGGCAGACAGCAGAATCTTGTAGAGAAGAGGGGAAAAAAAAGCAGAAAGGAGAGAGTTGCAGTATAGAGAAAAAAAAAACTATACTGGTGGTTTCTCCCTTCAGTCTCCTCTTCAGGAGGTGAAATGCATACTGAATTGGATTAAGGGCTAAAACCTTCCACTTTTTCCCACTGATAAAGTCCTTTGTTGAGTTGGCAGTATGTTTTGGATCATTGTCTTGCTGCATAATAAAGTTCCCAATTAATTACCATCCCAATTAATTTGGATGCATTTCTCTGTAAATTGGCAGACAAACTGTTCCTGTAAACTTCTGAATTCACTCTGCTGGTACCATCATGAGTTACATCTTCAGTAAAGATTAGTGAGCCTGTTCCAGAAGCAACCATGCAAGCCCAAGCCATGACACTACTTCCATCATGCTTGACTGATGAGCTTCTGTGTTTTGGATCATGATCAGATCCTTTATTTCTCCACACGTTGGCCTTTCTATTACTTACTCTTGGTTCTAGAACTTTTGTGGTTTATCTCTGTATTTCTTTGCGAATTGCAATTGGGATTTCTGATTCTTACTGCTCATGAGTGGTTTGCATCTTGTGGTATGGCCTCTATGTTTCTGCACTTGAAATCTTCTTCAAATAGTGGATTGTGATAGTTTCATCCCTGCCCTGTGAAGGTTGTTGGTGATGTCATTAACTGTTTGTTTGCGTTTTTCTTCACAGCTCTCAGAATGTTTCAATGTTCAATGTCTGGTTGTTAGTACACCAGTGGTTTCATTCTTTTACAGGACATTCCAAATTGTTATATTGGCTATGCCCAATGCTTGTGCATCCTTCTTTTCTCAGCTTCAAAATGGCTTGCTTTTCTGCTATAGACAGCTCTTTGGTCTTCATGTTGGTTTATCCTTTTTAACAAAAATTGCAGTCTTTACAGGAAAAACCTAGGGATCAAACAAAAATTCAGACATTCAGAGCTAGTAATTCTTCAAACAATAATTTAACAGGGCACATCAATCAGTCGCATATTCCAATATTTTTGATCACTTGAAAAAAAAAAAGTGTGGATTCAAACAAAAGGTTCTAAATTGTTTAACACATCTAGATGTAAATATGAGGAAATTTTGAAATTCTTATCTGTTGTCTCATATTCATATTTTGATTTCAAATCCAAATGTGAGTGTATAGCGAAACAATAGAATTGGACTTGCTGTTCCAATACTTCCGGAGGGGACTGAATATTGGGTTAATGAGATGTGATCACTGTGATCAGCTGTGTGTGCCAGATGGACTGTGAGGGTGGTCATTGGGGAATGATGGGTCCAGCCAAATGGAGTTCTTTACTGATAGGTATATAAGCTCTGTTCTGTGAAGGTTGAGTTTCAGATGATAGGTCTTCATCCAGGAAGAGATATGAGAAAGGCAGTCCTGTATCTTGTGGGCAACGTGGGAGGTGGATGTAGACAAAAGAAAGGAAAAGTTAGCAGCAGCATATTGATCATGAGAAGACATGAGATCCGATCAATGAGAGCAAGAATTTAGTATGAATGGAGAACAAAAGTGGACCACACACTGACCCTTGAGAGACTCCAGTAATAAGGCTGTGAGGTGATGAAACTGAATCTGGCCAAGCTTTATGATAGTATTGATCCTGTAGAGCTAGTGATTTACAATGTAAAAGTAGCTGACAGGTCAAAAAAATATGATAACGGCATACATATAGTTCTCTCTGGCTTTGTGTAAAGCTTCAGTGACTGTAAAATGCGCCTGCCTCTGTAGAATGCATGGTCTTGTATCCAGACTAGTTGGCATCCTGGAAACTTTTGTTGAAGATATTGTATGAATTTTGCTGTGCAAGAACAGCCTGTTCCAGAGTCTTTGATAGAAATGGATGGAAACAGTCTGTAGTTAGTTACATTAGTGGGCTCAAGCTTGGACTTCTTTAGGAGAGGTGTGACTCAAGCAGACTTGAAGATGAAAGGAAACCCGACTTCCTAATAGAGATCTATTCATCATAGCAAATGGTACAAGGTCCCAGGAGATGTATAGATGGGTATTGGGTTGCGAGAGAAAATTGTCAGGCAGTTCTTAGTCACCAGCAATACTTGCACAAAAACACCTTCATCAGTGGCAAAACAAGTTTACTTTTTTAGGAAAATACATCATTTTTAACCACATGCCTGGATAAATTTTAGAGGCCGAAGACACATGAACCTACAGCTGAAATATTCAGTATGCTGAGGTGAGGGCGCACAAACATACACAATCATATTGCAGAAACAATGCAGATTTGAGTGCACAGCATGACATAAACAAATCGTCTGATTCATGAAACCTTTGTACAACATCAAAACAAGAGTTCATTTGAGCGTAATTGATGACTCAATTTCCGCTGTGTGGATGCAAGCTGCTGCCCACTAGTCCTCATGCATCTAATTTACAGGAAACATGCACTGCATTTCAGGCCAAAAGTTTACATACACCTAAACTAAAGATATTCAGTCTCAGTTTTTCACAACTACACACATTTCATGTAACCATATATTTCTTTTGGTAAGATAATTAGTGTATCTACATTGTTCGCATTAGAGGTAATTTTAAAACAATCGATTAGAGGCAGATTTATTTCAGCCTTAATTCACTGTATCAGATTTCCAGTGGGTCAAACGTTTACATACACCAAGTTGACTCTCTCTTTAACTGTATGGAATATTTCAGAGATCTGATCGGCCAGTTGTCATAATTAGATGTTAATGGGAACACACATGTATGGATAGTGTTGGGTCCGAGTCCACCTTCGTCGAGACCGAGTCTTTAACCAATCGGGTCCAAGTCCAAAATGGGCCGACTTGGAGTTCGAGTTCTTAACAGCCAAGTCCAGAAAGTAATTCAACTGAAAAAAAGATTTGAAATTGCAATCGTAAACGCAACACTGAGCTGTTAAATTAATATTTTAACCATCACAAACCAATGGCAACATAAATGTAACAAAAAATACCACTATTACATCTTGCATTTGCCATTTAATATTTTTATTTCATGTCATCAGCACTTGAAATAGTTTCCTATCAAAAAATGGTTTCCAAAGAAAAAAAAGGGATATAGAGGTATATGTAGAAATTTAATTATATTACAAGTGTATGAAAATACAAATGAACCTGTTTTGTTATTGTACCACACTATATTATGTCCGTTCGAGTTGACATTTCAATTATATGATGATGCGTCTCCCCCACAGTTACATAGGCTGAGAGAGAGAGTACAGAGTGGAGTTACATTTAGCAGCATGTCATAACAACAAGCGTCATGCTTTATTACTGCTTTTAATCTGTCTACGAATAACAACAAACTCATTTCTGAACACAGCTCTGTTCTTGTAAAAATAAAAAATAAAAAAACCCTATCAGCAGGTGTTATGATATTTATTTTACAGGAAATTCAAGACTGGAATCACCAAATGCCCTAGGGGTGGGCGATATGACTACAACCTTATTTCATGATAAAGATACGTTTTCTCAGGTTGGTCTATCAGTAGTATTCAAGTAAGAAATACTACGGAAATTGAATAAAGCAATTAAATGTAAAATAAAATAGACTTGACTGCATGACATATACAGTGATTCTTAATAAATTTACTGAAGTTATTCAGACAAAGGAGTGGGTGAGTGAGTGATTTTGTCTTTGTCTTTTGTTGTTTGATTAACATTAAGAAACAGAGACAGCAGCAGGTTTATTAGACTGTTTATTAAGACCTAATGCACAGATCCAATATACTGTATTGACACACCTCTGATTTTTCCCCCAACTGTTTACATTCACTTAAGACATAACCGACTGTGTTTCCATGAATACGCCGCCAGACCTGCATTTTGACATGATGTGTGTGTATTTATTTGACCGTCCAAGCGTAATAAGCCGCTTATTTCTGTGGCTTTCTGTGTGCACGTTTCAAGTGTGCCAGAGAGACATTCATTAATTTCTTGTTATCTTAATTTTATGCTGACATCCCACCCTGCAAAAACTCATTTCAGATAGGTAGCTCCACCACCCCTGCAACCCCATATATTTATATATATATATGTTGTGTTTTTATTCTATTTAAGCAAGTCTACAGGGAATTTGGCCTCATCACGTAGGACATCAATAGAGTAGCTCCTTAGCAGCTACAAAACTCCTTAGCAGCTACAAATGACACCTGTTAAACTCACCTCAACATGTCTTTTATTTGTCTTTTATAGTCATTTCACCCAACATGGTCAATGGACAAGTCGCTGTTGAAAACTTGCAAAACTGTTGTTAGTTTTGACCCCTATGAAGCAGGGGTACACTTTAGTGTAGTCTGATTTGACATGCGGTTTGTATTTTTTTTTTTTTTTTTGGAGACACTGCCATGACGCTGCATAACACTACAGTGATACTGAACTACAGTGGTACACTGAACTGATGGATGAACTGAATAGAGAGAGAGAGGTCGACTTTAAAGCCCACCCACAAAGAAAACTGATAGGTCTAGCTAGCAGAAAGAGAGAACAATCAGGATACGCTCTCTGTCATTCTCTTACTCTTGTCACTCACTCTCTGCTCCTACTGGTCTCTCGCTCACTCTCAAAAAAATCGATTTCCGGAATATTGCATATAATTTGTGGCCATCAGGGAGCCGCTATCAGTATACGGGAGACTCCTGGAACTTCCGGGAGAGGTGGGATGTCTGTTTATGTTGTTATTTATTTTTTATCTTTCTTTTCATGTTACACATGACGTGGACTCGACTGTACTCGGAAAAATTACCAAGTCTAAAGTGTCCGAGTCCGTGTCAAGTTCGAGTACATATTTACCTGAGTGCGTGACAAGTCAGAGTTCGTTCATAATTGGACTCGAGTCTGAGTCCAGGATCGAGTACCCCAACTCTATGTATGGAAGTAAAAAAAGTTACATAAAGGTTTGAATTAAAAAAGCCATTGAATTTTTAATATTAAAAATGAAAGACATTTGTATTCATAACAGTGGTATTTTATTAGGTTGAGAACCACACCTCTGTATTTATTTATTTTTTTGTATTTTTTTTTTTTCTGCTTTTGCAGTGATCTGTTGATATTGTGAGATAGGTACACACTCCAGAAAGGGAGAGGCATTTAATGGCAGGAGATACAAAACGGCTCACCATGCTCCAGACTCTTGAAACTTGAATTTTTTTGTGTTGAATTTTGCAATCTGAATTTTATTGGTTGAGTTTGAACACAAAAGTATTGGCACAAAAAGGGTGCCAATAATTGTTGCACACCTATATTTAACAAAGATTTTTTTTTTTTGATAAACCTGTGTTTTATGTTATGTTATGTGTTTTGTTATATCCATGAGAGCAGAGTATTTTTGTGATTTTTTTTTAACAAAAGATCAAAAGGTTAAACAATAAAGACAATTTTTTCACAGCCTTCTTTGCTCATATTTACCAAGGGTGCCAATATTAGTAGAGAGCACTGTATGTACATCCACCATTAAACAAGTCCTACATCGCCATGGCCTGAAAGACTGTCACACAAGGAGGAAGCCCCTACTCCAAGACAGATAAAGCCAGACTAAAGTTTGCAGGTGATCATCAGGACAAAAAACCCAGCCTTTTGGAGGAGTGTTCTCTGCTTAGATTTAATAAAAATGGAACTCTTTGGTCATAATTATCAGCACTATTTATGGAGGAAAAAGGGGGTGAGGCTTTTAATCGGAAGAACACATCCCAACTGTTGAGTTTGGGGGTGGCAGCATCATGTTGTGGAGGTGCTTTGCAGCAAAAGGAGTAGGTGCACTTTAGAAAATAGATGGAATCATGAGAAAGGAGAATTTTCTTGAAATACTGAAGCAAAACCTCAAGACAGCAGTCAGAAGTGTAAGACTTGGTTGCATTCAAGTCTTCCAGCAGAACAAGCATAAAGCTCCTAAGCATATAACTCCAAGTTGTAACAAAATGGCTGAAAGCTTTTGAGTGGCCATCACAAAGCCCTGACCTGAATACCATAGAACATTTGTGGACTGAACGGAAAAAGCATGTCTGAGCAAAGAGGCCCACAAACCCGCCTGAGTTGCACCAGTTCTGTCAGGAGTAACGGGCAAAAATTATGTTTTGTATTGTGAGAAGATTTTGGAAGGTTATCTGAAGTCAGTTCTTCACCAACCCTGTTCCTGGAGATCTACTGTACCTTCCTGAAGACTTTAGCTCCAACCATAATCATGCCCACTTGACCATTGCCTTAAGAAGTTCCTGACCAGCTTAAACAGGTATATTACATTTTGGTTGAAGATGAAACCTGCAGCAAGGTAGATCTCCAGGGACAGGGTTGGTGACCACCACCCTAAGCATTTACTTCAATTTAAGCAATTAAAAGGCAATGGCACCAAATATTAACTGTCACATAATGGAAGCTGAGACAGAAACAAGAGCAGGTATGGCAGTTTAATAAAATAAACAAGTCCAAGGAATCAGGCAGAGGTCAGGCAATCAGTCCAAACAAGGGTCAAAGTCAAAGTCACAGCAGAGACAAAATGTAGCTGAGCGTATACTTTGCAACGTGTGAGAGTCTCTTAATTAGTGTGGTGTGATAGAGCTTGTAATTGGGAACAGGTGTCTCTGATTAGTTCTCAAGAGAAGGTGACGTGACTTTGTGTAGTTTTGGGAGTTGTTTTCGTCGGCCATGTTTGTGGTGCATTCTGGGAAATGGAGTCACTGGTTTGCCATGACATCACATTAACAAAGTGTATGTAAACTTTTGGCCCACCGAGCATCTGATATAATAAATTAAAGCTGAAATAAATCTATTATTTAAACTATTATTTTGGAATGACCGATTATGGAAATAAAATAGATTCTCTAATTGACTCAATAAAGGTTATGTGTCGTAGCGTGAATTGTGTGGCGTTGTGAAAAATTAGCCTCGGTGTATGTAAACTTTTGGCCTCAACTAAGGGTAGGGGTACATGCTTTTGTCTGAGGTTACTTCAAATAAAGACAGTTATGGATGTGCACAGTGTTTTATAAAGGTGTTTAAGTCCATAATCAGGTAGAAAACTAAATGATTTTCCCACCTCACCTGCAGGTATATCAACTCTGTTCTATAGCAAGGTTATTATTCGTTTTAGAATTTCAATAGGTCAGATTAAAACTTGATTTATAAATACAGGTCAGCCAAGTTAGATCCTGAACCAAATATCCAAATATCAGTAGTTCATAAAATAAATGCTGAAAGAACTGAATCAAACACTGAAAAGCAAGCTACCAAAATGAATAAAATTGCATACAGCATTCTAGTGTGGGAATGAAAGTATACTGTATGGTAATCTCCAAAAATGAAAGTGATGTTTAAGGGTCTTTGAATAGCCAGATGTGTGGTTCATCTGTTCAGAACTCAGCATCTTGGTCAGTGGTTTATAATGCCTCTTGTTTGTAATGAGCTGATAAAGATCTACATTTGCTCATACTGATTCATATTTACAAATGACATGTCACTAAACCTCATCATTTGTCTTTGAGTTCAAGCTTCCTGTGTGCACAACTGGGATTATCAATGTTATTTGCTATTGTTATTGCTAATACTTATGCTACTCTATTTGCTATACTTATTAATGATATTGATTGTAACTATTCAATCAAGCATAGTTCAGACTGTTAAAATGCTATGCTTAAATTTACATGCAAGGCCAGACATGTGTTTGATAATATACTGCAGCTGGACCAAAAAAATTAAATTGATGAATAAGGAAGCTGTCGTTGGAATTCACAACTGCAACATGTAGTTATATCATCTTAGTTTTGGCACCTGGTGCCTGATTGCTATGTGTAGCAAAGTTACTACTGAGCCTTGATTCTGCTTTGTTTCTTTGTACCTTTTGCTTTTCTTGTCAGAATTTAAACTTCTAAAAGCCCCAGAGTGTGATTTGTGTGTTCCTCCTTCTTATTATCTGTAACCGCATGCTGAGAGACAGAGTTTGAGCTGTGCTTGAGCTGTTGTGATCATTGAGGATTAAAAAAAAGTGCAGGGAAGAATGAAATTGGAGGAAACAACTTTAATGGCAGTTCTGTATGGCAGTTATGTCCAAACTATTAACTGGTTGGACAGATTGTACCGCTATTGCAGTTAGAGAGCCCCTTAAATGACTGTTTTTTAAGTCATAAAAACATTAGACATTGCCTATCTGTAAGATCTGTAATGCATTTAATAGTGTGTACTGACCAAAATAAAAGTTTTAAAATGATGGAATCATGTCTGTAACATTTATGTAATTCTGTGCTGTGAAGAGAGGTTCACCTATGACCCCACTCACCTGTGGTAAATCGACACAGACTACCTCCCACTTATAGTCCTAGATACTGAGGGGTAGTTGATAGAGCTGGACAATACAATGATATTGTCATGCAACGGAGTCGGAGACGGATGCAGTTGCAGGTTAGATTTTTATTTAACAAGAAACTGGCAGTCAATTCTAAAACATGAAGCAAAAACCATAAACAGGGACACGCAGAAAATCAGGTGATGAGCGAGCAGAATGATGTAGGCAAATCCAAAATCTTAACAGCAAAGCAAGATCAAAAACCAGACCAGCAAGACACAAAATGTAAGGCTTGGTAAGTCAGGTAAACATACACTGAGCGGTATTTGCTTAGTGAGGGTCCATATTTATAGGGGGTGTGTGTGTGAGAGAGAGAGGGTGTGTATGATAGGGAATAGGTGTGCATAGTTAGAACTCAGGTGACTGTGAATGTGTGTGAAAGTGTTTCGCTGGGGATTGTAGTACATGGCAGCCATGTGTGTAGGCTACGGTGTGTTCTGGGAGGTGGAGTTTCTGGTGGACTCTGGCACTTGCTTGACAGATATAATACTGATATAATGATAAACTGTCACAATACAATTTTGAGATATTACAACTTTTTTTATACATTACAATACAATTCAAACAATTCAATACAATAATACAATTCATAAAATGAATCAATATTTTATGAAATAAAATAAAATTTGATTGGAAGCAGTTGATTTAATGTTTTGGTTTTACGTTTTAAAGTGTAACATGTTAACAGTGTAAAATCTGTTCAGATCCACCCCCCCTTCCTTTTAGTGTAATTTAATTTAGTAGACATTACATATAAGTATTATTAAACTCAGTTGTTCACAGTTTTTTAAATGCAATACTTTTATTTTGAAGATAGTTTGTTAGCAAACTTGTATATTGTGATGCATATCATATATCGTAAAATGTCCTCAAATATATCATATTTTTGTCATCACTCACCACTGATAGCTATATCTTGTCTTGTCTTAACAGTAAGTTTTGCCTCACTTAACCTGATGCTTTCTGATTTGAGCTTCCTAAAGCCTGGGATCTGTATGCAATGCAGAAAGGGTTCAATACAGACGGTTACAATAAGACATCAAGCATCAAATAACACCAAATACAATAAGACAATTTACAATAAGACATCCAATATCAAATAACATGCGTTGTTGGTCAGTACGCAGTGTCTGTTGGGGACTGGGGTTTAAACATGTCACACTGTGGACAAACTCAGCTTTGCTCCTGAAGATATTGTCATCACAGTATATTATGTGATTATAAAAAATAAACTAATTAATTTATAATAATAAAAAAGGGGGCAGTGGTGGCTTGGTGGTTAAGGCTCTGGATTACTGATCGGGGGTTCAAGCCCCAGCACTGCTAGGCTCTGGGTTACTGATCAGAAGGTCAGGGGTTCAAGCCCCAGCACTGCCAAGCTGCCACTGTTGGGCCCTTGAGC
>JANDJT010000012.1:9420728-9430816 GCA_024331685.1 Stegophilus panzeri
CATGGCTGACCCTGCGCTCTGACCCCAACCTCCTGACATGCTGGGGTATGCGAAGAAAAGAATTTCACTGTGCTGTAGGGTATATGTGATCAATAAAGACTCCTTATCAATATTATATCAACCTCTCTGCTCTTGCAGGTGAGAATGTGCCCAGGACAGCCGTGTGTATAGGGATGTGCTATGTGGAAGTGATGGTCAGCTGGTGTGTCATTGACCAGATTTTCGTTTGCTTTACTGTCTGAAGGCAGGTTAGCCCACTGGGTAAAGTGATTGTGCAAGCCTACTTGAACACAGGTCAAGAGACACCTTCTTCTATTAAATGCTGGCATCGACATGCACTATGGCTACTTCCTGGGCAGCACTAAGAGAATTTTCACTTGCTAGATTCTCTTTTTTTTTTCTTTTGCAGGAGGGTGGAAAATATAGAGAGCAGAGAAGTAGAGTAACCAATTAGAGAAAGAACCTCCTTTCCTGCTATTATTAGATGTCAGTTAGGCTTACACTATAACACTGGTTTCAAGCTGGTACCTTTAAGCTGTAAAAATATATACAGTGGGGGAAATAAGTATTGCACATATTCAGTAAATATATTTCCAATGAGGCTATTCACATTAAATTTTCACCACACTTTGGTATTAACTCAAGAAATGCACACATATAAAGAAATCCAAACATTAAAGTCCATAAATGAAGTTATGTGTAATAAAGTGGAATGACACAGGAAAAAAGTATTGAACACACTAACTGAAATTTATTTAATACTTAGTGGAGAAGCCTTTGTTTGTAACGACAGCTTCAAGACGCTTCCTGTATGAAGAAATTAATGGGCCGCAGTATTCAGGTGTGATTTTGGCCCATTCTTCTAATCATATTGTTTTTCAATCTTGTTCAGTTGGATTCAAGTCAGGTGATTGACTGGGCCATTTTCTCTGAAACCAATTGAGAGTTTCCTTTGCTGTATGTGTTGGATCGTTGTCCTGCTGGAAGGTCCACCCACGTCTCATCTTCATCATCCTGGTGGATGGCAGCAGATTCTCCTCAAGAATTTTCCGGTAAAGGGCTCCATTCATCGTTCCTTCAATTATATGAAGTCTGCTAGTAGCATGTGATAAAAACAGCCCCACACCATGATGTTTCCACCTCCAAACTTCACTGTTGGTATAGCGTTTTTAGGGTGATGTGCAGTACCATTTCTTCTCCAAACATGGCATGTAGTATGACAGCCAAAAAGTTCAATTTTGCTCTCGACTGACCAGACTACACTCTCCCAGTATTTCATAGGCTTGTCTAAATGAGTTGTAGCAAACTTTAAATGCGCTTCGACTTGCCTTTTCTTTAGTAATGGAGTCTTGCGGGGTGAGCGTGAGCAGTGGAGTGCATTGCCTATTGTTTTCTCTGTGACGATGACACCTGCTGCCTCCATGTGTTTCTGGAGCTCTTTCCGAGTGGTCCTTGGTTCTTGGGCTACTCTTCTAACTATTCTTCTGACTCTCTGGTCAGAAATCTTGCGAGGAGTTCCTGTACATGGCCGGTTGATGATGGAGTGATGTTCATTCCACTTGCAGATAATGGCCCGATTGGTGCTTATTGGAGGATTCAGAAGTTTTGAAATACTTCTGTATCCGATTCCATCAACATGTTTCACAACAGTAAGGTTCCACAGGTCTTGGGAGAGCTCTTTGCTTTTACCCATCATGAGATCTTGGTAACGAAAATCCTTTTTATACAACATCAATTTACTAACCCAGCTGATATGAATTTGCACAGATAGGAGGTATAACTTACTTATGGATTTCAGCTGGTTCTTTGCCTTACCTTGCCTTAGAGAACTGCTTTTTCTTAGCGTGTTCAATACTTTTTTCCTGTGTCATTCCACTTTATTACACATTACTTTATCTAAGGACTTTAATGTTGTGAATTGTTTATATTTCCAGATTTCTTGAGTTTCTGATGTCTGGTGAAAATTTCATGTGAATAACCTCATTGGAAATATATTTACTGAAATACATGTTGACGCATTCAATACTTATTTCCCCCACTGTATATATTTGTGTGTGTGTGTGTGTGTGTGTGTTTATAGTTGAATTTGGGGAAACCACTTGAAGCATTTGTTGTGTTGAACTATTTCAATTGCTTTTGTTTGATTTGTTCGTTGCAAACATCTGAAAGTCTGTACATTTTGATAATAAACCTGATTTGCAATTGGGTTTGAATAATTTTAATTGCAACTATATATAAACCCTGCCATATCCAGTCCTCTTTTACTGTATACATATTTATGACTCTTATTCTTGTACTAAAGATGAAAGACATATTTCATGTATAAAAATGTGTGATATATTCCAAACACAGTACAACATGACAGCATTTTTAATCTTACAATATTGTTTGTTTGTTTTTTTTTAAATATATGTTTCATTTAATTTACCACAATTGTCATTAAGGGCTATTCTGTTCTTCTAGTTATTTTCAGTATAAAAAAATGATAGGATTTCTTAATAAAAATGATAAAAACAACTTCCAGAAGTGAAATACACTAAGATTTATAAAATATATTTTTTTTTATATATGATACTGTGCATGCTTCCTTGAAGCAGTGGTTGCCTAGGTAACCATTTCAATAATTACTACATGACATGGTGGATCCATATCCATTTTTAATATGCATGGACCATCAAATGCTGCATAGTTCCTCTGAGAAGTCATTAAACCATGCCATCAAATAATGTAAAAAAAAATCTGATCAGAATCAGATCTGATTGGAAACTTTAATTGAAGCTTTATTACAGTTTATAGCATTTCATGACAAGGCTTTATTTAAATTGATTATTGTGTCTTGCCTCTAGACATTTCCTGCTGAAAATATGAAATATCCTCTCCCTGTTAACCGGAGCAAAAACGTACCTCTGCGGGGTTTTTTTTACAAACCAAAATGTGAGCGTTTTGTCAGAGCAGAGTTGGAAGTTGTGAACATGTCCTCTCGCCTCTGCAGAAGCAGCTCTTGCGTCATGCAGTTTCCATAGCAGCCCAAGCCGTACTGAACTCACACACACACACACACACACACACACACACACACACACACACACACACACACACACACACACACACACACACAAAAAAAACAAAAAAAAAACACCGCTCTCTCACGCCGCTGCTCTGCGGTCTATGGGGAACCAGGCATGACTGTGGAAGACGGTGCAGCAATTTGCTTTGTAGTGTACTCGATAGATACACTTGATTTCACTAATGGAAGACATGTTTCATAAGCGTTTGATGCTCAGAGCTGAAAGAGCTGTGCTTGTCACCAATGAACATTTTTAAAAAGAGAAACAGCAGTTAAGAAACCTGTCTTAGCTGCGTTAATGCATGTCAAACTGTTTTGTAGTCTGAGGCCTTGCTGAGCTATGCGGCAAAAACAGGAAGCACGTAACCCCCAGTCGGACATCTTGTATGGCTCGATGTGAGACAAATATCATATTTTGTAAATTGGCGGGTTAATTACACAATTATAGGGGCTACTAACTTAAAAATAGCACATAAGGATGAAGTACTTGTGAATACAAAGAGCATAATGTATTGCGAGAATATTTCATAATGAAGATTCAATAATCCAAGTAATTTGTCCACATTTCTCCAAATTCCTCTCTTTACCTGCTTGTCTGCTTGTAACCACACATTCCCTCTTAACCCCTTTAAAAGATGTGTCTGCATGGTTAAAATGAACTCATCTCCCAAGTCGTGACATGCCTGCACTTAAAGCAAACTGTAAAACAATTGAAACAGCTAATATATAATTCCAGTAATTCATTAGTCGAATTTAGTAATCAACCAAACAATGTTTCTTGATGAATTATAATCATAATAATTCAATGAATCAAATTAGCAAGTGTCAGTTATTCATTCTTCATTCTGTATATAGAAATGAAACACAGGCTTTTCAAAGTCATTAAAACATCATTAAAGTGCAAAAACAAAGTGCAAAACAATGATCTCACAAAGGGATCTGGAATTACTTGTAAGCAGTTTTTGCAACTTGCAATATGAACCAATGGATGATGGTCATATAAGCTTTTGCTGAAAATAGTGATTTTACTAGGCATCACTATGGCTTAGATGAGTAGTAATGCAGTTATTTGCATTATCGGTCAGCATGTAGTGAATGTTTTGGGAACAGGCGTTCAATCATGTCATGCTGTGGCTGAACCCAGCATTAGTGCCATAGATATTGATGCTGCAGTATATCAATAAGTATGTCTGCTCATACAAGTTAGAATGTCTCAAGCACTATGTGGAAGTGATGGCCAGCTTTTGGCTCACTGACCACTTGTTCGTGTTCTTTGGGTACCATAAGTGGGCTTTCTAAAGACAGGTTAGCCCACTGGGTAAAGAATATGATTGCGCAAGTATACCTGAATGAAGATCAATAGGTGCTTTCTTCTACTAAATGTCTTTTTCAATGGTGAGTTCAAGTGATCCTCACCCTCAGTACAATACGTTATTAATATTCTTATCCTTAGTTCTTATGCTCAAGAGAGTACAGTAACAGTATTCTGAGTAATGTTCACCCTCAGTAGAGACAAGTATTAAGTCTTTTAAGTAATTTTTCTCCTCAGTATACAGTGGTGCCTAAAAGTTTTTGAACCCTTTAGAATTTTTAATATTTCTGTATGAATATGTCCTGAAAGTAGACAAAGAGAACCCCATTAAACAAATAAGACAAAAATACTTAGTATACTTAGTCACTTATTGATTGAGGAAAATGATCCAATGTTACATATCTATGAGTGGCAAAAGTATGTGACCCTCTGGGAGCTCTAAAAAGTTTGGACTCCACCAATCCATAGTCACACAATGTACAAACTGAGGAAATTCAAGACCATTGTTACCCTCCCCAGGAATGGTCGACCAACAAAGATCACTCCAAGAGCAAGATGTGTAATATTCCATGAGGTCACAAAGGAACCCAGGGTAACTTCTTAGCAACTAAAGGTCTCTCTCACATTGGCTAATGTTAATGTTCATGAGTCCACCATCAGGAAAACACTGAGCAACAATGGTGTGCATGGCAGGGTTGCAAGGCGAAAACCACTGCTCTCCAAAAAGAACATTGCTGCCCATCTGCATTTGTTAAAGATCACTTGGACAAGCCAGAAGGCTATTGGGAAATGTTTGTGGATGGATGAGACCAAAACAGAATTTTTTGGTTTAAATGAGAAGTGTTGTGTTTGGAGAAAGGAAAACACTGCATTCCAGCACAAGAACCTTATCCCATCTGTGAAACATGGTGGTGCTAGTATCATGGTTTTTGCTGTATCTGGGCGTGGACTGCTCGCCATCAGTGATGGAACAATTAATTCTGAAGTATACCAGCGACTTCTAAAGGAAAATGTCAGGACACCTGACTGTGAACTGAATCTCAAGAGAAAGTGGGTCATACAGCAAGACAACGACCCTAAGTCATTCTACCAAAGAATGGTAAAGAAGAATAAAGTTAATGTTTTGAAATGACCAAGTCAATGTTGTGGAAGGACCTGAAGCAAGCAGTGTGAGGAAACCCACCAACATCCCGGAGGAATGGGCTAAAATTCCTCGAAGTAGATGTTCAGAACTAATAAACAGTTACTGGAAACATTTAGTTGCAGTTATTGCTGCACAAGGGGGCCAGATACTGAAAGAAAAGGTTCACATATGTGAACAGTGGTGGCAGTGGTGGCTTGGCGGTTAAGGCTCTGGGTTACTGATCGGAAGGTTGGGTTTCAAGCCCCAGCACTGCAAAGCTGCCGCTGTTGGGCCCTTGAGCAATGCCCTTAACCCTCTCCAGGGTTGCTCCAGGGGCACTGTATCATGGCTGACCCTGCGCTCTGACCCCAGCTTCCTAACATGCTGGGGTATGCGAAGAAAAGAATTTCATTGTACATATGTATATGTGATCAATAAAGACTCATTACATACTTTTGCCACTCACAGATATGTAATATTGGATCATTTTCCTCAATAAATAAATGACCAAGTATAATGTTGTTGTCTCATTTGTTTAATTGGGTTCTCTTCATCTACGTTTAGGGCTTGTGTGAAAATCTGATGTTTTATGTCATATTTATGCAGAAATATGGAAAATGCTAAAGGTTTCACAAACTTTCAAGCACCACTGTATACCAGTATTAGCATATGAGTGATTTCCAGCTTCAAATGAATAAAATTGAGTGAATCTAATCTACAGTATGAAGATTAGATTAGTATGCAGTATTAACATTCTGAGTTATCGTCAGTCTTAATAAACTATGGAATTTGCACTATTTGTTTGTATTGTCTGGAACTGCCTGGTAAGGTATGTTGCACAACATGGTTGTTTACTAATGGGAACATATTTTGGAATTTTAGCAAACGTTGGTATGTCTACCCAAAATGTTTCTCAAATTTAGACACAGGTTCTAAAAAATAATTGTTCTGGTAAATATTCTGAAGAGAAGCAACAAAGTAACTCAATAAGAAGAGTGTCTGAAAGGACATATAATGATAATGACTCTGGAAAACACAGTTGAGAAAACTAGAATGGAAACACCCAAAACTGAATTTTTCCCAATTTTTAAAGGCTTGGTTCATTTAGGTTTTATTGTAGGTGGGTAAAAAAAAAACCATCTACATACATTTTCTATATTACATGCATTTGCTTTAAATTTACACGTATTTAATGGTTCCTTGAATGACTGAAGGAACCTGAAGCCCTGTATTTGTGTGGAAGTATCAGGGTGTATGTAGCTCACACTAGCTGGCTCAAGTACTGTTCCATATTGACACCTGCAGAGTGTCAAATCAGTGAACCTGGAAACAGGTGAGAAACACATTGCCGAGTGTGAACTATCTGCCCTCTTATCTTACTTTATTTTTGATAACTTTATCTTTTCAGCTGTGCTCTTGTCCTGTATGATACAATACTAGTCTGTGTCTAGACTTTTTGTGCTTTTTATATCATCTTGATGCATTTGAATTAGACAGTTTTTCTGTTTAGTCTGGCTGAGTGATTGTTAAAATGATGGAAATGGAGGAAAATGGAGGCCACAGTTGAAAGCATGGGTTAAATTTAGATGAAAATTTAGACATGGCATGAAAAATAAGATGCTGAGAGTCATCTTTTATTCAGCAGTGGTACAGACAGAAACGTATAACATTAGCTCTCTAGCAGCTGGCCATTATTGGCTAAAGATGGGGGGAAATTGATAAAATGAAAAGTTATAATCTGTTTTGCAACTTCTCCGTAGCACTGATGCTCAAAATATTGATACTTCTTACTATATTCTTTCTAGATTCAGAGCAGTTCTAGCTAAACATGGTGAAGTATGCGGAAATTAGCAGTTAGCACTGATTTAGTAGTTAGACTGCTGTGTTTTTGTTTTCCATTATATTCCTAAGGTAAAATAGGATGTTTCTCTCTACCCCAGTTTTGTTAGTGCTTGTTTACACCTTGAATATTTCAGTGTTTAATTTTATTTTGAGGGAATGGACTTTACAGTTTATTTAGTTCTTCAGTACAAAATACAAAATGTTCAGTCAATTGACAGATTTATTAACTGCTAATTTGGTCTTTGTGATTTGTGAAACTTAATAGGCAAATAATATTATATGTAATGTATCTCTGTTTAGAGTCTGTTTGTGTTTTTACAGTTTGAGTTTTAGTAGGCTGAAACTCATACCTGGTGTCCTATTTATGATCATATATAAAGGCATGCACAGTTACCGTACGCTAAAGATGCATCTTTCCAGTGTCCTTCCAATATTTCATGCTCTTTCATGTGCTTAGTAGTAAATCTGTAACAACCTGTCACAGAGCTGTTGAATCATCGATTCTGATTGGTCAGAAGGTGTTGATTAATTTTCTATTACAGCATGGCTCAGACACTATTTCCGACTGCAAGATAAATCACAGGCATCATATTAATGTGCTTTTTCTAATATAGTATTGTTTCTATAGTAACAACTTACACAGATACTTCTTTGGCAGATGCTGATATAACTTAAACAGATTAAAAATAAACCTTAATTAACAAAGAAAAATTGTTGACATGGTGAAGCATTTATGGATAGAATCTGTAGTGTGACTGTGTAACAGTCAGGAAGCTGCATGGTTTTGTCTTTAATTCATGTTGTTCATGAATTAAATTTAAAAATCATCATTGTTGGTGTTGCAGTACTGCTGCAGTATAGATGAATGGATGGATGGCTAAATGGATGGATGGATGGATGGATTAAAGCTCATAAAATACTTCATTAATAAACTAAAAACCATACACATTCATGCTATTTTAGTGAAATGATGTGTAATTTCTCTTTACCAGTTTTGTAAATGGTGGCTGCTGTTTGGTCTTGTAATGCACTTGTCTTTTTCCTACAGTTTTAACCTTACGTTTGTTTATCCCACCAGAGCCATAATTGTTCTTTTGAGTAGGTCACGCCTTAATTATTGCAGTCCTACATTTGCATGTAAAAAACAAAAGCATCAGGTATTAGCTTTCCAATCTATCACTTATTCCCTTATGCCCGCTCACACACCATGTCTCAGAGAGCCTCACATTTCCATCCCTGGAGATTTTGCACATCCATCAATAGCCCTGCTCTTGTTCTCTCTTGTTCTTCATCAGGACAGCAAAGTTGTTGATTAAAATAAGAAATGTTTGTTGTGTTGATGTACCGTTGAATTTCATTTGAATCCCAGGAGGGTCACCTGTGAGTCAGAGAAACTTTCCTGATTTGTTTTGGAGATTTTTTTTTATTACTATTTCTGAGTTTAATATCCAGAACACAAATTTACGTCATGATGCTTGTCCTTTTGCTCAAATTAAGGAAGATTAAAAATCCCATGTTTTTCCAAGAAACTTTCTGTAATGCACAATTTTTCTTCCCCTGTGTGCAGTTCCAGTGCAGCTTTCTGCAGCATGACTGATAGGATTTTTGCCCACTAAAGACAGAAATTATCATTCTTTCCTGTTTTATAGCTGGCTGTTTTCTACAACGACACAGCTGACAAGTAATTAAGCAGTGCTGGCAGTTCAGTTTACAGTTTTATGGTTGTGACTTGAGGCTCTAAGTCCAGTGTTAATTGCATTTAAGTTTGTCATGGATAGTTATGAAAGCTGGTTTGGCATGGTTAGCTTTTAATGAATTCATTTTTATGAAGGGAGGCATTGAAGAATAGCGAAGCAGATGTGAATGGAAATATTGTAGATCACCTAATAAAGCCTGTCATAAAGAAACATAGTGGCATTAAGATTAAGTGATTACAGCAATTACAAAAAAGGGAAAAAGGCATAAACTGCAATACCGTTAGTTCCTCTAGAATGATTTCATTGTGTTGTATTTATAAAACCTTCCACTGTTTCTGTAAGTGGTGTAGTAGTCTTTTTTCAGATTTGTTCTTAATATCAAAGCAATATGTCACATTTATTGCATTTGCATGTCTTACAAAGTAAATATCTCTCGTGTAAAGGGAAGACCACCATCTTACATGACAAGTCATGAAGGATCACTGATGGGAACTTTCTGATGGCATGTACTGCACATCCACTCTGTTAATTACATATATTTATGAATCATGGACTGTTATGAAATCTGGCATTGATTCATCGCAGCTGGCTTTTATTTTAAATGGAACCCCATTTCTTAGGATGTGAGGCATGATGAGATTGTAGGCTGCTGATTAATCACTACTGATTACAGTCACTGCATGATACTAAGAGGACAAATGTATAGAAAATATTCAAATTATTATTTTTTTGTCTTGTGTAATGCTTGATAAACTTCCGACAGTTTGATTTTAATGTGTTCTGTGACCATTCTTATTTGTATTATTTGAATACAGGGTGTCCCAAAAGTCACCATACATAGGGGACATTAACACTTTTTAGCCAAATGTCTTCCAAAATATTTCATACTTAGTTTGTATTATACAGTGCATCCGGAAAGTATTCACAGCGCTTCACTTTATCCACATTTTGTTATGTTATAGCCTTATTTCAAAATGGATTAAATTAATTATTTTCCTCAAAATTCTACAAACAATACCCCATAATGACAACATGAAAGAAGTTTGT
>JANDJT010000012.1:9430916-9452866 GCA_024331685.1 Stegophilus panzeri
AACTGTGGGACCTTATATAGACAGGTGTGTGCCTTTTCAAATCATGTCCAATCAACTGAATTTACCACAGGTGGACTGCAATCAAGTTGTAGAAACATCTCAAGGATGATCAGTGGAAACAGGATGCACCTGCGCTCAATTTTAAGTGTCATGGCAAAGGCTGTGAATACTTATGTACATGTGCTTTTTTTGTTTTTTATTTTTAATAAATTTACAAAGATTTCAAACAAACTTCTTTCATGTTGTCATTATGGGGTATTATTTGTAGAATTTTGAGGAAAAAAATTAATTTAATCCATTTTGGAATAAGGCTGTAACATAACAAAATGTGGATAAAGTGAAGCGCTGTGAATACTTTCTGGATGCACCGTATATACATTTTTATTTTTTTTTTTCAGATAGCCTTTAAGAATGCCTTTGACAAAAGAAGAACGTATTGAAATCATTCTCAGGGCTGGATCGGGAAGGTTGTGATGGACTTTAACAGGAAACATGGCGAGCACATCACGCACGACACTGCTGCTAAACTTATTAACCAATTCAAAAAGACTGGAAGTGTTGCAGACCGACCGAGAAATGGACGTCCACGAACATCCTCTGATGAAGGCACAACCGATGTGGTGCTGACTTACATAGTCCCCGGTATATGGAGACTTTTGGGACACTCTGTAGTTCTCTGGGTATTAGTGAAGAGAGATGGCATTATTTATAATTACATATTGCTACAGATTATTTTTGGTGCCCTGGTGCCCAGTGATTAGATGGGAAGGCTAAAATGTAATATCTATTAATAGCTCGACAATGAAATGTTAATGCATTATACCATGATCTCTCATCAATGGCAAATAATAATTAAATGGAGATCAAATCTAGAAGTTATTTCACTCTGTGTGCATGGATCTACAGTCTGGGCTAGAAAGAAATCAGCACCAGCCTTGCTTCTTCATACAATTCTCAGTATTTTTATCTTACTCCCTGTGGTGGTGCTGTTGTGCTTGGTTCCACAAAAATCGAAAATAATATACCTTAAGCCATTTGTTAACAGCTAAGCTGTTATGAAAAATGAAACCTTATATTGATGTCTATTTTTTTGCTAGCACATTTATACCAGCTCTCCCGGTGATGCCCTTGTTTTTGTGTGGAAAGCTAAGTTGTGCCCTCTCTGTCTGACCTACAGTGCAGTGTCTGGAGATGACTACCAAGAGGAAGCTCATCGGGCGCCTGGTGCCATGCCGATGCTTCCGAGGGGAGGAGGAGGTCATCTCCGTGCTGGATTACTCACATTGCAGCCTGCAGCAGGTGCCCAAGGAGATCTTCAGCTTCGAGCGTACTCTGGAGGAGCTCTACCTAGACGCTAACCAAATCGAAGAGCTTCCCAAGGTACTTCACAAAGCTCATGCTCTTTTCTTTCATTTGCATTCATGTCAGTAGTAAATGAATACTGCATGGCCAAAAGTTTGTGGACACTTGACCATCAGACCCATACATGCTTTTTAAACATTCCAGTCCAGATTTAGTCCCTCTTTTTGCTGTTACAATAACTACTGGGAAGGCTTTCCACTAGATTTTGGAGCATGGCTGTGGGCATTTGTGATCATTCAGCCGCAAGAGCATTATTGAGGTCTGGCGCTGATGTTAGCTGAGGAGGCCTGGGGTGCAGTCTGCGTTCCAGTTCATCCAAAAAGCTCTGTGCATGGCACTCAAGTTCTTCCACACCAACCTTGACAAACCATGTGTCCATCTCGCTTTGTGTACAGAGGCATTGTCATTCTGGAACATGTTTGTGCTGTTTAGTTCCAGTGAAGGGAAATTGTAATGCTACAGTATACAAAGACATTCTATACATGTCTGTGCTTTCAATTTTGTGACTACCGTTTGGGGAAGAACCATATAAGGGTGTGATGGTCAGATGTCCACAAACTTGTCGCCATATAGTGTATTTCCAAAACCATTTTTTTTTTAAATAAAAGGACTCTTGGGCACAGTGAGAAACTTTAATAACACTTACACTCATATGGAATTATTCAAAGCGGATATATATTTTCTGGGCTAGAGACATTTGTTCATCTTTTGTCATGGTAATTATGTTAATGCTCACTGTCATTATATGCAATTTTGGTGATTTAATATTTTTAGCAGCACTTATGTCAGTGTAGTTTTGAATCTATTCAACACACCTTCAGAATGGTCTCTGTCCTGAGGGTATTTGTCTACATTCAGCTTTTTCCATGATGACTGTACAAGCATATACAATTATATCAGTATCAGACCTGTTTGGCTCTTACTGCTATTTATTATTAAACTGTAGCTTTTTTTTTTTTTTTTTTTTAAACTTGTTATAGCATAATAACATTTGGATTTACAGTGTCCTTTTAAAAAAAAAGTAAGGATTTGAACTCGTGTTATGACAGCTTTTTCAATATATTTGTGTTACATTCTCTAATACAACATGTGCATTTTAGTTGTTGATATTCATGGCTCAGGGT
Organism: Stegophilus panzeri; assembly: GCA_024331685.1. NCBI lineage: Eukaryota > Metazoa > Chordata > Actinopteri > Siluriformes > Trichomycteridae > Stegophilus > Stegophilus panzeri. The sequence continues at coordinate 9,433,403 of JANDJT010000012.1, forward strand.
TGTTGTGGAAATATTTCTTTGAGGCAATGCTTCAGGCCCTAAATCTGATACAGTAGGCTCTAATCCAGTTAGCAGTCAGGTAAATTTCATGCAGTGAAAACAAACATTGCTTTGTGAAAGGCAAAAATAGTTCAGTTAAACATCCATCTTGAAGATTTGCTCGAGGTGTTTATAATCCTCCACACATTAATGGGAAATTACGGTATGTTTTAGAGGGAAAACCTGTGGACATGGCATTTAAAAAAAAAAAAAAAACATTTCACTCATTCTCTTTGCTATTCACAGTCAAGTTTTTGAAAGGCTGTTTCCAGATGTGTATTCATGTCTGGCCTTGTGAGATGAGGAAGAATTGCTGATTCAGAACCTTGGACAGCCTTTGACTTTAATACCTTTTGTTTTCCATAAAGCATAAAAACCTATATATCTGTTTTTGTCAGTTCTCAATTTTTAAATTTTTTATTTATTTATTACATTCTTAAATTAGATTTCAATCAATACGCTGGAAGATTCTGAATGAACAGACAGTTATGCAAGCTTGGAAAGCTCTGGGTTTTGTGCCCATATGACTCATCAGTGAAAAGCTTAAAAAAAAAAAACCTTTCAAGTGGAATTAAGTGCTCCTTTTGTATGAGTGGTGATCTTATGGGATTGGCGCCTTTGGATTGCTGTTCTTCTGTTCTTCTTGTGCTCATTACACCTTCTTCAGTCTAAAATCGCTTTTAAACCATAATAATGGTGTGTTTAGATAATATTTTCATTCTAACTAATGCTTTGTGAATGCACAAATGTATATGTAGAATTTTGAGCACTGTCAACATTATATCAATGATGATAAAATAAATTATACTGTAGAATTGTTTAATCCTGGAATCTGATTAGTCAGAAGGTGTTTATTAATTTTCTATCACAGCAGTGCTGATGGTAGTTTTGGCTGTAAATCAAATCATAGTTTATATTAATGTGCTTGTTCTAATATGTGATTGTTTCTATAGTAACAGCTCGTTCACAGGGACTTGTACTGACACTCCAGATAATCCAAAATGTCAAAATGGATTTACAAATGTGTTGTTATTTTAGAAAGATAAAACTATACTCAGGGATTGGGTGACGCTTTCTGTAAAAAGATGTTTATTTAACATGTATGGAAGGAGAACTTTGCACTTTTCTGTTTTCTCAGTAACATGATAAGCTGTGTGGTGTTTTGTTGTTGTTGTTGTTGTTGTTATCTTATTAACTTCAACAGAAGGAAAAAATAAAGGCTGGTGAGGTTATAGCTGCTATAACATAAGTGATAACAGGAGCTATCTTGACTCGTAGACATTCCATGACATTACATGTAACTATTATTAGTTCAACTGAATGACGATATGTTTATTATGGAATTAAAAAATGTAATTATTGGCAAATTGCTGTGGTATAAGAGGAATAAACCACTTTGGGCTGTGCTGTTATAGGAAAAACATAGGGGTGGTACTGATTGGGCTATATCATACCAAACCATTGTGGATTATTTTCCTGTAACAGCACACCTAGTTGTGTTTTATATCTTACAGGATACAGTAACGGTTGTATGATTGTACATTTTAGCACATATACAGTTACTTATAGTACTTAAGTTAACTTATATTAAAGTTATAAGGTCAGCACACCTGAAATCGTCCCTTTTTATGTTTCTATCTATCTGTCTATCTATGTGTTAGCAACTCTTCAACTGTCAAGCCCTGCGAAAATTGAGTATTCCTGATAACGACCTTTCAACCCTGCCAACCACCATCGCTAGCCTTGTAAACCTGAAGGAATTAGATATAAGTAAAAATGGTATGATCTTCATTTCTGCATATCCTGATCTGTTGATTTATGATATCAAATGTAATGTGCTTACTGTGTGATTACATTCCAAATACTGTGTGTTGATTTATGAATATATCCCTCATTCCTTCAGGCATTCAAGAATTTCCCGACAATATCAAGTGCTGTAAATGTTTATCAGTTGTAGAGGCCAGTGTAAATCCCATAACCAAGTAAGTACAAGAACCACTGCTCATACTGTATAACAAACTTACTGAACAGACGGTTTCTGAATTTTTAATATCCTTTTTGGTGTTCAAAGGATTTTGAAATTGTGCAACTGTTGGATGATGCAACCTTATTAAGTATACACAGAGATTTGTGTGCTTTTTTACCTTAAAAAGTCAGGTTTGGCGTGATTACCAGCAGTTCAAGGACACTTCATACTACTGTACAGATGTACCAGTTTATACCAGTATTCCAGACGGTTTAAAAACATTAGTAGATCAGTATTTAAATATGTCCTGTGAATAGTTTATTCACTGGTGACACATGCTGAATTGAGTTTGATGCCTTAGTTCTAGAGATGAAGGCTTTTTTTCTGTATTCAAAAAGACTTTTGAATTATGAAGAAGCTTTGTTCCTTAATATCACACAGTGAAAGCACATCTTTCATAACTGATTTAACCTTTGTTCAAGGAGAGACCACAGATTATTTCAGGTTTTATTTCTCTGAGCTGAAATATACATCACCACTAAAACAGTTTAAACCATTTAACTGACCGCCATTTAATTTGCTGCTGGAGTTAATAATCAGGCATGTTCGGGTTCCACAACACTCACCCTCATCTCACTAATAATCTTTAAACGAGTCGTGCTCTATCGGCGGTTATAGGGAACTTGTAATAGGATTAGAGCAGGCACAGTTTGCTTCTCTGTGAGTTGGAGGTACTTAAAGCTCGCTGAATGATGTTCTGATAGCTTTCCTCTCTGTTTCCTTAGACTCCCAGATGGCTTCACTCAGCTCCTCAATCTGACACAGCTCTTCTTAAATGATGCCTTCCTCGAGTACCTACCCGCCAATTTTGGAAGGTAAGAGCTCCATCAACAGCTTCTTTCATTTTGTACCAAGTACCAAACCTATAAAGCTGCACTTTAACACAGCTACTCTCAATTTAAATCACATTTATTTCTCTTATATTCAGGGGAAGCCCTTACCTACAAGAGTGCCATGTTACAACAAATAGAAAGAAACTGAGACATAATAAATAAAAGCAAAGAGACCAAATAAAATATAAAGTAAAACATTGTTTTCTGTATGTCATTGAGTTTTCAGATATGCACTTTATATTCATTATTCACTTTTTCATGCATTGTGTACAGAAACAAAGACAAAGGCTGACTTACTCAAGGCGTGTTTTGGCTACTCATGTTGTTAGATGACTTCTCCAGATCTCTGAATCTTTTGATGATATTATGTACTGTAGATGTTGAGATATTCATAGTCTTCGCAATTTTACGTTGAGGATCATTATTCTGAAATTATTCCACAAATTGTTTTTCACAGATTGGTGAACCTCTGCCCATCTTTACTTCTGAAAGATTCTGCCTCTCTAAGATACTATTTTTACACCCAATCATGTTACTGACCTGTTGCCCATTAACCTACAGCTGTTTCTTTTTAGTAACACTTACCTTTCCAGTCTTTTGTTGGCCCAGTCCCAACTTTTTTGAGATGTGTTGCAGCCATCAAATTCAAAATTACCTTTCTTTTTTTTTCGTAAAATGGTACATTTCCTCAGTTTAAACAATTGATGTTAAACGTTTTCTATGTTCTATTGTGAATAACATATGGGTTTATGAGCTTTGCAAATCATTGCATTCTGTTTTTATTTACATTTTACACAGCGTCCCAACTTTTTTGGAATTGGGGTTGTATCTGTAGTTCCTCTTGATGATGGCATTGATAAGAATTTCATTTTCCGTAACGAACTAATTGCAACTCTTTCCTTTTTTTCAGATTGTCTAAATTACGCATCCTGGAGCTTCGAGAGAATCACTTGAAAACCATGCCAAAGTGAGTGACGTGGGTGTTTTTTCACACTAGGGATGTTAGCATTGGTGCGGTTGCACAAACTTTTACACTGACACTCTTAGGCCACTTTCACACCAAGTTTGCTTAGTCTGAATCAGAGAGAAATTGATACTTTTGGTTTGCTTGCTGTTTGGTTTGATGAGGCTGGATGAGGCCAATATGTCTGAGACAAATCAGAGTCATTACAGGAAACGTCTCGAGATGGGATAGCCCAGATGCAATAGCCCGGATGCAATAAAGCAACAGAAAAAGCTAAACAAGCATTTTGGAAATGAGCATAGAAATAATGAAAATCAACTGAACATGGAGAGAACCGAGTTGGCACAGTAGACACACTGATCTGCCATAACATTAAAACCATTGACAGGTGAAGTGAATAATATTGATTATCTCATTACAGTGGCACCTGTCAAGGGGTGGGATATATTACGCAGTAAGTGACCAGTCAGTTCTGAAGGTTTCTGTGTTGGATGCTGGAAAAATGGGCAAGTGTAAGGATCTGAGTGACTTTGACAAAGGCCAAATTGTGATGGCTCCAAAACGGTGATGGTTTTGGACCAATATGGCAGGTCTTCTGGGGTGTTCCCGGTATGCAGTGGTTCGTACCTACCAAAAGTGGTCCAAGGAAGGACAACCTCTGAACTGGCAACAGGGTCATGGCCACCCAAGGCTCATTGAAGTGCTTGGGGAGCAAAGGCTAGCCTGTCTGGTCCAATCCCACAGAAGAGCTACTGTAGCACAAATTGTGGAAAAATGTTCATGCTGGCTATGATAGAAACGTGTCAGAGCACCCAGTGCATCGCAGCTTACTGTGAACGGGGCTGCATAGCCACAGACTGGGCAGAGTGTCCATGCTGACCCTTGTCCACTGCCAAAGAACCTACAGTGGGCACGTGAGCATCAGAACTGGACCATGGAGCAATGGAAGAAGGTTCCCTGGTCTGACGTATCACATTTTCTACTTTTTTATGGAAAACTTTTGCCTCGCTCATTAGGGATAAATTCACACACTTAAAATCTGTATCCTGTGTTTATATATTTCTGTAAAGCTGCTTTGAGACAATGTCCATTGTTAAAAGCGCTATACAAATAAAATTCAAATAGAAAATTCCAAGTATTCATGATGTCATCCCCTTTCATACATGTTCAGGATAAAAATGAATGTAAAGGTGTTTTATATTGTGAAAGGCAGCAGAGCTTGTAATGTATTCCATAATACATCACCGCAGGGGCCCTACAGAACAACACATACTGCACACTGTGGTCTTTGCATAATGATTGGCTCAGTTGCCTTGCTTAGCAACACTTTGTATTCTGTCATTACAGCTCTGTGTTTTCATCAAACCCAAACCAGGTTTTTCCTTTATGCTCTCTGATTCTGTAATGCCCAAGGTAGAATGCTAAATTATTTTACAGGCACATCCAAATCTAAAACCAATGAAGAAACACTTTATGGATAAATACAATTTTACAATTAGAGTTTTAGAATACACATTGCAGTTGAAATGCTGTGGTTATAGACTGGAGCATTAACTGCAGTGATCAGGTTTTATTCACTTTGGTAAATGTTATTGACACTTCAACTATACAATAGTATTACAGTGTTTAACCCTTTGAATGCATCAGCAGTGATACCAAGTTGCAAATTGTGTACTAATAATTTTTTGTCCCAAAAAGTTATGTCAAGTTATAAAATAAAGTTATGTCAAGTTTGTGTTTGTAAGCAGAAGAGTAATTATGCTGTTGTAATTTACACTTGATTGAAAAATATAGTTCTGGATCAGTCAGTATTGTCAGTGATCACAAGATGCCCATATCACAATTGTGTTTGTAAGTACACACGGAGTTGTTTCATTATGATTGAAATATGGCGAAAATATATTACTGCACATATAGGTGCAAATTATGCATGTGTTGTTGTTTGGAGTCTATTTTTTTTTTTGACTGCTTATACCACAGCCATGTTGAATTCTCAAATCTGATTGGGCAGAAGGTGTTAAATCATTTTCAGTAACAGCAGCTCTGACAGGCAGGTCATAGGTGTGTATTAATGTACTCATTCTAATACGTTATTTTTTCTATAGAAATAACGTACACAAGGACTTGTATGGTAGTCTGTATGGTAATTTTTTTTAATGTATGTAATTGTTGATATGGAGATATTTTCTGCGGAGAGATGTTTATTAAGTCTTTTCATGGAATATTTATTGAAGGAGTCAACACGTTGTAATAGTTAGAGGTAAAGCTGTAAGTTGGAAGACACATGAGAGCTTTCTGTGGTTTCTCTGTAACAATAAAAACCTCCACTGTTTGTCTTATTAACTTCAAGAGAGAGAAAAAAGAAAAGTTGGTGATGGAATGACTGTTTCCTATAACCGTATACCCTATCATGTTTTATTCCTTAATTAATTAATTAATTACTTTACCGCTATAAATATTTTTCCGTTTTGGATGCTGCAAAAAAGTTAATGTGTATAGCTCAAGGCAAAAATAAGTCATGAACTGTATAAAGACTTTAAAGCATTAAGCCTTTATTCTTTGTTGTCTTCATAGCCTGAGATGCACGTCATTCTTTTACTACTGTAGTTAATATGATGTGCTGATGTAATTTCTCTCTTTGTAAATGTGCTGCAGGTCAATTCACAGGCTGTCACAGCTGGAGCGATTAGACTTGGGAAGCAATGAATTCACTGAGCTGGTAAGAAAAAACAGGTCTAACTGTAAAGACAGACATCACTTGGGCAGCTGTCATCTCACCTGGCAGTCTTTGACCCAGAAGGGCTTGATGGGGATTGAAGATTTCTCATCCTCATCCCGAGCCTCTCATTAATTCCTCAGTGCTGTGCTGCATTGGTTGCATCATGCACTGATGTATTATTTATGAATCAGTTCAAACATGCAGCACTTGGTACGACAGGGAGCTCAACGCTGAGTGACTTTCAATTTGGCTCGCCCAGTTGGGAGTAAACAATAGCAATAAATCTGTCCAGTGTTTCTTCCGAGTTATACACCAACCCATAAACACCATAATTCACTTACCCTTGTGTTAATTTAGTCAGAGTTCAGATTAATGCCAGGTCCGTGAACTGGCAAATTACTGTTATGTTAAGGGAGATGGTTAGACTGCTAAACTGTAAATGAAGCACTTATAGGGGATTTCTTTAGGTAAGTTCTCTCTTTGTATGCATTTTGAACCCTGAAATGCCTCCTGTAATTAAACTTTCTCCATTTTGTTTAATTAAAGGAGAAACATTGACAGACACAAAATGGAGGATTACTGATAAAACACATGTACAATATTCAGGATTAGACTAGACTGGAGTTTCCATGCTTGTGAGTTACTGGTGCAGGAAAAAAAAGAGATATACTGTAATGATTAATGAATTAGTAAAAGTAGAAGTTTACACAGTTTTGAAGATTAGTAATCCTACTCGGGGATATACAGAGCTGTAATAAAATGTAGAAAGAAAGAATAACAACATTCTATATGTGACTGCATTTTTTACTCTATAGGATAAGTCCTCTGTATAATACTCTGTAAGTAAATACTGAGCAAATGAGGACATAAGCCAAGCGTGACTCAGACATTTCATTCTTGCAGTGTCCGACAGTAAAGAAAAAAATTTTATGGCTTCCAGAGTTTGTTTTTACCCCCAATCAGAATCATGTGCAGGTTTGCACTATCCAGGGCACTTTGTCCTTGGGTGAAAAAAAAACAAAAACATACTCACTTCAGTGCTTCCAAAGGGAACAGATGGTTTGGCATTGCAATAAGCGTGCTTTACTGTTTAGAGCCCCGGAGTAATGAGAGAACCCCATTGACACTTAATAGTTCCGCTGTCTGGACTTCCAATCTGCCTGTCCCACTTCAGGACAGGCAGGTTTGACCTTTGCTGTTGGCACTTTCATCATTACCTCAGCCATGGTTCTTTTTGTAGGACCTGAGTACTGTGAAAGTGTCCTGTCCTTGATATATGGAGAAGCGGAGCTTTAGTTGAGTTAAGCAAAATTCGATTACTTCACCTTCGGTAGTGAGCCAGATGTGACTAATTAGGCTTAGAGGTACAATCAAACTTTTTTAAAAAATGCGTTCTCTGGATAGAGAACTAAAACTGGAGTGCGACAACAGTTTTATTAAGAGTTTGGGCATTTTTAAATTAAACATGATCAATCATACAGTGGCATATCCCATGTATAACTGTTTTCCCAGCGATGCCATGGTGTCGTTGTCGCCTCACAGCTCCAGGGTCCCTGGTTCAATCCTGAGCTCGGCTTATCGTCTATGTGGACTGTGCATGTTCTCTCCTAGGAGTGAATGAATGTGTATGCATGAACTTCAGTGGACTAGCATTGTTGTCAGGATGTGTCCCCACCTTGTGGGATTTTGTCCCAGTTTTTTTTTTTGTCATAACTCATAGGCACTTATGATAATATTTGGCAGACAAATGTTCTATGAATGCTCCAATTCATAAAACATTAGACAGGAGTTTATTTCCTAGGATTAGTATTTTATACTAGTGAGTATCTTCAGTAGTAGTTGTTTTGGCGAAATGGGTGTATTACTTTGTGGGTTTGCATTTCCCTCTAATAATCCTCACACATCCTGAGAGGAAAGTTATGACGAGGAGACACTGATTGGCTCTAGCTGTGTGTTACAGTGCAAGAGCCGACTGGGATTAGAGCAGATGCTGCCTGGACTGTGGGGCTGCACTGCAGAAAGTTTCTTAATTGCAATGGCCCATGCTGAGGAGCTTTGGAGGGCACAGATCCTGGAGCTCAAAACAAGAAAAGAACAGGAAATAGCCATGGCCAAGACAAAATGACACAGGCATCCATTATACACATAGGAGGCGTTCAACACAGCAAAGGCCCCATACAACTAGTAACCTTCAGTGCTAAATTAATAGTGGCTTCCATTTTAAGCAGCTTATAATTGAATGAATATGATTCTGTATTCAAGGCAAATGAAGATGTGTTTTCAATTCTCTCAGATGGAGTTTGTTTGCTGTAAGATGGTGCTCTCAAAACATCTGGTTTGGGACCACTAGACACAGCCAGACTGATTACTTCTGTTTCACAATTCCCAGTCTCAATAGACAGAAGCAAAAGAGCCACATCAGATAAAACATCTCAACACTGAAAGACATAATGAGCAATGAATGGAGCAAAAGGAATCTGATGAAGTCATTTGCTCTGCTGGCTTGTTGTATTCCACTGAGCATCTGTGTTGTCGCTATTGGAGTCTGTTCCTTATACCAATCTGTTCAATGGACGACATCATGGGGACACACAAAACAATTGCTTTTAAATGAAACAACATTTTCCTTTTTGAAGAGGTTTACACTAGACACAGAATGTACTGTACTAATTATCTATATCTAGATCTATATCTAGATCAAGATCTAGATCTAGATCTTGATCTATCTATAGGGGACTGCCATGGGAATAGAAACAGAAGAAGACTGAATATACATTATAATATAATTATTGTACATTAAAATGAATATTTGAAATTATTTATTTGCTGTTCACATGATGTGAGCTTCACCCCAATGCCAGTCCCTATAAGTCTTTTTCCATATGACATGAGAGTTCCCTCGCAGAGTGAAGGCTGCACACACTCCTGCTGCCATGTGGCAGAGTGGCTCAGTAAGCTTGGAGAGAGAGAGCACACACCACATGGCTTTGTGAGGGAGTGAATGCCCATTATTGTCCCTCCTTTCCCCTGGCATCACAGCCGAGTGCAGTTTCCCTGTCCCCCAGCAACAGATGGCAACTGGCAGTGCTCAGAATAGAAATTATAATAATTAATTAGAATGCTGTGTTATTGGTCTTCATGCATTTTTTTTGGGTCATTATATAATCTACAGTGTTTATCAACTGTTTTTGGTGTTTCAGCCAGAAGTTCTGGAGCAGATTCATAACCTAAAAGAGCTGTGGCTGGACAACAATTCATTACAGACAATACCAGGGGTAAGCACAAAATAGCCATTCACATCACAGTCACACAACTCACAGTCACAGCACAGTCATACACAGCACAGCAAAGTCACACACAGCACAACCCCAGCACAATCACAAACAGTACAGCACAGTGACACACACCAAAGTCACACGCACCACAGTCCCAGCACAATCACAAACAGCACATTCAAATTAGTCACACACAACACAGTCACACACAACACATTCACACACTGCACAGCAGTCACAAACAGCACAGTCACATATAGCACAGCCACACATCACATTCACAAACAGCAGTCACAAACAGCACAATACAGTCACACATAGCACGGCAGTCACAAATAGCACAGCCACACACAGCACAGCAGTCACACACAGCACAGCAGTCACAAACAGCACAATATAGTCACACACAGCACAGCAGACACACACAGCACAGCAGTCTCACACAGCATAGTCACACACAGCACAGCAGTCACAAACAGCACAGTCACACACAGTACAGCAGTCACAAACAGCATAGTCACACACAGCACAGCAGTCACAAACAGCACAGTCACACACAGCACAGCAGTCACAAACAGCACAGCAGTCACACACAGCACAGCAGTCACAAACAGCACATTGACACACAGCACAATCACACACAGCAGAGCACACTCATACACAGCAGTCATACATGCCACACACAGTAATCTCAGCAAAATCACGCACAACACAATATAGTTACACACAACACAGTACAGTCACAAATAGCACAGCTAAACACGATATGGTCACCCACATTACAGCCAAACATGGCACAGCTAAACAAAGCACAACACATAATATACCTACACACAGCACAACCACATACAGTACAGCAAAACCACACACACATCATAGTCATGCACAGTACAACCACATAAAACACAGGCAAATACAGCACAACCCATATAGAACACAATAAGTATCACTAGTAAATGTACCTTTTCATGTTATCTGTATTGCAACGGCCAGTTGCATTAACACTCTCTGTAACGCTCTTTTAGATGAAGAAAGTCATGGTCTTAATGCTAGGTCCAAACCAATAGATCTTTCAGTAATTACTTATATAGATGCATGTATTTTCTTTGGTATTATAATTGGATCCAAACACCCATTTGAAGTATATGTTACAATGCTGTAAATATAAATGGTAGTATCTTTACTCTGGTTAAAGTGCCTGAAACACTTTGTAAGCATTTGGTATCACAGCTACCTTAATTCTGAGTGGCTTTTATTTTGGCTTGCCTGGTCAGAAGTAAACAATGGCAATTCTATTCTATATGTCAGAAATCATTGTTTAATAATATCACATAGAACATGTGCATTTGTAGTCACTAATATGGTATGCTAATGTTGTCCCATTCTTTTATTAATATCCTAAGGTTGGATACTAGTGAGGGGTTGCGGGTCAATGTTTACAACAAAATGATAAAGATATTTAAATATATTAAAATATATTTTTATTAACAAAATGTTGAGGTAAATGTAATACCACCAGAGTTATTTTTGAAAATGCCTTATGAATGCTAGATAGTTGTCATGGACAATGATAGAACCATGGAGAAATGTGTTTTAATTACACCTGGCAACTCTCTTGGTCTCTCGCTATAGTCTATAGGGAAACTGAGGCAGTTGCGCTATCTTGACTTGGCCAAGAACAGGATCGAGAGTCTTGATGCAGACATCTCTGGGTGCGAGTCTCTTGAGGACCTCCTGCTCTCGTCTAACATGCTGCAGCAGCTGCCTGATACGATAGGTGAGGACAGTTTCATTTTCCATCCAAACATAAAAAATACACAGTCTTACACATCTTATATACACAATACACAACACATCATTACAGTGAAATACACGACTTATAAATAACCACCAGCAGCGCACGCAAGAGAGAGAGAATGATCTGATTGAGCGAGAGAGGTCCAATCAAACAAGAAAGAAAGGATGTGTGGTGAGGGAATGACTGTTTATCGTGGCTATAACGTAGGTGAGAACAGGAATTAAATTATCTCTTGGACGTTACACAACATTAAATCTAACTGTAAAGCGTTACAATCTGTATGGTATATAAATTAATAAATTAAACATTATAGTCGTTTGCAAATCACTGTGGTGGCGGTGTGGGGGATTATTTTCGGTTAACCATACAGTCTGTCGTGTGTTAGTCCTTACTTATCTATCAGTTGCATTCTGCAAATTGAAAATGTGTTGCATTACTAAATTAAAGCAGCTTATTATGAGTGGGTCAGCAAGAAGGCAACTGAGTTTTGCATACTGAGTTAAGGCACACTGACTTGTTTATAATGAGTTAAGGCATACTGATGATGAATAGCTTGGTCCATGTTGTTGTTTTATAAGCAACACGACTTTAATTCGATGTCCTGTCCTCTTTATTGGTGATGGTTGGATATCATCGTGTACATCGCTATTGTCATGTAGAAAATGATAGAATGTGAATATTTGGAGCACCATGAACGTCCATGAGCTGATGACTAATCCAGCAGATCCAATATATGGTAATTAACATTTAAGCATTAAAAGGAAGAGAGAATGTTTTAGCGACTCCATCCGGTTCTTCTCTCTCATCAGATGTTATTGCTGCTCTGCACCTTCACCTCTCTGCTCTTTCTCTCTCACCCAGCTGCATTCATGTCAAACAACAAAATAAGTATGTCACCATGTTTCCTCTGATGTTTCCCTGAACTTAATAAATAGAACTCTTTAAGATGGAATGTACCTGGACCCATTTCAGTGTACCTGAGCGACTTCCCAAGTATAATCTCAGTGTCTGAGAGTCTGTGCCTACCGTATAGCATTCCCATAATATTCTTCTTGCGCTACAGATCTGGGACTATGAGTTTGATTACAATGGTTGATTACTAATGAAGTAATTTGACTTTTTATGCTTTCATAGGAATGTTGAAAAAGTTAACAACATTAAAAGTTGATGACAACCAGCTCACCTCACTGCCTAACACCATCGGAAGGTGAGTAGCCGCACACACTCATTCCAGATCAAGACAGGAAGTGACCACATGCACCTTTACTTTATACACCACTCAAATCCAAGTCCCTGTACATCCCTCAGCTGCTGTTTTTTTGGGTCATGCCCATTTAAAACAGACTTGTTTTATGATGATTGGTTTGTGTTCTTCAAGGCTTTCATTTCCCTTTCCTATTAATTTAGATTGTATGTTGCTGAGAGATTTTGACAGCGACAGTGTTCAACATTGTGACTGTGCAGCTCAGCTGGCTGTCACCTCCGCTATGCTATACCTTCTAACCGCACTGTGAGAAAACACTGATTGGCAATATTTCGACTGAGAACGGTGTTCTGTGTCTGAACATGAACACGAATCAGGAGATTTAAATTAAGGATTAAATCTAACTCTCTGGGTTTGTCAAGTAGAATTAGACAGAAGTTTCGTTTTTTATTTTTAGTTTTAAATCGGTTTGATCAAAAGTCCATTAAGCACTGTTTTCCTACAGCACTACACTCTTTTATGTTTTACTATATCACTTTATTTAATTCCCTGTTTTAATGGTACAGGCTTTTAATAAATCATTGCAATACATCAAGACATTCAATGCACTTTTAATATGCAGTACTTAAGTAATCAAAAATAAAAGAGTTCTAAAGTGGAAATGTCCTTTACATTTTTCATTCTTACGGGTTTTTTTATGAACTCTAAGTGAAAGCCAGATAAGAAATTCAGGGCTTGATTTAGCTCTCTCAGAGCTCAAGTCCCTTAGCAGGTCTGCCGTCCCCATTCATCATAACTGTCTCCATTCCTGGCATAATGCTCTCCATGCACTTTTCTTCTTGGTTTGTCATTGGTCGGTTCTGTGTGCTGTGTTTATCAAACATGCATCTAAAATGGGCATCTCAGTCCACGCGCCAAATTAGGGTAAGTAGACCAGCAAAGCGCCCGTATTCCCCACACGTCCGCCACAGCATGTTTATTTAGGCAAGGGCACATGTTTGCATCTCCTGTATGTGCAGCTAGAAGTGTCTCAGTGAAAGCCTTGCATATGAAAGGCCAGCTGGGATGGGCTGCTGTACAAATGCCATGCTAATGACTCTATTTATCATGACAAATATACATTGACCCTTGGAAGGTTAAAAAAAGCCCTCTAATTGCAGCTGCTGGGAAATGGAGAGAAATTGTTTCCTTTTGTTAATCATGTTTAAATGTTCTACGAGCAGAGTCTAATGCAATACCTTGCTGTTTGATTTATTTATTACTTCATTCATTTTGTATCTAGGCAAATTGATTTAGGAATGCAAAGCATTTGGCTCAGTAAACACTGTGGCGGATTAGGGTATAATACAGTAAACAGGATTAAGTACTTTAAGTTTGCTTGAAAAGACCAAGTTTATAAAGGTCACTGTATATGAAACAAATTTAAGTTTTGGGAATCCTGGTATGACTCAGCATGACTGCAGATGTGTAGAGATGACATATACTGTACAGTTAAAGATGTTAGAAAGCTGCAGGAAAGAATAGCGTATGAATGTGGGTACTTCATTGGGGCTCATAAAGTTAAATTATACAGAAAGAGAACTACGAAGCGAAATGCTTTAGTGAATGAGTTGAGCATGCTGAAGTGAAAGAATGGCTGTAAAAATGGAGGAGAGAGGAGAATTTCCAAACAGGATTTTATGCATTTGGTTATATGGGGCCATATTCAGAGTTTAGTGCTCACAGTGAGGAGGTAATAAAGAAAAATAGAGAGTTCACCAAAAACAGAGTCACGTCTCAATGATATGCAATTCTGACCTTGCATGTAAGTGCATTTTCCTTGCACATGCTTTTCTTCACTTTGCCTGCTTCTGTATTATTATTAGGATCTGCTGTATACTACTGTGGTATCAAAATGCTGTCTTAAAGGCTATTACCCAGGTAATGTTGGTAGATTCCAGATTGCTAAATTAAGCCAAAATATGCATAAATGTCAAATTTACAAGGGGGGGGAGGGGGGCATTTATTTTTGCTGGTCTTGTTTGAGTCACTGCAAATCAATACAAAGTTCTTCTAAATGATCACCTTTATCCTATGAAACATTTCTATCCTGATGGGCATGGTATCTTCCTGGATGACTCTGCCCCCATCCACAGAACATGAGGGCTCACTGAATAGTTTGATGAGAAAGAAAATTATATTAATCATATACTATGACTTCACAGTCACTAGATTTCAACCCAGTTGAACATCTATGGGTGATTTTGGACTGGAATGTTGGACAGCACTCTCCACCACCATCATCAGAACAGTAATTGAGGGAACATGAACAAGAATGTTTTTCAACCCTCTAGAAAATTTCCGTAGACTTGTAGAATCTATGCCAAGGTGTTTTGAAGCTGTTCTGGGGGCTTGTGTTGGCCGAACACATTTCTAAGACACTTGTTGTTGTTTCCTTGAACCTGTCAGCCATCTGAAAAGCTTCAAATGTTTACTGTGTATTAAGGTACTATGTATTAGGCTATTATTAGATGTTACTAATGAATATTTGCAGTGTAATTACCTTACATAAACATTTTTATCTATATAAACTGTATTTGTTTTTTTAACTTTTGTGCTTTTATAGTATATTTTATTGCAAAAAAAAAAAAAAAGTAAAAATAGTGGTTGAAAACTGTACACAGCGAGCACAACTTAGTTCACAATCTCTGAATATGGCCCACATTGTCAAAATAACGGCTATATAAAAGTATTACTACAAACCAGACAGTAAAGGGGAAGTAACAATAATGTAGTCTGAGGACCACAAGGACCACAAGTTGGCCTTTTCAAGCCAACTTATATTTCAAAGGTGTCAGTGTTACTGAAAAGCTAAGTTTCATTTAAGTCACATATGTCATATAACAATACAGCAAGTATTTGTTATCTGAAGTATTGTTTGTCTCTAAAATTGACCTCTAACCACATGACCTTCTAGAACTAGAGGTATCAAAGGTGAATTTCAGACTGACCATTTCATTCTCAAAGTCATCATTTAACCACCCATGTCTCATGGCCTGGATACACCAGTAAAATACCTTGCAGCAAATTAATCAAGGAAGATGTGCATAAAAATGAGCTTTCAATAATTCTCATAAAAAATAAAAAATACCCTCATTCTTGCTTGCTATTATGACAGCTGCACACCTTATGGCATAAAGGTCCCATAATCCATCTTTATTCAACATTTCCCAGCATGTGTCTTTGTAGCTTTGATGCCTTACTGAGATTTCTCTTAAAGACAACCACTCCATCGGAGTACACACAGCTAAGTGTATCCAGGCCTTTAGATACCCTCAGATCTTTTTTAAGTAGATATTATCAACAGTATGTGGTTTCTTCATAACACTTTCATATGCTTCATTACAGTTTACTGCCTCTTGATCACAGGATTTAAAAATGATGCTCTTGTATAATCTGCTAGAATGAATGTGTGATCGCGTTATTTCCTTTGGGATAATTTTATCTGTAAATTAGAACACAAATGATTTAGTGTCTTAATAAAGAGGGGAACACTTAATTATGGTTCAATCTTGCGCATTTTGTCATGTAGAAATTGTGTTTTTATATAGGATATAAAGATTAGCTGTGATTTTATACCTTTATTATTGTATGTAAATAAAAAATAATGTGCTGTTTGTGTTTGTAGTTATTTGACATACAGCTTAAAATCTTCAGTCATTAATCTCATCAGATAATGTTTTATAGTTAAAAAGCACCTTCTGACTTTAATATGGTCAAATGATTATGTTCATCGTTACAGTAATATAGTACATGTATTAATGGAGTGTATGTATAGACCTTATATAGATTGGTACTGTAGTATTGTAGTGTGAAGTTATTCTAATCACCACAGCAGTTTTCTCTGGGCTTGTTTTTGTAGTTTATCGCTCTTAGAGGAGTTTGACTGTAGCTGTAATGAACTGGAGTCTTTGCCCCCAACCATTGGCTACCTGCACAATCTCCGGACCTTTGCGGCCGATGAGAACTTCCTGACTGAGTTGCCCAGAGAGGTGAGTAGAATTAGAGCTGCTTTCTCTAATGCAGAAAAAGATAAATTTGAGATAGAAAGGCTTATTTATTCATTTTTTGTTCTATCTGCTCATAAAACAAAGTTATAACATGAAGCATGTAGACTTTATATATATATATATATATATATATATATATATATATATATATATATCCACTGTGTTTATATTTCCTCCTGACTGTACGGAAGGAACTCAGCTATCAGTTTGACTTTTTCTGAATGTTTTCTTGAAGGTTTTGGTGTTCTGAATACACTGTACATTTACACATAACGTTCATAAACGTTCATACAACGTTGCTGCAACATTTTTTTTATGTGTAGGAACATTAACACTGCAAACAAAACATTAACAACTGAATTTTTTTTCTAAATGTTTTTTTTTTCGCAGCTTTGGAAGGTTGTGTGCGCAATAGAGATGTCATTATACCATTTTATTGTTTCCTGATACTGATACTGATACTGAAACCTGAATCATCAGCCAATACCGATACACATCAGATATTTTTTAAAGCTATTTTTTTTTAATGATTTTTTAAAACTGAAGCACTAAAATAAAGGGGGGGGGGATGTATGGCTAATGACAGATGCTTTCTCCCAAAACTCACTCACATTGCAAATATAATAAAGTACAAGTAAAAAATAAATACATTTCAATACTAATGCTGAAAAAATACAATATTTTTTTTTCTTTGTATAAAAACACAGTTCCAAAAAAAAAAAAGTCTTTCCCAATTCCAATCTTTTCCATTTGTTACCGGAAAGGACTAAATTGCATTCTTTTTTTTTGTTTTTTAACCCCACATCCGATCCACCAGTTTTTGTTAGTATCACCCGATACCAATGCTGGGTATTGGATCTGTACCATCTTGGTCAGGGTCATGGTGGATCCTGAAAGCACAGTGTATGAGGCGGGAATACACCCCTGTATAGGACACCAGTCCATCACAGGACATCGTTCACACACTCATTCACGCCTAGTCTAGCCAATCCACTTAGCGGTACGTTTTTGGACAATGGAAGGAAACTGGAAAACCCAGAGGAAACCTTTCGGAGAACGTATGAAATTCAGGAACAAACAGAGCAGGCTCAGGATTAAACCCACGACCCTGGAGCTGTGAGGATACATATCACGGCGTGTTACAGAGTAACCTTCTTAGAACCTAGCTCTTCTAAGGTTCCCTGTTAACCAGGAAAGGTTTCGTTTGCATTGCGACTCGAAAGTGAGAATTATTTTAACAGCTTTTTTTTTTTCTCATTCTCTTTCTTGTTTTTTTATTACTACAAACAACTTTTAATGTAAAGTCTACTCTTACACTTTCCCCTGCAGCTCAGACGTCAGGGTGTGTTTCACAGCTCATTCAGGAGTGACACACACCTCTGCTCATACAGACAGATGAAAGCGGGCAGCGGCCACACCTGGGCCATCAAAACACACCTTCAGAGCTTTAGAGCTGCTGCTGCTAAAGCCTTATTCAAATCCGTTCAACACATACAGAGCACCTCGTCCTCCTTCACGTGTTTATGGACGATTTACATAGGTGTGGTGACGTCTCTTACAATATTTAAACTATTTATTTACTCATTCGAGCGCATTAATGGGTTTTGACTAAAGTAGAAACAACTCTAGCTGAACACACACTCTCAGACATGATGTGCTAATTAACAACACACCTTCTTGTGTTATCTGGGTTTAAACACATTTTGGGTTAAATATATATATTAGAATGAGACAGAACATTGCAAAGTAAAAATATCTCAGCAAGTACAATTGTCTTATATAGGCAGATTTATCTAATATTTCTCATTATACGATTACGTTAAATCAAAGACACGATTTTTTAGGCGTATTTCGATAGCTTAAAATAGTTTTATACACTGTTTTATTGCCAGATCATTTTGGTTATTTCAAGAATTTATTTCTAGAAAGGAGTTTAATTATCTGCCAGTAGCACAAAACAATTTCAAGATTTATATTAGTAAAAAAATGTCTCGAAATAGGTGGGAGTAAATAATCCTGCATTAGGTTTATCGTCGTTTATTCTAAGGAATATCGAGTGAAAATCATTTTAATACAATGGAATAAATATATGATTATAAGGCCTTAATTTAAATGAAAATTTCTGGACATTTTTACTCATTTATGATGGGTAAAAAAATAAAAAACACAAAATGAGTTGTGTGTTAAAAAAGGAACTGGTTTGAGAGCTTATTATCTGTTGTTGAAGTGTGTGTTTGTGTGTAAGGGAAAATTAAACTGGAGGACTTCGTAAACAACAATCATCTTCACAAACAACTTGTCACGGTGTATGTATTGGTTTCAGTTATCACAGAAATGGTTGAAAAGTGTTTAGAAGCAAGTGGACATTATTTTATTCTTGAATGTCTTTACAAAGTAAAAGACTAATGTGTTGCTTTTATCAATTATTATTATTATTATTATTATTATTATTATTATTATTATTATTGTTGTTGTTGTTCTTATTATTATTACTATTATTATCATTATAACAGAATTGAATTAAAGTTGCCCCCAGTAAATGAATTACATCACACTT
>JANDJT010000012.1:9452966-9471094 GCA_024331685.1 Stegophilus panzeri
AGAGAGAGAACCATTGCATAACCATAAATATATTTTATTAAAAGGGCTGTGTTATTAAATACCATAGTTAGAAAGTCTCAGGTTTAAGGTGAGAGAAAGAGTTTGCATTATCTTAAGCTCTCTACTGTAGTCTGTCATTGCACCCTTGAATAAAGCACTAATTGCTAAGTTGGGATGAAAAGATTCCACACCACCTCATTAACTTTCTTACTTCTCTGTTAAGGATTAAGCGATGTGGTGTCACCTAGAAGCACTTTTGATGGGTCTTTAAATAACCTTTTACAAAATGTTTCTTTAGATAGAGAAGCTGTTCCAACTGTGCATTGTTACATGTGACGAATACACTGAGGGATATTCGTGTGTATGTGTGTGTGTGTGTGTGTGTGTGTGTGTTACCTGAGCCTGGGCTTGGCTGTTCCCCAGAAGTCCACCTTTTCATGCCAGATCTTCCATCAAAGCCTTTCCAGAAGGTTCTGTCTCCATGCTGTTGGATACGAGCCTGGTAGCCGTGGCTTCATCTGTGTGTCTTCTCTCTATTTCCTAAAAGTCCTGAAGTAAAGGACATTTGCATTTATTTTCATCCAGAGCAGTTCTGTCACTCTAAAGCACCCCCTCTCTCTCTTTCTCTCTCTTTCTCTCTTTCTCTCTCTCTCTCTCTCTCTCTCTCTCTCTGCCCCTTACTAACCCCACTATCCTGGAGGTATTGACAGATTACATTGTCATTTCTATTTTGAGAGAAGACACTAGAGGGCCAGAGAAAGAGAGAGAATGAGAGAGAGAGAGAGAGATGAGGACAAACGAGAAAACGCTTTTACAAAATTTCACATTTTGAGAGATATCCTATTTCCACTGTTATTGCAGATTGGAAACTGCAAGAATGTCACGGTTATGTCCTTGCGCTCCAATAAGCTGGAATTTCTGCCTGATGAAATCGGACAGATGACGAAGCTGCGTGTTCTCAATCTCAGTGACAATAGGTAACCTCCAGTGCTCTTCTTTTACTTATATGAATTTCAACTGATATGACATTTACACAGTTCTCACCAATAGTCATTTCTTTGTCAGAAAATACAAACCGAAGGCTGATATATATTCTCCATAAACACACTGAAAATAATATGGAGACTGATCAAGTATGGAATAAAAATGTAATCAGTTGATTATTTTCCAATAACAGCCCATCATGAAGGGTTTTATTCTTCTTATACCATAGCAGTTTGCCAAAAATGACCATTTTTAATTTATTAAGGAAAGACATTTCCTACTTTTTAACCATTTATAGTTATAAATAAATGTTGTGGAATGTGTACTTACATTATAATAGCTATCAATAGTGTTTCCCTCACCAGTCTCTATTTTTCCCTCTGTCCTAAAGTTAATAAGTCAAAATAAGTTACAGAAAATTAATCAACAAACCTTCTGACCAATCAGATTCGAGAATTCAACAGATTTGTGATATTGTATTATTTAACAATGATGATTGTGTTTGGTGTTTCATATTCTTCAGTCAGACATTCACTGCATTAGCAATGAGTAGTCTGTGCACAGGTTAATTAAGTGAGTTCTTTATAAGTGATGTGCAGGGTGCTCTGATCATACTGCAGTGGACCTGGACTAATTAAACCCAACCATCTAACACACAGCAGCCGTTTAAGGATCAGTGTTAAATACTCTGGATTTATGTCTTCTACAACTGTTTTTAATTATATTTAATTAAATATACAGTATTGTGTAAAAGTTTTAGATGCCGGATTTTTATTTGGTTCAAACTTTTGTTATAGATTTTTATTTTATGACTTCTATATTATCGAGTCAGTACAAAAAACATTTTAGATTTCCAAACATTAGTTTATTAGTTTTCTAGCACAAAATTAAATGTTACAGAAGAATGTTTGTTTGTCAGTAAAGAAAGCAGCATATTATCTAAGAGACCACATGTTTTCAGACAAAAACACAATGAAAGCTGTTGGGTTTTGCTGCAAGAATAAGAAGTGAGTGTGACAGTTAAAGTCTCCAGAAGAACCGTGACTGGTTCTGTATGATGCTCAATAAAACTTACAGCTCATTTCCTTATAAAACTGCACTAATTGTACCAGAGATTATTTTTAATTATTTATTTATTTTGTCACACCAAATATTGACTTTGTTTCATTTACTACTGTTTACTGCTCTTTATGGTATTTTCTTTTTAAATGTAGAAACATTTAGTTTCATTATTTTTGAAAGCATCTTTGCTCTACAGCAGTTCTTTGCATGTGCCTAAAAATGTGCACAGTACTGTATGTATAAGTTTATGTATATGTATTGAAAATGTAGTGATTGGTATCTTCTAAACTCTCTTCTCTTTTTGAATTCTCTTTTTGTTAGATTGAAGAATCTTCCCTACACTTTCACTAAACTGAAAGATTTGGCTGCACTCTGGCTATCTGACAATCAGGTGCTTGTTTATCAGCTCTTACTATCTGACATGTGACTTGGGGTGTTTTCAGGATCGATTTTGGGCTCATTTGGGGATGCGCTCATAATTGTAGGTTTGTATTGTATGAAAAAATCCTTCTGCATTGTGGGTCAGTTGCACGAGTCCTTGCATCACTTTTGTGCACTCAGGTTTGTAAAATGGAAGGCACATGTTTAATCCGTTTGCTTTTTTCTTTTCTTTTGGAACCAACACTCAAACGGTGAAGAAGAGAGCATTGTGAATGCCTGGCATGTCATCGTGCAGCAATACTTGCAAATGTGGAGCTGATTGAGTATAAAAGAATGTTTTTAGCCATGTACACTGGCACGAGACATGCGTTTTTAATGTGTCTTTTCAATCAATGCTGATGATGTGTAGTGGATGTACATGGAATCTAGAGAGTGTGTGTGTCTCTGTGTAATCACCCGACATGACTGTTACTGCTGCATGAATCTACAGTCTGGGCTAGAAAGTAATGAGCCCCAGCCTCATCTCTTCATACCATTCTGTGTATTTTCCTATGAGAATTGGTTGCGATGTTGAACTTCTTTCCACAAAAGTCAGAAATATTAAATAATTTCATGTGGATTCCATAAACAATATATTGATGGGTTTTTTAAGACAGTGGGGCTTAGCCTGGTTGACTCATTTATACCACTTGCCCCTGGGATTTAAAATGTTCTTGATATTCTGTTGTTGATAGTTAATGTCTTTTCTCCATTGATCCCCTGCAGTCCAAAGCCCTTATCCCCCTGCAAACAGAGGCTCATCCTGAGACCAAACAGAGGGTGCTTACAAACTACATGTTTCCCCAACAACCACGGCATGATGAAGGTGAAGAAAAGTTCAATGGCATGTCTAATGTTTCCACATCACATCAGTATTCCTGAATTTGAGTTTGATGGTCTTTGTGTATTAAGAACTCACTTTGAACATGACGTTTCTGCAGATTACCAGTCAGACACCGACAGCTTCAACCCCGCTCTCTGGGAGGAACAGAGGCAGCAGAGGATGACTGTGGCGTTTGACTTTGAGGACAAGAAAGAGGAGGAGGACAATTCTGCAAAAGTCAAGGTTCCCTAGACTTCTTTTGTGTCTCAGTGCTTGTGTGGATACACTCATAAAGGCTTGTTAAACATCAAATATTTTTTCACAATGAGAACTACGGTGCACTCCAGAATTATTGGCACCCAGTGTTTTGACATCAAACAGGGATGTTTTATTTAAACACAATTTTAACTAGTTCACTGGTGAAGACTTCACTGGTTAAAGTCTCTTCCTGTAATGTCTAACAAGGTTGAGACACATGCAGAGTATCTCGGAAAACATTTCATCCTCTCTTATATTATTAGATTTGGACATGTAGACTTTCCTCTTCAGTTCACGTGAAAACAATCTGAAGACTATCATGGTCATTGCAAATAATTCATTCTGTGTTTCATTAAGCATTAAGCATTTCTGTGGTGATTTGTAAGTACGTTTGGTTCATCATCTTGTTGAAAGCTCTATCTGTGGCAAAGTTTGAATCTTCAGGAAGAGGCACTGGTTTTTGGGCTGAAATATTCTGGTACTTAGCAGAATTCATGATGGCATCAATCTTCCCAAGAGCTCTGGAACCCCAGCCACAAAACAGCCCCAAAGAATCAGTGAACCACTGCCATGTTTTACAGTGGATATCAGATGCTTTTCTATGTTTGCAGCCACCATTTTTTTCACTAAACATGCTGATAGTATAACCAGATATTTAGATTTTGGTTTCATCTGACACTTTCTGGAGTTTAGGTGCTCCGTTTTATGAGAAGCTGTTAGGAAATGCTTCTTTCTTGCAGTGTTTCCAAACAGCTTGATGTTATGGAGGTTGAGTATACTAGTTGATTTTGAAACATGATAACCACGAGAATCAACTAAACTGTGCAATTCTAAAACTGATCTTTGGGAACTTTGTCTTCATCAGTGGTGGGTTAGTGTGCTTGCGTGTCCAATTCCTGGGAAGTTTCCAACTGTTTCAGACATGTGAAACTTTTTTGTTATGTCACGGATTCTGTATCCGTTGTGTTGGAAATATTTTTGTCCCTCCATGGTGATGGATGATACACATACATTTGGCCATTTAGTGTATTTTTAACCCAAGGAAACACGACATGGTCAACAGCAGTCCCTGCTGGATGACAGTTTCCTTAGGGGTATCAAAATTTTGCCATATGTATATTTTGATAAGAAAATACTATTATTCAGAAAAGGTTGTTTGTTTGTTTTTTTTTTAAACTTAGTAGATTATTTAAACAAATGATAATTATTTTACCTATTAAGTAGAAATGTTGAATTATTACGTGGAATATTTATTTGAATGCAGTCATTTTTGATCATTTTTATAAAGGTTCAAAGAATTATTCAAATTATTCAAAGAACCAAATTTCTACTTCATTCTCTCTCATCCTCATTATAGGTTGAGATTAATCTGAAACGATATCCCACCCCTTACCCAGAGGACCTGAAGAACATGGTGAAGTCAGTGCAGAACATGGTGGGGAAATCCACTCACCCTCTGAGCACAGATAAATGTTCCTCAGGCACCAACATGGAGCTCCATAGCACAGATGCATATGAGCCCAAATGGCCCATGGCACCCAAGGAGGTAACCTCGATTTGGTTTACAGTACAGTATCTCCCTCTGTGGTAACAACACAACTGTAGACCATTTTAAATATGTGGAATTGCACAGTTTATTTTATGTTATTCTCATGTTTTCATTATTGTTGATTAGTCGCTGTTTATTGGCAGGTGACCGAGAGGGATGTTCAAGAATTCTCCAAGCCTCCTCTACCAGAGCAAGGTGTCATCATGAATTCGGCAATCGACATCCCAAAGCGGAAGGACAAGGAGGATCTAAATGAGAGCTCTGAGGTACAGCTGTTTTTCTTTTCTATTGCTTTTTGTACACTGAATCCTATGTTTTTTAAAAGTACATTTCAGACAGTGTCACTGTGTAGGACATAAAACTGTCAACTATTCAAGAAATATGTTGTATTTTTGTCAGTAATGTAACGCTGGCTGTCTAAACCATAGATCTACGAAAAGATGCCACATTTTGATACTGTAATACATCAGTGCATAGGAAAGGGCCAGAATCTATTGTAACCAATGCTGTGGAGAGATGCTGGTCTACTCTGATAAAATCAGGTATAACTTGGCTTGTGATCAGCTGATTTCAATAAGGGCAGTATGGGAGATTTAGATCCCTAATGAACAAGGCAGAGGCGACAGTGGTGAGGAAAAACTTGCCAAGACCACATGAGGAAAAAACCTTGGGAGGAATCAGACTCTCAAGGGAACCCATCATCTTCTGGCTGAAACCAGATAGTGGGATTATAGATCATTACAGTATGTTCAGTATGACTGTATTGTGAATGGGTCCTGGGATAATTACTGTATAGGAGAGTCTTTATGATTACAGCAGCAGTGCTTAGGTACAAGTCTACAGTATCCAGGTGAGATTATCCATTGAAGCAAGGGTGAGACTTGGGCATAAACTGTTTTTTGGGCAGTAATATCAGCAATTCATGTAATTCATAAAATGTGATTAACATAGAATCAGAACTTATATGGTTTATGTACAGTTATGTAAACATATGTTTACAATATATTTATCAAAAATTCAAATATCATAGACAAATAAAACAGGACATACAAGCTTCCCATAGTCATTGTAAGTTATTAAAGAGAAGATAAAGAGTATTAAAATGTCTAAACTGTGAACTCACTTTAAGCTATGCTTATCCCAGGACTCTTATTCACTTCTACACTCCTTCAATAAACTTAGTACTGTTTGCAATTACTCTTCTACACCTGTATACTGTAATGATTTATAATCGCACTATCCAGTGTCACCCAGAAGAGGATGGGTTCTCTTTTGAGTCTGGTTCCTTTCAAGCTTTCTTCTTCATGTCACCTCAGGGAGATTTTCCTTGCACTGTATCCTCTGCTTTGTTCAGTAGTGATCTAAATCCACATCCAGATGTCTGTAAAGCTACTTTGTGCCATTGTCTATTTTTAAAAGCATTATACGCATAAAATTGAATTGAATTGAATTTAGTCAGCACCTAAACTCTTGTATCAACCCCCATATAAAATGAAAACTATATTGTGTTTTTGTGGCATCTACATTTTCACATCTATGGTTTCAAGTTCAAATTCCTGTTCAAGATTTAACCTGCCATTACCAATTAAATGGATAGATTTAATCATGAAAACAATATATGCCTGGGAAGAATTGTTTGGCCTCTGATTATAATCTCTTAACAGACATGTATTGTCATTGTGCTATAATGGTTGGCATACACAACACAAAGTCAGGAGGTGTTCATCAAAAGTTAACACATTGGCGTATGAGCTGTAGGGAGGAAGTGAGCAGAAATCAATGGGAACGTTTCATCTCTCAAAGGCTGCCACCTGCTGATGGCCAGGCCAGAACTGCTGCTTTGTTTAGGAGTCATGAGAATGATAAATTCATTAGCACCCTCCCTCCATGTACTGAGCAAAGGCTTCAAAATCACAGACCCAAAGCATTTGCTGAATTACGTTTGCAGGGAAAAAAAACTATTTGTTTGTTTTACAATCATTAGAGCATGTGTTTGAATTTTGGTAACATAGCTACTAAGGATATATTTTCCATATTTAAATGAGTTGTGTTGAAGATAAATTGTATTGGGTAAGGACAGGTGGTCCTGCAGGTCAGGCTGAGAAGCACATTCACATATTTGATCCTTTGATACTCCTTAGACCGTTGCTCATCCTGCAGCTGAGATCATTGAACAAACAGAGAAAAAGGTCAGTCCGAAATGTCAAGTGCACTCCGAGCCTGCTGATTGGTAGCCATTAAAAGCTTAGAGGTGCCACAATTCCTGTTGCTAGGATTCAGGTTTCAGTCCAATTCATTATTGAGAGTTTTCCCTTTGAGAAACAAGGGTAAACGGCTTTGCTTTATCAGAGACTGGAGCTTACATGGTCAGATGGCTAGTGTTTAAGTGTGTTGAAGCCTTGGAAACAACGCTGGCTTTTGTGCTCCTAAACTACTGATACTGGCTTTTGTTCTCCTAAACTACTGGTGCTGATGTGAGAGCATAAATACATTACCCAAGAGAATACATTCTAGAAAGTTCAACAAGTATTCAGTGGGTTCTAAGAAGGATAGATTGTAAAGTTTCAAAACAAAACGTTCTGGCAATGTTTTAAAAATTTCTGACATAATGCACTGTGTTTGAAATTGTATCCTAATCCCTGTTCTGTACATTGGAAAATCAGGAACACTACATAGAATATTATTTGAAACAGGGTTCATGATTGAACTAAATTATTTCATACACTCCATTACAAGGGTTTGCTTATAATTTCAGTTGATAGACATGAACAATGTTAGCTCCCTATACACACAATTAGCAAAAGACAATAAAGTAACCAAGCTATAAACTGAACACGACTATGGAAAAATTATTTCACAAAACAATGAATCTGCTCCTCATATCTGTGAGAAGTCTGAGAATAAGTACGAGGTCTGTGGAAATGTGAAGAGAAGTGCAAGGAGTAGTCTGAGGAGATATTTGAAGAGAAATCTGAGGTGAGGCTTGAGGAGAATTTTAAAGAGAACTCTGAGGAGAAGTCTCGAAGAGAAGTCTTCAGGAGAAGTCTTGACGAGAAGTATGAGGAGAAGCCTTGAGAAGTCTGAGGAGAAGTCAGAGGAGAAATTTCAGAAGAATTCTAAGGAGAGGTCTGAGGAGAAGTCTGAGGAAAAGTCTGAGAAGTCTGAGGAGTAGTCTGAGGAGAGGTTTGAGGAGAAGTTTTGAAGAAAAGTCTGAGAAGTCTGAGGAGAGGTCTGAGGAGAAGTTTGAGGAGAAGTCTGAAGAAAAGTCTTGAGACGTCTGAGGAGAAGTCTGAAGAAAAGTCTGAGAAGTCTGAGGAGAGGTCTGAGGAGAAGTTTGAGGAGAGTTTTGAGGAGAGATCTGAGGAGAGGTCTGAGGAGTAGCTTTTCCCCCTTGCTTATGAATGCCCTTGTGGCTGTGCTTCACTTTCACTTTCGAATTAACTGTAATTCGGGCCCGGCAACTGCTTGAATGGTGGGTTCATTATTATTCTTAATGAAAAACACAACAACTACAAAACAGTACAATTACAAACTCACTTATATTAAACACATAACTTTTGAAACCAAATCTTCCGCCATCGTCGTGTCAGTCAGCTCACCTCACTCTCGTCACATGATAAATGAAGTCTGACTCCTGCTGATCTGTGCCGCGACTCTGACTCATTCAGCTCACGCTGAATTGAGCAGACGCGTTCAGTTTTTAATTGTAGCGTCCGTTCTCTAACTGAACTAAATAATTTTTATTACTATAAAAAGGCAAAACGACGGTGGGGGCGGTGCCGCGCTGGGTAAGTGATATTACACCGTGAACACCGGCTATTGCACCAAGCCTAACTGAGATTAAAAAAAAGTCCAATCAGAGGATCCTCAGGTTGCATTGCGAGTTACGTATAATAATGGACATGTGTAGATGTGCATTTCTCTTAAATTCAGGCTCTAGTTTCTAGAAACAGTACTGAAAACTCGGTTGTTGCTTTGTTTACAGTGGCATTGTTCATGTAGAATTAAATTCGAACACCAAACATATCGGCTAGTTATGGGGTAAAACTGCCACTATGATCTCGTCAGGGACCCAAAAAGAACTGGATTCTGGTATAAATGTCAGTTTACCACAATATAATTAAACATAAGCTTTAACAATCAAACAAAAGTGTCTTTAAAAGATGGTGGATTGATTTCAAACTAATGCAGTAAAATTACAAAAGGCTCAAGCGTGTGAACACAAAGGAAAGCGTGTGAACACAGAAACTCATGTGCATTCATTAGCACCAGGCTTTTCTATGCTTTGTGCATTAGCTATACTATGTGTGTAAATTTACACACATTTGTGTGTTGTGTCCATTACAACTTACAGTGCTATCACTCACAGTCTCAGAGACCCTGCAGTGAAACTGCATAATGTTCCACATGAATGGGTTATGGGACGCTAGGAGGACTGAGGTCATGACCCCATGCTTCTTACACATTCTTGTCTTTCTAGACCTCCATAGAAAATCCTCCATTTTGTGTGTTTGTTTGTATGTGTTTGTGTATGTATGTTTGTTTTGCTTAGATTGCTTTACATCGCATCGTTCCCAAGCCTCAACAGCCAGAGAATACAAGCTTGGCCCTTACTTCCTCTTCCTGTTTCTGCCTCATAGTAAGTGGCTGAGAGACCACACAGCAGACAATTTACTGGTGGAGTGACTTGTTACCTGAAAAATGTGATATATTGAAGAGAAGCTGATTCTCTTTAAGGCGAGAGAAGACTAGGAAGATTAAAGAAGGAGAAATATAGGCATTGTTTTCAAAAAGAAATCTGTCTAAATAAAAAGCTTTGAGCGAGTCATATTGTGTAAGAGGTGAAAGTAATTTGCTGACATTCCAATCACCAGTGTGATGGCATGGCAAGAACATTGAATGCTGCTTATGGATTATTTATTTATTTATTTGCAGTTGATTTTAGTTCTCATTAGCATATTAATTTCGCCGCAGTCACTAAAGCCTGGTTTATGTTTCATCCAAGTTTGCTTCTGAGAAGCATTCAAAACAAACTTCGGAAAGCTGTGCGCATTCAGAACAGAGGTTCTTAGCTGTCCATCAAACATGAGGGCGGATAGCAAACAGGAAAAAGAGAAATAGGTGAAAATGCACGTTTTGTTCTTGGCACCTGAGATTGTACAGTACAGAATCACACCGCATGTTCCAGATAAATTGCTGACAGTGTATTGTAGTTTTACATGACGGCTATCGTGTGACTGAAGGCTTTCGAATTTTTCAGACATGTTGTTTAAAGGGGAACACTTTTATCACTCATCTCTGACTGGTACTACGATTTAAACTTGAATGGCCAGCTCATTTAAAATGTATCGAAGCTACAAAAACAAAAACATTGATTCTGTGAGAAACAAGTAATTGAGTAATGAAGAAATATTTATACACTACAAGGTTTAATTTTCTTAATGTAGTCTACACAATTTCTGTAACATACACAACTACACCTTGATGGACTAAGATCCCAAAGTGTAACGAAAACACAGAGGTGCAAACATCTATTTTTGACATCTGAAAACTATGCTTTTCTGCCTTCTCAACTAAAGCAGTAGTCAGAAATGCAAATGAACGTCATCCAGCAGAAATGGCACTTCTCTTCAGGAAAGATACATTTGCTTTTGGTAGCAGTTACTTGGTGAACTTACTCGGGCTGTGGTCACTTTGGTCAGTAAAAAAATGAATGAGCTGCTTATTATCCTTTAGGTGAATATAAACTAGAAATAAAAAATACAACTATTAATTTGCACACACAAGCATTATTCCTGAAGTGAATTTCAAGCAAGTGCTAAATGAATCAATTTGCATGCACACCACCTTGTATTTTACACTTTTAAATATAAATACCACAACCTGCACATTTGTTAAGGCAAATATGCAAAACAGTCAGGGCGTATTATTTTGCTAATTTGAAAAGTGCAGTCCTGCTTAGATCATGTAAATTAGCTTGTGCATTTTTATTCGGCTATTATCAGGTTTTTACACACACGAGCCCTTAAGAGGTCACCACCTTCCCTAGCTAATAACTCCCCTAATAAATTTACTTAATCCCCTTGCATGATGAGATAAATGTGTTTGAAAAGAGGATGTGAGACAGGGTCAGAGCTCGCACCTATTCCTGCCACACTTCACATGTCTTTACCGGCCAGTTTAGATTTGATTTGGTGTGACTTTTCCATTCTGCCTCTTTCCAACTTGCTGAAGGCCCCAGAAGAACTGTTCAGAAGGAAGCATAAATCAGGCTTACAAGGTTTTGGAGATATTGTATGGAATGCTGGGACAGGATAACCCGAGGCTGTGAATGAGTAAGAGAAATGAGAAGCGATGGTCCGAAACAAGATGAGAGAACTGAGTGTGTGTTTAGGAAGTGGGAGGTGATCAGATGGTGTGTGGTCTGTTCTGCTCTGCAGCTGTTTGTGCTGTGCATCCAGTGTACAGCAGCAGGTGTAGGAAAATGTGAGGTCGGTGCACAGGCCAGTCGGCTCCAGCAGTATTTCAACAGCAATATCTGTAAAAGAGATGCCAAGTAAATCAGGTTATACTTTAAACATGCAAAAACTTTCAGGCTCAGACATCCTGTATAATCAGATTCAATTCAGGGGGCTGATCAGTGTGTTTCTGAAGCATGAACGTGACTGTGACAGAAGAATGTGAGTCTCTGAATCATTAAAGTGAATGATAAATTGTTTTTAATAAACATTTTGACTTGAGATTTATGTCTTTGTTAAGCTGCAGTTAATGAAAGCCTTTGGGAAATCGTTCTTATCACATCATTGTTTCCGAGGTTTTATAACCTGTGATGTATTAATACTCATCTTTAATACACCTCAATCTGCTGCTTAAATATGCTTTAACAGATGAATTCACCGAATGCGTGAAGTCAGGGCCTCTGTTGTTGTGACATTTGATAATTTAATTTCCTTCGTGGTGTTTCCATTGCTGTTTATCTTCTTTTGGATGAGTGAGGAAGAACTAAGCATTAGTTAATCTTTCACTATGAACTGATGCTTTACAAGTCTTGCTGCAGATCATGAACACTTTCATGTTTATTATGACATTTGAAAAATGGATGCCATTTCAGTAAGTATAAATATTTAAACACCATATATACTGATCTTAGAACACAGTCTTACTGAATCAACAAATGAAAATAAATTTTTTCAGAGCATTTTTTTTTCTTAATGGGAATTCCTCGACCTACAGTATATACCATGAACAAGATCTAATTAGCTCTTGTTTTTGTTCTGCTCTCACATATATGGTCAACATTTCTAGTTGATTTGAAAAAAATACAATTTCCAGATTTGAAAAAACAAAACCTCTTATACAAATGAAACCTAAAGGCTACATCCATTATGTAGATGATTATGAGGCTTTTTTAAAACATTATTTTTGTCATATAATAGCGCAACATGAATCCGAGAACATATTCATTATGTAAGGAATGAAATATGATAGGATATGCTGTTATTGGAAAATAATCCATGGCAGGATGATGTGATGCAATACCACGCTGAAGTTGCTTATTTTCTTATAACAGCATGTCCCAAAGTTTTTTTTTTCTCCTCTAATACCACAGTGATTTGCTAATGATTACAACTATTTTTAATTTATTAATAAACAACGTCATGCTTTTTAACCATATTGTGGAATGCAATGTTGTGCAATGTCTGCTACGCAAAGTTAGCTCTTGTTATTACTTCTTTTTTTTCTCTCTCTCTATTCTAGTTAATGAGAAAAATCACAACTGGTAATGTTCTGAGAAACCAGAAATGCTTGAAAAGCCTTGAAAACTCTTCCTTGTCTGAAAACTTACCTACTGTTACAATGTGCTGACACTGGAGACTCCTTCTATAAATGTTAAATAAATTGCTCATTACAGAAAGCTTCATTATATGAACAATTATATGTTTTTATTTGCTTAATAATATTTTCTAGCAATTTATTATTAGACTTATTGATTATGTAGCATTTCTTCCATTCAAGTCCCTGTGAACGAATTGTTTCTATAGCTAACGTTTTAGAACGAATTACAGCTGGAAATACTGTCAGAGCTGCTGTTATAGAAAATGAATCAACACCCTCTGACCAAGCGCTGTGGTATACACATATATAACGAATACACAGATGCATAGATAGCTTACAAATTATTTTAAAAGTGGCTTTTACTCCTGTGATACTACAGTGCAAATCTATTTATTTATTTGTTTGTTTGTTTGTTTGTTTGTTTGTTTGTTTGTTTGTTTGTTTGTTTTTATTTTACTTATGCATGTGAGTAAACCAGAGAGATAGTCTGACATTTATTTTCCCAGGATTCCATGGGAGGTTCACCTAATGATATCCGGATTTCTGACATGAGACCAACACTGGTGGAACCCCCTATGTACAAGCCAAAGGTTGTATTGCTGGGAAAAGATAAAAAAGGTATGCTGGAGAGGACCCAAGAACCAAACATCTAGAGACATGTAATGTATTTTCATTTTGCTTCCGTTATCTCTGGGTCTTTTTCTTAACACACTAGATCAACTAATTATGTTTTTAGATCTCAGTATTTTTAAATATTAAATATATTCCCATTTCTGCAATGTCTGTGTATTGTGTAAAGTCAAGGAGAATGTTGAAGGATAATTAGATGCTGGGTGAAACGGTGAGGTTTTCTACGGTGAGGTGCTTTATAGGAGTATTGTTGCCATTCCAATTAGAGACAGAGGCCATTATTCCACTTGATATCCTCCTCATGCACCTACTAGAGCACATGCATTAAATCCAATGCAGAAAGAGAGTGCTGCTATGAACATGAAGTGTACAGTACTGATATGAATTTCCTCCCATTCAGAATCCATCGATGACTCAGACCCAGACAAAATGCACTGCTTGAACAACAGTGGATCATCAGCCACCTACTCAGACTACTCCCCCTCGCAGGGCTCTTCTGGATCCTCCAACCCTCCTGGCAATGTCAGCTCCATGCAGAGTGCTGCCAAAGAGGGTCCATCACAGACCCACTGGACTAACAGGTTGGCAACGATCAACAAAGTTCATGCCTGCCAGCGTTCCTCAACTGAGAGCACACCTGTGCAGTTCAGTGATATGACAGCACATATACTGTATTAGTTAGGTTTGTGTAGTTATTCTATGATGACCTACTAACATGCCAGCATAATAAATTAGTCTCACTTTTATAAATTTTACACCTTTAATGTCATATTGAATTTAACAAGAATCCTTAAGTCTTCAAGCCTACTTGTATACCTGCATACCTTTAGAGTACGGCAGGACTATGTGCGTGAATAGAGTAATCTTATATCATAATACAATATCAATCAATCTTTGCCAGTTGATTTTTTTTATGGAAATGAAGCATCATCAGTTAAGGTGTAAATTTGCGTATTAAATAAAACAAAAAATCTTTGGATGATGATAAAATTAAATGTCACTGTGAGGACATTCATAAGGGAACTACAGAACAGTACAGAGAAGTATGTTGGAATATCAGTCCTTTATTGTTTAATCAAGAAAACACCATGCCAGAGAATACAAGCTTATAATACGAGGATGGATGGATGGATGGAAGGTTTACACATAAAATGGACACATATGTCATAATGCCACACACATATAGCAGGAAATAAGCGTTTCACTGATGTGTGGCATGATGTGACTATGCCAAGTATGGTTTTTCAAATTTGTTAGGAAAATCTTTCTCAAAATTGGCAATAGCATTGATTATCTTAGACAGGTGTGTTTAAATCATCTTAAAATCCTGCCAGTATGTACGCAGAATGTGAAGAACATTAATGATACAATCCAATGGTGTCTTTTCTCTTCATCATAAACTTAGAAATTAGTTATCCCTCTTCCCTCATCTCTTAAACACCCCAGGCATTAGCAAGTACTCTTAATTCAGAGATTAACTATAACACAGCTTGTTTCTGTTTTTATGCCCTTTATAAAAGTCCAATTCCTCTGTTTTTCTTTTGTTTTCGGTTTTCTATTCAGACTTGCTCAGTCTTTCCCAAAGCCCATAGAGACAAAGCCTCTGCTCAGCCACAGAGAGACGCCCCCCTCCAGCACCCTGCAGCAGCGGGGTGAGAGACGGCCACTCAGTGACACCTTCGACAGCTGGAATGATGCTCCCCACTATGACAATACAGGGTTCGTAGCAGAGGAGACGCCAGTTGATACTCCCAGCAGCAGCAGTGGGAACCCCATGCTAGGCACAAAGCCTCGTAGTGCTTCAGCAGCACATGGGCGACGGCCTCTCATGAGACAGGATCGCATCATGGGGGTCCCATTAGAGCTGGAGCAGACACCACACTCTTTCCGTACAAATCCTGATGCTGAAGTGCCTCCTCCCCCTCCCTCAAACCCCTGGCAGAATTGGACGAGGACTCCCAGCCCATTTGAGGACCGTACAGCGTTCCCCTCCAAACTGGAAATTACCCCAGCAAACAGCCCCAACCCTGATCGCAAAGACTTTGAGCAGGAGATGGGTGAACTACCTAGCACTTTCCCCTCTTCAGGAGCCTGGGGATTCCTGGACTCCAGAAACTCAGGGACAGGGCAAGGTCAGCCTAATGTCTTTGCACATGTTCAAGGTCGTAATGAACCAAATAAGGGCAACACCATGGTCATGAGCAAGAGCTCTGAGAGAATTTCACCAATGATGAAGGAGGTAAAGTCAAAATTTAAGAAGTCCCAGAGCATAGATGAAATTGATATCGGATCATACAAGGTGTACAGTATTCCCTTGGACCATTACAGCTCTAGCATAGAGAATCAGGGTAGTGTGGACAGAGCTGACCTCCCAGGACCTCTCGAACAGAGCATGTCCAGGAGCCAGTCTGCTCCCATGCTGGATGATGATCTTGACAGCTTCTGCACAAATAAATCTCAGCAGCAGAAACCTGCTATCCCAAAAAAGGTTTATCAATTTGACCAAAGTTTTAACCCTCAAGGAGCTATGGATGTGATGAAAGCAGAACGGAGGGTGCCTCCACCATTTCCCAATACCCCTGAATATGTGAACCAACCAGGCAAGACACTGCCGAAGGAGCTTATTAGCCCCCGAGGCTACCGGGGCTATCAACCAATGGAGCAAATGTTCTTTTCACAGCCACCTGTCACTAATGATGCAGTTCCTCAACAGTTTCCCGCCCAGCCTCAACGGTCCCGTCCAGGTTTCCTGAGACGGGCTGATTCCCTGGTAAGTTCTACAGAGATGGCACTGTTCCGCAGGGTAGCAGAAGCCCAGGAGCACCAAATGGCAGAGCATTACAACAGACCCCAACAGCTTAAAGCCATGATGGATGCACAGAATAACTTGTCCACCATGGCAGATTCCCAGTTCCACAAAAGGAATGGTAGGTATGAAGAGGAATACTCATCTTATCAAGAACCTAAAAAGCCTATTATGGGATACCCCACAAAGAGTCTGACACAGCGACGCCCACTGTCTGCGCGGAGCTACAGTACAGAGACTTATGGGGCATCACAAGCTCGACCAGTGTCTGCGCGCCCCACCATGGCTGCCCTGCTAGAGAAATTGCCTTCAGATTATAATATTAGTACATGCACTGAGAAGAGCCTTGACACAGACATGAAGATGAGGCCTGTTCCACAGAAACCAGAGGACATGACCTCCAAAATGCCAGTGGACTGGAGACAACAGCTCCTAAGGCACATAGAGGCAAAACGGCTAGACCGGGTAAGCAAATCTTACTAGTAACATGTTACTGCCTACTAATTTACATCTCTGGTACATGTGCTTATTATAACTTGGCCTTGCAAAATCATGTAGATACCACTCTACGTTTTAAATCAATGGCTGAATCTAAGGACAAAGTAAGTGTAATAATCTAATGAAGTTTTTGTGATATCTAACCAGCAAGATAATTTCTCAGTGGTTGTAATGTTCACTAGAGGTTGTCATATAGATCTTTTCCACTGGCATGGCTTGGTAACAAATCAGTACCTAGAACTATTTGTAACCTGGTGAAATTAAGTTTTATGGAGGCTGATAACAGTTTGCTAGTGAGGTATTAAAAGAGGTATTCTGAGTAAAACACAAAACAAAAAAACCCCCCAAAAAATTCATTTGGGATTTGGCCTAACTTGAAGATAGTGGATTTGCTAAATAGCAATAAATAAATAAATAATTATTATACTATAACTGTGATCTTCTAAAGTCACCAAGAAAAGGAAATTTGAAAAGAGAAAGAAACGTTGGCAGTCACTACTATTAAAGTTTGCTTTGCTATTCTAACCAGAAACTGTTTGCAAACATGAAATTGCATTTGACCAATTAAGTGACTATTTTTAAGTTCTGCCCATATATCCTGGCTTGGCTTGCATGGTACCTGGGAATTAAATATTTCCAAATTCACCAAGGGTGCATACTGTAGGTACATTTGGCACTTGAAATAGCAATAGTATGCTAGATCATGGTTAATTTGCCAAGCCAAGCCTTACTGTCTGGTGGAAAAATACTAATAGATTACTGATGTACCGTCAACCAACAACAATTGCCCTGTACTCATTAATTCCTCTTGGGCAATATAAACAGTCTATAGCAAAAACAATAGCTAATACACACAACTTTATATGAAGTGTGACATAAGGGTTAACTGATGATGCTATGTTTCTGTGAACAGTCTACTAGTATACGTCATTGTCCACTAATCTTAGTCACACACTGTTGGTATTGTTAGTTTTATATACAGTACTGTGAAAAAGTTTTCTGTTTTTGTGTATCTCTCATACTAAATTGTTTCAGAAATTATAAACAAAATCTAAGATAAAACAAAGGCAACCTGAGTAAACACTAAATACAGTTTTTAAATGATAATGTTATTTATTGAATCAAACAAGTTATCCAATTACTAATTACTAATCCAAAAACTAATTCCCCAAATCTATGAAACTACATTCATAATGGGGTTCAGGTGGACTAGACACAACCAGGCCTGATTACTGCAAACCCTGTTCAATCAAATCAACACT
>JANDJT010000012.1:9471574-9496235 GCA_024331685.1 Stegophilus panzeri
ACACCTTGATGATCCTCAAACCTTTTGGGAGAATGTTCTGTGGATTGATGAGTCGAAAGTGGAACTGTTTGGAAGACGGGGTCCCTTAAACGGGTAGTTCATGCTCGAAAACCCTCCAGTGTGGCTGAACTAAAGCAGTTCTGCAAAGAAGAGTGGCCCAAAATTCCACCACATTGCTGAATCTGAAGCATTTGGTTGCAGTTATTGCAACTAAAGGTGACACAACCAGAGTTTAAGTTTAAGGGGACAATTAGTTTTTCACATGGGTGATAGATGTTGGATAACTTGTATTTTGCTTCAATAAAAAAAAAAATAATAATAATAAAACTATATTGTGTGTTTACTCAGGTTGCCTTTGTTTTATGTTGTATTTTGTTGGAAGATCTAAAACTATTTAATGAGACATGCACAAAAACAGAAGAAATCAGGATACTTTTTCACAGCACTGTAAATGTGTGTTTGTGTTTGCTGTGTTGCCAGTAATGATGTTCTGTACCGTTTTCTGTTGGTCAAGCTTCTCAACTCTGTTGCAGCTATGCAGTGTGTGTGGTACAGTCGAGTGTAACCCTCCCTCCACCCCAGCAGCAGCCTTTGACTTTCTATGTGGCACACCCACACCCATTCACTCATGTCATGTGGTTGTTTCCCTCCAATCAGAGCGCTGTCCTTAAGCACAACACAGTAAACTTCGGCATGCTGTACTCTGGAGGCTATGCTGCACCGCATGCCAGCAGAAGCATGACAATAAACTTTTACAATAACACAAAGCATGAAAACCAAACAACTCAGTGGCTACCTCTACCAAATGTGAGTATATAAAAAGTACCATCAGCTCCAATTTTAGTGGAGCATGAGGCCAGTTGCTTAATAAACATTCTTATATTAAATATCTTTTCAAATCAGCTTCTGCTTGAAAGAAATGGTATTTAAAAACACAGGTTTGAGATCTTTTAGCCATACCTCGATTATTTTTTATTAAACTCAAAATAATGCGTAAGGAATAAAACATGACAGACTGTGCTGTTATAGGGAAAGAATCAATGATGGAATTGATTATTTGTCCAATAACAGCGCATCTCTATATGTTTTATTCCTCTTATACCACAGCAATTTGCCATTGAGTACAAATGTGTATTTACACTATTAAAGAATGACACATTCTTGTTTTTTTATCCATTTATAATGACATTTAATAATGAGGAACGTTCATGAAACAATTAGAACGGCTATAAACAGGCTCTTTCTCATCAGCTTCCTGTCTTTTTTTGTTAATGAGGTAAACAAATGCAACTTTCCATGTTACCAAGAAGTCCTGAAGGCTTTCCTGTGTCAGAAAACGTACTGACAATTATAAAGTGTGAACACCAGAGACTCCTTTCATACAGTAAATGTTAAATAACTGTCTTCCTACAGTACAGAAAGTTTAACCGTATCAACAACTGTAGGGTTCTTTGTTAAATAGCATGTTTTTAATCTTGTTCCTGTGAATTAGTTGTTACTATAGAAACAATAGCATATTAGAACAAGTGCATTCATATAAACCTGTGATTTACCTTGCAGCTGACACTACTATCAGAGCTACTGTTGTAGAAAATGAATCAACACTTTCTGACCAATCAGATTCGACAGTGCTGTGGTATAAATGGAAATAATTCTCTGTGAAAAGTCATTCCTCATTTTTCACTGTTTAACACAAATCTACCACTTCATGTGTGAGCATTTTCAGGCTAGGTACTGTCTCAGTGTTGTGTGAATATATTCAGGTGTCTGTGTTGCATGTGTGCAGGCTCTGTGTTTGCTTTGTCGACCTTCTGTTGCCTCTGTCTCTCTGAGGGCCTACAGAAACATTAGCATATGATAATCTGAAAAGTACACTTAGGTCATATGTAACTGTCTTATATGTCTTACACATGCTATTAATACAGTAATGTCTTCATTTAAGTAAAAAAAACCCAAAACAAACAAACATCATATTAATTTAAAAAAATATATCGTCTAACAGGCAGAGTTAGGAGAAACTCTTTAAAAATCTCCTTGTCTGTCTTAATTTTAGGATTCGTATTAAGTCTAAGAATACGCCACAAAGAATTTTAGCACTAAAAGCAGCTCCTGGTCCCCTATATGATCCCTGTTTCACTAAGACTGAATTACAAACATTCCTAAATGGCTGCTATCAGTGTTTAACTGTAGCAGCAGTGTGGCGTTAGCACAGTCATGCTTTGCACAACTCCGCTACTTTCACACATACAGTTATGCAGCACAGATGAACTGCGAATATGATCTGTGAGCTGTATTACACAACGAACTGTTTTCATTTAGATGCTCACACATAGAAAGCCATATTTAATCTGCTACATATGAATCAATACTTCAGTTAAGTGCAGATCAAATGAAAATCTTCTCATTAATATATGAAGTAAGACATGTATATGACAATTAGCCAAATGTGAGCGTGTAGATTTTTGTTTTCACTGACGTATTAAAGTGATACAGAAAAGAAACTAAAGTTGTTATGTGACATAAAGGTCTAGCCGTGTACCGTACAGTACTTGCTGGGTAGTGCATA
The DNA here is from genome assembly GCA_024331685.1 of Stegophilus panzeri. Taxonomy (NCBI): domain Eukaryota; kingdom Metazoa; phylum Chordata; class Actinopteri; order Siluriformes; family Trichomycteridae; genus Stegophilus; species Stegophilus panzeri. The sequence continues at coordinate 9,474,141 of JANDJT010000012.1, forward strand.
GATTTACTGAATAATCTCTTCACAGACTCCATCGCAACAGAGCAATATTTTAGATAACGGTCAAGAGGTGGTCTCTCCCACCACACAGTGGGCCCCCTACTCATTAGGACGAAGAGATGTACCTCCTGACAACACCATCATCAAAAAGGTACATGCTTTGCTTTTTCACATAATAATATAAAATGCTTTTGCCAACAAGTTGTTCTTTTTTTGTTCTCAAATCTGCAGCATTTACATTGTTATACATTACAGTAGTCCCATAGCAGACATCTTTACCCCAATCATCAAGGACTCCAGAGGCACCCACATTTTTACTCTGTTCCAGCTGAAAAACTTTAATTATCTTGCACAGACACGATGGGAGCTGGAATATAACCATTGTGGATAGACTGAGAGTATTAGTAGAATAACATGATTAATATCTCAGCAGAGAGAACAGAGGCATAGTGCGTTAGGAAATTTTTGCTTTTTGCTATAACTGTAAATAAAAAGTGCCTTGGTAAGCTCCTTAAGGAAATTGAGCCTGTGTTGGAGCCAGTAGTGGATTTTACCAATACCAATACCAAAGTTGGGCGGTACCTGCCGATAACCGATTAATTAACCGATAGTTTTTAAAATAGATACTGAATGAAAACATAACAGTCAAAGTAAAATATTGCTGAACTTTGTTACAAAAATAAACAGCAATGACTGTATCATAAAAATGTACTGTACTTTTAAAAATGAAATAAATATATAAATATTAATATTAACTATTAATAAATATTAAGTAAATAAAAGATATACATCCAAACTGAACCAAAAAGTAACACTCCAAATAACAAATAAAAATAGAGACATCCAAAATGTTTAAAAAAAAAAAAAACACTTAACAAAATTTAACAATAACACAACAAAATTTGTCAGTGATAGTTTTTTTTCGCCTCTAGAGGCCGCTCTCATTCTGTATAATGACAGAGGACCCTTCTCAGCCGCTTCCTGCAACAGACACAACTAGGAAAAACTATCGGTGTGGATTTTTGCCGATAACCGACAGTTCCAGCAATCGGTTATCGGTACCGATTAATCTGCAAAACCGATCAATCAGTCGACCTCTATTCTATATTACCAGTATTCTTTGGCTTGGGTGCGAAAGAGTGAAGAATCGACTGCAAATCAGTTGATACGTGGTTGAACCCGGCAGTAGAAAACAGTCAAATAAAATATGTCCCTTACTAAAAATAAAGTAGTCCCGCTGTTTCTCATTATGAATCATGAGATGACACGCCGCGTCTGTTTTATTGTCATTATATTTCTATCATTCCCGCACACAATACATCTTCTAACTAATAATCTCTCCTTCTTTTGCCGCTTCCTGCTTTACTAAATCTGTTCAATCTCAGAATTGCATCTCAATCTAGTCATGATTGCTGTGTTAATGTTCTGAAATGTCAGGGTTAATCGCTACTTTCTTAGTCATTCATTCTCACTGTACTGCAGTCTTCCTCAGTCTCCTTAGCAACTAGTCAGTTTTGTATATGTTTAAAGGCTGTCACTCAGGGCTACTGAACAAACTCTACTAGAGTACAATTCATATAGTTTTGTGCCATTACCATGTGTATACGACGGACTGTATGTTCACACCTTGCTTGTACAATCTACAGTGCCCAGAGTTTTTTTTTTAGATCTCATGAAATGCATTGAGCGAACAGTGCTGCAGAGTGACAAAAATAGAAGACAGTGCAATAAGATCCGCTAGTTTCAAGCTCCCCTGAGGTCTATTCTAGCTCACTGATGTTTTTCCCAAATCAAAATAAACCTGAGATTCATAAATCATAAGCAAAAAAATTTGGGTGCTTTAGAAAATGACCTGAATGAAATGAACTGTCGCACTATTTGGTCTGTCATTTCTCTTGAATTAAATAACTGATAATAACCTAACTTATATATGAAATCCCAAAGTGGTCTACACAAAGTGAAAGGAACACTGAAATATTTTTATGTCAGTGTGTCATCAACGTATCAAAACATACAAGCATCACACAAATTACAGAATAAAAATTCTTTCACAGGCTGTGGTCCATCATTCTCACCAACAGCAGGGCATCATGGGAAGCGGAGCCACAGCACCACACCGAGGAGGACACCAGCAGTACGAGGGAGCCATCAATAAGGTGTCCATCCAGCAGTACCAGTCACCTCTGGCGCCAACCACCAGCCCCCGACCACAGAGCGCCCGCTGCTTCATCCAGACTAAAGGCCAGAAAAGCATGGATGGCTTTCCAGAGCAGGTGCTAAGCCAGTTCTAATAATTGGGTGCCATAACTTTTGGTTATAAAACCCCAAATTTACATTTACATGAAGCTCTTTGTTACACTAGCAGACCGCACTTTTTATATTTCCAATAAAATGTAAAAGTTGTGATTGCATAAGTATTCACCTCTGTTGAATACTTGAACTCAGCTATTGTGAGCTTAAAATACAGGAATGCTGTACATGCCCATTCTCTCGGAGGGTGCCGATAGCTTGGGAGCTAACTGTATAAATCGTTTAATCTGACTCATGTAGGTATGTAATATTTCTGACTTACAGTATTATCCATAAAAAAACACACAATAAACAAATATAAACAAATATAACAAATCTCTTGTTGAATAAAGCGTACAGAATACATGTCTGTATTTTAATCTCACAGTATTACTTATCGCATGTGTAACTCATTTTGCCACAATTTCATGATGGGTGCCAATACTTTTTTTTTGGGTTGATTGTAAATTTTCATTTTATACAGTTGGTGCTCATTCATTTACATTTATGGTACACAGCTTAGGCATACCGTACACATATGTACAGTCCTGGCACAGAAATTATAATACACTCATGTGTTCTTGTTTGTAGTTCTGTGTTCGGATTGAGAAAAACCCAGGCCTCGGTTTCAGCATCTCAGGGGGAATCAGTGGGCAGGGGAACCCCTTCAAACCCTCAGACATGGTAAGGCCTTCTTTCCCTCAGCCAGACTGAGAGAACACAATTTAATGAATGGAAATCATTCTCTGTACACTATTCATGCAATATATCCAGTGCTAACAGAATTAACACAAAGACTACAATATAGTAAAGGAGACAAGATCTTGCTGTAGGGTTTCCATGGAAACATGAGCTACTGCAATGCACAACGTTGCACATCAGCAGCCCGTGTTACGTGTTAACCTATTCACGGCTTAGAATCATGTCAGCAATATTTCATAATAATTATATAAAACTGAATAATTGCCAAGCCCAGTGTTATTTTTGCCACTTCATTTGTAATACCTGATATTTTATTGAGTTAATTTGTGTATATCATGGAGATTTTCTGATGTTTATTTGGTAAATGGAATTGATTATTTTTCTCCACAACCTACAAAACTTCAGTTCTAAGTTAAACATCTTTGCTGTACTGAGTGCTCTGGGAATCTGCGAAGCCGGATCCATGCCTCACCTGAATGAATGACGTGATGTAAACTTTGGTTGACTCACAGTATGTTGTTTAGCAGGATGCATATTGTTAGGTCACACATCTGGTACATAACCGAATGCTTTATAATCTTTGCCTAACGTACATACAATAGCTATTCAGTAAAACACAAATAGTTTGATATATTTATATATGTATATTACATATTTTCCATCTCTTCCAAGATTATAAGCTTCACATACTTACAGTATTTTACAAGTACCATCATATGATCATATCAACTGTGAATTTTGGCAAAGAACAAATCAATCCAGAGTAAAAGGCAAAGATTCTAAACCATCACCACCGTGTGATTCCTAACCTCATATCATTTTGACTTATAGGGTATCTTTGTTACTAGGGTACAGCCTGATGGACCCGCCTCCAATGTTCTTCGACCGGGGGACAAAATTCTGAAGGTAACACTTTCTTTCATCACCACACATTGTCCAGTGAGGGTGTGACAGCACCAAAGCGGAAGGCTTTGCATGTGCCATTTTGTGTTTGGAGTGTGTATGCGTGTGTGTGTGCGTGTGTGTGTGCGTGTGTGTGTGCGTGTGTGTGTGCGTGTGTGTGTGCGTGTGTGTGTGCGTGTGTGTGTGTGTGTGTAGTGTGTCAAGCAAGTGAGCATGGTCTTCTGTTATGATATGTGTCAAACGTTGACATTACTGGCCTGTCAGTTCTCAAAGGATGGCATTTGGGTTGCTCTATCATTTCAAGCTGCAGCGTGTCTCTTGTATCACTGAGAATTTGGTTATATTGGACAGTCCTTTTTATTTTCCAGTGTTTGATGGCATGAGCTTTTTAAACACAGTGAATTACAGAACTTTAAAAATGTCTTGTAGTTTGAATCCTCTTCCTCACCTTTCCTCTTATCTTTCTAACTCTGCTCGTGAAACTCAGATTGAATCTGGTCTTTTGTTTCGATGTAAAATCCACAATAATAGACAGTCAATTTTTAAGCTTGTTAATTTACTGAATTAATTATTATAATTTTTTAAAAAAAATTTTACACTTTGGCCATGTTGTGTAAGGGTTGTAAATAAAAGCCCCAGGATAGAAATAAAAGAATGTTACATAGCAGAGGACAGATGCATAAACTATGAACCCTCTGCGTATACAGATATAGTCAGTGAATATTAAGCCATCAATTTTTAATGTTCCATCCAAGCTCTTTGTCATATATCAAACGTAAAAAGCCTGCATTAGCAAGTTTGTTTTTGTCTACCTAAATAACCATATAGGAGTGAAGGGCTCCAGCAGTTATTGGTCTGTCTTTGATTATCAGTGTCACTATAAATGCATTAGGAGCGTCTCTTGGACCTCATGGTTAGCCTGCAAGACGCAGGTCCCTCTGCGTTGTCTCTTTCCACAGATCCACAGTTAGCTGAGGAACAGATCTCTTCAAAGACCAGCTTCTTTCCTCCTTCTCTCCTTTACAGCATGACTAGTTCTTCTACTTGTGTGCATCTCTCTGGTTGCTTTTTCCCCCTCTTTACCTAACAGTGTGTGTGTATGTGTCTCTTTATCCTCTCTGAGCTAGGCGTGTTCCCAGCATTCCTGTGCCGCTCCGCCTCTTCCCACCCCAACTCACTTCCCTCACTGCCCTCTATTCATCCTCTGCTTCATTCTTGCATTGCAGGCCAACGGACATAGTTTTTTACACATCGAACACCAAACGGCAGTGTCTCTACTGAAGAGTTTCCCGAAAGCTGTGGACTTGGTCATTTTAAGGGAGAGCACAATGTAAATAATTTTGTAACGCTGACTTCTTGCTCAAAAGGAACACAGGACCTTGTACATCAAGTTTTTATCTAGGAACAATTTTGCCAATTGCTGGACCAATGGCAAATACTAGTGCCAAATGTACAATAGAGAACATATCGAATAATGTGACATATGGCTTACACGTATATATATATATATCTCTATATATATATGTGTGTGTGTGTGTGTGTTTTAAAATCTTACACTAATGTGAAATTACTTTCTATCTCTCAGCCTGTGGCTGTAGGTGGGTGTGTTTTTTCGTTGCTTATTTATATCGCCTATTATTTTGTACCTATTTTTCCAAGCGGCTTTTCATTTCATTTCAGTCTCTGCGCATGAAAGCTGCTGTCTGCTTTTGAAGACATTTTATTCATCATAACACTGCCTCAACTATGTAAATGCCTTGTGTAAATATATATAACATTTCAGAAGATAGTTTATCCTGCTGACCCTTGACTTCATTTGAATCATTTAAGCAGGCATCTACTACCGCAGTAGGTGTGGTTTATGGATTGCGTATGGCCCATATAGAGAGTTTTGCACAAATCAAATGAAAAATCCAAAAGCAATATTGTTGCTATTTGGCTTTTCTTGCAGCACCCTCTGCTGGTCAGCAAACCGCTTCTTAATAATGATAATAATAATAATAATAATAATAATAATAATAATAACAATAATAACAATAATAGTGAGCGAGTCCTTTGCTTTTGGTTCATACAGGGTGTAACCCCCTTATTCATTTTTCACCATGTTGTCATCATGAGCATTTTCCCAGTTTAATTATGATTCATATTATTTCATGCTCCACCAGGTACAAAAATGTCAGAGTCGGTTTTTAGTGTGTACATTTAAGTTGTACAAAGGGTTTTACACTCAAGGCTTCGTTGATGTTCTGCTTTAAGGCCTGTTAATCACTTACTGATATAAATAAATGAATTCACATCATTATGTAATAGCTATCCATAAGAAGCTTTAATGTTTATAGCATGCTTTCACTTTTTAAAGCTGTCTTATTAGGAAAGCGGTGAGGAGGCTTTGTTTTTAAATTAAACATTTAGTTGCTTTACTTCACTAGAAGTATTTTTATGTAAAAACATTGACGGCTCATCATCATTGTACTTTACAGATAGATCTGCCCTGCCCATGTCCAATATTGTACATAAATGTAGCATTAGAAAGACCCCAATCATATTTTACTTGTTTGTTTTTTTGTTTTGTTTTTTTACATTTCAGTTTTATTTGAGATGTAATTATACAACCTGAAGTCTGGATGAAAACTGATAAAATGCTATTGGGACAAAGCATTTGATAATGTGATTATTTTTACCAGATGTTTTGAGTAATTATTTATAAATATATATTGACATACTTAGCTTTGCTCAAATTGTGAGGTTTTTTTTTTTTTTTTTTTTTACAAAGATACAAAAAGCAGTATGGAAAAGAGTATTTAGATGATGAGAGAACACTTAAATGAATCAAACTTAAAACTATTTCTACAGTAATTGTGAATTTGTGTCAAACATGTATATGGATATACAAATGGTCATTTTTGTATGTGTTTTAAATCCTATTGAATATAAATGCTAATATATGGTACTATTCAGTCTAATTGCAGTATTGATGTACATAACTGTGAATGAAATCATTTAAATTAATTTATTCCTATAGATTGTGAATGTACTCAAAGCTTTCTGCAGTATGAAGACTTACTGGACTTGAATGCTGTTTCATTTTTTTGTGCAAAAAGTAATTATATATAGAATAATACAATTATTCCATTTAGTTCAACAGATTTAGTGACAATTTATCATGCAGTTTATTTGCACACGCAAGTTTACTCCTTCCTATCCTATTTTTTCTGAATTAAAACAATGTAATTGATGAAATATATATTCTGTGTCTAGAATGCATTTTGCAGATGCTATATGTACATATTTAAAATAAATTTTAATAATAAAAGCCAAAACAGAAAAAAAAAAAATTCAAAGCTGTGCAGCAAATAACGGAGCCATTTTCGGCTTTGGGAGTACAGATTTTTTCAGTATCTAAGCGGTGTTTTGAATAATGTATGAAAGTCTTTATTGTACAAATAAAAAGTCACTATTGTTACTATCTGTCATTCTCTGTTTCCTTTTGAGACAGTACAACTAAAATTAAAAAGTTATTGAATGGCTTTACACTGTTTTATATCAGGATTCTTACAGATACAAATTCCAGGACGTTCGAGGACTTTGCAAGCACTAAATTTTGGTTTGTTTTCAAGCACTATACAAGAGCTGTCCATCCATTCATCCATCCATTTTCTGTACCGCTTTTCTCAAATTTGCATTTCCCAGGCATTGCTTCATCTTAAGGGGCGGCTGTGGCTCAGGTGGTAGAGCAGGTTGTCCACTAATCATAGGGTTGGCGGTTCGATTCCTGGCCCACATGAACACTTGGCAAGACACTGAACCCCAAGCTGTTCCCGAGGGCAAGTTAGGGCCTTGCATGGCAGCTCTGTTACTATTGGGGTGTGAGTGTGTGTGTGAATGAGTGAGTGTGAGAACCAATGTAAATCGCTTTGGATAAAAGCGCTATATAAGTGCAGACCATTCATCTTCACCATAATATTAGTGTACTCCAGGTGAATGACAGGAGCACTGTTGCCAACTTTCAGTGGAAAGTTGCTAAATGATGTCATGTGCTAATTAGCATATTCATTACGTATTCATTCACTACTCTGTGTGCTCACATACTGTATTTTAATACAGGCGAATTCCCAATAATGCTGTTCTCATTTACATATCTTTCTGTTTCTGTTATCAGACAATAGAACGAATATGAAATAGTGACTGAAACGCAGCCCATTAAGACACTACTTGTTAACCAGCAGTCACTTCCAAGCCATTCCCAAGCTGCTGCTCTGTTAAAATCCTGATTTATAACCAGGACATCATCTGACAAAATCACCATACACATAACGGCTTTGCTGTGATTTCAGCTATATTTACATGTAAAATGATCACTCAGAGAGAAAGTTAGGAGAGACTGAATGCGCTGCTCCTCTTTGCCACTCATTGAACACACAGAGAGAGAGAGAGAGAGAGAGAGAAAGAGAAAGAGAAAGAGAGAAAGAGAGAGAGAGATATGTACCTGAAGCAGGAAAGCAAGACCCCACACTCACAGGGCAGTACTGGACACTCTCTTCTATGGGAAGTTGCCAAGGTTTGCCCAAAAAGTCAATAGATTGTTGTATTCGATCAAAAATATACACTTTAAAGTTTTTTTTAAATGGCTATTTTCAAGGTTTTCCAGTACTTAAATTTCAAAAAGGCAAATTCAAGCACCTTTCTACAGACCCTGTTATATTGAACAATTTACACTGAAATACAGAGTAAAATCCCCAGTGTTCAATTAACTCTTTCAGCGTTCATGTGTGTCCAACTGGACATGAATAAACACTGTAGGTGGTAATTCAACACTGTGGATTTTACTGTATACACTAACTAGTGCAACTTTTCTGGATACAATAATAAATTCCACCATGAATAACTGGCTTTCCTATTAAAAGTGTTTTTTATATAATACATATTATTGGCTCAAAAAAAAAATGCACTAGAATGTCTTAAATGGTACCGTAAGTTGAAATGTAATGTAGTAAACGCATACAGCCTCTTTAATCATGTCACATGGTCTTCCTGCTAGTCCTAGACATACAGGATAAGAATAAAATAAAAGCAAATATTTATTAGAAAATTGGTCAGCAAGTATGTGATGATAAGAGAGATGATAAAGAGAGCTAGCAGAATTTCAAACAAATATGTGATTTCTGGGAACTTTCCCATTAAGGCCATGAGACTTTAGGAAAACAGAAAGTGTCAGTTACTCTAAGATGCAAAACATCATGACAAATATTCAGAAAAAAACAGGTTTTGGCAGAGAAGTATTGTGTCTTGTGTGCAGAATTAATCTGATAGTGCTTTAATTATGCGGCAGTGGTGGTAGCTCAGCCGTGTAAGACGATAAATTCATGTAGGAATGCGACTTCGTAGATATTCAAGAAGCGCGTCTGTTCCTTTAGCTACGATCGCAGCTCTAGGGTTACGGAAAGGGTTCCCATCAAGCAACAGAGCCCTGAAAATGAGGGAAATAAAACAAATACAATATTACACATAGCTTCTTACAACATACAGGTATGAGTACAGATTTACAAGATCTGGTATTAAGAAAAAAATGTGTTGAGCTCCACAAGTCATTCCATTCCAGCAATTTGGGCAGGAAAATGTTTCTAATTCAATAACAATGCTTCAGTCACTTCGCAAAGTATTTTAGACAACGGAGAGCCCATGGATCGTTTGCAAGTTAATCTTAAATTTAGCCAAATTCATACAGAAAAAGGAAGTTCCTGCTTTGAACACTAGGTGTCACCATCTCATAACATTCTATGTAGGAACAGCTACTGTATGCACCTAATCTTTCCCACCTTCCCCTCTTCAAAATGAATAATTCTATAGACACATATATTAGTAATCAAGCTTTTGTGTGAACAGAGGCAGCAAAGAACTAAAAATACAGCAACAGCAGGAGATTTAAAAAAAAAAAAAAAAAAAAAATCTCTCTCTCATATATAATTTTATAGGGGTGTGTATATAGTTTTAGTATTAGTTTTCAATCTAATCCTCAAGATTTATTGAAATCACTGTATTAGCATATTCTTACTCGTACATAGAGGGAGATATAGCTTGCTTATATTGTGTGGTGTATTACAGTTGAAAGAAAAGAGACTTTTTCCCATTTGGAGATAACGGCTCTCACTGTGGTTCTTTGGAGTCCCAGAGCCTTTGAAATATCTTTGTAACCCTTCCCAGACTGATGTATTTCAATCATCTTCTTCTGGGTAAGACCTTTTAGCCAACTTCATGCTGTTGAAAAAGTTCTATTTAAGTGTTGATTTTTGAAACAGGGTTTGCAGTAATCAGGCCTGGTTGTGTCTAATCCAGCTGAACTCCATTATGAATGCAGTTTCATAGATTTGGGGACTTATTAACTATGGGGGCAAATACATTTTCACACAGGCCCAGTTGTTATTGGATAACTTTTTTCCTTCAGTAAATAACATTATCTTTTAAAAACTGTATTTTGTGTTTACTCAGGTTGCCTTTGTTTAAACCTTAGATTTTGTTTTCATTTCTGAAACAATTTAGTATGAGCTATACACAAAAACAGAAGAAATCAGGATGGGGGCAAATACTTTTTCACAGCACTGTACGTACAAAGGACTAAAAGACCATTCTTACATGCTCAGCTCTGAGAACTATGAGAAGCCGGTCACTTTCATGAATTTCACACGGTGCATTGTGGGGAAACTTTACTGATGTTTGCCGTACCTCAGGCTGGTACAGTTGCCCAGCTCTGGCGGCACCTGCATGATGTCATTGTTCTGCAGATCCAGAGTGGACAACCTGTCCAGCAGCTTAAGGCGCACAGGATCAATGGCTCCAACTTGATTGTTGCTTATTAAAATTGTCTCCAGTGTTAAGATACGGTACAGCACATCTGGGAAAGACTTAAATCTAAGAAAGATAATGCAAATTAATAGGATTTGAACCAGAATTGTTTTATTTTCCGCCCATGCTGCAAAATTGTTTGGAAATGGACTTGTTGTCCAGCAGATGTATTTGTGGCAAGACGTTCAGAAATATGGCAACCGAAGAACATTTAAACATTTTTAAATACTTACTTATTAAATGACAGTATGACGCTCCGCAGCTTAGTGAGAGCTTCCAGCTCCACTGGCAGTGATGTCAACAGATTATTTCTAGAGAGAAATCCAATTACATTGGTGACATTAGTGCAGTTCGTTCTCATTAGTTCCAGCTGTGGCAGCGTTAGATCCTGATTCAAGTGCTTTCAGAGCTGTGTGATCACAGTTTTTACCTGAGGTCTATGTGTACAAGCTGCTGTAGCTTGGAAAATTCAAGAGGAATCGTGGAAAGCTTATTAAATCCGAGATTGATATCCACTAGAGTGTCTTTCAGCTCCACAATCCTGCAGAATGAAGAAACATTTATTACACAAATATGCACAGCTGTTGTCTCATATTGTTCCCTATTATTTTGTGAACTAATAATCATTGTCCCTCATTACCTGGGTGGTACAACGGTCAGCTGGTTTTTGCTGAAGTTCACGGTGGCAACAGGAGTGTTCTTGACTGCATCAAACACCTCATCAGGTATAGATGCCTCTTGTTTTTCACTAAAAATAACAAGAGGAAAACCTGTTACAATAATTGGCATGAAGAACATGCGTGGCCTTCTGGGAAAATGTGTTGGATACTGGCAAACAACCAAAAAAAACACCTATGACACCTCTCCTCTACTAAGCAACCATAAATATTTTTCACCAAAACGATAAATAAATGGTTTTATTAATTTACTAAACTTTCCGAATAGATCACCTAAGACACGGCTGCAAAAATAACTGTAGGTATGAATAAAGGCAAGTATTAAGATATACACAGTATTCATGGTTATATTTTTAAAGCGCTTGGGGAAACAACTGAAGCTGATTATTTTCAAATAATAACAACAACAAGTCCCAAAGTGTTTTATTCCTCTTACACCACTGCAATTTACAAACGCTAATTTCAAATTTATTAATGAATGGCACGTCATACTTTTTACCGCTTATAGTTACATGTACATTTAATGGTAGGGGACATCTGTGAGATACCATGTCAACGATTATACATTTCTCCTCGTTAAGTAACATGTTTTAAAAATCCGTTTAGTGATATTAGCCTATGAGGATCGTCTGTCATACAAGTCCCTGTGAAATTTCTGTTACTATAGAAGTGATAATGTACTAGAACAAGCACTTTAATATAAACCTGTGATTTTATTTACAGCTGGCACTACTGTCAGAGCTGCTGTTATAGAACATTAAATCAACAAATTCTGACCAATCAGATTCAAAAACAATTTCAGGAACCTGTATTCCCACTTACATCATAACTACAGACCTTGACAGTGATACTCAAGGTTGAGCAATATTTACATATCTGCTAAACAGGTAGATGAGATGATGAGATGGGGGCACCTGTAGTCTAATGTCTTCAGTGTTTTGATGGCATGCACATTAATCTTGGCCTGGCTAGGGAGAGTCATCGCTGTGCTCGGCTCCTCTTTGGTTTTGCCGTCAGGCTGCTCTGTATATTACACAACATGACAAGAACGCTCTGAAGAAAACTGTGTGTAATTCTCCTCGTGTGTATCATGTGAAGTGGACTGTATTTTGTACCTTGTATTCGACTTCTGAGATATTTCAGGAGTTCACTGGTGCCTTTCTGAAAAACAGTGAAACTTCATATGAGGTACTTCTGTTAAAACACCACCGGAACATTAACTTTAAGACAATTTCTAAAGACCAGGAGAAGACTCTTTAAGGCGAGAGCTGAAATATGCAGAGGGCTCACAGTCAGAACATCTCTGCGGATCGTCCTCAGAGGATTGCCCTCCAGAGCCAGAGACTTCAGCTTGGGCAGAGTTCCAAGACCACAGGGCACACTACTCCACACAAATGAGAAGAGAAAATCATTTTACAGACCGGGGGGGGGGGTCTGTAAAGTCACCTACTGGATTTTCTATTTTTTATTTTTTTATTTTTTTTTAACTCTCAAAGCAGCAGTGGACTGGTGAAGCATATAATATAATATAATATATAATATAATGATTCTGTTCCTTCACAGAACTCTTTACACATTGCAGTGATTTTGTAGCTCATCACTGTGATCGTGTTTCTGTCACATAAACACAGACAATTTTAGCTATCTCCCTCTCCACAAAAAATAGGGTCAGTAAACTAATCAAGATTATAAAACAAAATGATGTGACTACAGTGATGGTTTCACAGCATCAATAATCCTTTCCTTACATTAGTGAGTATCCCAGGAGAAGTCATTCCATATAAGCTCACTGTCTTCCTCAGTAAAGGTGAATGCAAATCCAACCAAATAACACAGTGCATTATGGGTGCACTGCCTTTGTATATCATTTGTGCACTATGTAGCATGGCGCATTGCAAGACTGAAAGAGTACACTGGATACTCTGCATTGTGCTTATGGACAACACTACAGAATGGCAGCCCTATCAAAGATAGTGCACTATATAGTGAAAAGGGCATAGTTTCAGACACAGCCTATATGTACATCAACATGTATGCATAGTTTCTGAGCTCAGCATATGCGATTGATTATTTACTACAGTTACTTTGACTTGTTCCGTTATGCGAGTGAACACACAGATTCCCAGACTCTGATTAAAGCTCATTTGCTTTTTAAGCTGAGATAATCTATTAAATGTATGTGTAGAAAAGGGGGCACCTGCTAATGTCATTGTTAGTAAGATCCAGGCGCTCCAGGCCTTGCAGTAGAGTTATTTCCTCAGGAAGATTCTTCACCTTGTTATCTCTTAGCTCCAAAACACTCAGGGCACTCAGGTGTTTTAGATGATCTGCCTCCAAAACCTGAATCTGATTATTCCCGCAGTGAAGCTCCTACAGAAGAAAAGAAAAGAAAAAAACCCAAAAAAAAACAAAACAAAACAAAACAAAAAAAAAAAACCAGGAACAAAAGTTTATTTGGAAAACTAAAAAACTGAGACTCCCATTAATCCAGATATTAGTGGTACATAAAGGCATTGGCAGTGAATGTTTCATATTTATTTATGTTATGTTCAAATGGTCTCTGAAAATGAAATTATTCATCATTTTAGAAATATCAGGACTGATGCGTTGACGATTTAGCTTCAGTTTATTACAAATTTTTCAAATAAATCTTTATGAGGGGCAGTGGTGGCTTGGCGGTTAAGGCTCTGGGTTACTGATTGGAAGGTCAGGGGTTTAAGCCCCAGCACTGCCAAGCTACCACTGTTGGGCCCTTGAGCAAGGCCCTTAACCCTCTCTGCTCAGGGGCTCTTCATGGCTGGCCCTGCGCTCTGACCCCAACTTCCTAACATGCTGGGGTATATGAAGAAAAGAATTTCACTGTGCTGTAATGTATACATGACCAATAAAGACTCATTATCATTATCAATAAGTTGTGTAGGGTTAATAACCTCTTCAGACCACTAGATAGAGAACAGCTTTACTAGATGCTGCTGAAATACCTTGAGTGTTTTGCAGGAGGGCAGCTCCGGGAGGAAGCGCAGTTTGTTGTGCCTCAGGTACAGCTGCTCAAGAGACGCCATCTGTGCCAGGACAGGCGGCACGCTCTCCAATTGATTTCGAGAGCAGTCCAGCATTCTCAAGTCTACAGAAGGAAAAGGCTTAACAAATGTTTTCCCAAATAACATCAGCTAAACCAGAAGCAATCTGACGCTTACTCTTCATCCCGCTGATTGCAGGCGGCAGGCTCTTCAGATTGTTGAAGGACAGATTCAGTTTTACGAGGTTGCTGAGGTCTGCCAGGCTGTCTGGTATAGACATTATTTTGTTGTTGGAAACATCCTTTAATTTAAGAGGAAATTTGAAAAGCCAGTTAAAATTAAAAGCACAGAGTATGATATAGCAACATAAGAGTAAATCAGCAGTGAACACACCCAAAGAAGAAACTTATTTTTCCTGACAATGTTTTTAGCATGTAGATATGTGAGACATTAAGTAACTGATTAATAAAACAATAATCAGTAAGATGGTGTCAGATGGTTCAAACAATGGAAGTTAAAATAAAGACTCGAAAAAACAGTAAATATTTTACTCTATCTGATTTATAGTTACAGACATTCTGGTCTGGGAATCAACTGGTACCCAATGTCTAATAATTATACTAATAATAAAAAACAGTAATTATACTGCATATGCTATGCTGAAAATATGTACAGTATAGCACAAATTATATGATATTAAATATAGCCCAAACATTTATCTATCTTTAAATTATCCATTATTTTACTTAAACACATTTGATTTGAATGAAGCAAAAACACAGCAATCAGAAGTACAGGAAAATAACGGTCACTAAATTGAATACTTTTTAATGGTCACTAAATGTACTGTAATTTTAACTGTTGTGCCTGTTTTTAAATCTGGCTTTCTTTTTTTATTTTCTATGTTCTTCCTTTTTTCTCTCCCTCTATTTGGAATGGCTTTAATAATCCAAAAATGTTTAACTTTACATATGTCTTTTTTAAAGTCATTATCCTCTGCTACTGAGCCATTTTTTTTTAAATCCTAGTTTTTAATTATGGTATAAAAAGTTTTAATACTCACAAGATCCTCCAAGTGGCACAACTGACCCAAGTCTGCAGGCAGCTGTTTGAGCAGGTTCTGCTGTAGATGGAGACATCGCAGGTTTGTCACGCTCCAAAGCTCCGTGGGCAGCTCTGTCAAATTATTATGACTGAACAGAATAGCTATCATTAAAAAGGTATTTTTTAAAAATTACACGCTGCATAAAACATCCTTAATAAACGTACCTCAGGATGAGTTTCTGTAACTGTTCCAGCTCGCCAATAGACGCTGGCAGTGTAGTGAGTTGGTTGTCATGAATCTAGAAGAGCCGATTCACAACTCTTTAGTAGCCATTCCCTTCACATAAGCCTTGTTCAGGTAAAAACACATTGTCTAGTGTTCAACTCACATCTAAAACCACCAGAGCAGGCAAGAGTTTGATGTCTTCTGAGATTGTCTGGAGTTTGTTGGAGGAGAGCAAGAGTTTGGTGAGATCAGTCTGCTCCCACCATCGCTCTGCTGCACTGAAGGACAGATTCTTCTGAGCTTCTTCTGGAGGGTCCACATTTATTCTCCACACACTCTGAGGAACTTAAATCAAGAGGAACTATTTTTAGCTAGCTGAATCCATACAGAAGAAGAAGAAGAAGAAG
This sequence comes from Stegophilus panzeri, assembly GCA_024331685.1. Lineage (NCBI taxonomy): Eukaryota > Metazoa > Chordata > Actinopteri > Siluriformes > Trichomycteridae > Stegophilus > Stegophilus panzeri. The sequence continues at coordinate 9,490,246 of JANDJT010000012.1, forward strand.
AAGAAGAAGAAGATTCTACATTTCTAAAGTATTTCAGTGTGGTAAACAATGTAATGTGACTCATATTGTTTAAAAAGAAAAAAGAAGCAGCTTTTTTTAAAACCACACATTGATCAATGAACTATATACCAAAGCCATCAGAAGTCATTTCAGTTCAATACTTTTTGATTTTTCATAAGATTTGTGTATTAAACATTCCTTGTTCAATGCAACAGTGAATTTGGTTTACTTATTATAGCTATAGCTAGCTTATATAATAAAGCTGCTTACAAAAATATAATAAAATGAGACCTTTTTAGGACCTTGTTGAAAAAAAAGGGGGGGAAAAGCTAGATTTTGTTACTGCTTTACTATTACTTTTCGAGTATGAGAACAAATTTGGCACGATTTGGAAGGATCTGATTTTTGCCGTTCCACAGCTCCAGGGCCGCCTGGTTAGATTCTGAGCTTGGGTTACTCTCTGTGTGGAGTTTTGCATGTTCTTTCGGAGTTTTGCCAGCAAGTTGACTGGCTTTGCTAAACTGCCCCTGGGTATGAGTGAGTGCATGTTAATGGACTGGCATCCTATATAGGGTCTTCCCACATCATGACCATTGTTACAGGGATTGGCTCTGAACTCACTGCAACCCTGACCAGGATAAAGACCTCGCTGAAAGACAGACAGACAGATAGATGGATAGATAGAGAGCAATGGTTTGATGGATGGACAGATAAATGGATAGATGGATGGATGGATGGGTGGATGAATTTGTGTATGAATGGATGGATGGATGAATTGATAGATGGATGGATGGGTGAATGGATGGATGAATTGATAGATGGATGGATGGATGGATAGATGAATGTATATATGAATGGATGGAGGGATTTGGGCTTTGGTATTAGGCCAAGTTTTTACGATAATTGGGCTAGTTTTGAATGGTTATTTGGCTGGTTTGGACACAGACCTGATAGCTTTTTTAATAAATTCAGTGGCTGTTATAATGACAGAAAATGCATTAAATGAAGCGCCAACATTTCATACAGTACTGTGTGACTTCGGTTCGTTTACATTAACTCCAAACAGCACACGCCCAATATATCATATCATATCATATCAAGCTCTCCGCTTCATTACACTGTATCAGTTTACAATGTACATACTCCAGTTATTGCACTAACTCAACATTTAAACTGAAGCTGGTGTTTTATATATAAAATACAGCACAAAATCCGTCGCGAGTGACGTCACAGTCGAGTGACGTGTACACGACTTTTGCCGACCAATCAGAGCGCTTGAAACGACTGACTTGTGACCGTTTCCTTTGGCAACGCCGTCCAATGGATTCAAACTTTGATTAATTTCCAACAGAACTGTCAATGTGCCCTGGTTATTTTTCTTATTTTATTTATTTTTGCAGTTTATTTATCTTTTTGCAGTGTATTTACCTTCGCTGAGTCCGCGGCCGGACAGATTGAGTTGTCCGCTCTTTCTGGCGGTCTTCAGCAGTCCAGACGGTACCGGACATTCCTGTGTGTCCTGTCTGAACCCAGCCCTTGAGTCAGCTCCAGCTCCTCTCTTAAACCGAGACATTAAACACACACACACACACACACACACACACACACACACACTTATTTATTTACAACTAAATTTAAAAAATGCGCACACCTATAAAGCTACACACTACATGAAGTCAGAGCGTGTGTATGTGTGAAGCCAGAAACTACACTTCTGTTTATATATTAAAAGTCTTTGCTCACCGCTCATATCAACGAAATAAGAGAAAATATTCACATTATATTATATCACATAAACTACCAGTCAAAAATGTTTACACAATAGACTGTATATAATCATATATGTTTCTTTATATGCATTATAAATTATAATTTATAAAGGTGTGTGTCTTATTTAAACTGGTTTGTAAATATATACATAGTGTAAAAAATGTGAATTTCATTCCCACGTATGGATTCTGAATCAAAATGTATTTAAATAAGTAATTGTTTACTTAACACAAGTGGTTTTACTTAAAATTAAACGTTTTTTTTACCCCCCAAACAAGTAATTTTCTGTAGGGTTGTCAAGATACCATAAACATATCTTATGATACTATACCAGCTGAAGTATCACGATACTAAGTAGTATCACGATACCACGCAATATTGTGTTAAGTCATAATTCAAATCTAAATGAACCAAATTTACAGAAATACATAGATATCAATGAAAACAGACAAATCTGGCTATTGGAAAAAAAACTCAAGAACGATCATACAGATGGCAAGCAACTAATTCAATGTGCCACATATTTCAACTATTGTTCCCTAGAGCAATGAAATCATGCAAATGGAAATTGTCCTCAGAGAACTACTAATGAACACAACATTAGGAATAAATAACTGAATTTGGAAATGAACTTGCTTATGATCAAACACAAAACATGATCAAATGGGACTTTTCAAGCAGTATTTTTTTCAAGGATTATACAAGAGATGTCATTCAAACATTATTTATTTCTTCTTTTTAAATAATAATAATTTTTTTAAAAATCAGTAAAACTAAATTTCCATTTCCCAGGCATTGTTTTGTCTTCACCATAATGTCAAGGTGAGAGACAAGAGCACTGCTCCAACTGTTCAATGGAAAATTGCTAAACGTCGCTAGATGATGTCATTCACTAATTAATTCAATTCAATTTTATTTGTATAGCGCTTTTAACAGTGGACATTGTCCCAAAGCAGGTTTACAAAAATATATAAATTCAGGATATAGATTTTAAATTTATGAATTTATCCTTAATGAGCAAGCCATAGGCAATTGTGGCAATTAAATACTCCCTGAGATGATATGAGAAAAAAACCTTGAGAGGAACCAGACTCAAAAGGGAATCCATCCTCATCTGGGTGACTGGATAGTGCGATTAGAAATAAATAAATCCCTTCTACAAATGTGCTAATACTATATGGTCAAATGCAATTGTGTAACCAAGAAAATTCATTACAGTTTTTACATGAAGTCTGTTTTGTTGAACTTCTCCACTGTTCACTGATGGAGACTTGAGTGTAAAACTGTTTGTGACGATTGAAGTCCTAAAGCTATCATAGCAATTGTAGACCTAAACCATCACAGCATAACTGTTCATATGAATTGAGGGCCAAAACCATCTTTATGGTTTTTAAGTGGTACCATCCTCAGTAATCTCGATGATCTTTGATTGATCAATTAATTTTCTCGTGATCTCAACTTAAAAACTTTAAGTTGGAATAGTTTGCAAGAGCGGGAGTATAAACACAACGAGGCTGTAGAAGATGAGTTTTTTCTGTTCGGCGTGATGACATTTAATGTCCTTGACAACCTCTGTAGTCTCATTTAGCCACTTGTTAGCAACCTTCTTTTTCAAGACACATAAAAGCTTAACAAACTCATGAGTGGGGTATTACTGATGTATTTTATGTTGTAGAATAAAACATGAAAATATCTTGAGCTTGTGTTAACCACAGACCTTATTTCAGGCATTTAATCAAAAACCCATTCAAAAAAAACCCACTGACTTTAGGACAACGGATGTCCAGTACACAAAAAAATTCACAAGACAATGAAGTTGAGATCACGAGAAAACAAAGAAAATAAATAATGCATGGCAGCTTAGGGCTTCCGTAATTTAGCGATTTTGTATTTATTGACTTTTTATAACTCTGTTTATCTAGGATTGTGTTTTACTGTCATTCAATTACCTAAACATTCACTGCTTGCCACATCATTACTCACATTACTCTATTATTGCTATTATTATTTTTTCATGAGGCATCATAATATCTGTATCAGTAAATCTATTTTTGCTTTGTGACTAGTGATTGTAGCAATCTAGTGTTATAAAGCATTTAAATCAGCTTATGCTTATTGCCTTAACATGCTGCTCAGATGGGTTCTCCCCCAACGTCTTTTCACTCAAGCGCATTAAGATGAGGTATAAAGATTTACTTTCTACTTACCAGTAAAAGCATTCCTCCACCACTGTGAAAGAGTAAAGGTTAGTAACATTCAGAACATGGGTAGTATAATTTTTCAGTTTTACACACTGCCATGTGCAATTCCAGATGTTCACGTGAACGTTTTAGGTTGTAAACTCAGATATGCAACAAGTCTGATAGCACATAACTATACCAGGGGATTTAATACCTGAACCTTGATGTCTTTTGAAATTATATGGCTGATATGATGACATACACTCAAAAAACAAAGCATACTTTAGTGTGAGCTCATGATCTTGAAGTATGATTTGTGTAACTGCCGAGTCATAAAACTTTTTCATGACCCTCATTCTCATTTTACTTTTACCGTAGCACATCTCATTCACAACTACATAATAGCCCTCACTTCTTATCTACTTACTTATTAAATTAGTAGTAAACATATTAATATCTCTAATTACATTAATTACTTTAAAGTATATTTGTACTATTTTTCATTAAAATATATGATTTGTCTACAGAGCACACATACTTCCATTTAAGAAACACTGAACTACAGAACATAAGGCAGACATGCCTCCGCTCTAACACATCTATCCTTTTCTAAAAAGCTTCCAGATCAAGTCACACCCGAATTTTAGAAACTGAGTCACAAACCAAGGACTGCTGACTATACTATAAGTTACAAAACAGAAATGACAACACATTTACTGTGCATGTTTACTGAAAAGAACAGCAAAGAACCCTATGTGGGGAACATGTAATAATACTTTAGCAGACTCACTGGCCTGGCAACTAAATATTAGTTACATCTCAATCATTTCATTGAAGAAATTGCAATTCACTGAAGCAAGAAATCAGTGTGTCAGTACATATACACTGATATGTTAACTGAACATTGTATAAAAATACATTCTCTGTGAAAATTAAACAAATTGCAATAGTAAAATAAAAAGTGCAGGTCTACCAAGCATATTCAATTCCTCATGAGAAATTTGAATAGTAAGTGAGCTTAAATTTGTCAAATATTTTGAAAAAAACAAAAGCACACAAAAGTAGAGATGGTGCTAAATTCAGAATAAGAAGTTATTCTCATTAAGCATTAAAAATGAAATGATCAAGCAATATCATGAACAATCCTGCAGCAAAACCTATAATGATGATATGTGTTGCTTTATTCTGTTGCATATTGCTAACAAATACATAGAGTAAACATGTAGTTGCTTTTGAAAATATGATCCTGAATATAGATTCTCAAATGGCAAGAGGAAAATATAATCTTGATTCTTTTCTCTTGTAAGGTAAAAATAAGCTAATTAATTTAGTCTTTTTCTACTAATAAGTGATACAGCAGTGTATACTCAGTGACGTTAAAGAAACTAAAGATTCCAGCTAGAATGTGCATATTCCTGTATACAACATGTGCCTTCAAGTATATAATTTTAAAAAAGAGTCAATAAATATATAACAGGCAAAGCATATACACTGATATGGCTGTTGCCCAGGTATCTGACCACCATTACAAAAGTGTGTGCACTGATAAATATTCAACAAATACAGTGAAAATGGAAATCACTGCTATCAAGACAAGGCAGAGAAAATGCACCTAAAGTTTGGGGACCCTAGTCTCATAAAATCTTTCTAACATTCACGAGCTTTTACTTTATGAATCACACTGAATAAATTCTTTGACTATTATGGACATTCCTAATTGTAATGATCAACTAAATGAAATGGCCTTGCTGTGGATAAAACAAAAAAAGTAAAGCATGTGATAATCTAACATCATTTAGGACAGATACTGTATGTAGCAGTACAGTATACATCTATCATGAACAGTATACATCTATCATGAACAAATTATACATCAAAAGCACGCTGATTTATGCGATTTGGTTTTGATAAATTGGCACAAAAAAATCTGTGTATGCTCATTGTATGTTGAAGTTATTAGTGGATATAGTTTACAGTAGCTTTGCTACAGTAGACTTGCGCACACACACACACACATTTATATACGTATGTAATAAATAA
>JANDJT010000012.1:9522461-9544392 GCA_024331685.1 Stegophilus panzeri
CAATTCTATTCTGCACATGAATGTCCTTTGTGGCATAAAGTGGAAAATCAGCTGTCAGTTCTGTGGTGTGAAAACATTTTTAGCATTTGAATATACATTATCACATGACAAAGGTGCAGTATCCTATCCTAAACGTTTAGCTATGACTGTGACATTAATACTGTTTATCTAAATATATTAATAAAAATGCATCTGCACATGATTTGCTCAGAGTTTATTTGCATACCTCACATCAAATATACGTGGTCATAGATGGTTCTATACTCTACATTATATCTGAATCATTTTCTGCAGTGACCTACCTCTTTGTCCCGAGACTTGGAGTTGAATTTGACCGTCTTTAACCTGGCCCTCTCTTTTCTCTCCACCCTGATAGTGAAGAAGGAACAGAAGAATTCAGATTACAGCTGGTGAATAGTCATTCCGCATGCAGCTTTTAGTGCTGCCAAAACACCCATGTCACTGTAAGTCAGGACAGACAGTTTTAACAGCATCACAAAATTTTAGATGTTATCATATCATGTTGCATTGCTTTCACTTTCAAAAAAAAAAAAAATGTACCACAACTGTAAATATGTACACCAATCAGCCAGAACATTGCAAACCACTGACAGGTGAAGTGAATAACATTGATTATCTTGTTACAATGGCACCTGTCAAGGCGTGGGATATATTAGGCAGTAAGTGAACAGTCAGTTATTGAAGTTGACGTGTTGGAAGCAGGAAGAATGGGCAAGAGAATGGGCAATGAGCGACTTTGATGAGGGCCAAATGGTGACGGCTAGATGAATGGGTCAGAGCATCTGGAAAAAGTTGGGTCCTGGCATTCATGTGGATGCTACTCTGACATACATCATCTACCTAAACACTGCTGCAGACCAAGTACACCACTTCATGGCAATGGTATTCCCTAATGGCAGTGGGCTCTTTCAGCAGGATAATGTGCCCTGCCACACTGCAAAAACTGTTCAGGAATGGTTTGAGGAACATGACAAAGAGTTCAAGGTGTTGACTTGGCCTCCAAATTCTCCAGATCTCAATCCAATCAAGCATCTGTGGTATGTGCTGGACAAACAAGTCCTATCCATGGAGGTCCTCGCAAATTACAGGACTTAAAGTTAAAATACTACAGCACACCTTCAGAGGTCTTGTGGAGTCCATGCCTCAACGGGTCAAAGCTGTTTTGGTGGACCAAGGAGGACCTACACAATATTAGGCAGGTGGTTTTAATGTTATGGATGATTGATCTATATACACTCACTGTCCACTATATTATGAACACCTGTACACCTGCACATAGATGCAGATATCTAATCAGCCAATCATGTGGCAGCAGCACAGTGCATAAAATCATGCAGATACAGGTCAAGCGTTTCAGTTGATGCTCACATCAAACATCAGAACGGGGGAAAATGTGTCCTGTTACTTTAACTTGGACATGGCTGTTGCTACCAGAAGGGCTGGGTTGAGTATTTCAGAAACTGCTGATATCCTGGGATTTTCATACAGAACAGTCTCTAGAGTTTTGTAATAAGTGCTTCTAATTTTGAATGCTCATAAATAATATATCCAGCTACGCCTCAGGGATAGCTATGTGCCATAGCGAAACAGACACAAGCGTAACTGATTGCATTTGTAGCAATGCTCTTGCCTCAAAGTCAGAATAGAATCTTTAAATGAGATTTTCTCTCATTCTTATTGTGGTAAACAAAATTTAAAATGTAAGATCCTTACTTCTGGATGAGACACATGCAAAACACAATTCAGCTTATAAAGCCTCATGTAGGTTTGTTTGTTTTTTATTTATAGAACTATATATACAATGTAGTTCACCATGTGAGGGGGTTTTACTGTGCCATCACACAGGTAATAGTGTCTCAATACAAAATTACAGTAGCTCATTCAAATAGTAGTAGAAGCCAAACGTTGAAATACATACATGGCCCTGTTCAAACACCCTATATTTGAAATTAAGACTATAACTCACTCATTAATCTTTCCTCAAACAAATATATGATCGCACGCAATTATATTAAAAAGAGCCACCATGTTCAGAGAGGTAGCGCTCTTCCCAGAGGCTCCACTATTTCAGAATGGTGAAATATCTCACACAGCAGCACACATACAGCTCTGACATCTGATCACACCCAGTGCAGGTGAGAGACAGAAGAGTGGCAGCACATAAACAGAACCGGGTGAGAAGTCAGTTATCAGCTCTCAATCTGCCTCGTCTGGAGAGAGGAAGTGAGAGCAAACTTTGTTTCATCACACACTGGAAAAAGGCTTTAATTAGAGTGTGCATCATTGGATGACGGTGAGACTGTGGGTTTGTCTTGCACTAAATACAGCGCAGTCTGAGTTTATAATCCAGTAATGTATAGCGATTTCATGTAAATGACTTTTATATAAAAACATAAGACATATGGTGTTAAGTACGTACGACACAAACCAAAAGACTGTAAAACGCAATAATAAATCAGTACTACAGTCAACACTTGTCACCACAAACAAAGGCTAAAAATAGTCAATCATTATAAGGGTTCGAATTTGGATTTAAGTACTAGCTGAAGAGCGAAATGTGTGTCGTTCAGTAAATATGAAATCGGCCACGTTCTCATTTAAAGTCAAAGTGAGGTGGCCTCTGTTTCCCACTACAATTACACGCTCATGTCTTGTAATTTAATACATGTACTAGCACTTCCTCTTGAGCATACAAACAGGGATAGACAAAATGGATGACTGTTCAATAAAACAATAGGTGGATGCTAAAAATGACACATGACACAATGCAAACATTTTGGACTGAGTTTTGCTTAAATACATAATAATACATACTGAACTAAATATATAAACTACTACATGATATTACAAGCATGGCAATTCTGCTCATCATGGGGCTGAAGAAAGTGTCAGTTATGACTGTAAGCTGCTCTCTTGCTGGCTCATAGCAGGGTATTTCTGCTGTCAGACAGAGTTTAGCTGCCGCTCACCACACAGCAGGAGCTAAAGGAGCTAATCTTTCTTTGCTAAATCTTACCTCCAGACAGCAGAGTCAGAAATATTTCTCAGTAGGGGGAAAAAAAAAAGTCAGCCTTACTGTAAGTAACTAGATGAAGTTGAGGATTAAGTAAAGATTCCAAGACCAGATTATTATTTCAGCATTATCTGGATCTGTATCCTTTTTAAAAAAGCTAGAAAAAAAAAGCTTTTTAACTGATTCTGCCTTCTTCTCTCTGGGGAATATGAGTATGAATATTTTCTTTGAATAACTAAGCCAATTTGGTACTTAAAATGATTTAAAAATGAGTATAACCCTAAGATCCTCCCAAGATCCTCTGCTGTGAAGAGAGACACTGGGGACCGGGGTAAAGGGAATAGGGAAGGGCATGAGACATGTTCATGTGGAAGCTGAGTGCTGCAGTACCTCCTCTTGCTGGGAATGACTCCGATCTCTTCCACCTCTCCATCTGCGGTGACACTGCGCGCCTGCCACCACTCATCGTCCGAAGCGTTCAGCACGTGCAGGATGTCCCCAAAGTGGAAGTTCAATCCTTGACTCGGGAGGCCAGAATCCTTCGTCCTGTCATAGTCGAACAGGGCTCTGGAGGCAGAAATGATAAAACATGGTGAGTTTCGAAACAAGAAAGTGTAATTAAGCCAGTCCATCTGGGCGATTCTTAAAATAAATAAAAGCTGAACACTCCAGGCCAACCTAGAGTGATTCTCATGCCATCCTAAGAAACCATTTTAGCCAAATTTCAAATTGTATAGTTAATAAACTATAAAATATTACAACAGTTAGTTCTGGTCCACTAATCTGATTGGTCAAGGGGCATTCCAAGAGTGCCTATATTTAGTATAACCGCACTGGGACGTTCCACTGTATGCATCACTCTGTGTTTGTCACACAAAATTCCACTTCCTCGTTCAAAACGGTTACTACAGTAGTGTTAGTGACATCATCATCATCAGACATGGCAAATGATAAAAAATTTTTATGAATATAACTTTTGTGTTAAACTATGAAAGCTCATCAGATGAAGATGAAAAGGAAGAAGGGAAGCCAATTTCACTGTATGCTCCTTTAATGGGAATGTACAAATCAACGTGAGCTAGCTAGCTAGCCAGCAAGCAAACGGGCGATAAAGTGAGCGTAGCTTCTCCGGACGAAGAAGACCGCACGAGCAAGAGTGCGGTTATACTGAATATCGGCACGGCTGTGAGTACATATATGGCACCCACACTGCGGCTTTGTGCCTACGCCGAATCACAGCCGTGCCGATATTCATGTTTTACCGTACTCTTGCTCATGAGATATTGCTTAAAAACATATATCCGATTCATTTTTAAATAGCTAAAGCAGTTTTGATTATAGCAACCTTTTTTTTTGTGTAGAATCAGCGTTTCTGATTCTAATTTCTCCACTGGGAATTATAAGTAGGCCACTTCTGCAATGTATTCATGCAAGTGTACACATGTATGTATTTCCCAAACTGCCCTGAGTAGCTGCTCTCTGCTCTTTCATCAATAATTTAATGCTATGCTCATGCATTTTGAATGGAAGAGAGCCAGAACACAGAAAAGCTTGTGAGGAGATTTTAACATTTGACATTTTTAAATCCAAGATTGTAAATCCAACGTCTTTAACTTGATTAAAAAGACATGAACGTCATTGCATCAATGCAAACATCTTACAGAAAAAAATAAAAGCATTAACTGGTGCTGCAGTTATTCCACACATATTGGACAGAGATTTTCAGAACGCTCTTAAAGGTGTCTGGAGTTATTCTTAACTTATGTCTGCTAACATCTTTGGTTTAACTGCTGAAAGAATCAGTCTCCCAGCCCGCCATTTAAATGCAAATAAATGAAATGAAAATGTTTTCACTTTTCAGAATGCTAGAAGGTTAATTCGATTGCAGTGGAATTATAGAAAAATCACGTCTATACGCACGCTGAGTGTAATATAATTAGTGCAGTTGGAAAGGATCGTAATGTATTTACATACATTTATAGGTTTCAGTTAGAAATTCCATACACATGGATTTAAATGAAGCACAGCGCTTCCTGACTGTCTTTAGTGCATTATTACATAACACAGTAAAATGCATAATAATAATAATAATAATAATAACTTGATATAACCATATATATTGTAATATTTTAATATAATTATACAATATAGCAATATTTGATTTGTTGAACTAATAATCCATCCGTCCATCCATTTTCTGTACTGCTTATCCTACACAGGGTTGTGGGGAGCCTGGAGTCTATCCCAGTGAACTCGGGGCACAAGACGGGGGACACCCTGGACAGGGTGCCAACCCTTCGAGGGGCACAATCTCACACACATTCGCACACTATGGACAATGTGGAAATGCCAATCAGCCTATGCATATGTAAGTATATGTAAGTATATGTAAGTATATAAACACAACAGGGTGTGCTTTCATAGGAAAATAAATAATCAACGATGATATGGCATGATGCCACCTAGAACACCACATCCTGACGTGCTTTATTCCTATTATACCACAGCAGGTAGAATTTTGTGTTTATTAAAAAATTACGCATCACCCTTATTAACAGTTTATATATACACCTATGTCTTATCTTTTATCTTTGAGATGGCTGAAATGATTTTCTTATTAAATGCCATTGTAACTGTGCTAGCAATGTGGGGACACCCTGGACGCGGACAACCCATCGCAAGGCACAATCGCACACACACTCACACACCCATTTGCAGACTACGGACAATCCGGAAATGCTAATCAGCCTACACCGCATGTCTTTGGACCTGGGGGAGGAAACTAGAGTACTCGGAGGAAACCCGGAAGCACGGGGAGAACATGCAAACTCCGTGCACACAGAGCAGAGGCGGGATTTGAACCCTGAACCTCGGAGGTGCGAGGCAAACGTGCTAACCCACATACGTTTATAGACAAGCTGTATAAACTTGAGTGCAAATATAAACCCCAGAATCTGACCAGAAAACACTATAAATCACTTGTAGAATGGATGAAGAAAATATGGAAAATATGTTGAAAAGGTTAAGAGACCTAAAACTAGTAATGTCAGGAGGCAGCTTCACAGAGGATCCCGATGTTACGAGCCAAAATACAGCTCAATCCTGAAAACAGCATTGAACAGGATACAGTAGCACAGTACTAGAAGACATTCCAGTCTAAAAGCAGGAGAAATAATTATAACTAATGACTGATGCAATGGAGAGAGAAAAGCTATGGATTCATATTGTATTCATAAATGCAAACGCAAGCACTTTTACGCTTCATCTATTCCGAGCAGGATTACACAAGCCGTATAGTAAAGAACAAACAAACAAACAAACAAACAGATGATTCTGTGAATGTTGTGGTATACGGATATATGTGGTCTTTATGAAGCAGTTTCATTACTCCAGCAGAACCAGCTGCATCAGTCGTGACTGGCCTTAACCAGCAGCTGCTCCCAGACCATCAGCTTCAGCAGTGCCTCTAATCATTATTATTAGTTTTCTGAAGTGATAACAGAGTCTTAAAAGTTAGGACAACTGATCATCCGTTTTCCAGAGCAAGGCAGTCTCATCACACCCATGCTGGAAACTCTGCACCAATCAGAGTCTTCGTACTGACATTTTTCAGTCCAAATCTTTCTACACTTTTAAAGTCATTTTTGAAAAGTCTAGAAATGGTTTCGTTTCCATGAGTACGGAATAAAACATCAAAGGGTGTGCTTTTATAAGAACATAATCATTGATGGTGGTATGAGAAACAACTGCACATCGCAAAGTGTTTTATTTGCCAATGATTGCAAATTTTCATTTATTAAAATATTGTACATTTTATCCATTTACAGTTACGTTTAATGTCGCGGAAAGTCCGTTAAACAAGTTCGTCTGTTATTAATTACATTATAGCAGGTATAAATATCATTCTGTCACCAGCCTCTATTTTCTCTCTCTCTGCTAATGAAAGTTAATGAAAAATCCTCTATTCTGAAGACTTTCTCGTGGTGAGAATCTTTACAAAACAGCTTTACCCTGACTGTTACAAAGCCCTGACACTGGAGACTCCTTCCAGCTTCTAAATATCCGTGTCTCCTCACAGAAACCAATTTCACACATTTTCAATCCATTTATCTGGAGTGTCTGCCATACATGTTGTTACTATAATCATGAAAATGTATTAGAATGAGCATATTAATATAAACCTGTGACTTGCCTTGCAGCCGAAACTACTGCCAGGGCTGCTGTTATTGAAAATGATTCAACACCTTCTGACCAATCAGATTCGAGATTTCGCTTGTGTTTGTGGTTTGTGTTTGTGGTTTTAGGCACCCTATTTTTTTTTTTTTTATAATTTTTTAAAAAAATTTAGTACAAACTTTGTTATAGATTTTATGGCTTCTACATTATCAAAACATTAGCTTTCCAGCACAAAATTAAATGTTACAGAAAAATGTTTGTTTGTCAGTAAAGAAAGCAGCATATTAAATGCTAAAAGACACTTTTCAGACAAAAAACACAATGAAGGCTGCTGGGTTTTGCTGCAAAAATAAGAAGCAAGATGCTCAATAAAACCTACAGCTCATTTCCTTATAAAACTGCACTAATTCTACCTGAGACTAATAAAACATTTTTTAAAAACAAAGGGTTGTCACACCAAATATCAACTTTGTTTCATTTATTTTTGGTTACTACTCTTTATAGTATTTATTTTTTTATGTAGAAACATGAATTTCATTATGTTTGAAGGCATCTTTTCTGTACAGCATTTCTTTGCATGTGCCTAAGACTATTGCACAGTACTGTATACTAAATAGCACACAACTAATCAAAAGCTCAAAAGAAAAGACATTTTCCACCAATGTGTTATCATTATAATGTGGTGTTTTATCATTTCTGCTGTTTCAATCCAGAGTTCTTATACTCAAAAGGAAATTCACATAGAACCAGGTGGATAGAAACTAAATAGATCACAAAATCTGCATAAAATGTAACAATGTCGTGAAAGCCCCTTGCCTGCTCAGAACACCGAAGTCTTAAAGACCTGTGAAAATAACATTGTTGAAACAGCACAGTGGAGGAAAGGTGACTTGACCTTCAGGACAAATTCACGAGAGGTGTGGTGTAATTATCAGAGAAGCAGGGGAGTTCTCACCTGATGTAGAGTGTCCTCTTCTGGCTGGTGCGGAGCGAGCCGGAGCCTGAACTGATACTGCTGTTCATCATCTGCTCTCGGAGATCATGGATTTTAGCTTCGAAACGGCTGTACTCTGCATGCACAAAGAAAAACAAGCAGCGTGACACATTCGTCCTGCATGATGCATCATCAACAATTTACACAGACAGAATGGAAGGGCTGCAGAGAGAGAGAGAGAGAGAGAGAGAGAGAGAGAGAGAGAGAGAAAGGGGTGTGTGTTAGTACAACCACTCAAACTAAATAGTACTCGAAATCTTTGTTGAACCTTGTTGCCTCCTGAATATAACAAGCACACACACACACACACACACACACACACACACACAGCTGAGCAGCTCTTACTGTTAAAGTGATAATAAGATCAAACAGGTTCATAATAACCAGAGGACAGTCTAGTACATTTAGCTATTCTGGCTGACTCTTAGCTGCACCATGTGAAAAGTTTGTACTCTTGCAAGACAGGCAAAACGTTCTCAATGAATTATTTAATTGCTTTAACCCAAATTGCTTGCTAATGCTCTTTCCTTCTGCCTGATGTGCACTGTTGTGAGTCAATACAAACTGCAAATCTGTTTCAGCATAATGTGAAATATAATAAAAGGACTAAATAACTATTAGCTCGTAAGCAAGAATAAAAACCAGAGCAAACTCAGAGAAAACAAAAACAATGATTTCCCACAAAACAAATACAAGCAGCATGATACAGACATCAGCTGAAAATTCAACTAGAATTCACACAGGTACATCACAACATCTTTTATCCCCTGTTCAATCCAGTTAGTCATATAATCCTTCATACTCACAGTTCTCTTTGCTCTCTGCAGGTCGAGCGGTTCAGTTAAAGTGTGGATGAGAGCGCTGTGAACGCCTTTCTGCTACTACTCGCTCATGTGTGAGGGGAAAGATGCTGTGGTGCTGAAGGCCAGCTCCCAATTCACGCTTAGCTGAACTATGTGCTCGAGGATGGGTGTGTGTGTGTGTGCAAGAGTGTATGAGAGTGTATGAGAGAGAGAGAGAGAGAGAGAGAGAGAGACAGACAGAGAGAGCGAGAGAGAGGGGGAGGGGGAGAGAGAGAGAGAGAGAGAGAGAGAGAGAGAGAGAGACAGACAGACAGACAGAGAGAGGGAGAGAGAGAGGGAGAGAGAGAGAGATAGACAGAGAGAGAGAACGAGATTGGATTCACTGTGGCTATGCGTAAAGCCTCTTTCTGAGAACCTACAGCAGGGCAACACAACAGATGCTAATGAACTACACACGAGCACTCATACCCCTCCCAACTCTGTGTGTGTGTGTGTGTGTGTGTGTGTGTGTGTGTGTGTGCGCGCTTGTGCACACCCTCCTCTTCACGGTAAATCTGTTCTTGTATAACAATACTTCAAATTAACACAAAATAACCTCATTCTGCTAAGATTCTGCTTACTTGTATGATGTACTTTATTTCTATTAAATATGTATAGCATTTGGATCCTTGCCCTGGACAATTGTTATTCTTTTGGACAATATTCATTCCCCAGGGTTCCCCAGGGCTCATCTCTACCTCACCCCTCCTTTTACAGCACTACTATGTACTTTTTCTCGTGTATTAATAAACCACCTCGTTTTTGTCTCATCTATATATACTGTATATTGCGTTACAGACACATTTGTCCCTTGTCATCATCACTGGCACTGGTTTCCGTTTCAATTTGTTGTTCCTTATGCAGGATATTTATATGCAACTGACTGAGCAGAGTGAGTAACATCAGTAAATTTAATAAACGGTCAACGAACAATACAAAACTCTGTAACTCTACTGCAGAATCCCTAAGAAACCCCCTATTATCACCAGGTCAATTAAACAAGCAAGCAAGCCTGATATCTATTATATATAATTTTGGAGGTTCAGTAAAATCAGGCTGTAAATAAAGCAATCAACCCACGACTAGCTAACATTCTGACATTAAACGTGTCTGCAAATATATACATAATCTATAACCTGAATTTGGAGCTCGAAAGGGAACAATATGCACATACACAAACGCAACAGCACTCTCGAAAGTTACTCTCTCCACAATCTCTGTGGAAAAAAAGGTCATTATAAACCATTATGCCACATAGACTTGAAGCAAGATCAGATCTATAGTGAAAAATCGATGAAGATGAAACTAATCTCACAGCAGAAAACAGCATCGAGATGAAGAGGTGCTTATAGAGAACAGCGGCTCATGCAGACCCTCGAATCCCATGTGACTGCACAACATTAGGTAAATGAGAGCAGTGACGCAATATGCTCAAAGAGCCAGTGATGCTTCAGAGGCATGTAATTAAAATTATAGTCATAGTCATACTCGTATATACTATGATTAACTCATTCTCAATATTGCTCATTATTTCATGCCTCACATAAACATATCTAACGCAAATTATACAATCCTAATGATGTCCATGTAGCTGAGAATTCACACCGGACACATCACGTATACATTGCGTCAATCCAAGTCTTAGGTGCATTTCCATATATGTGCTACTGGCAGGAGAAAGAGCAACGGTGCACTTCGATTTTAATCTGTTTATAGCTGCGTCTCCCAGTGGCGAGCAGGTGGATTTACATTTCCGGGATTTTATTTTGTCTTGAGAGAGATATTAAATGTTTCATATTTAATAGAATACGTTTCATTTGAGAGCTAACAAAATCCCCGGGTGACAACCGCACCCTATTCTCAGCCACACACTAGACTTTTCGTTCCATCGACTTCCATTTGTATGCATGCGAACGCTGGAGACCGGAAACGTAAGCTGCGTTCCAAAGTTTTGGTGAACTCAGACCTGCGAATTCACTGCGTATCACGTGAAGACGTGTGACCGATAGAAGATCGGCACGTCATGGCATGACCTCTTCAGAAAATCCAAGATGGAGGAAGCACTGATTATAGCGGTGTAGCACCGTCCGTTTTTTTTTTAATATATTTTTTATACAACACAGTTTTTAAAGAATATAAAATCAACATCAAAAGAGACGTGGCCTTGATTACGGTGTCGTTGCATACAGGAACAAATCTGTATATTTTAATGTTGAAACGAATATTTATAAAGTTATTTTGTAATTGCTTCAAGGGTCCTCGGAAATATTTACTGCTCTAATGTTATTACATACTGCAGTGCTCTGTGGACAGTACAAAATGACTTTCTATTGTGCATTTGTAATTGCCTTGGCACGTGATGTCATATCCGGTTGCCGCCCATATTCGCAGCGGTCGCCGAAGAAACATCGCATGCTGAAAGTCCAGTGTGACCGCCCCTTAAGCTCACTTTCAGGCAAACCAAGCAAACACTCCTTCCTACTAATGACGCTCACCTGTTGCTCATTAACTCCTTACTTTCCTGTATAAATGTCCCTCAGTCTGCAACAATATATGATTATATAGTAGCATATAAGAACATGATGTAGAAATATTCTCAATACTCATAGTATATTATAGTAATTGCATAACTAAGAATTTACCAAACTGTCCCAAAACCAGAAGAAAAGCTTACACTGGTAAATGCTTTTTGCTCTCGAACCTTAATCACTACGCCTATTTTGACTGTTGTGATCTACCAGCTGAAACTAGAAAACCACCTAAGCATGACATGAGACAGTGAATAACCGCTTTATCTGTATTTATTTTGTTTCCCCATGTTGCTGTAAAATGACGATGATAGCATACAAATACTATGCTACAAAACTATACACTGCACAATTTCTGTAGTGTGTGATTTTAAACAATGTTGTTTTGAGATTTCAGTGGGTTTCTATATAGTTTATGCACTTCACTCGTGCAAGTGAAAATAAAATTGACCTGAAGGGTAAAAAACAAGCGCAGTGTCGTGAACAAGCTGGAATTTACACTTCACTAACGTGTCTGTGACGTGGCTGGTGAGGACTGAAATGCTTAAAATAGAACCGTATGAGGTATCGATGGGTTGCATGGTGTGACGCTGCACATGATGTTTGACACGATGTGTCTGGTACGAAGTAGCTTTGTTAAAAAAAAAAAAAAAAAGAAAAAAAAAAAGAATTATTCCCATTTCAATGGATTATAGCTGGAATATTTGGAAACGATATCAGTTATGACTTTGAAAGTGCAGAATAGAGGGTATGAATAGATCAGTAATTAAAGCTGTGTCACAGATGCAGTCCAACTGCAATCACACATTCGAGTGTTGTGTGAGGGGGGAAAGAGAAAAAAAAAAAAAGTCAGATGCAGAGGGAGAGAGTAGAACTTTGTTAAACAAACCCACCAATCCCGGGCTAAGAGCACTGCAGAGCTACAGCTCGCCAGAAGAGACAGCTAATCCTTTCCAGATTAGAGTCAATGCCCTCAATATACACAAGAGCCAGAGGGAGAAAGAGCATTCATCCACTGAAATGAAAAAAATTAAAGCACACTTTCATCCAAATTACATTCAAATAAAATCTACCGACTGATCAATAACACTTTCTTTAGTTCTAAATAACGCTTGTATTTAGGCAAAATGAACCAGTGCTGTGGCTGTATTTGGGAACTAAGCAGCAGAGATCTTTCCTATGAATACTGCAATAGATGTTCGGGAAATAAATGTGATGATGAAATTGACGGTAATCTTAAAAGATCTGAGTTCCAGTACGAAGCCCAACAAAGCATAACTTAACATTACAATAACGTATAAAGTGCATCAAGGCTTCATTTTCGCCAAAAGGTCTTTCTTCTTAGCATCTACTCTTTCATGAAAGTCATGTAATAAACCGTCAACTGAGACATCTTACATATGGGAATACGTTCATTTTAGAGTCAACGCAAAGAGATCTTGTATAAGCTTCTTCAGTACCTTGTCATAATCACTGAGGTAATGCAATGCAAAAGCCCATCTTCTTCACACGAAATATTGACTAACGCTTTACTCATCTCCTTTACACATAAAAGGAAATTTTCCCCGAGTGTGACAGCGTGGCGAAATCTCAGCGCTGCTGCTGCTAATGCATTTCGGCACGTTATGATCAGGCAGTTTTAAATAGTCTAGTTGACAGGCATATTCATATTGAGAGAAGGAATTTTCCCAAACTTCTCTGTGAATATGCAGCTTAATTCCTGACAGTATCAGCTGTTTGTGGTGTACAGAAAGTGCCTCTGAAGCAATAAAACGGACAAATAATGCATTTTCTTCCATCACATTATTAGATCAAACCTTTAGCTTCATCTCAACAGGGTTCAATATTTATGCATTTACATAAGTCAGATTCTATCAACAGTAAACACCTGGAAGAGGAACACAACAGGCACGTCCCTCAGCTCTAGACATCTCATGGAGATGAGTGCCACTGAAGTACCGATCCTCAATGCCATCAAATTTCACAGATCAAAGCATAGTGCTTTTGGGGGTTGGGTGTGCTATGATGTCTACAGACACAAAACAGGACTCTTAGCAGGTGGCAACGCTTCTGATGGGATGGAAAGGTTATAATAAAAGGGCTTGTTTTATTATTTTGGGGGAAAAAAGTCCAAAACAATGTAATGATAAAAAATAAATGAGTAAAGATTAATGCTCTGGATTCATCCCCGGGATTTTTCCATGTGGCTCTGTGCTGCGTCTCCTGCTCGATTAAGCGTCCAAGCCTAGCTCATGGTGAGAGAAGTAAAACAGCACTGTTCCACTGCAGATCTCCCACAGGAGAAAGGCTGAGACCGCCACACACCGAGCCCACACCCAGCTCAGTCAGCTCAACAGTGCTAACAGTGCTAATGAAACGCTATCGAGTCAAGCGTGCCCAAACCTCCTCGTGTGATTCTGTGGCTGACACGACAGTACGATTCATGGCGGAAATTGGTGTTAGCTAGACATTACTTTCTGAGTGACAGTATAACTGGAATGTTATTAAAAAAACAATAAGATAAGAGTGGGTATGCTGTCAATGTCAATTTATCACAACTAAACTGTAGTTTTTCCATTCTGTGAGAAACATCAGACATCATTGTAATTATGTAATTATCCAAACGAAAGTTACACTGCATAGCATTAGCTGTAAATGACAGATAAAGTCTAATTATGAGTCCAAATAGCCTACACAAAATAATCATCCTGTTCAAAAACAAACTACTAATGTGCCTATTTTTCGGCACCGATTCCATCTTCTTGGACAAAGCATGGAAAAAATGAAGGCACCAGAAATACAAAAGAAAGCATGAGACAAGAAAATGATGACATCGACTTCTGCCCCATGCACCATGCTGTCTCATTGCTTACAAAAATAGCTGTGATTGCACAGCCTCCGATCCAGTCCAATCCTGGCTGGTGAGCTAAGACGTTGGGGCACCAAGTCCTTTGGTAAGCAGAGAGATTGCGCGAGCAACCTATAAACCTGAGCTGGCCGAAAGAGAAGAGGCATGGGTACAGGAAGCCAGGCTCAGGAGCCATGCTAAGACCACAGCTTTCATCAACTTCGTCCAACTTCAACACAAATAAACAGGCACTCAGACACACGCATGGCATTGCTGTGAAAGGACCATGTGTGCATACCTTTAATTAGATCACAGTAGATTTCTCTAGCCAAAGCTCTGCTGGACCACCACGCGACCCATGGCACTCTCATAAGCACAGTTTCCAAGCCTGCATCTCTTTATTAAAGCAAGGCTTCAGCACTTCCCAGGGTTCAGAAACGAAGCTGATCCAAGTCACGACAAAAACACCAAATGGAGCCGTAGAAGTCCTCAGCCACCTGGTCCTCAGTAACCATCACACGCTCATAATTAAACCATCGAGCTCGCAGCATGGCACTAAAAATAGTCCCATGTCACTTGTTTTTTCCAGTTCCAGGTACTGTCCCGGTTTTGAAAAACTACTAACCTCGTTAACCTTATTAAAGAGTTTGCTTCTCTAACTGAGCACATATCTCTTGTTCCTAACAACAGGATGCTAACCCCTTTGTCTTCTTCATTTCATTATAAAAGGCCATTATGCATGAAATAGCTTTCTACTGCATTCTTTAATGAACAAATAAACACACTCTACTATTCAGACCACATCACGTCTAACAAAGTCTGAAAAAACGTCTTTTGGGCCTGTATAATGAAAAGTATACAGTACTTCTGATAAATACTTTCTCCATATTGATAAATACCACACATCTTATGCTTAGTCTCCTGAATTTATAATTCAAATTCAAATTTTACTGGTCACATACACAACCATACACAGTACGACGTGCAGTGAAATGCTTTTTTTTTTTTTTTTTGCGACTGTTCGTGACAAACATAGCATGTGCATAAACCAGAATTTACTTCTATACAGGAAGGAAAGAACAAAGAACTAAAATGCACAGGTTGGAAATCAAAATCTTGAATAAATTAGTGTGCTTTAATTACTAAAAGAACCGTGGTTAGAAGACCTAAATGATTTGGACAAAAAACACAATATCCAATAAAGCAGTTGGATATTGCTGTGTGATTATATTATGTCTAATCTCTCAAATCTCTTCGTAAATGCAAATAAGATGTAGCTTTAGATCCCTTATGAGCAAGCCAGAGGGAAGGAAAACGTCCCTGAGACGACACGATGAAGAAAACTTCAGAGGAACCAGACTCAAAAGCTAACCCATCTGCTGGGACACTAGATGCTAGTGTGAGTAAAAATCCTTACAGTATACATGTGCAGAAGAGAACAGAAACAGTACTAAGTGTGTTGAATGGATCTGAATGAGTCCTGGGATGAGCACAGGACAGTCATTATGATTACAGCAGCAGTTCTTTGGTACAAGTCTACAGTATCCAGGTGAGATTATACACTGAAGCAAGGGTGAGGTTTTAACACAAACTGTGTTATGTGCAAATCTTTAAGGTATCCTTCACAGCAGCATTCAGAGCATTCAAAACAGCGAGAATATTTAACATAAACAAAATCGGCAAAATAATAACATCGACATATTTGCATTAGTTCAGCCATACTAACACCTGTTAGATTTAGGTGGGACAGGACAACATTAAATAACGACATAACGACATGAGAGCTGACAAGAATGAACTTGAATAAACTATACACACCAATTTTCAATGAGAGAACAGAAATTCAGCCTGTATATAGCCTGGTCGAAAAGCCAGTGCCACCAGCACAAACAAACAACCTACCAAAAATTAAAAATCAAACAATGAAATCCCCTAAGTTGATCAAACGGAACATTTCTGACATACCACCACCTCACCGTTTAATCTGCCTCATTTGTAATGAAATTTAGCTTGCACAAATTTTTCGATCACAAAAGATTTTCAATCAAACATGATAATTTGATAAGCAATCCGTGCAATTACGACTGTTTCTGGTTGCTGATAATTGCACTCCAAAGTCACGTTAACAAGCTAGTTATGCAGTTGGCTACATAATGTAACTTGCCAATCACATAATTTCTAATTACAGAAAGACTGAAAACGGATTAAAAAATGGTTCATTTTGACAACTTAAAATCAAAAGAGTTTTATCTATTTATGTTTGTTTAACACAAGGAATCCAACCGTGTTCGATGCAGCAGGTGTGGTTCGACAATGTCGTCATTGTCACAGTGTGTGAGACAAACACAGAAAGACAATACCATTAAGTGTCCTTTCTGCTGCCCCTCCCCCAGTCATAAACAAAATGTTCATCTAGCGAGCCTGGGGCAAAGTGATTCCTGCTCAAATCGGTCTCATTTAGTGCTTGTTGTAATTCTCATTTTTGACCACTAGGTGCAATAGTAGTTCTAGCAAGGTAAATGGGGCAGGGAGAACGGCTTAAATCTGTCAAATATCCACATTTTAAAATGGTCGGTCACTGAAAAGAGGTCATTAGTATTTTAACAGTCTTTAAAATGTATGGAATTGTGAATGAGGACTTTGAAAATTTGTTGAATGGCTGATATAGAATATATGCTCCTATGGACAAGCCACCACTGCTACCCAGGGTATAACATAATTGCAGTGTACAGTACACCCTAGATAGTTATATAAGCTGGTAAAAAGTACATTTATATCTTTAAATACTACCAAGAATATCCTCTCTATAATCTCTACATACTCTCTATTAAAACAACTCTTATGAAAATGATTTATTTTTAAAAGTGACTTATTCCAGTGTGTTAAAAAACAAAACAAACTACATCTGAACAACATGTTCAACACAAAACGATCTTATTTAAAAACTGCATACATAACATACCTCTACTTTTTGGTATAGACATTCCCTCTCACTAAAATTCCTTTGCTTCTAGTTTTCCCATCAGCATTCATCTTTTTTCAGTATAATAGGTAATAATAGTGTGTTTAAGCAATGCAGTCCTACCCTAACGACCTCATCTAATGGATGTAATGGAGCTTGAGCAGCGGCACTATTATTTCCCAGTTTTAAGATGCTTTTAAAATGCTGTGTTCATCGAAACTCAAATTAAGGTAATGACAAAAAAAAAAAAAAAAAAGATTAAACATGCAGCACTTTTGTTTAGGGTTTCAATGCAAATTTCAAGTAGGAAAGTTTGGTGAATGCAAAAAAAAAAAGGTAAAAACAGTCATGCACTGTCGACTCAACAGTAAATAGGAATACAGAGAGGTGAGAACTGATAACAGCTCTGGGTCTTGTATCTGTTAATGAAGAGATCCGCTGCATGTCTAGATATTGGCCATATACCGTGATGGTGGCTGTTATACATTTCCTGTGTATTTCTATCTGCATTGTTACATTTTTCTTTGTAAGACTTAAAAAAAAAAAAAAAAAAAAAAAAAAAAAAAAAAAAAAAAAAAAAAAATTAGATAATGATAATATTTAAAACACAAGTATATGGTCAGCTCCAGAATTACTGGCATTTTTCATTAACGAACATATACAATGTTAAACATGCAATGAGTGACAAATATTAATTTTAGAAACTACTGTAACTGTAGAACTAACATTTATGTTTTTAAAACATAAGATTTTTTTTTAGAAGTATCACAAATTTATAGTTTCTAAAAGTATTTGGTGAAATCTCCCCCTTGAGAGAATAACCACATTGAGCCTCATCCTATAATGTCTAACCAGATCAGAAAACATTCCTCCATGCAGAACAGTTCGAGCTCATTCCTAGTTTTAGGTTTTTGCATGCCGACTTCCTTCATCTTCACATGATTTAACCTGACTGTAAGAGGATTCAAGTCTGGAGACTAAGATGACCAGTGCAAAAGAGATGTTTTCTGTTTGTGCAACCACTTCTGTGTTGATTTGGATGTATGTTTGGGCCATCAGTGATCCTCTGCCATATTTTAAAGTAGGTTTGGTGGCTTTCCTTTGCTCTTTCCATATGCAGTCTCCATTTATAACATACAAATGGCATTCATTGTCAAAAGGTACTGTAGGCTCATTTGTCCTCTTCCTGGTAATTTGTAACTGTTCCCAACTGCTAGTACATAATGTAGTGATAAAGTACATAATTGTGCTTAGTGGTGTTCATAAATGCTTAGGTATTTTATATGTTCATTATATGATTTGTGCTGGACACCATCCACCTGTCTGTGTGTTTTTGTGTTAAAACTCTTTGGCTTCCCCTACAGTTACAGAGGCAAATGGATCTTACAACATGAATATGTATGTATTTATAGCCCAGAGAAAAAGGATGATCAAATGATCAAATTCAAAAGGAGTGTTCCTGAAGCCTGAGAACATTAAAAATACCCTTTTCTTTTCAAGGATATCAATTTGTGTGCCTTTATTTTAAATATTCTTTGGAGCTACCAATAAAATATATATATATACACACACACACACACACACACACACATGTTTTTGAGAAAAAATACGATTATTTCAAAAAAACAGTTTTTGGTTAGCAGAATAAGTAGTTCTTCCAAATTTGAACCATTGTGTGTGTGTGATGTTCATTTCATATAATAATTTTTGCTCATTCTCTTAAAGGGAGCCAATAATTCTGGAGTCGACCCCCTAAAAAGTATTATATTCACCCTCTGGTCTGTACTGAGCCACTAAGGTGACGGTCTGACCAGCATTTTTCAAAGCAGCAGCTGCCTGCTCATGAGTCGCAGTGCGGAGATCCACTCCATTCACCTGCAACACACAAACACACACACACACACACACACACACACACACACACACACACAGTTAATGAGGGTATGACACAAAAAGGTACTTGTAATAGTTGGCTGAAAACTCTACTGGCTCTCTCTGATTCTTACCGAGATGATGCGATCTCCCTTCCTCAGTTCTCCACAGAGATCAGCAGGTCCTCCAGCCAGGATAAAGGAGATGAAGATGCCCTCTCCATCCTCTCCACCCACAATGTTGAAGCCAAGCCCTGTGGAGCCACGGTGTAGCACCACCTTCCGAGGCTCCCTGGTTAGACAAGGCAGCAAGATGGACAGGATTTCAAATACTGAACCAGTGCCACACATGTTACAAACATTTCAGTACGCAAGCTTAAAAACAGATTAATGTGCGGTTTTATACAATATATGGCCAAAAGTTTGTGCACGCTGACCATTACACCTAAATATGCTTTTTGAACATCCCATTTCAGATTTAGTCCCCCTCTGCCATTATAAGAACCTTCACTCTTCTGGGAAGGCTTTCCACTAGATTTTGAAGCGTGGTGGTGGGGTGAATTTGTGCTCATTCAGCCACAAGAGCATTAGTAATATCAGGAACTGATGTCAGGTGCTGCACTTGAGGTTAGGGTTTTGTGTAGGCCATTCGAGTTCTTCCACTCCAACCTGACAAACCACGTCGTTATGGACCTCACTTTTTTACTGCTGGAACAGATTTGAGCTCGGCCCCTTATTTTCAGTGAAGGGAAATTTGCAATGCAACGGCATACAAAGACATCCTATACAAACTATGCATTTCCAACTTTGTGGCAACAGTTTGGAGAACGTCTTCTGTTATCTACCTTGTGTTTGATGCTGTTATTATGGCAAAGAATAGATAGTTTGAGGACACAGTGGCTCTCATTCTTCAAAGTTGCGTACGGTCAAAGCTGAACATAAACGAGCTACGCAAATTCTGACAGTTCCTTATTCATCTTTTTCATTGTTAGCATACCTATATGACCAAACTCATGTCTGGTTGGAGTGTATGCACACTCTTAACAACCTGAGAAAATGATTGATTGGAAAGTTACATAATCAAATATTGAATTAATGGTTACATCAAGTTTAGCAATAGTTTAGCAAGTAGAGTATTACAAGTATCACAATAAACATATCGAAGAATATTAATAAAGATCATTGTGCATACAGAACCCTTGTATTAAAATGTAGGTTGTATAGTTTAGTGTCAACGTGTCTTTTGTCAAAGTAAATTAGAATTTTTAGATATTTAACTCTTATAAAGCTTCATTTTAGTAATAGGGGTCTTTGCATACAAGAGTTCAAAACTCTGTCAATGACTCTGCGCTTTGTACAAAACTTTGCCAATTATCTTTTGGCCAGTAGTGTAGTCAATATTAATATAAGTCCTATAAACATGTTTGTGAGCTTTCTTGGGGAAACAAAACCACAATAATGGACAAATACACTCAGGTAATAATTTAACTTGCCTCAAAGATGTGTTTTGATGCAATGGGTATACAACTATTTATGTTCAGTCAATGGATATGTCTCCCTCTGGTGGACATTCACTAAACAGGCTATACAGCCAAACTGCTGTAATTAGATTTAACTAGATTACACAAAGAAATACTTTCCCCCTTTCCCCTTAATTGTATATTCTTTAATTAACCGGAAGCAACAAATCTTTACAAAAGAAGGAGATAAATAACTAAAGAAAGAGATGAAAGGAGAATGGTTCAGTCTGAGCCTCTAGATGGCAGTACAACTACATGACTTTGTTCTCCTTCCAACACATTCACTTCCAACATCCTCCATGTAAACAATTTAGCAAAATCCATCAACAGAAGTGCAACCTTGGTGCAAAGAATTTAATGAAGTCTGAAGTCTTAATGCAAAGATTACCAGGTTTTGAATTTCGTGCACTGGTCAGACTTATAGTACATTAGATACTGGGTTTTTGTCCCCCCCATTTTATTTTAATGTGTGACGTATTTTATGACGGCACTTTTTCAATAACAAATCCCTCCATTAAAGTGGATTAAGGATGGTAAAGCAGAGTGTTTGATATGACCCCCCACCCCCACCAGAACAAACGTGGCTCAGCCATCTGTGGCCATGCTGACTAGTGGCTCATATAAAAAAATCTAAATAAAAAAAAAAAAAAAAAGGCATGGATAGTAATAGGCTGCACTCTAAATCAACCTCACAATGAAGTCTACAGCCTCACATGCCATGTGGATACTATATGTAATTGCTTGCCACACGATCACGCAATCATGTGCTTGTAGTCTATAGTGAAATTTATACCAACACCAAACACATTTAAAGTAAAAGTTACACAGTTCGTATGTATTCATGATATATTCGTGATGTTTGATAAATGCTTTGCAGTAAATTAATCACTGAGTTACACAAAAATAAAATAATCCCTCAATTCCTCAGTACCTGCTTTAGCAGCGCAAAATTCCTCTTGATTTACTCGAGTCATTCCTCATATGCAGTGCCTTATGGACATCATACATTTTTAAAAACCTTTAAAGCCTTTATAGTGCATTGTAAATCACAATCAGTGTATATGGAAAAAAAAAATTGTGTCAATACTTTGTGCTACCTCCCTTTGCCAAGATAACAGCTCTGAGTCTTCTCCTATAATGCCTGATGAGGTTCGAG
>JANDJT010000012.1:9545210-9571932 GCA_024331685.1 Stegophilus panzeri
GAAGCTCAACAACCTTTTGCTGCACATCACAGCTATATTCCTTGGTCTTACTCATTGTTATGAATGACTAAGGGAATGTGGCCTATGTGTTACCTCATATTTACAGAAGAACATTAAGACTCGTCTGAAATTTGCAAAACACACTTTGATGATCTTTGGTAGAATGTTCTGTGGAGTGATGAGTTGAAAGTGGAACTGTTTGGAAGACAGGGGTCCCGTTACATCTGGTGTAAACCAAACACCGAATTCTACAAAAAGAACATCATACCTACGGTCAAACATGGTGGTGGTAGTGTGATGGTGTGGGGAAGCTTTGCTGCTTCAGGGCCTGGGCAACTGGGAAACATGAATTCTGCTCTCTACCAGAAAATCCTAAAAGAGAATGTCCGGTCTTCAGTCCATAGGTTGGAACTCAAGCGCAGCTGGATTATGCAGCAAGACAAGGGCAGCTGTGGCTCAGGTGGTAGAGCGGATTGTCCACTAATCGTAGGGTTGGCAGTTCGACTCCCAGCCCACATGACTCCATGATACCAAAGTGTCCTTGGGCAAGACACTGAACCCCAAGTTGTTCCTGATGGCAAGCTAGCGCCTTGCATGGCAGCTCTGCTACCATTAGTGTGTGAGTGAGTGTGTGAATGGGTGAATGAGACACAGTGTTATATTGTGAATGGCTCAAAAAAGCTAAATTAACATTTTGGAGAGGCCTAGTCAAAGTCCTGACTTGAACCAATTGAAATGCTGTGGCAGGACCTTAAACGGGCAGCTCATGCTCAAAAACTCTCCAATGTGGCTGAAGTAGCAGTTCTGCAAAGAAGAGTGGGCCAAAATTCCACCACAGTGCTGAATCGGAAGCGTTTGGTTGCAGTTATTGCAGCTAAAGGTGGCACAATCAAATTTTAAGTTTAAGGAGGTAATTAGTTGTTCACATGGGTGATAAGTGCTGGATAACATTTTTTTGCTTCAATAATAATAATAATAATAATAAATAATAGAAACTGTATCGTGTGTTTACTCAGGTTGCCTTTGTCTGAAGATCTAAAGCTATTTAGTATGAGACATAAACTTATTATTGTTAGTGATAACTTAAAATCTAAGTGGTATCTACCATCTTGGGACATAGCGACAAGACCAATGCGGCAAAATGCATCAATATAAAACTTACATTAAATTATCTGTCTTTATATGAAACAAAAAAAAGAAAAAATAGGCAACTGCTAAAACAAATCTGTGCTTAGTTAATACGTGGAATCGTGTTTTATAATAAATTTGCATTACAGTCAGTACAAAGAATGATCCTTATATTAAACGGGTAATGTTTTCACAAATAAGCCATTTTCATGGCTAAATTGCAGTAAAGAAGACTATATTTAAAAAATATGTATGTATGGCTGTATATACACACACTACACCAGCGTGCAAGAGAGAGCAGTGAGGTCCACTAGACAGTGACAAAGTGCAGGCTAAGAGCACTAATGACCTTGGACAGCTTCATTCTGACAGAGAAAGAGAGATACCACCATCTTCACGGCCCATAGTCACTACATATCTGTGCCGATTTAAAAAGCTGCCTAAGTAGCCCTGACAGAGAGGTAGCAGATCAAGACTGATGGACAGAAAAAGAAAGACGGAAAAAGAGTGATAGAGACAGAGAGAGAGAGAGAGAGAGAGAGAGAGAGAGAGAGAGAGAGAGAGAGCATAGAAAGAAAACATGTCTTGTTATGCAGCACCCAAGTCACAGCTAAAGGGCAAGAGGAACACATTTTACGAGCCATGCCGAGTCAAACTTGTATTACCGGGGGTCATTGCAATAAATTCACAGCTAAGGAGCAATCATAACATGCATACGTTAAAGCAGAGACAAGACAAGAGCAACTAATATAACGTGAAGAGAGAAGAAGGGCACCTTGTGATCTCTTCGTCTCCCAGCAAGCCTCTGGAGATGGGCGAGAAGCGTGAAGGCGTGGCTGGGGTTGTGGGCTGGCTCAGATAACTTGGGGAGCTGATATGATTCTCCATGTGCTGGGAATAGGCTGAAAAATATTATTAAATGCATTAATCCACATTTTTAAATGTAATCACAGAGGTCTCCTCAGATAACTGCTAACACGACTATCAAATTAAATTCACAAAACACGTGACAACAAAAACATCTAGAAATTGGTAGTGATTTCATTTAAGCTGCGTGAAATTCCCAGGAGACCAGCAGTTTCGG
The DNA here is from genome assembly GCA_024331685.1 of Stegophilus panzeri. Lineage (NCBI taxonomy): Eukaryota > Metazoa > Chordata > Actinopteri > Siluriformes > Trichomycteridae > Stegophilus > Stegophilus panzeri. The sequence goes on from JANDJT010000012.1 coordinate 9,547,423, forward strand.
AAATATTCAAACCAGCCCATCTGGCACCAACGAACATGCCACGGTTAAAGTCCCAGACATCACACTTTTTCCCCATTCTGATGTTTGATGTGAACATTAACTGCAGCTCCTGACCTGTACCTGCATGATTTTCTACATTATGCTGCCACTGCCACATGATTGGCTAACTGCAGAAACAAGCAGGTGTATAGGTATTCCTAATAAAGTGTCTCTCAAAATGTTTATACGCTCTATATCAAGATAAGGCTCAAAATCCACCTTTTCCACTTTGTAAGGACATTAAATAAATGATAATAAAACATTTTTATAGCTGCCCATGCATGGAAAAGTAATCTGCTTAAAATAAAAAGCCCTTGAACTATCGGTGTCCATTCCCGCAGTGAAATGTGACTTTTTTTTCCCCTCCAAACTACACACTCTGTACTGATGGCAAACACAAGAGCAAGCCTATTCTCTTAAGTCCTCATAAAACTGCTCATGTAGAAGCACAGCATCACCCCCGAGAGAGATGGACTCAAATGTGATTGGATAGTGTCAGTGGCACTAAAACACTAAAGCCAAAATAAAATCCCTCAGTTTAAGCTTTCCAAGAAGAAGCTCAGCACTGTTAACTGGAAGCAACGTCACCATTAGTCAGAAGAGCAATTAAGACACTTACACGCTGACCATTTTCTCACCACACACACTGTACTCACTCTATATACTGGATGTTAGATTAGAGAGTTGGGGGTGTGGATGACCAAGTTGTTTTTTTGTTTTTGTTTTTTTTCCTCCTGATTAAACTTGCTTTTGCCCTTCATTCCTTTATGCTTTAATATCAGAATGTGTGTTCAGGCCTGTGCTAATGTTCAAACCCCAGTGAGACGCTGTATCATCGATTACCATCACTCAGCACTTTTGTAACAATGTAAATCAATTCTGGGGGCATTCAGAATAAAACGCTGCGCACTGCTGGTTTTGGCTGGCATTAGAACCGAGGGTGAGCCCTAGGGAACTGGATCGCTTCCAGTGCTTGGCTAGGCCATTTTTATTTTAACACCTTCATCCTAAAATAGTCTGGGGAATGGATTAGTTTCCCCTGAGCAAAATGCAAAGAATCACTCAGGTGATGAACTGGATATTATTTATAGTTAACTAGGGCTGTCGATCGATTAAAAAAAAAAAAAAAAAAAAAAAAAATCAACTGTACCACAATTTGTAGTAATTAAAGTGCACCTATTTTGGTTTTGAAACGTGCCTAATTTTGTTTTAAAAGGTCTCATACAATAGATTTACATACATCCGAGGTCAAAAAACACTTTAACCTGCTCATAATTTAAACTGCAGCTTTACCTTCCCCACCCAGTGTCACAAACGACTCGTTCAATGATCCGTTCATTCTAGGGATACATTCTAAACTCCTCCTTTCAGAGAGCATACTCTGCTCTGATGGGTCAGATGTTCCAGTCTGTTGGGATTGGTCTACCGCTGTCAGCGTGTTTCAAAAAGGAAACGCCCACTACCATAACGAGTTTTAGCTCCGTCTGTTCGCGAGCAGCCGATGAAGACCAGAGGCGGGGGTTTTCTGTTACAAACCTACGTAGGTTAGTACAGGAAATAAATCTGGAATTACTAACGATTCGTTTCAACTGCTCAGAGTCAGTTCCTTCTTTTGGGAGTCAATAACCCTGTTTGTCGTGCGCTTCGATTTTTGAACCTTTGCAGATGTTTTTACATTCACAAACAGCTCTAACAACATACTACATGAAAGGTAATATTTGAAAAACCATAATAGGTGCACTTTAAGACTGAAGCTTGTAATAATGGATATATAAATGTAAAAACCACAGAATAAATGTAGAATCAACACAAAGGAAGTATATTTTAATTCAAATACTATGGTTTAATAGCATCTTTAAAAAAATAAATCAAAAAGCTTGGAACACAGATCCTCTCCTGTGAAGAACAGACTTCCAATAAAACCATCAAGGCCTTCAAAACTGACTGTCGGCTTGAAAGTCATATTTCTTATACGCACTAACAGAAATAATAATAAAAAAACCTCTTTAGGCATGTATGTTAAAGTGCCAGTTGAATTTCTAAACTATCAAAACATTAGATACCTTCTCACTTGCAGGTTTCATTACTCACCCACAAGCACCGCACTCCTGTAATACAGATTGGCGAGGCCTCGTAGAGATAGTTTCAATAGGGTGTTTTGAGGTGATATGTCAAAGACGAATAATAATAATAATAATAATGATAATAATGATAATAATAAATAAAACAAATAATAATAATGATAATGTGTTTTTATTGATCACATATACATTACAGCACAGTGAAATTCTTTTCTTTGCATACCCCTGCATGTTAGGAAGTTGGGGTCAGAGCGCAGGGTCAGCCATGATACAGTGCCCCTGGAGCAGAGAGGGTAAAGGGCCTTGCTCAAGGGCCCAACAGTGGCAACTTGGCAGTGCTGGGACTTGAACCCCTGACTTTCCGATCAGTAACCCAGAGACTTAACCGCCAAGCGACCACTGCCCCTCAATAATAATAATAATAATAATAATAATAATAATAATAATAAAAAAATTTGGCTTTTACAAAATGTGCAGATTATTTTTGTTTTCTCCAAAGATCCGTCTGGCAACTTTTAAAGTGGAACTTTCTTCCTAAAACCCCCTCCTTGTCCTTATCCATCTGTAGCCAGGATGGTTCGGTGTGGAGCATACGTCGTCTGGAAAATAATAAACTTTGGGAGGTATCAGCCCTCCACTTCATGTCACACCATCCCATCTTTGATTATTTTCCTAAAACTGCACCCGCGGTCATGTTTTATTTCATATATAAGCCACTCAACTTATACAACATGACACAACCGATACAACACGAGAAGCGGCTTTCACTGTAACTAAAGCTTAGCAGAACTGCGATATAATTCAAGCAGTGACTTTGTATTAGTGTCTGATGAAATTTCAGTATTAGTATCTTCTGAGATTAGTCATAAGAGACATGTGTTGTGTGAAAAATTCAGAGCATAACTTCATCGGTAGAATTCACACCTCCACTGCAGGCGCAAGGATTTGATAGGTTATAGAATTGCTTTGTTTTATAGTTAATATAGGTTGTGTTTTGTGTAAAACCCAGGGGTGTACATTGGACATTCTGATGATGGGGTCACAGAAATGTAACGGCGTGTGACAACACACTCACAGTTGGTGACGTCAGGGGGAGCATAGCTGTCGTTCATGAACACGCTGGTGGGTTTCGCCACTTTTAAGAAGACGACATCACTCGTGTTTTTCAAGGCTGCCACAGCATCCTCATGAGTCACCTCTTCAAGGCAAACAACATTTACCTGCATCCAATACACATACCCACACACATACATGCATGGGTGTTCTTCAAACAAGTATAACTGAGCCAGTTATCATCATTAAATGGGTTAACGTGACCCTAAACTTAAAAATAAGTTGATTTTATAATTGTGTGAAGAAACTGGGTATCTTATAACAGACTTACAGCAATAAGTTTATCCCCAATCTGGAGTCGTCCATCTTTGTGGGCAGCTCCTCCCTCAATGACTTTGGTGACGTAGATACTGTTGTCTCCAGGAATGTGCTGGTTTCCCACTCCACCAGCTATACTGAAGCCTAAACCTGAGAATCAACAAGCCCAGAAGTGTGAAAGAAGGATTACACTTTATACGCAGAAACGTCTCATTTTAAAAAGGACATTCCAGGCAACAGATGCCCTTCGGAAATGAGAAAATGCACAACGAAAACGAAACGCTTAGTCAAGTGAGTCATAACTTACCACCTAACAAAGACAGGATTTGATTCTACGAGAAAAATGAATGATGGCTTTACCTTTGGGACCTTTGACAAGCTTTATGTCCACGATTTTCTCAGCGCTGGGCTTTTTTCTTCGGACATATAGCCTGACGATGCAGCCTGCCTCCTTCAGTGCCTCCACAGCTCTACTGTGAGTGACGTCTCTCACGTTTACATCGTTTACTCGCAGGATACAGTCATTTACCCTGCACGAGATGAGGACAAGGGAGAATCAAGGCGGAAAAAGTCTCCTGTGAGAATAGGTAAAAGTGTGTGCAGAACTTTTTTTAAATTTTTTTTTTTATCTTATTTTATTCCACTCCTGTTAGATTTCTAACCAATCTCGCCTGCTCCTAAAATAATTCCGACCAATTTTAGCTGCTCCCACAGAGTATTTGCCAATCACACCCACTCCCACTGAAAAATCAAGCCTGCTCAGGCACAAAGTCTGATCCTACATAAAGTTTGAGAAATCCCACCCACACCTGCAGACACTCTTGACCAATCATGCATTCTCCTGCAGAAAGTCTGATCAATCTGGCCACTCCCACAAAATGCTTAAGCAATCCCACCCGCTCCAACAGAAAGTCTGACCAATCGTGTCGAATCCCGCAGGTAGTTTGACCCCCACCCCCCAAGTTGTCCAACTCTGAACACCTCTAAGGCCAGCTGTAAAGAAATATATATTAGAACAAAGAACAAAACTGAAATGTGTATAGTATAAAGGATCTATGTGCAGTCCAGACATGCTGCCTGACCCGAGTCTGCCATCCTGAGCAGCTGCTCCACCCGGGATAATCTTGGTGATAAAAATGCTCGGGTCTTCACCGACGTGGGGGTTATCGGTGCCGCCTGCAATACTGAAACCCAGACCGGAGTTTCCCTGGAGAGAGAAACGAACAATAAAAGTGTGCATGAACCGAGGAATACAATTCAGGTGAAGACACAATATAACAAACTCGAGCTTAAACAAGTGCAAACAAGATTAGTCGATTGGTGGTTGAAAGTTCTAGATGTTGTGTGGTGGTGTTGTAGTTCTACGGATAAAACTAGTCTATTTCAGTTACACTGTGTCCTAAATTAAATTATGGCCTTGCTTGTGACTTAAATTACGGACACACACAGGCAGCAGTGCAGACAGTTTAGAAGTTAAGTTGTACTGTATATTATATCATGGTTTTTCTGAATACTCGATTCTGATTGGCTGGAAGGTGAGTGTTTAAACCGTGTAATGCACAGGTCGGTCCAGTCAGTTTAATCACCATTCTAAATAAAAGTGCTGCCTATAAACAACTGTAACCGTAGTAACATACAGATAGTAGTAGAGATGCAGCACAGACGTAAGTAATTCACACACACACACACACACACACACACACACACACACACAATCTCTCTCTATTAACTACTTACTATAATTCATTCAAATAAATGCAATCTTATCACACTACTTTATCTCTGTGTATGATGTAGAACAGGCAGAATACTAGTATATAAAACAACTAACAAAAATGAACCGTTATTTTTATCCTTTCAGTCACATTTTGCACTGCAAACATCAACGTCAGATTTATCTTGTCAATGCTGGCAAGTGACCATGGTATAAGCGGGATAATCCACGGCTAGGTGTGCCATAAAATCGTGTAACGCACACCTAGCCGTGGATTATCCCTTACGCATACATTAGTGAATTTAAATTACAGCGTATGAAAACAAAGTCATTATAAAATCATTATACTATAGCGTTGTTGTATTCTCAAATCTGACATGTTAGAAGGTGTAAAAAAAAATGATTTAATCTAACAGCGCGACCGCAAAGCAAATCACAGTTTTAAATTAATGCGTTCATTCTCATATGATGTCATTTCTATAGTAACAGATTCTGCAAGGGGCAAATTCTGAAAGGGGTATGTACATTTATGAGCACTGTATTTGGTAAAAAATAATCAGATTTTAAGGTTTCCATGTAGATCAATCTTCCATTTAATGGATTATTATACTGCACCTTGTCTTAAGAGATTTCATAAACTTAGCTAACCTGCAATCCATTTCTTCCGTTTCGATTAGGTGTGTATTATTTATTCCTTTATTCATTTATTCTGGTTAAGCCATCAACAGACAGTAAAGATGTATGTAAATATAGTTAATGAATGAAATGTTGAAAAAAAATGGTAAAAATGCAATTCAATTCACACTACATGCATCTGTCTAGCATTACGGCACGTGTGTCAAACATAAGTGTATTATTAACATCTGGCCCGCAGCCTCGTTTCATTCGACCCGCATGAACCGAAGAAAATACTGAAACATTAACATCAACACTATTCAGAATTCACAGCAGATCTATCCAAAAGGTAGCTACCGTAAACCGCCGTATATACGTACTCTCCGGTTTTTACTGTGGCTGGCTTGACCGCGGTCTAATATGCAGGTTAAAGTCAACTCCTGTGTGCTGCGCCTGATGTAAGTCACACTCGCATCTAAAACTGATTCAGAAGCATGTCGTGTGGTGTGCAGGCAGTGGCTTAACCAGAAATTATTTTCAGAAGGATGAGGAAATGTACAAAATAATATCATGATTTCTCATCTGCACAGTTAAATAGGTAAGTGTGACACGCTAGTGCATTTCAGGCGGATGTCAAAGAGCAGTAGGAGCGGTAGTTTCATTCAATACTAATTTATTCTTTAATGATTTAAGGCACAAGCTACTGTCAGAGATTCCATATTAATAATGCTGCCATGAAATACATGTATGACTGTGAAAAAGATTCAAACAACAGGTCAATTTGTGTTGCTTTCTTCTCTGCTCAACATCATCTCATGAAGCCTGTTATCACGTATCATGGCTTTAGTGTACTGTCTCGTGCCTACTCTAAAGTGTCTTCAGTAAAAGGTCTACGTGTAAATGTTTGATCATTTAAACCTTTGACTGGATGTATAGTGCCTAATTTCAACGTGCTGTGACTATGGCATATAATTGGCAGGTGACGGATTAAATAAACTGTAGTAGAAAAAGAAAGAGGACAAGCTACATGGCACTTACTCGTTCAAGCGTAATTTCTTCATATTCGTAATCAGCTTCCGTTCCATTTACCTGCAAGACAAATCAATATGAATAATGTGGGCAGCAACAGTTCAGAAAAGCCTTCAGGAGGACACGATAGGGCTGATAGGGCTGGTAATCCAAAGGTAATTCAATGTGAAGTTGGCATAAAAATAAATCCAAGATGGTGGCTAAAAGTGTTTGCGCTTTATTTGCAGTCATTAGCAAATCAGTTTCATGTAATAACATGCAAACCTTACCACAACAGAGAGATTAGTTATACTGCTGTTAAATGGACTAGTCTGACCTTAGCATTTACATGAGCACTGAGAAATTTACAATATCAGTGAGTGAGGGAACAAGAAAAACAAAACAAAAAACCACTGTATTCTGTATGCTTGACCTGCTTCTTGAATCAGAACATTCTTCACACTGACCCTTGAGAGCTTCCACCATGAACCAACCAGTGAGCTACATGAGTACTGCTCAGTTTCTCAGAAACTGTGTGCACGGAAAGACTGAATCTGCTAACAGATCACTCTGTCTCGACTCAACTCTCCAGCCATAGCTACAACAGGTAACGTTCTTTACCGCTTTCTTCATAAGGAATACCGAACGCTGATTTGGAGCAAAAATGTAGACTATCAGGGTGTCCCCAAGGACTGGAATGGGAAACACTGCTGTAAAATATAGAGGAAATCCTCATACGTAGAGAGAAAGGCTAGCATAGTACTCCCTAAATAATGCATTGACTGATACATACAGATACAATAGAAGCATTGCACATAAGGCATAAGACAGAACAGACTGCCTGCATCCAAAACAAATAATTGAGCCCAGATTGAGTCATGTAAGATGTTGCTGAAAATAAAAACCCATAATAAATGAGGTTAAAGCCATAATAAGTGTGGTTATGCAACATGTTATTTTTGTGATCTCACAAGCTGGGGTTTAAACTCCCAAATGGCCCTTTTAAGGCCTTAAATGCTAAATGCTTTTCTAACTTTCTCCATTAGAAAAGAAAGAGAGAGAGAGAGAGAGAGCACGCAATGTCCCTATTGACCCTGCCCAATGCTAGCTTTATTCTGCCAATAAACAGTCGATAGACCATCACAAGACACAAAATAATATCTTATTAAATATTTAAACTATACAGTAACACTATCAAGAGTTAGATATTACAGAAATATGAAATATTACACAAATTTAATTTGAAGTTCAATTTAATTAGGAATTACCATAAAAATGAATTCTTTTTAATGAGAGCATAGCCACCCTACCAGTGGGATTAGTATTTTTCTCCTATTCAATCCATACAGGATTTCGCTGAGTTTTTTGTGATTGTTGCAGCAAAAATGCTTGATTTTGCTGCGTTTTGTCTCCCAGAATTTGCAATGCAATTTGTGGAGGCTTTTTTGCTACTTGAATTGGCGAAATTGCAATTGCATGAAATTGCTTTGCACTGTTTCCCATTGATGTTTGTTGGTTAATGAGACCTTTTACCTGTACTCATGTTGAATGCATGTTGTGATGACGTCATGATGCGTCTTGGCACAAATCTGCAAATATCTGCAGTAATTTTGAAAAATTTCAAGCTCCTCCGAATATTGCGGAGTTTCCTTGATTTTGTGTTCATTTCTGCGATTCCAAAAATCGCAAAATCCTGGAGGGACTGCTTTTTTCCCCTTGAAGTATATATCTCAGACATAAATAATATTCCAATAGGACAAAATGAAATTAAACAACATAATCAGAATAAATAATGTGGTAAGATGTACATTTCAGGTATTTAGAAGTAACGGTGGTGTTCTTAAACGGAAAATGTTTTTCGTACTAAATCTGCAGTTATCAACATTATATTCAGCTAGTAAAAAGAAGATTCATTATGTAATACGTAGCAACATTTCTATATTCATAATCATTAACTCCAAATAGTACATGCTGAGAAAACTCACGACGAGCACAAAATAGACCAGACTAACATTTCTCTCTAGATCTCTCCATAGATGCCCATCTCAAAATGTACATTTAGTGTCCATGACTTTCTAAAACTTTTTAAAATAGCTTTTAGTTGGAAAAACCTATGAATTATTCCACATCATATTCCTTAGCAAAAAATAATATTTCAAGGATAAAGTCAATACATTTTTCCAAGGGATATTACGGTAATTCCAGTCATTCCAGTAGGAGACTACATATGGAGTGATGATATCTGCATCATATAATTATAAGCACAGAGTACTGTACATAAGCTAGCCTTTAATTTAATGATAATAGTGCATTATTAACATAAGCATTTTCATCTTCAACATCTTGAAAACTTGCGGCCACAGAGGCTGAGACCAGTGTTAAAATAACAGTCATTTAAACTGAATATGGGTTTTGGCTTTTTCTTTTTAATGAATTCTACCTTTACACCTGACACTATGGCCCTGCTTTTCATATATCATATATTTTCATATATCTACAGCACTTTGACTGCAAAAAAACACATGTTAAAATTCTACATGGTACAATGTTGCTTGGAACTGTCTCACTACCATGTACTGCTAAATGACATGTGATAGAGCTTTTAGATCTGCACACAAGGAGCTCACACCAGCAGCCCTGCCATCAAAACTGCTCAGTTTCCCAGAAAAGAATAAGGAAAGGAAAGAATTGAGACACTGTTGTCCATCGATAATCCTGAGTCATCTTAAAGGAATCCTCCCAGGCCTGTTAAAGTACGCTGTTAAAGTACTACCAGGAAAAACCTCCTCTTACTGAAGGACGAGAGAGAATTCGGGAGAAAAGAAAAAAGCCATATCAGGGCTGCTCTACATATCACATGACTGTGGTGACAGAAGGAAAGCCTGTTAGGGTCCATTCACCATCCATGCTTCATTCTAGTGTGGCTAGAGGGCTAAGTGATACAGCCAGCAAAGCTAATGCTAACATTTCACTGGTCAGTGAAACCAGTGGCGCTGCTAGTCCAATCACACAGAGAATCAAATACAGTGATGCACCTTCTTAGAAATAATAAAGATAAAACTGATGGCAAAATAAAATCACGCTTTAAAGAAATACCCTGAAAATTCTCAGCTAGATCTGTGATAACTCCAAAGTAATTTGAAAAAGAAGACATCCTTCTGTCCTGAAATTCACACAAGATGCAGTGCCATGTGATCTAGCTAATGCTAGTCTCCACAGTGATGAGGTCTCTTTTCATGAAGGACAACAACAGTGAACACTGAACTCAGTGGGCATTTTGGCACTTAGGAGGACAGGGATTATGACACACTGCTGAAGGGGAAGAGAAGACTGGAATGTAAAAGAAAACATACAAACAAACAAACAAACAAACAAACAAACATGAAGACTGTTATCCACACATACCCATATACATATACAGAGTGTTGGTTGTTAGTCAAGGCTGCATTTTCAGCACAGAATGCACAGCATACGCATCCTTCTTAGACAACCAGATTTGCATTTCCATAAGGAAATACACAACATTCACAATGAGCTGAAATCGATAGAGGGATTAATTTTTTTTTTTTTTAAACAATGTAAGGGAAATGTAAAAAATTTAAATAAAGACATGATAGAAAAGAGGCAGAAATAGAGAAGGAAATAAAAAAGAATGGATAAATTAAAGAACAGGAGTGAGTGAGTGAGCGAGAGTGTGAGTAAGCGAGCGAGCGAACGAACGAACGAGTGCATGAGTGAGAGTGTGATTGAGTGAGCAAGTGTAAGTGAGTGAGTGAGAGTGTGCGCAAGTGAGTGTGAGAGTGAGTGTGTGCATGTGAATGAGTGTGTGCATGTGAGTGAGAGTAAGCAAGCGAGCAAACGAGTGCGTGAGTGAGTGAGCGTGACTGTGTGAGTGAGTGAGCGTGACTGTGTGAGTGAGTGAGCGTGACTGTGTGAGTGAGTGAGTGTGTGTGAGTTTGTGAGTGAGTAAGCGAGCGAGTGAGTGAGTGTGTGATTGAGTGAGTGAGTGTGTGAGAGTGAGAGAATGAGTGTGTGAGTGAGCGTGCGAGTGAGCGAGTGTGTGTGAGTGAGAGTGTGATTGAGTGTGTGTGAGTCAGCGTGACTGTGTGAGTGAGTGAGTGTGTGAGTTTGTGAGTGAGTAAGTGAGCGAGTGAGTGTGTGATTGAGTGAGTGAGTGTGTGTGAGTGAGAGAGTGAGTGAGTGTGAGTGAGCGTGCGAGTGTGTGAGTGAGTGTGAGACTGAGTGAGTGTGTGTGAGTTTGAGAGTGTGAGTTTGTGAGTGTGAGTAAGCAAGCAAGGTGAGTGAGCGAGTGTGTGATTGAGTGAGTGAGCGAGAAAGTGAGTGGGGGAGTTAAAGTGTATGTGTGTGAGTGAGTGAGTGAGTGAGTGCGAGTGAGCGAGCACAAACGAATGAGTGAGCGAATATGAGAGTGAGAGCGCGAGTAAGCGAGTGTGTGAGAAAGTGAGTGTGTGTGTGAGTGAGTGAGTGAGTGTGTCTGTGAGTGTGTGTGAGTGAGTGAGTGTGTAAAAGTGTGAATGAGTGAGTGTCTATGTGAGTGAGTGAGTGAGTGAGTGTGTAAAAGTGTGAATGAGTGAGTGTCTATGTGAATGAGTGGGTGAGTGTCTATGTGAGTGAGTGGGTGAGTATGTGAGTGAGTGGGTGAGTGTCTATGTGAGTGATTGAGTGAGTGTCTATGTGAGTGAGTGTCTATGTGAGTGATTGAGTGAGTGTCTATGTGAGTGAGTGTCTATGTGAATGAGTGGGTGAGTGTCTATGTGAGTGAGTGAGTGAGTGAGTGAGTGAGTGAGTGGGTGAGTGTCTATGTGAATGAGTGGGTGAGTATGTGAGTGAGTGTCTATGTGAGTGAGTGAGTGAGTATGAGTGAGTGAGTGAATGGGTGAGTGTCTATGTGAATGAGTGGGTGAGTATGTGAGTGAGTGGGTGAGTATGTGAGTGAGTGGGTGAGTATGTGAGTGAGAGAGTGAAAGTGTGTGTGAGTGAGTGAGTGAGTGTCTGTGTGAGTGAGTGGGTGAGTATGTGAGTGAGTGGGTGAGTATGTGAGTGAGTGGGTGAGTATGTGAGTGAGTGAGTGAAAGTGTGTGTGAGTGAGTGGGTGAGTGAGTGAGTGAGTGGGGGGTGGGGTCTGTGTGAGAGAGTGTTTAAAGCAGAGCTTTAAGCCTGTGAAAAGCCTGTGTGACATCATCAGGTGGCAACCGGCATTTAAACTGACGGACAGCGTATTTCAAATGATGAAATATTTTATTAAAACTCAAAACAGATTCCCCAGTTCTAGCCGAACAGCCCTTCCTTCCTCGCAACAGTTTGAACAGTGTGTATGGTAAGAGGTATAAGAGAATAATAAAAGGTAACCGAATAATAATAAGAAGAGCAGCAGAAAAAGACTGAGGAATAACAATAAAGACTCCTTCGATGCTGAATGAAATGGAATAGAATAGCAGATATTCAATGACATTAATGTAATCACAGAACACTGGACCTGTGGGGGAACAAGATTTAAATATAATTGGCACTCACATATGGGCTCACATAGGGAGAAGTGTCAAGGCTGTCTGTGTTCACCAACACCGGGGCTGGGCTTGCCTGAAAAACACACATATAAAGTCAGCGTCTGTACACTGATGAGCACAGACCAGCATGCTTACTCCACACTAATGCACACACACACACACACACACACACACACACACACACACACACACACATTCTCTCATGGACTGGAAATAAAAAGAAAGAAAGAAAGAAAGCTCAAGCAGCAGCATCTACATCAACACAATCGACAGAACACAAAAGACACTTACTCTAGGCATGTTGAGAGAGTCTTAAACAGGCATTTGCAGCAGATTAACAGCACAGACTGTGTCCATAAACAGCATAACATACTGCAGAATATACAATTCTGAAGCAATAACGCAACAAGCCAAGCCAAACTAAACCCTTCCGCAGACACACACCACCTGCATTACGCATATGAGTGCTCTAAAGGTGCAAGTGCGCATCAGTAACATACCATGGCATTCTCACATTAATCTCTCAAACTTAACATGAGCATCATGGAAGTGGGAGGAGTGAACACATGAGAGAGAGGGAGAGAGAGAGAAAGAGAAAAAGAGAGAGAGAGAGAGAGAGAGAGAGAGAGAGAGAGAGAGAGAGAGAGCAAGAGAGAGAGAGAGAAACCTGTGACGTGGGTGCAGGGATGACAGTGGTCTCGGCTGGGACTGGCGCGATAGGGATCACAGGGATTATGGGAGCAGGGGGAGGAACGGCATCTGCCTGCTAAACAATAAACAGCGGAGGTCAAAGTTCAGGCCAGATGTCACTCAGCCGTACTGAAGATCATGAGAGATCCTACAGCATCAAAGCTGTAGAATAAAAGACAGCTAGCACAGGGAGAGAGCAGGGCAAGGAAGGGGTGCTCATCAAACAAACAAACAAACAAAAAAAATCAGACCATCATTAAAAGTGGTAATGGGCGATATGACAACATAAACAACAACAAGTTCATGATCCACCATACTGTACCTACGTCTCAGCATTGCATTGCACATACAACTGCACATATCTGCACTTTATCCCATATACAGTTCATACTTTTTCTGGCATCTATCTTTTATATTATGTTATATTATGTTTTATATTTTTCTTTTTCTCTATTTAAGTAAATTCTGGTTTTATGTGAATTCGGTTTTATGGCACTGGACAGTCGTAAAAAGCTCATCGTATTGTGTATGGCTGCGTGTGTAACCAATAACATTTCAATTTGATAATTAGGTAAAGAAACAAAGTGCAAGATCAACAGCAGAGCCGGATTAATGAATTCAATTCTTGTGACTAGGCTCTGTATAACTGCAGGGGGGCGCAATGAATAAATACAAACCAAAACAGCGTGTTCATTTCCACCCTGTGCTTGATCATAGTTTTTATCTTCTGATGAAAACATCCTTAACATTTAGTCAATATTTCATCGTCATATTTATTCATTTTAGTCGATTTTATTCGGACTAAAATCGCAGTGAATATTAGTCAGTGCCATTTTAGTTGACGAGAAAATGCAAAAATTAAACCAATTAAGTTAATTATATATTAACTTAAACATGTATCAACAAAAACATGTTTAAAACTGGCCTTGTTGTGAAACCCTGATCTCCTGAAATAATATCATTACAATGAGTACACTATTGTAATACAATATTGTGAATTCTTTATGCTTTAGTCCTTCATTCTTTGTGTTTTAGTGCGTCGTTACAGAAAGAGAGCATACACAACGTGACTTACCATTCTACCCAGCGCTAGGGTTGTCACGGTACCAAAATTTCAGTAGTCGATACCAATACCAGTAAAATTCCACGGTACTCTGTACCAATTTCGGTACCAAAGCAAAACGCAAAAACGTGCGTATGCTAAACATTAAGTAAGCAAAAACGAGAATGATTTCTTACACTGGAATTAAACTCTGCTACAACGTTCATAATGCAACCTGTACCATCATTTTAAACTCGCCTGCTTGAACTGCTTGAATAAATACTGCGGGTAAGCAGCGGCTCTTCCTGAAAGCACGGTTAATCTATCTGCTCATAAATTTTAGGGGCACAGCTTTTACACACTTAGCGGTAACAGTACCGAAAGCGGAAAACGAGCGTCCGAGAGAAATACATGTATTTCGCCTACTATATAGTAGATAAGTATGCGGTTTCGGACGCAGCCTTGGCAACCGGCGGAGCTGCTGCTGCTTTGGCTCCAATGTCTTCTTGTTGCACGGTGCACCCATGAAAAGTTGGTTGACCCGGTACTACTGCTACTTACGAAAATCTGGTACCGTCAACTTTTTTTCATTTTAGTACCGACTTGGTACCAAAGTACCGGTACTTCTGTCAACCCTACCTAGCGCTTTACTTAAGTTCATGTTCACTTGTGCATTCGCATCATTTTGTGCAGAAGCGAGTTGTAATATTAGGTTTATTAATCTCATATATGTGTATAGGATGCGTTTGGGTGAGTTCATTAACCCGCTATTAAAGCACTTCACTTTCCCGTTGTTCATTCACCGTTCAACTTCAGCTCACGCAGCTAAAACAACTCAAACCCCGACATTATTGACCACGACTGGATCATTTGAAACACTAGAACTATTCTTTCTAGATTTATCTTAATCACAAAACATTGTTAGTGCATTGTAAATATCTTGCGTCATATATATTTAAATTAAAATCATAGATTCGACTGCACAGGTTTTGAATTTGAATGTGCATTTTTATTTTAAATTCGACTAATATTCGAAATTCGAATGATAATTTGACAGCCCTAGAGCAGACGAGAGGACAGAAGCAGCGTGAACGGCTAAAATGTTGGTGACATTCATTCTTATATAAAACATGTAAGCACAACGGCTGATATCGAGGTCAGCAAAAATGATTGAGGTCATGTCCATATATCGTGCGATAAGTCGATAACGCAACTAATTATAGTTTCAGTACGTTTTTTTATACCACAGTACTGTTGAATTCTCTAGTAGTCTCTGTTTGGTCAGAAGTTTATTAATTCTCTATAACAGTCGTACTGACCGTAATCAAAATCACAGGTTCATATTAATGTGCTTGTGGTACGTTCTAAGTTCTATAGTAAGAGCTAACTCACAGGGACTTGCATGGCAGGCATAATCTAATTATATAATAATAAACTAATTAAAAAAAATCTGTCAATATTTAACTAAGAAAAATGTCTAATCATTGATATGCTGATGCAGAGTCAGTAAGATTTCTTGTCATGAGGAGAACTGTGATAACAGTACCTTGTAAAGATAACCTTGTTTCTTTAATGTTACACAGTAGTAAAGTGAATAAAAATGGATGAAGTGTCATTCATAAATAAATCAAAAATTCTTTGGCAAATTTGCTGTGGCTTTGGGACATGCTGGTACATGATTAACCAAAGACATTTACCAAAGGCAATAATAACAAAACGAATACAATTACTATTATTATAATAATCACATTAAAACTGGCATTACTAGTTACTGAATAAGGTACATCACCAAGCTTCATTATTGCTTTTTCTTTGCAGTACATCATAACATTTCAATTATATTACTTTTCGTTGTAGATTGCTATTTCAGTGAGAAAAGCCATTTATAAATCTTAAAAAGGGGCTTTATAAAATAGAAGAATGAACGCTACATTGTATAGAGTAAAACAGCAGGTTAAATCTCATTTGAAAATATTACAGCATGAACAGTGTGTGACAGAGTTCCCCTCTGAGGTTTTTATAAGCGTATTATATCTTTGTTCTCCACTCTTCTATGTCCTCCTGTTATCACTGTATTATAACACTAAGATGTATTGTGTCTTATTGTAATCATGTACTATTTGCCACAATCATATTAAATTCCATGAGTCCATGAGGAGAAACAAATAACTGTTTGGGCCGCCAAAACCTGGGATTTGCTTTAGCGCGTTTGGCATCAGTTTTTTTTTTTGCTGAAAAATCAGAGAGTTTTGATGAAATTGCTTTACAGTAAAGATGTTCACGTCAGAATTCTAGCTGCTGCCATTGTTACTCCAATCATCAATTAAATCAAGAGAGTCACTGGCACTGGAAGCCATATATGGCCATAAAACACTGTTTGTTTGTTTGGGTGGGTTTTTTTTTTCCTTTGTTGATATAGTGTTATGCTGTGGATTATTTTCACTGATTTCAACATTCCACCACTCTTACACAAGCTAATCTTCTCATCTGTCCATAGCAGACTGTCCCAGAGTGCTACAAGCCATTATCATGGATTTTCAGCTTAATGTAATCTGGACTTTCTATTTTGGAGGCTAATCAATGTTTCGCATCCAGTCTCGCAAGCTAGCTTCTACCTATAGCAAGAAAGTCTAGTATTTTTAGTCAGTGCACGCTGCTAAGAACCACCTGCTTTTACAGGAAGAAGCCATTTGCCCAAACATAAGAAACAAGAAAACAGAAACAATTCCCATAGCCAGTCAGCAAATACACGAGGGTATTTCATTTACGCGCCACTTTCGCACAAAATTCTAGAATACATTTTAATGGTTTTAAACATGGGCCATATTTAAATATACACTCACCTTCCATTTTAATAGAAACACTTGTACACCTGCTCTTTTATGCAGTTATTTAATCAGCCAATCATGTAGCAGCAGAACAATGCAAAAAAAAAAAATCATGGGGATACAGGTCAAGAGCTTCAGTTTGGCTATCATGGGTACAGACTCACTGAAACTGGAGAGTTGAAGACCGGAAAAAGACCAGGGGATTTTTCTCTTTCTAATCATCAACTGTCCAGTTTGGGTGAGTCTGTGCCCATGATAGCCTCAGATTCCTGTCCTTGGCTGAAAGGAGTGGAAACCAATGTGGTTTTCTGTTGTCTTAGCCCATGCACCTCAAGATTAGATGTTTTGTGCATGTTGAGATACTTTTCTGCTCACCATGGTTGTAATCCATCCTTTTTTGGCAGCTCAAACCAATCTGGCCATTTTCCTCTGACCTCTCTTATCAACAAGGCGTTTCCACCCATAGAACTGTTGCTCACTGTTTTTTGTTTTTCACACCATTCTCTGTAAACTCTGGAGACGGTTGTGTGACAATCCCAGGAGATCAACAGTTTCTGAAATACACAAACCAGCACACCTGGCACCAAAGTTATGCCACGATCAAAGACACAGATCACACTTTTTCTTCATTCTGATGTTTGACGTGAACATTAACTGAAGCTGTCTCTGACCTGCAACTGCATGATTTTATGCATTGCCCTTCTGCCAAATGATTGGATAATCAGATACCTGCATGAATGTGCAGGTGTATAGGTATTTCTACTAAAGTAGATGGTGAATGTAAATTGGTCCTCAAAGTGTAGATTGTTATGATGTCTCGAGCTTTTCTACTGAGCAGCTAACCGTGCCATGACATGGCAATGACCGATTTAATAGAAAACAACTGAAATGAATCAAATCAATTACTTTATTATAAATCAATTCTTATTTAAAAAAAAACAACAACAACAACAACTAATGTGTAAAAAAAAAAAAAAAATCATTCTTATTTTTAAACTGATGTGTAAATAGACTAGTAAAGGGGATTTACCAGTAACTCTAATACTTAACAATCCTTCTTTACATCACCATCATTTGCAAATTAACAGTAAGCCTACCCCACATTCTGAAAAATTTGGTCACATATTGTTTGGAGGCTACTAAATTCAGTGCTGATTAAGTGGTATTATAAAATATCGAATCATTGCCTTAATAATTGAAATAATATAGTTACTGCATCTTAGCAGACTCAGTGGTATCATCAAACATCGAATTGTTGCCTTAAGAATCGAAATCGTATCATATTGTGTGGAAGCCTGAGGTTTACACCCCTAGTGAGAATGAGCTTCAGGTAAATCTATGAAGACCATTTTGCAGATTTTAACATGAACCCAGGTACTGTAAGACATGTCAAATCAGCAAACAGGAAAACTTCTGTAGATTAATATATAAAAGCCAATCCATCAATGATAAAATGATGAGCGTGCTTAATTGTGATTTAATTTGTGATTTAAACCAACACATTTTTCATTTTCTATAGTTTATTTTATATAACGGCATATACTATTGTGTATGCTACTGCTAATGTTCATTAATGTCTGTGGGAGCAACACATGATGTGTTAATTAATATCAATGCATTAAAACACTAAGATAATAATAAATTGAATATCTGAATTCGACAGTCCACCACCAAATATAAATGTAAATATAACAAATAGAAATAGAAATAACTGGCATCCTGCTTTTTAGCTTGATAGTTTAGAGTTTAATTTCACTGATTCATTTTCAATAAAACATTCTGTCAATTACAGACAGAGCCAAAATAGTGCCCAAAAAAAAAAAAGCCAAAAAAAAAAAAAAAAAGCCAAAAAAACAAACAAAAAAAAACAAGTCTCAGTCCAATTAATTATACAATACACTGCACTGGGTACATGGAGTATATAAGCATACCCTGCTCTTGAATCGTAGCTTAATTAATTTGGTGTGTGTACGTAGTGCCCTACTGGAGATGAGGTTCTAATCTCAGCTGGGTTTCCTTAGAAACATAGTACACAGAGCCACTTATGATTCTCATTAGCAGTGTACCTGTCATTTCTAAAGGTACATGAAGCTGTAGCAGAGTATGTACCTGCTGTGAGAGAGGCTGCAGAGCAGGCGTTTGAGAGGAGAGAAAGAGCCAGTGGGACACATCCGATTCCCCAGCTTTTAGCACTCTCCAACACAGCTCATTCACAGACAAACCACCCAGCCAAGAAAGAATTAAGAGCCAACACAGAGCCGGAGGAAGCTCCTACAGTGCAAATGTCCTTAAGTACCCAAACAATACTCCTAATGGCCTATATTCATTCTAAACAGCATCTACCCAAGCTTTTGCAGCGCTGTTATTCCTGAACCACAAACTACAAGATGATATCTTTTACAGGCCAACGGTGTGGATAGTGTAATTACTAGTACTGCCAGTTTGTTACAAAGTATATTGTTATAACAGTAACAGGAAAGATTAGGATGTTAAAAATCATTAACATTGATTAGGGGCCTCAAGTTCTAACCTGTATCGTGTCTGAAAGGTCAAAGATTACATCAAAACCTTCAACACTGATTTAATTAGTCCATATAACAATGTAGTCTGTTTTGTCAACATATTCAATTAAAGCGCACCTATTATGGTTTTGAAACATGCCTAATTTTGTTTTACAGCTCTCTTACAATAGATTTACATGCATCCTCCTTTTGGAGAGCATACTCTGCTCTGATTGGTCAGATGTCCCAGTCTGTTGTGATTGGTCTACCGCTGTCAGCGTGTGTCGAAAAGGAAACGCCCACTATACCATAACGAGCATCAGCTCGGTCTGTTCGCGAGCAGCCGATGAAGACCAGAGGCGGGGCTTTTTGTTACAAACCTATGTAGTTTAGTACAGGAAGTAAGTCTGGAATTACTAAAGACACGTTTCAGCTGTTCAGAATCGGTTCCTTCTTTTGGGAGTCAATAACCCTGTTTGTCCTGTGCTTAGATTTTTTAAACTTTGCAGACGTTTTTGCATTCACAAACAGCTCTATAACACACTACATGAAAGGTAATATTTGACAAACCATAATAGGTGTGCTTTAAAGACTCGTTCATATTTAAGCATGTTACTGATAAAACTTACTCTCCCTGGTAGGGCTGGGTGATATCACAAAAAATGTATCACATCACGATAGTTGAGGTCATTTCCACGATACACAATGCGTATCACGATATATAATTTAGCTAACAAACTGTTTACAAAACAGTAGTAAAATAAACAAAAACCTGTGAAGCTGAGTTTGACGATAGTTTTCTTAAATGCTTACAAAGACAAAGAAGATTAGGTTTTTTAAAAATTACATCAAATCAACGGCATCCATTCAGTACCATTTAATCTGTAATCATTAAAAATCTAAAAATAAAAAAATAAAAATGCACCGTCATACCAACGATATCTCAGAAAAGTATCACATAATCATCTATCACCATATCGATATTATATCAATATATCGCCCAGCCCTACTCCCTAGCATTATACAATATTTCCAAGAAAACTATTAGCCCAGTCATATGTAATATATGTAAGCCCATTTGTTTTTGCAGTAACTGCACCAAAATACACAAGTCTTATACAGATCAAATACCAAAAACATGTAGGCATGTAATATTCCAGTTTGAACTTAAATAACAATTCGCCTTTATTAAACATTTATTATAGCTGTTTATACTGTATTAAACCTTGCACACTTCATAGATTTATTTATTTTTTTGCTTGATGTCTTTATCTAAAGCAACTTAAAGCTGAATAGTCGTATCCTACCTCCCACCCACAACCTTCCGATCAGTAGACGAAAGCCCAAAATACAGATTGTACCGGCCTAGCATTCCACTAAGCACTACTGCAGTTGAGTATCACACAACACCGCAACATACCTTCTCCAATGGAATAGTACCCCAAGAATTTTCAAGCCACGAGGCACTGGCAGAAGCTCTCACTTTAGCCTTGCTTTTCGTCAGGTTTTTCTTAACACTCAGGGTGGTGAACTTGTGTCTGCTCTTGCTGGAGGCAGGTAAAGTGCAGGAGCTGTAGTGTGGGTGGAAGCCCACAGGAGTCTGCTGCTGGCTGGATTGGGCAGGCTGGTAAGGCAGGTGATGAGGAAGAGGAGGAGGAGGATGATGATGCTGGTGGTACTGCTGATGGTTATGGCTTTGGAAGTGGTGGTGGAGCTGGTGGAACTGTGGCTGCTGCTGAAGCTGGAGATGTAGGGACTGTCTCTGTGGGTGAACAAAAATGCTCTGGTAAGACTGGAGGTTCTGATGGATCCTTGGCTGAACGCAGTTAGCAGTTACTCTGCTGACACTAATACCGCAGTCCTCGGAAGCTCTTGCGCAGTACTCATGGTTGTGGTAGTAGGTGGTCATCTTCCTGGCAGAAGGGATCCAGAGAAAGGCATTAGGTTTCCACCGGTTCAGAGAGAAAAGGGCACAGCCATGAGTATGACGTTTGTCCTTCTGTTGGCAAGAAAGCGGACCCAGAGTGACAGTAAATCCAGTCCATTCCTCTTCTTCCAGCCCCCTCTGTTCCTGCTTCCACTGTTCTGCCAAGCTTCTCTTGGACTGTGACTCTCTTCCTCTTTCTCTCCCTCTGCCTTACTCACCCTCATCCCCCTGCACTTGCTTGCCAATTAATGAGCTCCAATGGGCACCACACATGACAGAGCACAGACTTTTTTTTTTTTTCTACAGGCATGAATAATCACTGCTCCATTCTTGATTTCAGCTCAGGCATTCAGCACTCGTCTGGGATAAGTTCCACCCCTGTGCAGTAGAGGGAGATTTGCACAGTGCCGTTCTGATTTACAGGGCTTTTGTGTTTCTCCTTCATGGAATTAGCACAAGTCATAAATAGGTCACAGAGAATAAATGCATGGTGTACTGGATGTACAGCAGACCTTTAACTTTTGTCTGCACTCCACAATACTTTCCAAACTAAATGGTACCGTTTACTGTAAGCCCTATAAACGATTGCTTATTTAATTCCAGTAGATGGGTTTTAACTAACAGTATAGGAGAAGTTCATGCATCTGAAAGCATCTGAAAGCATCTGAAAAAACATCTGAAAGCACCGCTGTTTCAGTGATATCGGATGCACAAGCATTTGCATTTTAAGGGGCTGCAACCCACATTCCCTGATACAGGAATGGAATGCATTTGCATATTACAATCAGATGTATTTCTTCGCTTGTCATTTTTATCCAAAGGAACTTTTGTAGGGTAGATACATGCATATATAGCTGAGCAGCTGAAGACATCTGAACTCAATCCTATAATGTTTAGGGAAAGTTATCATTATCATTGCATGTTTATTTTTAACACATAAATTGCGTCCAAAGCACAGATCAATTTCGCAATTTAATAGGTCACATTTACTCGCACATGCACATAGGGACTGCAGAAATGTAGAAATTGCTTGCGTATGGTACTGTGTAAAAGTCTGAGGGGTTTTTTGGTACAAATTTAGTTATAGATGTTTATTTTATGACTTCTGCAGGCATCTTTACCTTACAGCACTTCTTTGCATGTGCCAAAGTCTTTTGCACAGTACTCTATATCCAACAATTACTCACACTGTAAAACCGGATAGTTCATTTAACTCAAAGAAATTAGAGGAAACTTATTACCTCAAAATTTTTAAGTCGATAAATCAATTTCTTGAAGCCAAATACACTTAAATATAACAAAGATTTAACTCAAAATTTGTCATTTAAAATATTTTTTGTTATATTTAAGTGTATTTGGCTTAAAGAAATTGATTTATCAACTTAATTAGTTTCCTTAGGTAAATAGTTTCCTCAAATTTTTTGAGTTAAATGAACTATCCGGTTTTACAGTGCACTTACATTTACTGTTATCCAGAGTGACTTACAGAAGTGCTTTGTCTTCTCTATCAAAAACACATCCTCATGTTACAGTAGTTCACTAGGTCAGGAATAAGAATACCATTAGTCTTTTTAGTTTCTGAGTTATAATAATTTGCCCAACGGCTTGTTTGCGCCATATATTCAAGAAAGCATTCTATTCCTTTTTTTAAGGCCACAACCTGCCTTTTCGGGACACTAGATTTTAAAAAAGGACAAGCTCAACTAATCGTGTCACTTGCTGACCAGCCCTGGGATTGTATCACTTTTACAAACTTGTTGTGGTTCGTACCGTAGTAAGTCCCAGACCAACATTTTCAGAATGACAACCGTTCAGCCATTGAATGCTAACATGTTATGGTGAACGGTACAGAACCTCTAAACATCATCTCCTGGGCTCTTAAGTGTAAAGTGTTTGCTCTGGAGATTGCGACTCAGGAGTCCAAGATGGTTCATTGACCCGGGTCTCTGGGATTGATGGGATACCTCAATGCCCTGATGACTGGAACGAGACCAGCCCCTGACAATCATCTGTTGGCTCATATGTATAAAAGACAGCAGTTATCATCTCCTCCAATCATGGTCAGCTGTTCTATGACTTTGCATGAGCTGTAGTTAAAAAGAAAAGTAATATTACTTTAATACTTTCCCTGGTAGGTAGCTGTCAAGCAATGCGAGTGATTAGTGCGTAGGAATAAACTAGTGCGTAGGAAGCACCCATATTAAAAAAAAAAAAAAGACATCCTTTCTTCCCGTTAAAAGCATTTGCCTCAGTGCCTTTTCACATGTAGAAAAATGTCTAAAGTGTTAGCACAGGCCCATGGCAGGAAACATCGACTGAGTGTTTCCTGATGACTGCACCCATATATCATATACGTTTCCATTTCCATTTCTCTGCCCTAGCTAACACAAGCGCTGTGCTTGAAGCAAATCACCAGCATAACAGACAAAGAACATTCAGTGTAGTGAGGTTTGACAAGGAGCTACATTTGAGACATAACGAGTACATTTTAATCTACCTACACAACTATGGACTAAAGGCATAAAAAGCCAGCACAAATAATAATAATTCATATTCATACATACACTGTACTGTGCAATAGTCCTAGGCACATGCAAAATGCTGTAGAGCAAAGATGCCTTCAAAAATAATGAAATTAAATGTTTCTCCATTTAAAAAAAGTACTATAAAGAGCAGTAAACCGTAATAAATGAAACAAAGGCAATATTTGGTGTGATGACCCTTTGCTTAAAAAAAAAAAAAGTAGCCTCAGGTAGAATTTGTGCAGGTTTATAAGGAAATGAGCTGTAAGTTTTATTGAGCATCTTGCAGAACCAGTCACGGTTCTTCTGGAGACTTTGACAGTTACACATGCTTCTTATTTTTGCAGCAAAACCCAGCAGCTTTCATTGCGTTTTTTTGTCTGAAAAGTGTCTCTTAACACTTAATATGCTGTTTTCTATACTGACATACAAACATTTTTCTGTAACGATTAATTTTCTGCTAGAAAAGAGAATCTAAAATGTTTTTGTACTGACTCGATACTGTAAAAGTCATAAAATAAAAATCTATAACAATGTTTGTAGTACCTATACAAACGTTGTACTATATAAATGGTCTGCACTTATATAGCGCTTTTATCCAAAGCGCTTTACACTGTGTCTCATTCACACACACACTCACACAC
>JANDJT010000012.1:9614578-9656922 GCA_024331685.1 Stegophilus panzeri
ATGTTAATGCAGGGAGCAGATGGCCCTTGGAAATGAAAACACAGCACAGATAATGGGTGGTTTAAGAAGTGGTTAAAGGATCACCAGCAGAAATTATTTCCCTCTAGATATGCTTTGTGTCTAGCAGTACACTCTGAAACACCCACAGTAGAGGGACAGTCAAAACAAACAAACAAAATGAGCTTTTTTTGTTTCAGTTGAGATTGGTTTTACATAAAAAAATGGAAAAAAAAAAAAAAACAATGCTTTGCAAACTAGTGAAGTGTTACAGGTAAAGAACGAGCTGTGTGTAGTATCGAACTTTACCAACATGGTAATGCTCGTATAAGTTCAGCTGCCACTGCCTCCCAATTGTTCTGAGATTAGTGCAGCCATGTTGTAAACAGCAACATGACTGAATGCAACACTAATTTGTCTGGCGAACGTGCACAATAACACATCAATCAACTGTTGAGCCAAAGAGAAGTCCCAAAGGGAGTTTGACAAGCAGACTATTCAATAAGCAGTCTATTCAATAGGCAACAGGCTCCAAAATCTGAACAGGGCCACTGCAGTGACTGGACTATACAGCTATAGTGGTTTGTAAAATGAAAGGAAAGATGCAAAACTATGAGATGAAGAAGAACTACACTCCTAAGAGCTCAAGTGAGCCCCAGGAAACCCATCACACCCTCTGTGAGGCCAGATTGCCTGGATAATGAGCTGCACTGATGGGTCAACATTCTTGATTTAAAGTATCCAACTCAAGTACACGAATGTTACTGGGGAAATCTGGGTTAAATCATGTACATGCCATGGAATCCCTCTCCAAAAGACGACACATGGTTCTAAACAGCTTGATCAGGAAAGTACAAGTTAGTATGAGAGATTGTAGTTGGTACTGTATGGACCACTGAGGACAGCAAATCGCCCTATTTTCTACTGTTTCTTTCTGACATTTGCTGGGTTTGTAACTTTGGAAAAGTCAACCATTATAAAGTCATGAATTTGTGTCTGCTTAATAGACAAGAAATATGATCAGTTTCAGAGCATACTATATTTTATTAATACTTCACCTTGAGCAGCTTAGGAGGGCTGTTTCAATTGGCATCACTATGCCACACTGATGCCAAAGCACACTAAAGACATCAAGTAGAAAGGAGCTCAAAGTGTATTGTTAAATCTAAGCAAAGCACAGGTTTCTAACATACCAGTTCTAATATGTTATCATTCCTGTAGTAGTAAATTCACAAGAAAAAAAAAAAATACAGGAATTACTCTGGTGGATTTTCTACATGAACAAATAAAAATATGTATTCGTAAATATGGTCATGTTTTCAGCGAGAAGACATTTAATTACCATTTTTGGATATTTATAAGTCACAACAGCACATTCACAACAAGTATAAACTGATCAAATAAATGTATTGTTCTTAATAATGAAAGAAAAACTATAATCATTGGCAAATAAAACACTTTACTGGAAAAATAATCAACTTCAGGGTGGTAATAGTAACTCCGCTTCACATAAGGGCTGCATCATGCAAACATGTCTCTGCCCTCGAGTGTTTTAATTCCTTGATTTCATAAAAAAAAAAAATACAAAATTAACCCAACAATGAACTTTGAGATCCTGAGCTTTTTAACTGGACATTATAGTTTATGACTGAAACAAACTTCCAGCCATTTTTCAAGTCAAAATCCTCAACATGTAAAACCTCTTAAAGAAATGAATTGCATATTTTGAACCCTTACATAGATGTGACAGAGCTATGCACACACCTGCCTCTAACTGTACCCTTTTGCTTCTGTGTTTAATGGAAGACAACGTTATTTAAAAATTAGGAGGAAAAATAAAATCCATGCTGCAGCAGTTTGTGTCAGCCTATGAAAACCTAGGCTTACAAACAGAACACCGTGTGTGCAGAATTAAAATAGGTTTAGGCTTCTTTTTTTTCCCCCTCTCTCTCGAATAAACATGGCCTCACCTGATCCGTCCTGTCAGTGTGGAAACAGACGATTTGGCTTTTATGCACTACAGTAGAAATTTCATCTTAAGACAAACACACACACACACACACACACACACACACACAGAGCTCTACCACTGTTTTAGTGAGTGCTAAACACTTAATACAATATATTAATTTAATTATAATAATAATGATGATGATAATGATGTTCTGCGTTCAAAAAACTAGCCATGAATTTTCAATGATGCATAAATATAGTGATTGAGGAGGTCATGAATGGGCCATCCATCCATCCATCCATCCATCCCTCCCTCCATCCCTCCATCCATTTTCTGTACCACGTATCCTACACGGGGTCGCACGGAGCCTGAAGCCTATCCCTGGGATCTCGGGGCACAAGACAGGGGACACCCTGGACGGGGTGCGAACCCATCACAGGGCACATTCGTACACACACATTCACACACTATGGACAATTTGGAAATGCCAAATCAGCCTACAACCCATGTCTTTGGATTGGGAGAGGAAACCGGAGTATCTGGAGGAAGCCCCCAAAGCATGAGGAGAACATGCAAACTCCACTTACAGGACAGAGTTGGAAATCTAACCCCCAAACCTGGATGTGCGAGACAAACGTGCTAACCGCTAAGCCACCGTGCCCCCCAATTTTCACTTGTTAACATCTCATTTTTTGCAGAGTGATCATCCTGACCAGCCTCATTAACTCCAGATGAGTGAATCATGGCATTCGTGTGATCTAAGCTTTAACTAGGCATGTCAAGGGTTCATCAATGAGTCATCATAAACTGCTTGGAATGCTTTAATCACAATATGAACCCAACATATATTTTGCCCATATTGTTCAGCATTAGTTTTAAGCTGATAGTGAGTGAACGTGATTTATGGTGGTTCCTTTATGAAAGGGGCACTCGTTCAACCAATTCCTCCCCTCTTAAGTCCTCGTGTGTGTTCATGTGTTACATCACTCACTCTGGGCAGCATGATGTTCAGCAGCATCTTATACATCTGTGGGATCTCCCTTGAGCAGAGCAGCCATGGAGCAAAGAGTTCAACAAATTATCAGCTTAATGCATTATGTGCAATTAATGAATGATGGTTGGGTCAGATCAATGGGCTACAAAATTAGGCTACTGTTTATACACGTTGCCTAATCAAATACGGCAAACTGAATGCGAAAAATGTAATCTGCCAATAAAGCAATGCTCATTGATATTTTACTACATTATCACCAGCTGAACAATGTAGGTGTCTCTTTTATCAGGCATCATTTCAGTTGCCATGAGTTTCTCACTTCACAGGAAATTAAACACTATCTAGTTTTACTGAACCATCTCTGGTAGTCTTATCTCCTCACCCTGCCAGATAAGCAGCCATTGCTAAATTAGCAACTTTTTCAACAATTACTTCTGAGAAAAAAAAAAAAAGAAGAAGAGTAAATGCTGAATACCGTTTTCCCATTTTAATTCATCTAGTAGTTTAATCACTTAATTACAAATCTCGGACATGGAAAACTACTTTGAATTATCAGATTCCTCACCAGCCCAGAGAACAATACTTACATTCTTTAAAGACCGTTTTATCTGAAGCAAAGCATGTTTAAATGAAACCTCAAACATTAATTCAACATTTTGCCTATTTCTATATAGGTCACAAAGATCAATATTAAAAACATCATCTTGCCTACATTTTTCAATTCAATGGACATTGTCTCAAAGCAGCTTTACAGAAATATATAAACACAGGGTACAGATTTTAAGTGTGTGAATTTATCCCCATCGAGCAAGCCGGTGGCGACGGTGGCGAGGAAAAACTCCCTAAGATGATATGAGGAAGAAACCTTGAGAGGAACCAGACTCAGAAGGGAACCCGTCCTCATCTGGGTAACAACGGATAGTGTGAAAGTAAAAGAAAGTTCATTATGGTTTTATATGAAGACTGTTTGTAGAACTAGTCCACTAAAGGAGACCTGAGTGCATAACTTCATGTGGTAATTGCAGTCTCAAGGCCATAGCAGCAACTGTAGTCCCAGCCACCACACTGAGAATGTCCATGTGGAATTGAGGTTAGAAACTATTTCATGGTACTTCAAGCGGTACCGTCCTAATCAATCTCCAGACTGTAGCCTCCAGTTGATGAGAGCTCCATCCAGACGTAGGGCATCCGAACGGATCAGGCATGTCCGGAGTGCAGAAAGGGTCAGGATCACTGGCATCTCCATAAAATCACGTGTGAATGTTTTATGTTTATGTATCACCTCCAGGATCTCCAGAGTATCCGAAGCAAACTTAACCTGGAAGGCCTGACATTGTATGCCAAGCCGTGTGTGTGGTGGCAAAGCAGGAAACAGAGTACCTGGGCAATAGCAAGATCAGGGCACAGGTGGACAAAATTGAGGCAATATTGTGTTGTGTTATATTTTCGTTTCATTCTGCAACTTGTTACTGAGTGATTTACTACCCTCAATACTGAGGATGGCAGCAATCCAATGAAGAGGACTGTATGTGACTATTACTGCAGAGATAGACAGTACATTAGTACCTCCTTTTGCTACAATATCAACAAAAATTCAGCCAATTAACCAGTAAAAATTAGTACATAAAAATGACATGCATGGTGGCTCCCTAGTGTGTAGCCTCATAGCTCCAGCATCCCAAATCCCATCCTAAGCTTGCTGTGTCTGCACTTTTGAGTTCTCTTCTTTCCTCCTGCCTCCCACAAACATGCAGGTTGGTGGACTGCCACTCTAACGTGCTCGTATGTGTGAATAAGTATGAATGTACCGGTGTTGCTGGGATAGGCTCCGATAATGTGGTTACTGAAGATGTATAAAAAATTGTTTTAAAAATTACAATGCACTAAAACCTGAAAATAGTTAACTATATAAATAGTACTTAACATAAAGTGGGAGCAACACTAGATTTGGCTAATCATCACATGAAGCTAGTTCTGATGGAGCTAGACCCTTCTATGACCCTATGACAACAAAGCATCACCATTCAGCATTGGCTCCTCATCAGCATCATCTGTAAAGCCTGTCTGGAAGCTGAGGGTAGTGACTACCTGACCTTCATGGACAACTCTCCAAGTTCTCAGGCCTTACCTGTCAGGGTAAATATCTCAACTTCTAGTGTAAGCACATGCCTTTTTATGACTACATTATAGCCATACAATCACTTCCAGACTGTTTCTGATAACCTGTTATAGTCTGTATGCTCCGTCTTGCTTTAAGCTGTAAATAATGCAAAAAAGTTCCTCATCTATTTTTGTGTATTTAAATTGTACTACCTACACTTCCTTTATCTTGTAACTGTAATTGCACTTATATTTCCTCTGCACCTTTCTGAATGATGATGTTACCCAGAGTTGTACATTGCACAATATTGCAATTCTCTCCTTCTCGCTATATATTGCTGATTTGAAGTTGCGTGCTATTTATCTTGTAGCTTTTTTCACCTAAATTTCCTCTCCCTTAACTCCTACAATTATGTTGCACTATTCCTAAAAAAGAAACACATTCATAAAGCGCTTGCTGTGAAGCATATCATTAGCACTGTATGTCTGGACTGTGCTTTTCTTACTTGTAGGTCACTTTGCCATTACTGCCAACCAATAAATTTAAATGGTATAAACAAAAATTCTGCCACCTAAAGACAGCTGGAATGCAGGATCGGCTGTGTCATTGGTCTGTGAGTCATTGAGAAATGTCTGGAGTCTCATATGGAGGAAGAATGACATAATTCCCTTGTCCTTCCTCATGACAGTTAGGTATCTCACACTTCAGAGCTAAACACTTAAACACAATGCTAGTGGTTAAGGCTCTGGGTTACTGATCAGTACTGTACGTTGGGGGTTCAAGCCCCAGCTCTGTCAATCTGCCACTGTAGAGGCCCTGAGCAAGGCTATTAACCCTATCTGTTCCAGGGGTGCCATATCATGGTTGACCCTGTGCTCTGACCCCTGGTTCCTAACAAGCTGGAATATGTAAAGAAAGAATTTCATTATACTGTAATGCATATGTGACTAATAAACGCTTATTATTCTATAACTCAGAAGTCACACAAGTGTTCATTAACACTAAATGGGAAAATAACTCATCTGCACTCATTCTCTTTTATTTGAAGTAGCTTTGTGGGCCATATTTTTCATTTTCATCTCAGATTTTTGTTTTCTCTTCATTTCATTCTCTTCATATGACTATATTAACCCTAGTTTGGACAGACAGACACTAGAAACTAAATTAGATGAAATGACCAGATGACACATTTAAATAAGTAATCCAAGACGGGATTACTTTCAATCCACAGAACGTCGACAAAAGCACTTCTTTCTGCTCGTTTCTCACACAGAGATCCAGCATTAGGAAGCTGCCAACTTCCACAGATGTGCAGCAGCAGTAAACAGTGGCCAGGGTCAATTGCATGACTCATAAAGTATGATGGAAATATAACAAGCTTGCAACTTGAATCTTTGTGCAAACATTGCACTTCAGCCATGTTTATCCTATTCCAGTTACATACCCTAAAATACTCAGTGTAACACGCAGAGCCTCACCTCTTTTCTTTCTGCAGTTATTCAGAAGAAACCAACTGCTCTGCAGCAGTGTGATTCACCCAGGAAATACTGGCACATGGAAAGTTCCAGCTCAATGTTTTACTAGCTGCTGTCTTTAAAAATAAACAAACAAACAAATAAATAAATAAATAAATAAAAGAGGCATGTGCTAAACATGCCCACATGTCAGGCAGCGATAATAAAGAAACCGTTGGATGAGAGAAAGACCTAACCAACAACTCATCAAGACCGAATAAACAACATGTACAACTCTACTGTATATCATACTCTAATCATCACAGTGGACATTAATGGATTAATCCTGTGACAGTCAGACGTCAGGCAGAAAGTCTGAGAAAATTAAACTCCTAAATGAGAAATGCCACAAATTACCTCATGCTCAGCAGAAAGCAGGTCTATAAAGCACTGCTAACTCTGAGAGCAGCCAGCAGAGACATGCAGTAACACACTACTGTGTCTTCGCTCTGCCAGTCTGGAGGGATTACCAGCAGCTGCTCTGCAGCTCATTATGGAGAAACGACGAGAAGAAAAGAGCAGCTTGCATAGTCGGATACAGGCAGGCAAGGATTTAAAACTTAATGGGCTGACACTGGCAGATTAGACAGCATAAGAGTTTATTTCAATTAATTTCCAACACGTCTTTTATTGCTGGTCAAGCCACTTGATTTTGGAGACTTGACAGAATGCCAAATACAACATCACATTCTACTGTTAGAGATTGTGATTTACACAGTTTTGGCAACCTGCACAATGCAATCATGTGGATTAAAAGTAGTGTTGAAGCACAGTAAAATCAGTGAGTTTCTTCTTCAGAGAGATTGAAAAAAGTGAATTCTGCTACAAAGAATTAAGTAAGTCCACATATACTGTATTCTGGATGCACCAGTGGGGTGAAAGATGTTTATACAGACATTTGATTAACAACGGATGTCGTAAAACTACAAAACTGGTACTTTACCCGTAACTTTTCAAAGTTGCAGCAGTAACTGAGGTAAAAGACATTTATGGAAGGAGTCTCCAGTGTCAGCACTTACAGCCAGTATGGTTTCCACCACAGGAAAGTCTTCAAGCCATGTCTCAGTAACATGACAAGATGAGTTTTTAAGTCTTATTAACTTCATATAAAAAAAGAAAAAGTCGTTAACGAGGAAATTACTGTTTACAGTTGCTATAGCAAGTGAAAACAGGATCTAGAAGTATCACAACATTAAAATGTATATAAACTGATTTTTAAAAAAAAGTACGGCGGGTCATTCTTTAATAAATGACACAGTATAACAGGAATAAAACACTTCAGGACATGCTGGTGTAGGAAAATTCAAATTCGCTTTGTGACGGGTCGTATCGCACTACCCCATAAATGGTTATCTTCGCATAACAGCACATTTTATTCGGTATATATATTAACTACCTCTAACTACACAGTTGTCGAGAGGCCAGATTCCCTGCCTATTTACTGCTGACAAGTTGTGCTTTAGCTGTAGCTACATAAAAAATTTTACAAATTTAAAAATCGAACATCAGCGGGAATCTGCTCATATCCCTTAATTTTACTTACTGCAACAGTGGAGCGTTAAAAGTGTTAAAAGTGTTAAAAGTTTAGCAACACTGAACACAACAATCAAAAATATGTTAGAGGCAATTACAGCTCATGCAGGTTTGCTGATTCTGTAATGGAAGGGTGCAAACAGCACTCGGTACAAAATGAATGTATGTGTGTTGAACCGAAAATGTATTCAAGGTGAATTACTGATTTTCCATAAATAAGGCTAGTTCAGCTAGTGCGTGGTGTAACGTGTTGGCTGGACTGGAGTAAACCAATATTGCTGATTATTCCAAACAGGTCAATGGCTTAGAAGAAATGTCTATATGAAGCAAAAGACTACAAGCTTGGCATGGCTCGGATTTTACATCGTTAAATGATGAACTTGGCTTAAACTGAAAAGTTTCCTCATCTGTTACGCTTCCAAACCATGGGCAAGAAAAGCAGCATGTCTAAGCTAAATCAGTGCCGCTCCGAGATGAATGAGATTCGCCTGAAGACCCACTGACAACAAGAAAATGCAAAAGATGCAGTTAAAATGTATACAGTTAGAACAGCTGTGTCATGAACAATAATCATCATCGGAGGATTTCAGGAACCCTGAAATTAGACTTCACTCACTTTCTCAGGGATGGGCAAATCAGTAGCCCAGAACAAGCAGATTTCATGGCTGGGTTATTCGTTTTATTCAAAGTTGCCTGAAAGTCACGTAGGCTTAACAAGCAGAAAAAAAAATCCTGATTAACTTTCCCAAAACAAAAGTTTTTGGTATTTAGGTTTAAAATTTAACACGGATGATATGTGGTCTTTTTAGAATCAGGAAAACGCAAACAAAAGCCAAGCAAAATAAAGTCCAGCACTAAACGGTCATACAAGCCATTTGTTGCTCTTAGTCTGTATTAATGCACTTAGCTAGCTGACTAGCTCTCCTTTATTACATTATGTTAGCCAGGTCAGTTTTCCAGAAATCAAAAAAATGGATTTGGCATCACACTGGAGCTTCCATTTACCCAGTGGGCGAGTGAATGAATTTATAAAAATCGTCCAAAACCACTGCTTTTTTCTGGAGATCAGAAACACTGAGCAGCAGCAGGGAAATTAACTTTTACAGACACTCGGCTGAAGGACTGTAACTGGCTCACACACTCACACTCTGTTGTCTGATATGCACTAATAAACCACAAACCATAAGACAGGACAACAACTAACAACCTGCCTTTAGCCCGGTACTACAGCAGAAGAAATCGAAATGAAATAGATATGTGGTTTAATATGTACGCTCACTGGCCACTTTAATAGAAACACCTGTATACCTGAATATTTGTGCAATTATCCACTAATCAGCCATTCATGTGGCAGCACATTGCATAAAAACATGCAGATGCTGGTCAAGAGCTTCAGTTAATGTTCACATCAAACATCAGAATGGGGGGAAAATGTGATCTCAGTGAGTTTGACTGTGGCATGGCTTCTGGTGCTTTCCTAAGATTTTCACACACAACAGTCTCTAGACTTGACACAAAATAGTCAACAAAAAAAAAAAAAAAAAAAAAAAAAAAAAAAAAAAGGGCAGAAAAGAATGGTCAAAATGGTCCAAACTGGGAATGGGAAAAAAAAAAAAAAAAAAAAAAAAAAAAAAAAAAAAAAAAAACAAGGTCAGAAGAGAATGGTCAAACTGGTCCAAGCTGGTAATGGTAAAATAAATAAGCGCTCTTTACAACCGTGAAAAAGGTTAGACGTGACATGTTGTGCGTTCTGAGATTGACTAATTACACAAAGGAGCAGTTGGACAGGTGTTCCTATAAAAGTGGCCAGTGAGTGTACATGCACCCACTCAGAAACCTTACCTATATTTCCTATACATCATTTCCATGTCCTCATATTGTGTGAACATGATATCCTTTATGATGAGCTCATGCTGAAAGGTTAACGCTTCCTGAAGGTCATTAGAGCAGAACGGCTGTATCCTATTTAATAAATGAGGAAGCCCCTCATTAGTTCATATGGTCTGAATATAAAGAAAGCTACAGCAGTTCCATAAAGCAACACTGTAGATAGCAAATAGGAAAACTGTCACATAGACAAAGATTGTCCTGATAGGGCAGAACGAGTAATTATATTATAAGCATGATCATGACTTCCACCATTCTTCAGCATTAGATAATTATCTTATTCATATATTTCACCAGTATCTGACAAACTGTGGTGACAAATATATTTACATATTCATTTATTTATTCAGAGCTTTATTGTGTTTAGATTGAGCAAGATACACTCCATTACTACTAGTCTTATATCGTTATTATTCAGATATTATGTATTGGAATGAATGCTGAATTGAATGAAATCACATGAAAGAAACTGTTTTGGATGTATAATAATAAATAACTGTGGTTTCAATGTTGAGGAAAACAATTATGATTATCATTTTAGAAACGATCGTATCCCTAATGGCGGGATCTGGTCTCTGTTAGTCGAGATGCTTGCATCTTATCGCAAATCAATTTATTAATTCATAATGCTGCCGAGAAATCACTTAATGTTGAGATCTGCACTCATATATGCCAAGATCTTAAGATGATTTATCAATTCTAACTGTTTTTAGTTAACACTGTGCCTAAAATTTCACTTTTTATAGCTTTTTATTACAGTGTATATAATAACATTTAGCAGAGTTTGATCACTTTTGTAACTATTTTGATATTTCATAAAGCCACGGTTTTCTTGTTAACAGATCATATGAAGCATCTTAAGCAAACTCTCATGAGTCAGAATACCTGGGCATTCTGTGTGCCCTTTAATATTTGTAAAAAAAAAATAAATTACTTTCATCCACAGAAATTTAAGGCAAACAGCAGTCCGCTGTAGCCATGTTCCTCAAGAGCAATTGAAGTATAATAATGTCTGCAGATCTGCACAAAGACAGGCAGGATGAAGTCTGGAATATCAGACAGAGATGATAAAAAGCAAGACAACCATCTCCACATCCAATTTGTGCAAAGAACTAATTCAGATACAGGCTGGGATCCCCAGAGGACTAGGCAGTTATGTAACTACAGTAACTTGCCCTCCTCTTTTGAACAAGCTAGGCAGACTACAACAAAGACGACACAGATACTATTAAAAGTCCTACCATGTCATGACATTTCACACATGACTTCTGGCAAACATGGCTGCATGGGAGTACAAAAAAAAACAGGATCTTTTCACCAAAACAAGTAGGACTTCTGTCCCAGAGCAATAGTTGAAAGGAAGACAGAAATGAAACACACATACATGCATGCTTTACTCCAGGCATCAAGTGTTGCAGAGTGCCTCGAGCATAGCTGATGGAAAGAGAACAGTGCTACAGGCTGTCACATCTGTCAGAAATCATCTGAAGCTTTGCATTTTGCCATAAGGATGTTCGAGACATGGAGGCAGAGCTTTAGTGCTGGGAGTTTACTCCTCTACTAAAATATTAAACACTACTAAGAATAATCTGAACGTGCTCATTTCAAAGCCTTGAAAGATTTATTCTGTCACCTCAGTGATCCTGAGTAAGACAGAATAATTACCAAGTCTAACTTCAGAAAGGAAAGGAATTAACCAAGCCTGCTTTATGACAGATTTATTTATTCAGTGTTGATGCTCAGCTTCAGGGGGAAAAAAATAAATAAAAAAAAGAGACACACACTGCTTTTTCCTCCCTACCTTGCATCCGAACATGAGCGAGATGGTGCTGTTGGTGCATGCTACTTTGCAGTGGCACAACATTGGCGAAACGCAATCCAAGTTCTTGATGCTGGGAGACATGCTCTCCGTGCCCGGGCTACTTCGATCGGTCAGCGATCGGACAGGTCCCTGGCGTGTGCTTCCTCACACGCTGCCCGCTGACTGATCCTGGCACGCACCCTCATCTCTCGGCTCAGTGCGCGCCTGCCTCCGTGCGCTCAGTGGACTCGCGGAGAGAGTGGCTGAGCAGGGAGCTCCGGAGCAGCCATGCTGCCTGTGGAGAGCCCTGCACTGGGAGGGCTGATGATGGAAAGAGGAGGGGAGAAGGAGGATTAGAGGCGAGGCGAGGCGAGGCTGAGTGGGACGATCCGCTTCAGTGCTGAATGCGAAGATCAGCCTCTGCCATGCTTTACACTTAGCTGAGAGATGGAGGGATTGCACCTCTCCTGCCACTGACTGCCCAAACAAGGCACAGGCAGAAAAAATATAGAGGCAGAGAAAAAGAGAGCGAAGAAAGAGGAGGGGCAAGCTGATTCATCGTGGGGCTTAACAGAGAGAATTCAAACAGATTCTGAAGTCTTTGATTGGACAGCCCAAGAGGAAAACTGGAGTATTCCTGGTTGACCCGCTGGGTATGACTATTTACCTGCTTTAAATTTCAAGGATAGTAAAGAAAAGAGGACATTACATATATTAGTCGAGTGCTTGAAAAGTTTGGCTGTGACCTCCAGCATAGGCTAATAAATCCACCCGACTGCTGATGTGAGGAAAGAAGCAGCCGAGACAGAGAATTTAAACCTCTGTGGAATCGGTGCAAAAGGTGACAGCATTAATTTATAATTTATAGGAGCGATAGTGTGCCTTCAGCGTTCTGCAGAGTCAGGAGACTCAGGGACTGTAAGCTCTGTAGCACAATGTACAGAGGTGAAGTGAACAGAATGAGCTTTAACAGCCAAATCTGCTGATGGAGCAATTTTCACTGAAAAAAAAACCTCTCATCTTCAACATTCAGTTATGTTTGTGTACAGGCAGCACAGATGAAGAAGTTCTTTTAATGACCTGAGATTATGCAAGAAGACACACCAAGCCCTATAAATACGGCTGTTTTATAGTCCTGGTTTACAGTTCCCTCTGAAATTCTTTTTTTTTTTTTTTGCTATACATTGAAGACATTTGGGTTTGAGGTCAAAAGATGTATATGAGACGACAGAATTTCAGCTTTCATTTCCTAATATGTAAATCGATCATGTTTTGAACAACTTAGACATGACACCTATGGTGGCAGACCACCCAGTTTTTAGGTGAGCAAAAGTATTGGAATAGATAGTCTTAAAGTAAATAACACTTAATATTTGGTTGCGTATCCCTTTCTTGCAATACATGGATCAAGCCGCTGACGTCACCAAACTGTTGCATTCTTCTTGCTTTTCCAGGCTTGTACTGCACTGCTAGCACAGAGTCTTACAGTTGTTGATTGTTTATTTTATTTTATTTCTTTTTTGGGGGGAGGGGGTGGGGGTTCTGATCTCCCTACAGTCTCTTCAGGAAGTGAAATGAATGCTCAATTGGGTTAAGGTCTGGTGATTGACTTGGCCAGTCTAAAACCTTCGACCTTTCCCCCAACGATGAAGTCCTTTGTTGAGTTGGCAGTGTGTTTCGGATCATTGTCTGGCTGCATGATGATGTTCCTCCAATTAAATTGGTTGAATTTGTCTCATTCTGCTGCTACCATCATGAGCTACATCATCAATAATGATTAGTGAGCCTGTTCCAGAAGCAGCCATGTAAGCCCAAGCCATGACTGATGTGGGTAATGCTGATTTCAAACTGATAACTTATTTAGCACTGTACTTTTGAAATATTCTGCAGTAATATTTTTCCACTTGACAGCGTGTGAAAAATTTCTTACCCGCCTGCTACCTGGGTTTTTTGATTGTTGCTACCGAAATTGAGATTGCACGAAATTGTTTTTCGTAGTGATGTCTGTTGGTAATTGAGCCCTTTTAGCTGTACTCATGTTCGATGCATGTGAATGTGAAGAGGGCTTTGACTGAATGTCTGTTGTGATGATGTCACATGATGCGTCTTGTCCCAAATAATCTTGAAATTTGCTCCGAATATTGTAGAGTTTGCTTGATTTTACGTTGATAATGAGTCTTTATTGATCACATATACACATTACTTCGCATACCCCAGCAAGTCAGAAAGCTGGGGTCAGAGCGCAGGGTCAGCCATAATACAGCGCCCCTAGAGCAGAGAGGGTTAAGGGTCCAACAGTGACAGCTTAGCAGTGCTGGGGCTTGAACCTCCGACTTTCCGATCAGTAACCCAGAGCCTTAACCGCCAAGCCACCACTGCCCCAATCCTGAAGGGACTGTTTATAAAGTTCTATCTGGGTTAAGAAGAATGGGAGATAGAACCGTATAATACAAAGTTCATGAAATGTGTCAGAATGAATGGAACATTTACACTTTTTTCCCACTCCTCAGGCCCAAGCGTAGCAAAGTAACGATCATGAAATGTGGACTCAGTAGCGGGCCTCAAGCGAGAACTAATAATCACAGGATTATTTTGAGAAGCAGGAAGTCGCTTCATGTAAACTAACAGCGCTGCCCTTTAGGAGTACCCACAAGCCTTTGGGCAAGCAGTTCATGCTAAATAATAGCTTTGGCCACTCATTGAGATCCTGGCCATGATCTCCAGGCAGTATCAGTGAGCTGCTATTGTAGAAATATTGCAGAAAGTCTGACTTGACATCCATACAGGCATTTTCTTCTGATTTCTGCAAGTCAGTTAAGATTCTTATGACTGAGTAATAAGAAATACTTTCCATCTGTCCCCATGATGTTACCAACACACCTGAGAAATAATCTGTTAAAAACAGAACTGAAACGCATGAGAATGAATAAAGCCAAACTGATGTACGTGTTTTACCACGCGGTATTTCTCAGGACACAGTTCAAAATACTTCAGTGTAACTGAAAGTCAAATACAGTTGATGAAACATGACCCATATACCCGGTGTACTAATTTTGTAAAAGTTTGGGCAGGAACATGTTGTACTTTATGAAACATCCATAACCCTTGCAGCTGTTCACTTCTGCAATATTGTTTTTGTGCAGCCTTTCTACAGTGAACAATAAATTCTCCTGTGCGAGAGAGTGTGAGTGTGTGTGTGTGTGTGCGTGTGTGTGTGTGTGTGTGTGCTGATGCTAATCACTCTGAGGAACAGCTGAAGGAGCATGCAGTGACTTTATCTAGATCATAAAGTGCTGAATTCTCATGATGGCATTAGAAATTCAGAGATTCAGCGACATGTGAGACAAAAAG
Organism: Stegophilus panzeri; assembly: GCA_024331685.1. Classification (NCBI taxonomy): domain Eukaryota; kingdom Metazoa; phylum Chordata; class Actinopteri; order Siluriformes; family Trichomycteridae; genus Stegophilus; species Stegophilus panzeri. Next base: position 9,629,711 of record JANDJT010000012.1, read on the forward strand.
GAACAGCACATGAACTGAAACCCTCTCTTGTGGGACTGATATTTCCATTTGTTGTTTTATTTATTTATTTATTTATTTATTTATTTTAAAAAAAATTTATTTGCTCTTGGTTCGCTTCTGCAATTCTATAACTGGGTCTTTTCTGATATCATGAGATCTACATTTATACAAATCTACATTTATAAGAAGCAACTAATAAAGAGAAAACAGTAAGAACATTTCCTAAGGTCATGCATTATATTTTGAGTTTTCAGGCATTAAAACATACAGTGACAGACTCCATTTGTAATGGACAACAAAACCTTTGATTACTGATATTGGGTCAATTTATCCCTGCACGGATTATGCCAATATATAAACGTTCCGAGTTTAAAACAATCCGTGCCGTCGTTACACTAAGAAATATTCAATTCAGAGTAATATCAATTTAATTCATTCAGTGCGGTGAACTCAAAGGAACACTGGGCACGAGCCAGGGATACACACACACACTCATCCACAACTAGGGCAGCTTTACAGATACCAATCCTCCACATATCATTTTCAGAGGTGAGAAGAATCTGGAGAACTCAGAGAAAACCCATGCAGACATGGGAAGAACGTATGAAACACCAGATTAACCCAAGCTCAGAATCAAACTCCAGTGGATAGCACACATCTACAAACGTGCTTATAAATAAAAAAAGACCCATATAATGTCAATAACTACAATATAATCCAAACATCTTCAATATAGAGAATTGCAACAAAAACCCATAAAGAATTTATAAACCCAAGTATTTTCTGAGTGAGGCTCAGAATGCTAACTAGTTATTTTAATATTTCATATGAACCATGGGAATTCTTACAGACTTGCAACCACGTGACTGTGCTGATTTACTACGGCCTTGAGACTGAGCATCTTCCGCAAGATAAACGGCACTGCAGTCGAACATATCAGGCTCGCTCGGCTGAAGAACATCAAATGTTCAATCCTATTTTTATTATTTTCCAATGAAATTGTGTATATACACAGTATGGAATATGGGCATACTTCCATTTTTTTAACACCTTCAAACTAAAGTCTAACAAAGATATAGTTGCTTTGATGAAGTGAAGTGGTCGAAGTGGGCAGGTTTTTCACACTTCATCGGCAAAAAGCCCAACGAATTCAGTGTGCCAGTTTTAGGTAGGGCTGGGCGATATATCGATATAATATCTATATCGTGATAAATGATTACACGCCACACTTTTCTGAGATATCGTTGGTATGGTGATGCATTTTTTAAAATGTTTTTAATAATTTAAACAAAAATATTTAACAAATTAAAGTTTACTGAACGGACGCAGTTGATTTGACGAAATTAAAATATATATATATCTTCTTTGTCTTTGCAGGCATTAAAGAAAAGAACCATCAAAGACGGTTTAGCGTTTGTTTATTTTACTACTGTTTTGGGGACAGTTTGTTAGCTAAATTATATGTCGCGATGCTCGTTGTATATCGTAAAAATGCCCTCAAGTATCGTGATATGATATTTTCGTCATATCGCCCAGCCCTAGTTTTAGGTGTAACTCTATTAATCGGAGTAATAGATATTTTTGATACACAGTCTAAATGACAAGTTGCATAATGGTTCCGAAATATATTAGGCACTTACGTTTGCTGGAAGCTCATGTACCAACTGCTCTCATGTCCTAACTGTAAAGTTCAGCTAAATACTTCAACAACACCACTTCGAAATGGAAAGGGTCGGGTAAGCAAAGCATCTTTAAGCTAAGCATCTGTTAGTGCCCACAGTTCCTTGCGGAGTGAGCAATGTCCTTTCAGTGGATTTTACTGAATAAGGTGTTTACATGCAACAAATTTCAAATTAAAACAGGCATATTCCAGCGGTAGGAATCAGAATATCGTCTTAATCTGAATCGGTCAATCGTATCGCGGCGTTTACATGACTCGATATTAATTATAATATAGCCAAATTCTGATTAATATCGGAATATCGATGTGCATGTAAACGTAATCAGTGACTAGCAGGAAGCACGAGTTAGGATGGGGCTTTGCTATTTACAAGCAGATGTATATGTATATTTACTTGCTCAATTATATACAAGTATTTAAGTATATTTAAGACAGAGAGACAGAAAGGGAGAGAGGGATAAGGAGGGGAAAATAATGGGCGGTACTTTTCAGTGGCTTACTTCAATAATATACATACCAGACACACAGAGACCAATGTAAAATATACTAAAGAGGCACAGAACCTTCAAGAAGGAAAAAAAAAATTTGCAATGTAACACTGGAAACCATTTGTAACAATCCACTGGTCTGGTTATTAACCTCAAGGGTAGACCATCTGCTAGCGGAGAGCAAAAAAAGGCTTCACAACAGCATGAAGCTCTATGGGGAGGATTTAGCATTAGAAAGCAATCTGAAAACAATTTGCAAGGGCAGAACGTCCCAACTGCTCTGCTGCATGCTATGCCTTTTTAGGGCCTGGAAAACCTAGTTTCTGTGAATTTAGCCTAAATAACACGCAAAGCCTGTGCTGCACAGATTAAAGCCATTCTGTATACTTAGAAACAAATATAATCTGCTATACAGTCTACTAAAAATACATTGCCGTGTCATTGGACCATGGTTGAGTGAACGTGTTTAGCTTCCACTAGATTAGTATTTGACTGCTTGTCTGGAGGGTGTCAGAGCCCTTTCAGGAGCTCATTAAGATTGACAGCTCATCCTGCTGCTTAGGGCCTTTTAAATCACCGTTAGGCCTGTTCACACTCAGATGATGGAACTCATTCATATACATCCTCTATAGCAGTGATTTTGCACTAAAATCTCATTTAAAAAAAAATAGTATTTAATAACTGTTATTGTACTTTCTGTAAGAATTGTTCAAGTCAATAAAGCTACCTGTGTTAAGGGTTCTAAGTAATGTATAACATTATTTGCCCTGTTTTCTGAAGAGTTGACTGCACACCTTCTTCTAGAGGAAGGTCTGCGATCCCATGGGACCCAATTTAAAAAATTTTTTTTAAAAAAGTCATTGGAGGAGGTGATTTTTGATTTTTTATGCAGACGGTGCGAGTGGTCAGGTATAAAGCTAGCAGTAGTGTACGTCATACTCATGTGGCTTTTAAGCGGCTCTAAGCGTTTATGGTGTTCCTTCGTTCATCATTAGTAACTGCTATATCCTGGTTAGTGTCACTGTTGTTTAAATGATTAATTTGTTGATATTTTGTAAAAATGGAAACAACCATGTTCATTATCAACTGCAGGAGCGAGCAGAGACAGCATTCCAGGCAGATAAATTAAATAAATTTTTTAAAAATCCCACTCTAATCAAACTCTAATCAATATGTGGTCACCTGTGAAGCCACACTGTAGTGGTGTATGCCTATTTTAGCTGATTACCCTTGTTGGTTATTGTGTCAACAGCATTTTTAACAGTTCAGTGCGTTCCAATACGTTGTAATGTAGTCCTGTGGGCTACGAGATGTAAAAGGTTGGGAACATCCGGTCCAGAACTGTAAAATATTGACAAAAGTTATGACAGCGATGTGCCTTGCAATATTCCGAAACAGTGCACCTGTAAGGTGTCACCATTAAAGATTCAAAATCCTGCATTCATTTCAACATGTTTTTAAGTTTTCCGGGCAGTGGTGGCTCGACGGTTAAGGCTCTGTGTTACTGACCAGAAGGTCAGGGGTTCAAGCCCCAGCACTGCCCGTGTTGCACCCTTGAGCAAGGCCCTTAACACTCTCTGCTCCAGGAGTGCAAGAATTTCACTGTGCTGTAATGTATATGTGACAAGTAAAGGCTTCTTCTATAAAAAAAAAAAAAAGAAAAAGAAAAAAAAGACAACTTCAATTACTATTAGGAAACTAGGAATCTGGAACTTCTGGGATTGGGCAGAATGCTCACTTAGCAGAATAAAACTGTGGTTTGTTAAAACATTCATTTGCATAATGATCACTTCTGCAAAGTTCTGCTGATTAAAACCAATATAATGTACTGTGCTCATACTATTATTGTCTTATTTAGAGATATGCAGACATGAACACTAACACAAAGGATTTTTTTTTTTTCATATATGGTAGCAACTATTCAAGTGATAGCCTAAAAAAGGCCCTTGTATTAGGATTGGAATGGTATTAAAAAAAAAAAAAAAAAAATTCCTACTATGATAATTATACAACATTATATCACACACAGTATTGCAGTGACTGTTAAACTGTTTGGTTTGGGAACCTGCTAGAATTTTTTTTTTTTTTAAATTTCATGTAATTGACTCGCTCTTAGCTTTCAGTAGTTTTCTCAAACCAATATAGAAATAACAGCTTCTCTGTGTAAAAAAAAAAAAAAAACAACCCTTAAATAACCCATATCCTAATCACTGTATTGATTTATAAACACCCTTTTTTAATTTTAATACATGCTTAAACATGAAGATTCACAGAGATTGTTTTCCAAGCTTTTCTCTGCCTGTGGGAAGAATCCCACAGAAGATTATTGTGTGTGTGTGTGTGTGTGTGTGTGTGTGTGTGTGTGTGTGTAATGTCATACATCACTCTCACCACACGTCTGACTCTGACTTGCCTTTCTGACTTGATTGTCTCTCAGCAATTATGGATGCTGCATCTTGACACAGCCACACTGTTGTTCTCTGGGACAGGTCACTGTGACAGCTCTGTGATTCGCGCTAAACATGGGACACTCAATTTACCCACAATGCACTGAGAACATCCTGGAGGTGCTTTTGATGAGAAAGGAGAGGAACTCCCCTCAGTGGTCAAAATGAGAAACACACTAAAACTCATCTCACACATAAATACAAGCTGCTTGATTGAGTTGATGTGATATATTCCACATGTACCAATACCTGTCACGCTGTAGACTTCTTTCATACCTAAAGTTGGGGTGTGATGTTTGACGTTTCTGACAGATTTGTATACGAAATGTCCCACCGATTCTGACCCGACACCTCAGCGCTGGCTATGAATTACTATCACAGGATTGTCAGGGCATCTTACAGCAGCTCAGGAACATTATATTATACAGTATTTTTTAAACCTGACTCAATAATCTTGTTTTTTTGTTTTGTTTTGTTTGTTTGTTTAACAAATAATCCTGCACACCATCGCTTCATTGCTAAGTATATTAAAGTGCTCTTAAAAACTGTAGCGTTCTCTTTAGCGGACAAACCGTTTATCGATATGTAAATATGTAAAGTTTCAACAAAAGATGGTATAAAATTATTTTTTGTATTTGATTGATGGAATATTTGATTGACAACGCCATTGTTATGTCGTTAACTATGGAGTGGCCGAGACAGAATAATTATGAACAAATAAAAGAAAAAAGAATTACATATACCAAGCACTGTTAATCATTGATCTGTATATTCTGTCCATTCAGTTTTTGTCACCCTTATCAGTAGGTGATAAGATCAAGAAGGCCAATTTATAATATGCATTAAATTCATCCTTTATAGTTAAGACTGCAGCACTTTCTTAGTAGATATTATGCTATTACACAAAAATCATATTTATCTTAAAAATTAAAAAAAAAAAAATTCAATTTGATCTAAAGTTTGTGGTAGTTGATGTTTCACTATAAATGATAAAAAAATTTTTTACCAGTAATGTGGTCATGTGTTTGTGTGTGTGTGTGTGTGTGTGTGTGTGTGTGTGTGTGTGTAACAACCTGTGCTATTTGCTTCGTTTGGTTGCATTTGGTTATCTATAGTATGTGCACCACCTACTGGTAAAACTGCAAATGCACCCATTCTAACTGGTGTTTCAACAGCAATACCATAAAACACCAAGTACAGTGCTGAAAAAATATTAATTAGCATAATATATCATACATGTTGCAAGTATTCTGTGAATTAGAAAAAAAAAATCAAGATTACTGGGTTTTTTTTTCTTAAAAGTATTCTGGAATTAGACTACCTACAGAGTGCACCTATAGCATTACCCTGGTTTCATCGACAATAAACCAGTAGAATTTTTCTATTGGCTTTTGGATTACTGCAGAAAATAAGCTCCATGACCAACAAAAGTTTATGATTCTTACACTTTTGTTCATCAAGATAATCTTCACTGTTACCAAATTTGAAGCCTAAATTCAATCTCCAGAAGTAGTAAAATAAAGTTAAGCTATAATCGAATTACACCACGGTCGCATGACTTCAGCATCCCCACCACAGTTTAAAAAACAAAAAACAAAACAACACTACTACAATTGGAAAATACTATAAATTGATAAATCTACAAGTTGGAAAGTTTGAGTTGGAATAGTTTGCAAGAGCGGGAGTATAAACACGACAACCACCGTAGTCCCATTTAGCCACTTGTTATCCACTTGTTAGCCACCTTTTTCAAGACACGTAAAAGCTTAACAAATCACGTGAAAATAAATATATTGAGCTTGTGTTAACTACAGACCTTATTTCAGGCATTTAACCAAAAACCCATTTAACAAAAACCCGACTTCAGAACGATGGAACCGGAAGTGGAAAAATGCGAACTCGTTTCCAGGTTTTAGGACTCATTTTTACAGCACTCTATTGGATTACACTGATGTGTACTTGATACCTGCACATAAACAAGAGGACAAAACTGAAAATATTTATTGAACAGACATCCTAGATGACATAATAGATGTCAGTGTGGTTTATCCAAGTGTATCTAAATAATATGGTTTGTACATGTAAGGACATTAGGCAAATAAAGAACTCAAGATAACAGGCTTTCAACTTGAGGAAATTAAAGGACTGAAATAAGAAATTAGGACAAAAATAAAAGAAAAAAAGAAAAGCATCCAGGCAGAGGCTGGTGAATCTACATTTTGAAAAGGATGAATTTCTCAGGTGCAAGAGCAGCCTTTCTGTTCATCCTCAAGCCTAAATATTTAGATTATTGAGAACAAGGACAAAGATTGTGCACTGAGCAGTTAAGGAGATGGTCCAGTCTGTGTTATGTGATGAATATCAGCAATTGCTGTCAAGAGAACCTTTAATTCAGGGGTGTCCAATCTCTTATCCGTAAAGGACCAGGGTGGGTGCAGCTTTTCATTCCAACCAAGCAGAAGCCACACCTAAAGAGTCTATTAAAAGCCAAGATCAACTAATCAAAAAGATGGGACCGGGTGTGGCTTTTGCTTGATTGGAATGAAAACATGCACCCACACCGGCCCTTTGTGGATACGATTAGACAGCCCTGAATTAAGTTTTACAGATTTAAACTCACCTTTAATGCTCATTCAGTAAAGAAATTGTGAAGGGTAGGGTCACTGAGATTAGGCCTTTGGGTGATGAGTAATTGGATTAAGAGGGCAATTAGTCATAGGTCATCTAGATGAAGACATTAATGTTTTATTTGGAAAGACGCCTGTGTTCTCTCTGCTCTTTGGCACTTTGTTCCAGTTTTCTTCTCAGTACAGTAGATGGCAGCATTAAATCTCATTAAACAGTCATTTGAACCTGCTTTAAAAATGATCACAAACTCAAATGAAAGAAGAAATTTGATTATTTTGTTCTCAAACGTGGATGGAGAGTGATGTAAAGTAGAGGTTGATTGATAACCAAGTTGGGCGGTACCTGCCGATAACCGATAAATCAACCGGTAGTTTTTAACGCTGATACTGAATGAAAACAACACAAAGTAAAATATTGCTGAACTTCATTACGAAAATAAACAGTACTGACTGTACTATCAAAATTTATTGTATTTTTAATGACATAAATAAGTAAATATTAATTACACACACACACACACACACTTAGTTTATATATATATATATATATATATATATATATAAACTATTATTAAATATTAAGTAAATAAAAGTTATACATCCAAACTGAACCAAATATAGTAACGCTACAAATAACAAATAAAAATAGAGACATCCAAAATGAACCAAAAAACACTACAATTAACAACAAAATGTGTCCGTTTTTATATAGATAGTTTTTATTCTAGAAGGCCGCTCTCGTACTGTCTAATGACAACGGAACCTTTTCAGCCGCTCCCACAATGGACACAACCGGGGGGAAAACGATCGGAGTGGATTTATTTTTCCGATAACTGATAGTTCCAGAAATCTGTAATCAGTGCCGATTAATCTGAAGAACTAATCAATCAGTCGACCTCTGATGTAAAGGCAGGTGTGGTGTATATTAATAAAAGTTAGTAATAAAAGGATAGCCCCTACATTCAGGTCAGTCTGAGACGAAAACATTTTTAAAAATTCACAGAAAGAGGCTATTTGACTGACATCAGACGGCCAACCACAGATGCTTTGCTGCAGTCATGCAAAACTGTCTCATAATCTCACTACTAACTGCAAATTAAAGCTAAACTCTTGAACTCTTCAACTTTTAAGGACAAAATTCTCCAAAAAGCTCATTTTGTCTCACTATTCAAAAGTTTGCTTTCTGTCAGAAACTGGAGTATGGAAGTATATAAAACACACATTAGTGCAGAGAACCAATCAGATTCTTGCCTTCAACATTCTGAAAGTTGTGGCCGGAAAAGTGTACCAAACATGTCAGAATGCACACTGCATACTCAAAACAAATCACTTTTCTCCCTCAGTAATGACTATATTCAGTCACTGTGCATGCTCCTGGCATAAAGACGTGGCATGGATAGAAATAGTAATTAATAATAGTACATTTTAACACCTTTACCACTGCCAAAATCTCTGAACAATCACACAGAATCTAAAAAAAAAACAAACAAAACAAAAAAAAAAAAACACCCAGCACACTTTCTACTGCCCAGCTTCCATTTCTATTGTGCAGACTATTTCTCCTATTTTCATCCAAGTTTTCAAGTTTGTGATTCTTAACAGCACAATGGGAGTAGGCAGGGCCATGTTGTCCACCAAATATACAGCAATTAAAAGAAAGTAATTTCACTCAAATACACATATCAGCCATAACATTAAAACCACCAGTTCACCAGTTGACCTTCCTTGGACCACTTTTGTTAGGTACTAACCACTGCATACCAGGAACACCCCACAAGATCTGCCGTTTTGGAGATGCTCTGTGTCTAGCCATGACAATTTGGTCCTTGTCAAAGTCGCTCAGATCCTTACGCTTGCCCATTTTTCCTGCTTCGAACACATCAACTTCAAGAACTGACTGCTCACTTGCTGCCTAATATATCCCACCCCATGCCTTGATATATATCCCCGGTGCCACTGCAATGAGATAATCAATGTTATTCACTTCACCTGTCAGTGGTTTTAATGTTAAGTCTGATGCATGCAAGTGAAAGCCAATATTTACAAGCCAAACTGTGTATTGTAATTGAAAATTTTCACGTAGTAAGTTGAGCCAAATAGTTTGGTGTGCAATTTGTTACAGGTGGTTAATGCACTAACCAAACTCACTCTTACAGCTCCTTACAGTTTTACATTACATTTACGGCATTTGGCAGACACCCTTATTCAAAGCAACTTACATTCATCTCATTTATACAACTGAGCAATTGAGGGTTAAGGGCCCTGCTCAAGGGCCCAACAGTGGTAGCTTGGCAGTGCTGGGGCTTGAACCCTTGACCTTCTGATCAGTAACCCAGTGCCTTTGACCACTGAGCCACCACTGCCCCAGTTTTAAACATGTTTCTGCTAGCAGGTTTTCATTTTGCATAAAGAAATATTTAAAAACTGTATCGCCTCTAGTGGCATCTGCCATTAACCATGATGCACTTGAATATAAAATAAAAATTCACTCATATTTGTAGTAATTGTTCACAAAATAACAATAGGACCAACTCAGGCAAGGAAGAGAAGTGCATTCACAGCAATGAATCTTTTGACTGCTATTAATTTATTACAGAGGTCAAGTTCTCAGTTTCTACACTCAACATTCACTGTAAAAAAAGTAAAATAATAAATAAATACCTAAGACATTGGGTTACTCTTGGACTGTATATTGTTTTACTTGGATAAAAGTGTGTAGCAGTAGCAGACTGGCCAAATCCACTCTACACTAAATTAAAAGGAAGACAGCAGTACCTTTGTTTATTACTGCAAAAATAGAATATGGGTGGACGACATGTTATTTCACATGTTATAAGAATCTATGCAGAAAATAATCCAACTTTCCAGGATTGTTAAAAATATGCTAACACTTGGCAAATTGCAGACCCAGACTTAGGCAAGGCTTGGACTAAATTGTAGGTTGCTTCAACATTCTGTACCAAACATGCTTCCCCCCCCCCCTCATTGTCCACACTGATTAGCACAAACCTCCTAATCACATAAATGTGCCCTAAGAGACACTGAGCCAGTGTTTCCACTGTTGAAGCAGAAAAATAGCGACGTATTTTGTGATAAGGCAGCGTTACAGTCACAGCTGTTAGAATTTTATTAGATTAAAGCCTGCTACTGATGACAGCCACTTCCGTGACCAAGACACACAACAACAACTGGGTCCACCTGATTCGGATTGCCTGCATTTCACAGACCATAAAATAGTTGACACGTACGTAAATAGCATTTATATATACATATATATATAGTTTGGCGCAGAGCATCAGAGTATGTCTCTCGGCTCCTCCAGAGTTTGACTACAGAACAAACTGGGATCTGATGGTAGTCAGCCTGCATCCGCTCTGAGCAAACACGGCACACATTTAGCTACTGCCAATTATGCAAAACCATGACAAAGAGAGCAGACTTCAAGTTTAAATCAGTCAGTGCAGCAACAGACTCAGTGTTGGTGTTGGACACTGCAGGTCTAAATGATAGGTCTAGCTGGAATTTTCATAGATTTTTTTTCATTCACTTACTTGCTCTTGCTGAAAATAACTTTTAAAGCCAAAAACATTTTTAAGGATTTATTTTAGGGCTGCGACTAACGACTAGTTTCATAATCGATTAATCAGCTGATTGATTTTATTAATCAATTAATCGTGTGGAGATATATAAAATAAAATCCACAAACTGAGTGTTACAAATATAAACTTCAGACTAAAAGTTTACATTAACATAACTATTTTATTTTTATATATATACACACACACACACACACACACACACATATATATGGATTTTTTTATGGATCCACAAAAGCACCGATAATCAAATTACAGTCTAAATTAATAATAAAATCTCACTTTCACTGCACCTTGTGGTTTCTGTTACTCACTACCTTTAGGCATATTGTTTTACTTATGTTTACTTTGAATTTGACATTACAGATCTTACTTGCGCTCTCACTATTTATCACCGCATCTAGACTGCGAGTGAGGAGTAACGTGGCCTCGTTACTAATAGATCACTCCTGTTATAATAAACAACAAAATTTACACTGCAAGCACGCAAATACAGCATATAATGACAAAAAACTTGATTTAAATTAAACATTTTAAGCAACTCATGCCAGTTTCCCCAGCCCCTTGCACACAGTGGAGCATTTTGAATATAAACTTAAGTTTGTGCTCGTGCATCACTGTCGTGCTTTCGTGCCACACAAGCTTGCAGGTTACAATCTTCTTTGCAGCATTTAATATAAAATGCCCCCCTGCCTTAGACGACTTGGAGGTCGCACACATTTTTCCGCTGTAACTTGACGATTACTCCTCCGTCTGATGGTGACTGAGGTCATATTGGGCATGAAAGGTAACGCTGACATAAACAGTAAACTGAAGAAAGTCATTGTCGGTGAGTCTGGAAATTCTGCTAAAGCTAGCGGCGTCGCATTACATGCGTTTGATGTTATGTACCATTGACTGGGAAACAGCTTATAATTCCACTTGGTAAAAAACCGCTAGGTGTTCCATTTGAGATGATATTACCTTTCTAAAATTCATACACTAGACCATAGGGTACATAGTGCAAGAGTATAGTACGTCATTTGGGACACACCTTTGGTCTGTACTCTCCGATGCGTGTTTTCGGAACAGAAGTAACATAATGAGTAAATCTCCCCCCGTGCCGCACGTAGACCAACTAATCGATAATGAGATTCGTTGACAAATTGATTATTATTCCTTTTATCGATTAGTTGTTGCAGCTCTAGTTTATTTTCCATTCTCAAAAGTCCATGTTACCCCAAAACAGGTTTGTCCACTTTTCAAAAATAGTCATAAAAAGTACAGAGGCTTCACTCAATGTTACAAATGTTATCATATCATGACACTGGAAGACATATCTACAATACATTCACTTATTGTGAATATGTTATGCTACCTTAAGCCAGTTAACTGGCTAAGTATTACATTTGCAGACACTGGAAAAACTGTACCCAAAATTTGGTGCTACACCCCCGTCTTAAGTACCCACTTTATTTTGGTCATGGTTCAGAGCCTATTCCAGGAAGGCAGCAATACACCGCAGATGGGATGCCAGTCCATCACACACATTCACACCTAGGGTCAATTTATCCTATCCAATCCACCTACTGGTATGTTGCTGGGAGGCAGAAGGAAACCAGAGCGGCAGGAAAAAAGCCAAGTGCAAAATTCCACAAAGACAGCAACCCGAGCTCAGGATTGAACTGGAGACGCTGGAGATCGGAAGTAACGACGCTAAAAGAAACGCTGTGTGACGGTGTCACCCTACTACAGAATGCTATTCCAATAGCATGCTGAGTAAAAATAAATACATGGCTATACTAAAATAAGGTTTTTATGTACACCGCAAGAGAAAACCACAGCTCATAGCCAAATTGTTATTCAGTGTTGTTTTGTCGCGGTGCAAGCACAACGTGCTACATTCAAGACATTATTAATAATCTCTTCCCTAAAGATTCAAGTACTCACTCATTTTATTAGCCTGTATCATTGCACTTAACTACCTACCTCGTGATACCTTGTGGTTTGTACAAAATTAATCGACTGATTTTACCAGTTAAGCATAATGGTACTTACATGCGCAAATAACTTAATGTATGTATTAATGTAATAATGTAATGTACTATTGGTCCACCTTGGTAGCAGAATCTGGCAAAAGTGATATAACCAGTCCGTATAGGATTTCGTGGAGTTTTTTGTTGATTGTTGCCACCAAAAATGCTTGATTTTCAAAATTTGAGATTTGGAGGGGTTTTTTTTGTGCTTTTTGAGTTCTTTCACAATGATGTTTGCTGGTAAATGAGACCTTTTAGCTGTACTCATGTTCGACACACATGAACTGAAGAGGGCTTACATGACGCTTCTTGGCCCAAACCTGCAGAAAAACTGCTGTAATTTTGAAAAATTGCAAGCTACTCCTAATATTGCAGAGGTTGATTTTGCGTTAATTTGTGCGATCGCAAAATTGCTAAATCCTGGAGGGACTGTTTAACGTTACTAATGAAATAAAACTAGTTCTTACTAATGGATATTTATAATTACAACAGTCCATCTTTAAGTTGGCCGACGAGCAGGATGACCATCCGCATGATCCACTGGTACAGAGGAAGCATCTGGATGGGAGTGTCCCCTTTAAAGGGTGGGAATGTTTTGGTCCTGACCTGGTTAAACACAGAGCACTGACACACAGAAAGCAGCTTTCCTCTGCTCCCCTACTAATAAAGAGATTGCTCTCTTTCTACACCCCAGTGCAGACTGTGAGAGGAGGTGACAGTTGCTTATGTGGAGCGTTGCTACCTGCTGAGAAACGAATAAGACAACAGGCACGACTTTGCCGATTGGCAGTCCAATGTGGCACACTTCCTTTAACACAGTGGTTGGTTTTTAGGTAACTTCATGTGAGCTCTTTTCCACCATGCTAGAGACAGCTAGGAGACTTAAAATAGACCTGGAACAATGGCCTGGAGCACAGACCATTCTGACGTTCTAGCTCAGTGCACTCACACTTGGACAGGTAATTAATTCCACTCATGCCAGTGGGGTCACATATACTCGGATGGGCATAAACCTCGGGCGAGTCCACAGGTGTCTCATTAGATCAACTGGTGAAGAGGCTCAGCCTGTGGATTTAAGAGGATTGTGTGCACTCTATACTAGTTCTCATACTAGTATAGTATACTATAATTGCTCAATCAATTTGTACATACTGAAGGTTTTAATATAGACATGGGCCTGAATGTGGTGGTGTTTGAGTTCAAATGAAACAAATCTCTACAACCTATACAAAACCTCAGAGGTATTACAGTGTCATGTCAATGCTCTCCTCTAAACTGAGAGTCTTTAAAAATAATAATAATAATAATAATAATAATAATAATAATAAATAATTGGTACAAGAGGTAAAAGTGGTGCAGTTAACTAGTTGCTTGTGTTTATTTGAACATATTTAGTAGGCTCACACAAATGTCACATCTTTTTTCATTCCTGTGTCAGAAAACTTTAAATGAACACCTTTACAGCAAACTCTTAGAAAGCTATGACACCGGAGACTTCTTCCAACAACGCTAAATGAAGATCTACTCACAGAAAATTTTACCATATGAACGATCACACACTTTTTCTTTTCTCCCTTAAACACATTTTGCCGACTGTCCCTATTATACGACAGCTACCAACCGGGGAGAGTGAAGGCCAGCACATGCTTCCTCAAAGACACATGAAGCCAGCCAACTGCAACTTTTTGAAATGTTGCTCACGCAGTGTCACAGGGCAGCATAAGACGCCCAGAGGAAAGCGCTATCTGCCCTCTTCCGCATACATGAGCTCACAGACCATCTGATTGGCTAGTGTTGCTATGATTGACACAGGAGAGAGAGCATTCCATCCCTCCCACCCAGAGTGCATGGCCAAGTTTGCTCTCTTGGCTTCTGACCATGGATTCAATTCAACTCAATTCAATTCAATTTTATTTGTATAGCACTTTTTACAATGGACATTGTCTGAAGGCAGCTTTGCAGAAACATTAAACACGGGATACAGATTTTAAATGTGTGAATTTATCCCAATTGAGCAAGCCGGTGGCTATGGTGGCAAGGAAAAACTCCCTAAAATGTTAAGAGGAAGAAACCTTGAGAGGAACCAGACTTAGAAGGGAACCCATCCTCATCTGGGTAACAACAGATAGTGTGAAAGTAAAGGAAAGTTCATTATGGTTTTATATGGATGGTTGAAGCAAATGTTTTTGGTTTTGTTTTTGGTGCTACTCAGGAACCAATAACACAATCTTTACATCTGTTTATATGAACCATCAATTCGTTCTGAATATAGAAACAATAACGTATTAGAACAAGTGCATTAATATAAATCTGTGATTTGCCTTGCAGCCGGCACTGCGGTCAGAGCTGCTGTTATGGAAAATGAATTAAACACCATCTGACCAATCAGAATCAAGAATTCAACAACACCGTTGCATAACATTAACAAGCAATATATTGTTGCAGCCCTATTACTCACTCACTCACTTTCAATAATCTCTTTATCCTGGTCAGGGTCACAAAAACACTGGGCATGTAGCAGGAATACACTCTGGATGAGATCGATTTACCAAATGCCATTTACAGTAAGCATGACCTGATTGCACTTTTTCCTTTTTGATACAATACCGCTGATGAGTATCAGCTCATACCTGATCCTCTCTGTCCATCCTCTTAGTAACTGAGCCAAATCTCTTCTGCTGCCCAGTTACGTAAAACATCCCAAGCGTGATGGTGACAGGCTTTACATCATATGTTCAGTGCGAGATTTGTGTTGGCTCAGTCAGCATCACACGAAATTACAGCATAAAGTATGCCAGTGGATCAGAAAATATGTCCTACCTGATCCAGCATTTTAGGCCAGTATCTACCCCTAGTTCATTCCTAATTCACAGATCATACATAATAACATGGATATACACTATACAGTTTATAATGTTCCTAAAACAGTCCCTCCAGGATTTTGCGATTTTGTGATCGCAGAAATGAACGTAAAATCAAGCAAACTCTGCAATATTCTGAGAAGCTTGCAATTTTTCAAAACTGCCGCAGATTTTCCACAGATTTGGGCCAAGAAGCGTCATGTAACTTCATCACAATACGCATCCAGCCAAAGCCTTCTGCAATTCACATGCATCGGAGGAGTACAGCTAAAAAGGTCTCATTTACCTACAAACATCACTGTGAAACAACGTACAAAACAATTTCATGCAACTGCTATTTCTTGGTGAAGTCTCATAATAAAAAAAATCGACAGTAGAACTCGTGGCTATGTTTAATAGTGAACGTAAGAGCATTTCCACATGCACAATGCGACGAGAACTTACAGGATTGGGACTAAACTGCTCTGTGGCCTCATCAGTGTGAGACTAAAGAAAAAACGACTTCAATTTGCTAGGGAGCGTAAAGATTGGACTGTGGAGCAATGGAAAAAGGTCATGTGGTCTGATTTACCCAGATTTGAGTCCAGATTGACCCTATTCCAACGCGATGGGTGCATCAGGGTAAGAAGGGAAGTGCATGAAGTGATGCACCAGTCATGCATAGTGCCTACTGTACAAGCCTCTGGAGGCAGTGTTATGATCTGGGGTTGCTTCAGTCGATCAGGTCTAGGCTCTGCAACATTATCCGGCAATAAAATTAAGTCAGCTGAGTACCTGAATGTATTGAACGACCAGGTTATCCGATCAATGGATTTTTTTTCTTCCCTGGTGGCACAGGCATTTTCCAGGATGACAATGCTGAGATTCATCAGGCTCAAATTGTGAAAGGATGGTTCAGGGAGCACGAGGAATCATTTTCACACATGAACTGGCCACCACAAAGTCCTGACCTTAACCCGACTGAAAGTCTTTGGGATGTGCTGGAGAAGACTTTACGGAGTGGTTCGACTCTCCCGTCTTCAATACAAGATCTCGGCCAAAAATGAATGCAACTCTGGATGGAAATAAATGCTGTCACGTTGCACAAGGTTGTCGAAACAATGCCACGATGAATGTATGCTACAATCAAAGCTAAAGGGCGGATGTGGCTTAGGTGGTAGAGCGGGTTGTCCACTAATCATAGGGTTGGTGGATCGATTCCCGGCCCACATGACTCCACATACCGAAGTGTCCTTGGGCAAGACACTGAACCCCAAGTTGCTCCCAATGGCAAGTTAGCGCCTTGCATGGCAGCTCTGCTACCATTGGTGTGTGAGTGTGAGTGAGAATGGGTGAATGAGACACAGTGTAAAGCGCTTTGGATAAAAGCGCTCTATAAGTGCAGACCAGTTACCATTTAAAGGTGGTGCAATGAAATTTTAGTGTGTGCAACTTTTTTTGGCCAGGCAGTGTATCTCTTACTGTGCTCACAATACAAGACTCATAAACATTAAACTTAGTACCAGGTGGCTTTTGATCATTCTGGACTGCCTAGCTTACCTCCTTAGACCACCAGATCGTCTGACTGAGGCCATGACCTAGAAATGCTCTGCTAATCCTGAATATTTCTCCAAAATGGAAAAAAATAATTCTGGCATTAGGAATGTGAAGGTAAGTGCACATACAATGAAATCGAGTAGACCTCCAGTGTGTGATTATTGGGCAGTATTTGCACACTTTACATTTACATTCTGTTATTATTACTGACGCTCTGGAAAAAGAATGCATTTACATATGTACAGTATATGCAAACTGCAGGGGAAAATCCTTGCCGACAAGGCGGACACTGGTAAATGTGTAATAATATTTTAGTAAAATATTATGCTATAATTGCAAACTGTAATACATTACTAGACAATTATCATAAATAAATATAATCCTTAAACATGTTTTTGAATCCATTTTACCATTGCACTGTACTTTGACACATGTTCTCAATCACTTATTTTCATGAGTAATAAGGATTGCGCAAATGAGGATTTCGCCTTTAAAAAGAAATCAGCTCGTGATCAGAAAACAACAGCATGAAGCTCAAGACAGGACAGCTGGGGCTCTCATTAAACCAGAATGTTCTCCTTGCATCTCTCACCCACTGTCCAATCCCTGCCTGGCTCTCGCAGCACGTCCCTGAGTGTGTACAAAAAAAGTTCATCATGAGTGTGTATGTGTGTGTAAATGAGTGAGAGAGATGTGTGTAGAGACTGTGAGTAATCTTATGTAATATGCATACACAGGAGCAGAGGGGAGCAAAAACTGTGACTCAGTGAGAGGAAGGAGAGGAAGATTAGCACACTGCCACACTCCCTACCTTCTCTTAAACACGCACACACACACACACACACACACACACACACACACACACTTATTAACATCAATGGTGTCTGTCACGTCACATTACACATTACATTACTACACTCTAACATATGCATGTGCAAAGTGGACCATAACACATAGCCACATAAGGACAATGGGCGATATAAATGGCTGGTCAAATATAACACAGAATTTCACATATTACTGCATGAAAATAACCTCAAACAGATACATGCACTGAACATCAACTGAATCATAATGAGTAAGTAAATTCTGGATGTTACAGTATATATTCAGTGACAAATATCATGCTAAATATTCTTATCATGGACAACACAATAATATTGTCGCTATAGCTCCACTCAGGAGGCAGAAGTATAGGTAGTCGAGTATTTAGGCAGGATTTGTGCATTCCTGAGAACTGTCCCTGTCAGCAAGCAGTATAAGAACAAATGTCTTCTAAGCTGACTATTACCCTAATCTGAATATTACTGCCTGCATTATAGCTAATATTTCCTTTATTGCTTTGATTTTAAATTTTAAAAACATTTTCACAATACTTCTCCCCTTACTCCATGCCAAGTTGTCTCAAGTTTGCTTCTGCACTGGAGCTCCAAAAGTAATCAAGTGACATTTGGATTATTTAATTAGGAATTATTTATTTTAATCATAATTTTTGAATGCACCAAAACTGAAACTAAATAAATAAATAAATACATACATACATACCTCATATGACTTTTTGCAGAGACAGGATGTGATTCCAGTTAGAAAGTTGTTGCTAGTACTGTTTTTAGCTATATCATGCACTGCTGTCTATTTTTTTATCTAAACTTGCATAAATAATGGGTCAGAACCAGATAAGCAAGTCTGTTTGAGGTTATTTCACAACTTGAGGCAACCATGTGAACATTTAGACGTTTAGTAGCATGCACAATTCTGAACTGGTAGTTATAAGCTTCCCTTATGTATTACCTTTACGTGCCTGACCGTATACATTTGGAATAAGAAATAAAACGTGTCAGATTATCGCATTGAGTGCTTTGAAGCCTGGGAAACGTTGACATTTTCTACTATATATAGTTCTGAAAACCGCAATGACTGAAATGTTTCTCTTTTGCATGTATCTCAACCTCAGGTAAAGTTATAGCACTTTAACTTTAGACGTGAAACTGCATTTAAAGTCTCCATTCTGACTGCAGCACAGGAGTATCACTGATATTTCCACAGCGGGAATCTGATTACAAACTGACTTGAGGCTTACAAAATATCTGTTTCATCACAGCACGTAGATATCCAATAACTGCAACAAAGTGTGAGGAAATACAACAGCTACATTCACTGTGTGAGGAAATCACACTAATGGTTACAATCAAAATTATTCAACCCCCATTGTAAATCAGGTTTATTGTCAAAATGTACAGACTTTCAGCTGTTTGCAATGAACAAATCAAACTAAAGCAATTGAAATAGTTCAACACTTCAATGCTTCAAGTGGTTTCCCCAAATTCAACTGAAAATGCAACTTAGAATGATTTCTCCAGTCTCAAAATTATTCAACGCTTTCATGATAAATAACTCTGGGGTTAGATTCAGTCTGATCCTTACACTCTAATTTCACTGTCATAGAAACAATCTGATCTTTTTTTTTCTTTTTCTTTTTTTTATTCATCAGCGCGTGATTTGGTTTTATGCAAAACCCCCCCCAAAAGCACTCGACACAGAATATAAAAAACATAATTATATATTGGGTTGATATAAAATTATTTGTTAAATTACATCCAACATATACATATCTATATCTAATATATCTATCTATCTCTCTAATATATATATATATATATATATATATATATATATATACATACATACACACACACACATACATACATACATACATACATACACACACACATATATATAAATAAATTAATTAATAAATAAAGTGTGTGTGTGTGTGTATATATATATATATATATATATATATATACACACACACACACACACACACACACATACACACATATTTACACACGCACACACACACACACACGTGTGTGTACGTGTGTGTGAGTGATGTATATGTATATCACACACAATACCCCAAATGTTATCTACTGCACTAACTTACAACAGCTTATTAAAACACACCGTAAAGTGATACTTTACATTATTTCTTGTCCGAGTCCTCCATTCATCTCTCTGCTACTCTCCACACAACATAGAGACTGTCTCAATTCTGTCTCAACACAACATTGACTATGAACATGTCATTACTGATCCCTCTCACAGCAA
Organism: Stegophilus panzeri; assembly: GCA_024331685.1. Taxonomy (NCBI): domain Eukaryota; kingdom Metazoa; phylum Chordata; class Actinopteri; order Siluriformes; family Trichomycteridae; genus Stegophilus; species Stegophilus panzeri. The sequence continues at coordinate 9,650,073 of JANDJT010000012.1, forward strand.
CTCCACTGAGAAAAATTAAGCATCTATTTTCTCCCTAGCAAAAATAGGTCCTTCATTCCAAAGACAATTAAGGGATAAAAGTTAAGCCTCTTATAGTATAAATCAGTGTGAAACTTTTACCCCCTGCATGATCAAGTTCGAAAGTTACAACGTCTGTTAGAGGTTTGACCACTATTTGAAAAAAGGACTCTACAGGGTTCTAGCGCTCATTGCTTTTCAAAAGCCTTTTTGTAGGGAATTATAGGGTTCTACCTAAAATTTTAAAGCACGGGTTCCCAAACTAGTGGTCACTCGATTTACAAATGGGGCCATGAACAGTGCTAGCTCAGCGTTTAAGATGTTGGACTACTGATCAGAAGGTCGTGAGGTCAAAACCCAGCACCGCCAAGCTGCCACTGTTGGGGCCTTGCGCTAAATATGAGATAAATGTAAGTCGCTCTGGATAAGGGCATCTGTCAAATGCCATAAATGTAAATGAGAAAATATCCTCTTTTGTATTACTCATCTATTTTACAAATGAATATTATGAATATCACTCTAACTATGAAAATTTTTTTTTGGATGCTACTACTTTGAAATTGGAAGTCAAATTTAAACAATCCACATTTAAATTAAGAGTGTACGTGACTTTTTAGTCTTTTTCCACTATTCCGACACCCAGGACTAGTGCAGGAGGTCAGCAATAAAAATAGTCACATTTCTCCATCCATCTTCTGGATTCTGAGACCCTGATCATGCATCTCTGATTTAGTGGAACAAAAGAAGTCAAGAACATGAACACAAAACAAGTATAACTCTACATCGACAGGGATGCCTCCGAGACCAACAGCTATAGTTTTTGAGCAGAAATGGGAAAAATGAATCATTCCAAATGGCTGATCCTCTTTCTCGTCAGAAACATGTTATTAAAGGGATGTGTTGATAAAAAGTTTATAATCAGTATAATACATGTTATTACCTCATGGCAAATTCACATGAATAGTTTCTGTTAGCCTTTCTCTTTCCTAGAAACATCCATTTTTAATCATTTCTAATGCATTTCTAATATACACACTTCATTTATATCCCATATAGGGTCTCACAAAAATGCTGAATTTGAGTTTGACATCCCTGGTCTAGAATGTCTTTGAATGCTGTAGCATTACAATTCTCTTCACTGGAACCAAGAGACCCAAAGCTGTTCCAGCATGACAATGCTTCTGTGCACAAAGTACAGTCTATTAAGACATGGTTTGCCAAGGTTGGAGTGGAAGAACTCGAGTGGCCTGCACAGAGCCCTGACCTCAACCCCACTGAACACCTCTGGGTAAACTGAAATGCACCCCAGGCCTGACGTCACTAATGCACTTGTGGCTGAATGGACAAATCCTATTTGACCTTGTTGTGACCATTACCCGGTTTGGATCAATTCCAAAATCAAATTAGTTCATCTGCAGGTTACGGTCATAATTCAACATAAATCCAACAGACATTCAACCACTTGTTCATGAGATATTGCGCTAATGTCGCGAGAATCTCAGACACATGAATAGACGGATGGATGGACGGACGCACAGACGGATGAACAATCTAATAGTGGAGGCATAAAAATTAAACACTTCCAACAAACCTCAACAGATTTTCCAAAAATTCAACAGTGCTGTGGTATAAAAGATAATAAACATTTGTCAGTCATATCTTACAGTTGCTGCTGGTTACATGCTTTAGGAAAAAAAAAAAAAAAAAAAATCTCAAATGTGGCATCTACATTTGATACTTTTTAGAGACTCCTGTGAAAAGGCCAAAGCACTCAGTAAAGGCAAAATAATACAGCGGGTGTTAAATCACACTGTACAATGTACTTTATAAAAGGATAAGAAAAAAAAATACAAAAAAATCTCATGCAATCTATGAAGAAATCTCAGCATTCTTTCATCTTCACTACTGGAATTAACCAAGCAAATTATGCACCAGCAGCACGCTGTTAATCGCATCACTATTTGGTGTAACATTAAAGTTGAAATGATAACACAACAGTCATATGGCAGGGGACAGGAAAATCAGTGAATGAAATATGGGCCAAAGTGATCGGACTTTAAAGAAACAGTGTGAGTTTGTGCCCTAGGGACACAAACCTCACCAAGGAGCAAACACATTAAATAAAATCAAGCTTTTACATATTTCATGTGCATGTTTGAAGGACACACAGGCATGCTCATGCTCGCCCTCAAGTCCAAATGATTTCTGTTACGAATTCCACCCATTTAATGGATACCGGATATTCCTTTACAAGTAGGCTCGAGCAACGTTGAATTATAAATCAACTACAAGTTCTTGAAAGGGATATGGCTATTGAATGATTCATCCCACACTCTGTATTTTACCTAGATCACTTACAATAAATCACTAAACAGTTACTGAGATGTTAGATGGAAAGGGACTTTTTCCAGTCTGGTCACTTTCATGAATGATAAATGTGTTCCAGAAAAGCTGTTCCTTTAGCTGACTTTACACTAAACCAACAAAAGCAAATACTTTCAAGACACACTGTTCTAATTCATATCTAAATTACTAACCATCAATCTTTGATGCTCATGAAAATGACTACGACAAGAAAAAAAAAAAAAAAAAAAAAAAAAGTTTGTGCGCCATGCTTCTGACCTGTCTGGTTAAAGGAATTCAGCAGTACTGTCACTGCTGAGCAAAATGGTATTAAAACAAATATTTAACCCTAGATCCTGGGCTTGGGAAAGGAAAGTTAGACCCTCAGCACATCTTAACCTATTCTCCTACTAAACATGGTGTAGGTCAGTGGTTACCAACCCTGGTCTTTGAGATCTACCTTCCTGAAGGTTTCATCTCAAACCAAAATCTCAAACCTGTTTTAGCTGATCAAGAACTTCTTAAAGCAATGATTAGATGGTTACGATTATGGTTGGAGCTAAAGTCTTCAGGAAGGTAGATCTCCAGGAATAGGGTTAGTGATCACTGGTGTAGTTCATTCATGTCCACGCAGACAAAAATCATATTTTTAGTATTACTATATTAATTTTCTATATTAGTATTCTATATTTGCTATATCATATGCTCACCTTCTCATTTCTGCCTGTATTAAATAAAATAAAAAAATAAATAAAAACTCCACAGGTTATGGCTTTCAACTGACATGAATTCTAACAAAGGTTTTTAAAAAATTATAATTAACCTACCCTATTATAGCTTACAGAAAATTCGACACTGAATGAATTTGTACCATGTTAAATGAATTCATATAGCATTGAATTAACTTGCAGTGTTTTTAATTCAAATTTTAAGTAATACTTATTATAAGCAAATACAGATCAAATACGCTAATACAGCACAAAAAACTAATTAGAATATTCTAATATGCATAATGATAATTGGCATATACTGGCTTTAGTTCCAATTTTGTCTACACTAGCATGTTTTTTTAAAACTGGGCTTATACGCATGGTCATAAAAATATGACAATCCCAAAATGGCAGAATATTCAGTTTTAATGGGCTTAACAACAAATCACTGGTCAGGAAATTAGTAAGAATTAAACAAATGCTCTTCTGAGACCTCCTGTGCCATCATTTGCTCGTTTACTTTTGCTGCATTGAAGTGTTTGGGGGAAAGGCTAGAAACAGGGAAATTCACTTCTATAGTCTTCTTGTATGCAAAGCTAAAATCATAATAATGATTAATATGTTTAATGTAAAATTCAAACTAACACATGTCCGGGTGTACCAAATGAAATAAAGTAAAAATTTAAATAAAAGAAATATATATATTTTTTTAATTGTTAAATTCCTGACCAATGATTTAAGACCATTAAAGGCTTAATATTATATAATATAATAAATAATGCCCAGTCAATGCTAGAAGTGTTCACTATAACAAAAAACTTCTAGACACATATTAGCCTTACCTTCACCCTAGTACTAACGATGCATAAGCAGTCCATTGTGCTCAGTGCATTCACCATCTCCTCCTAGCAGCCCTGTGTCTCAGCGTGAGCGGCGGCATGAGAGTGTGTGCGTGAGGCATAGAAACATGAATCTCGGTACAAACTTCTCATCTGCTCCACACCAGATCCAGATTACAGATCCACACCAGCTCTGTCCCAAACCGCACCCTACCACACAGAACAACCACTCGCACACATCACCACTACATATTACTATAGTCATTAGTTATAGTCCACTAGGATGTAGATTTGGACAAAGCCATGCTGCTCAAAAGAACCAAGTGTTTACCGTTGCTTTTTCCACGAGAGGATACTGAGGAAAACTCCACACACACATTCCTCTGTGTATACATGTGTGTGTGTGTGTGTGTGTGTGTGTGTGAGTGTGAGAGAGAGAGAGAGAGAGAGAGAGAGAGACAGCGAGAGAGAGAGAGAGAGAGAGAGAGAGAGAGAGCGCTCACAAGCAACATTCCCATATGTGTTATTATTAATGAACTTATAAATACAAGAAATCTATTACTGTAAAATAGGTAATTCCATGTGTACACACTGTAGAGCAATATTTGTTTTATTTCATGTCTGAACAGAAAAGACAAATCTAAAAACAAGATCTGAACCCTGTATATACCCAGTTATACAGAACAAGGATGTTAATTCTTATCATTCTTCATTTGTTTAATTCCACTGGTGAAACATTTGAGGATTCAGAATTCTCTTTAAATAATAAAGCTTCTAATAAGACAGTAATTAATATTATATATGCGTCACCCAAATGGAGGTATTGATGTTTCCTCAGAAAATGTAAAATACTCCTCTGAGAGCATTATTAGTGTATACTGTCTGTAGCCTTGGATTACTTAGACTTCGTTAGATCAGACGCAATGAAGTTCTGAAGTTAAAGCGGTACAGACTGTAATTTTAGGTGTTGGGTTGTTCGTACCTCTTCCAACATGTTCACATCTCATAGTCTGTCAATTAACTAAAATCGTCCTACCTTGGTGGTTAGTCAATAGTTTCTGGTATAGTTTCCTGGTAACTCAACTAGTGATGCAAATGGCCTGCTTTTTACTTTCTTCAGGCTAAATTTAAACCCTTCTGTACAACCTTTCTCCATTTCAGTGTTAATATACAGTAAAACCTTGTCTGGATTAGGCATTTGATCCATTCAAAAGGTGATGGAAAAGACATGTTTGGGTTGTCAGCTAAAAAGTCAGAGGCTGCGTCCGAAATTGCATACTGTGACAGCACCTACTGCATTCGATTCAGTATCTACTGTATATACGGCCGTTGTTACAGTACGTACTGATCAGTATATGTGTGTAGAATAAATACAATCCGGACATACTACCGCTGCCATGTTGGCACTGTCAAGTGACCAACAACTTACAAAGAGCCGACACGCTGCCTGGCGCCATTTTTGATTTTGACAGCTCTTCCGTGCCAGTCCCTTTGCCTTGTGGGATAACGCAGTGTCCATTGCTTCCATACTGCAGAATCGAGGCAGAAGCAGTAGGTCATCCGGGTATTTCTCGCCTACTGTTTTATGAATACTGAGAATTCCGACATACTACTCCTTTGGTGTACTGATTTTGGACTACTAGTAGTAGGGATATTCAGACGCAGCCAGAGTGTGATTTCGATAAACAAAGTGAAAGTGAAGAGATGATATATGGTCAACTTAAAGGGAGTCCGTTTGGTAACAGGTATACTCTTAGGGAGGGGAAAAAAAAGGGTTCTTAGCTTAGGGTTCTGATTAGTACTAATCATTTTAAAACAACTCAATCTTTTCTCACTAAGAAGAGAAAAGCTACTTTGAAGGGTTCTATCTAGAATGAAATACAGATGGACAAACTGAAAGAGTATTTAGTATGATAAATAAGCAAATGTGGTGCTTCTAAATATTCAATATTGTAATAATATAAAACATTACATAAAACTAAAAAATTCATAATCAAAATCAAATCAACAAACATCACTTGATTATGGTAATATAATCTATCTGGGCAAAATAAGCTTTAAAAATGCAGACAGCAAATCTACACAGCAACAACAAAAACACTCGTGTTGTTTGCGCCACACCATTAACCACATAATTACAGATGCTGGTACAAATTAAATTCAGGCTTAATTCATTTGAAATTGCATCAATATTTTAGGAATACCTCCAAATCAAAAGGTCTGATTGTCAATTTCTTCCTATGGAAATTCGTCACAATTTGTAGCGTCGACATGTAAACATCCTGATAAACAGATTATCCAAAGCAGATATCTCAAGTGTTTTCAGCTTATCTGCAACCACATGATCTATTTTTTTGTCGTCGCTGTGTGTTGTTGAGATGAGATGCATCCCCCTTCAAGCCTATAGAGTGGATTTCTTTTAATTAAATCTGATATACATGTTTGAAACAAGAAATATACATCGTCTTCATCTAGCAAGTACCACATTTTCTATAAATACTATAATTAGATTGTACAGTGGAGAAATTCGATTAGCCATGAAATGGAGTTCACACCCTGCTGTCACATGCTGCTTTGAATTGAAAGGAATGTGTAGGAGGGGTTTACAAAAGCAGAGCCCAGTGGCAGAAAAGCTAAAGAGACTGAGATTCATCCAGCACTCAACTTTCACCTTGAGACTTGGAGAACAGGAGTCTGCCACATGTGTGTCGTTGTTTACACGTCTGAACTTGTGGTATGGTAAAGATGATCCGCTCGAGAGGCTTTATCGTTTCTGTTGAGGAGCTTCTGCTGAAAACGTGAAGTCTCGCTCAGTCAGTTGTGAAATGTCTTCAGGACTAAACATAAAGTCCTCCTCTTGTGAAAGTAACATTTCAATGATGAAAAAGTTTTTAAAGACTAGGGGGGAAATAATTATTTCTGTGCTTTTGAAAGTAAAAC
>JANDJT010000012.1:9662274-9673822 GCA_024331685.1 Stegophilus panzeri
TGCTTGTGCTATTTTCTTATAGCCACTTCCCATTTTCTGAAGCTCAACAACCTTTTGCTGCACATCACAGCTATATTTCTTGGTCTTACTCATTGTTATGAATGACTAAGGGAATTTGGACTGTGTGTTACCTCATATTTATACCACTGTGAAACAGGAAGTCATGGTTGAAAAATTTCCTATTAATAGTCACCCACGTGTACTTAAAAAAAAAAAAAAAAAAAAAAAAAAAAGTAAAATACCAATGGGAATATACTTCTAATATATTTTTATCATATGAACTTACGGGGTGCCAGTAATTGTGGCACACATATTTAACAGATTTTTTTTTTTTTTAAATAAACCTATGTTTTGTTTGCAATTGTTTGATATCCATGAGAGCAGAGTATTTCTGTGAATTATTTTAACAAAAGATCAAAAGGTTAAACAATAAAGACAATTTTTCACAGCCTTCTTCGCTCATATTTACACAAGGGTGCCAATATTAAAAGAAGGCACTATATAGCCAATATTTGAATTTGGTAAAGTTATTTATATGCATTTCAAAGCACCTTCAAATGTTGATTATATTTACACAATGCTGGTTAAACTCTGGTTAAATTTCTGCTTCTTATACACTTGTTTCAGATTGTTGTCTTTCTGCACGACAGTTTCAATTTCTGTATTTCCTGTATTAAAGAATAATGTAAGCGCAATGGCTCTGAACACCTCGAAAATGTCTAAATCCAAGTCAGTACCTTTGAGTTAACCATTTTCCTGCTGTTTAGAAAGTTTCTAAATTTATGATGTCAGAATGATTAACTTGGTTTGAAAGACTATCACAACTACAACGTTTTCTAGCAAAACTACCAAGTGACCCCAAACAGAAACAGATATATAGAGATGTACAGACGTTGTATACCACGCACATGTCAGTATCTATTAAAAAAAGACTCAGCCTTATGCAAGTAAAGCATCTGATCCAAAATGACCAAAACAGCACCATGTAACAGAGATGAGCCAATACATTTAACGAGGGCTGCAACTAACGATTATTTTCATAATCGATTAGTTGGCCCATTATTTTTTCGATTAATCGGATGGGGCGGGGTGAACCTTCGGTACCTTTTTTTTGTTTGTTTATTTAAAATAAAATCCACAAACTGAGTGCTACAAACATAAATTCAGAGTAAAATTTACACAACTGTTTGTACAAAACAGAAAAGAACCCAGCACACGCACACACCAGAATATATATTAATAATTTATGACTGTAGTTTAATTCAGTGCTTTTTGTGCATCCATAAAAAATACTGAATAAGTACTTATATACACAATATAAACAAAAATAAATTTTATTATATAGTGTAAGTGTACAGTACTTCATTTGGGACACAACTTTAGTAATTACTCTCCGAAGCGTGTTTTCTGAACAGAAGTAATGTAATGAGTAAATCTCCCCCGTGCCGCGCGCAGACCAACTAATCGATAATGAGATTCGTTGACAACGATTTTCATAATCGATTATTATCGATTAGTTGTTGCAGCTCTACATTTTACAACTAAACATCATTTAAGAATGCAGAGTTCCTTAATATTACACAAACATTTATACGGTCATGGAAAAGGCACAATATACCGTATATAGTATGGTAGTGATCCTCAGTCCAAGATATGTAAAATACAAAATAATTTCTTCCCTACTAAGAAGAATACTTCCACAGTAGGTAAAAATTTAAAGGTTTTCATTCAATATTGTATAAATAGGTCAATATTTCCATTATTCTATCATTGCGAATATTTTAAAACTCATAGAACTTTTATTGTTATGTTTTAACTAACATCATTATGATCAAAAAGGGATACTAGCCTTATAAAACTGAACAGTTAACATTAACTATTCAGACATCTTGTAACTACATACCCTCATCCATCAGTGACATTGCATTTACTTAAAAAAATTATATTAGTTAACTATTTGGCAGTATTACTGACTCTGTTTAACAACAACTTTGCCTGAAAATTTAACCCACTTTTCACAAAGCTCTAAAAGTGACATCGAACACCTCCCCAAATGATATACATAGAAAGCTACTGATACATTTTCTGCATTTTAATTTCTCTCTCAATCTTTTGCCTTAAGAGCAAACCCTAATGCCACCTCGAGCACTGAACGCAAATACCTGCTGCAGGTGGGGGGAAAATAGTTGACATTGCTGAAACCAGCTGCTGAGTATGTGAAATATGTGGTGGTAAGGGCAAACCTGTTTCACCATTTCTCTCCATGCAAAAAGCAAGAAAACAATCGCAGCACAACAGTGGATTTCTTTTTATTTCGCCATACAAATGCTCACCTATCAGGGCATGGAAGAGTGAGCTCTGAAATACGCTGATAACTCTGTCAATGGAGTGTTGAAGCTGGGCGTCCTCTGGCTGATTGAGTTTTGACCTGTATTCTTCAAGGAGTTTCAGCGCTCGCTGTGTATCTGAAATGTTCAAATAAAAAAAACGCTCAAAACCTGAGGCAAAAAAAAACAACAAAAAAAAAACACAAAACTAAATGATTTATGGACTGTGGCACAGGTTCTCTCTATCACATACACTTCAACTCAAGAAGGATCAAGTGTGTGGGGAGCAGGGGAAACTCTTATATTTGAAGGTCATACTAAAGGGGTATACTCCAGGACTAGGGAAGAGAATCTATGGAAAGGGGTAAAAGAAATAACGCAACAGCAACCCCCTTTGCTCTGAGACGTTTTCATGATATGGATTCACAAGGTGTTGAAAACATTTCTTTAAGAGTTTGGTCCATGTTGACATGATTGCATTGCAGAAATCGCTGCAGATTTGTCTGCACATTCGTGCTGCGAATCTCCTATTCTGCAGTACCACATCACAAAGGTGCTTTACTGGATTCAGATCTGGTGACTGAGGTACACTGAAGTCATTATCATGTTCATGGAACCAGTTAGAAATGCTTTGTGACATGGCACATCATTCTGAAAATAGCCATTATAAGATGGGTAAATTGCAGCCATAAAGAGATGTATGTGGCCAATAACAATAATCAGAGAGCCATTAAGGTATAAAGGGACCCTATGTGTGTAAAGAAACCCTCCCCAAACCATTACACCACCACCACCAACATCCTGCTGAACTGCTGACATAAGGCAGGTACTGTCCATAGATTCTGGCTGCTGATGCCCAATTCTGACCATACCATCTGTAAATCACAGCGGAAATCACAACTGTACAGGTAAGCCTCAGAAACCTTTTCTTGGTTTACAAGAGTGGAACCTGGTACTGTATGGTCTTCTGTTCCTGTACCTGTACCCCATCTGAATCATGGAATAACATGCTGTGTGCTCTGTGATGCTTTTCTACTCACCACAGTTACAAAGTGTAGTTATTTGAGTTACTCACTGTAGTTACAGCCACTCACTGGATGTTTTTTGTTTGTTTGTTTGTTTTTGAACCATTCTGTGTAAATGCTAGAGATCATTGTGCATGAAAATCTCAGGAGATCAGCAGTTTCTGAAATACTCAAAGCAGTCTGTCTGGCATCAACAACCACATCATGGTTAAAATCACTGGGATGACATTTCCTCCCCCCATTATTATTGTTGATGTGAACATTTACTGAAGCTCTTGATCTGCTTCCACATGTTTTTATGCACTGCACTGCTGCCACATGTTTGCTTGACAGACAGGATAATTGCAGGATAAATTATGCAGGTAATAAAGTGATTGATGAGTGTTCACACACACATACATACATACATACATACATATATACACATTATAGACACACATACACACACATTTGTGTTAGGCAGGTAATAAAGTGACTGATGAGTGTTACATATACATACAGACAGTGTATACACACACACACACACACACACACACATACATATATATATATATATATATATATATATATATACACACACACACATTATATATATATATAAAATGTGTGTGTGTGTGTGTGTGTGTGTGTGTGTGTGTATTATTCTTACTTAAATTCTTATTTAAGGAGCACTGCAGAGTTAAATTCAGGAAATGGCAATGTCAGTTTAGTACAGGACAGATGTAAAGATATACAAATGCAAAGTATGAAGATGTAAATTAAGCATTGCAATCTCACCTTTCTTTTTCACCGGCATGATCACACACCAGGATCAGGACCAGGACCAGGATCAGGTCAAACACTCAGTAAAAATGTTGCACAGACTTGTCTGAACCATTTGAAAAAGTAACTCCTAAACAAGGCACCGTTCATCAGAATCACAGTGATGTCTAAAACAGAGAACTCTTCAAGGTGCAATAACAGTGAACACTAAAATAAATCCTTTGCAACTTTTCCCCCGAGTGACAGCAAGAACTCCAAAATACAGATGAATGAAGTAGAGGTATTCCAGTTATCGTGTATAATAATATGCATTAAAACACACTCTTGCCAAACTTCTTAGACTGAATATGTTCAGTAAGTAAACGCGTCAACTAAGTTTTTCGCACTCAAATAAGTGTTAGTGCTCAGAAACCCGTCTTTACTCTCTCCCCGGAGCCCTACACGGTCCTGTGGCAAACTTCTCGGGCTCTGCCCCTCCTCTACTGTCCTCTTAGCAGCCTCCTCAAAATCCAAACTTTCCTCCAAAATGGCGACCTGGATATGGAAATGAATCACAGTGAGCCGACTCCCAAATGTCCCCTTGAGTACCTACGTAGGTGCACTCGGTAGGGCGTGTATTAGTGAGTTCACTGTCGTAGGTAGAGCACTATACTCCCCACAGGAAGATATTTTAGGATTCGGCTCTAATCTATTGACGCTGTTAGCTAATGTAGAAATTCAAGATTTTTGGGTTAGTTACTTCGTGAATCATCCCTATTTAAAAAAGAAAAAAAAAAAACTGGAAAAAATACCTTTGTGGTCAATTTAGTACAGCCAATCCACGTACCTGCATGTTTTTGGACAAAAACAACTAGAACATGTAACACAAGCTCAAGATCGAACTAGGGACCCTATTGGTTGTTTTTTTAGCAGGTGTAGACATGAAATGTTGGTGTACAATAAAAAGTTTGATGATGTCAAAAATGAATGGAGATGGAACACTTCAATTAAATCTCTAAATCCATTGTATGTGTCTACAGTGATGAGTTTTGTATACAATATGAATATGACATGTTCGAATTGGATATTCTCAAAATAATTCTCAGAATAATATCTGAATAGTGTTTTAAGAGGCACTAGTTAAAATATCTGGCAAGTTGAAGGTGAACAATTTGAACTAAATATCCTGCTCAGAGTTACAGTATGTAGTGGAAATGTATTGATCCCAAGCAGAAATTTGTGAAAGAAAAGAGAATATTATGAGAATGACAATACCACATTCATGACATTTACCACATTAAGATAAAATGTGTAAACTTAAATGCTTCTGTTGTGAAGAAGAAGAAAAAGGCATTCTGCATTTACTGTATGTAATTGAGTATTACTATATATATATAATCTATATTTTTGTATGAACATATTGTGTCATGACACTTAGCATCCATGTTTCTTCATCAGCCTTGGACCAATCAAATCATGGATAATATGTCAAGTACTGTTGTGGCAACATTGTAAAATAATTTATATTTACTGGCTATTAAATCAAGGATCCTCCAACCTTATCCAGCCCACTGTTTGTGACATTCCTGTGCCATTACTATTTCCTGTAGTATATAATGCATATCACCTGAAAGAATAGATTTAAGAAATTTTTCATAGTGTTTCAGGTTGCAATGACTTACTTGAAGTGGCCTTTATTAATGCTGTATGCCCTGCTGAAACAAACAATAGAAACCATCATGGAAATTCTAATAGTTTCCACTACAAATACCATTACAAACCATCAGCTAACCGTTAAAACCATTACCATTATTGGTCCTTAATGGTATCCACTAGACATAGCATGCCACCAATAAAAGGCAGCAAATTACCAGTAGAGACCCACAGAGACCATTACAGTTTCCATTAAAACTAATACAATTCCCATTATAAATATTAAAACCATCACAATTTCTATGAGGGTTTCTATTGTTATTTTCAGCACGGTGAATACTTTGGTCAAGACTGTTACCACTGAAATGTTTGGTTGTGGTAAAGGCTATGGCTTCTTTATTGGCCAGATCCTGCTTTAAATGTTATAGCTGATCAAGTGTGTTAAATCATAAGCAAACTGGACTTTTTATCCCTGTGTTATTACACTGTGCAATCTTTCCATCTGTAAAGCTATTTTATCTGAATCCAGTTTAAATAGTTAACCATAGAGTGGTCTCAATGGTACTGTTAACTATCAAATAGGTTGAAACAGAGAGCTGTACTTGTTGATTTTGATTGTTATTATGGTACATCAAAATAGTCAGTGCCTGCGATGGGATGGCACCCTGCCCAGGGTGTTCCCCACCTTGTGCCCCGAGTTCCCTGGGATAGGCTCCTGGCTCACTGTGTAGGATAAGCGGCACAGAAAATGAATGGATGGCAATTGATTGTCATTTTCTACTACAGAATGAAATGTTTTTCTTTGTGTATGTTGCTGTAATAAATCTACTGGCTTTCTAATATAGTTAATTAATGATGAACAATAATTTAATAAACTTGACCAGTTGGTGTCTCATGACTTGACTTCCATTAGTTGTATTAGTCTGTGAAATCCTGTTGTGAGAGATGAATGCCCGGCACATGACTTCAGCACAATGCCAGTTTGGGCGAGATGAAGCCTGACACACACAGAGGACAGTGGTCTCTTTTTTCCCCCTAACACCTAAAGGACAAAGCAGTTATTCAATAAGTTAACAACGAGTACAATGATATGGGTGATCATAGTTGCATGCTAGAACGTGGAAATAAAAATGAACTGCTTGTTTTCTTGTAGTACTAAGTTGTGCTAATATTTTTTTAATTTATTCCATTCAAACAGAATCTCAATCCATTATTCATTTAATCATGCATTTCAACTGAGAAACATCTTATAACTCAGAGGAACTGGAGCATTCAGAATTAATAGTAACAAGTGTATGTATAAAATCAGGAGTTCAAATTTAAAATGAAATCATTAAGAATCAGTGTTACTGAAGCAGGTCCTGGCTAGGAAAAGGACGGAGTCTCTCTCTCTCTCTCTCTCTCTCTCTCTCTCTCTCTCTCTCTGTGTGTGCCTCTCTCTGTCTCTTTGTTCTTCTTAAAACAGGTATTGTGTCCCCACCAGACTCTTTAGTCTGGCTATATTTCAAAACGCATAGATGCTCATGAGTACTGAGACATGTCAATAGAGATCCAACATTTTATCACACAGCAGGAGAGGAGAAGCAGGAGAGGTTTTCTTTAAATCAGTACAATTCCTTTAAATAACCTGAAAACCACTTGCTGTTTCCTGAGGATGGACTCACATGGACAGCCTAAAGATCAATCAGATTACTGTGGAAGGTACCACATAGAAACCATAAAGATGGCTGTGGATGTTTTTCCTTGGATAGCCTTAGGACCGCAATCACTATGAACAGTTTTGCCTCCAAGTCTCCAACATTGAACAGTTGTTAACTTTAACAAAATAGACTTCAAGATAAAACTATAATGAATTCAGAAATGACTCTGATCCTAATATTTATAAATTGCTCATAAGCTCATAAGTTCCTGGGTACACAATTGCACTTTCTGACTCTATAGTATACCGTTATAATAGAGACATTATTTATAATGACACTATCTGTTGTCACCCAGATGAGGATGAGGTTCTCTTTTGAGTCTGGTCCCTCTCAAGGTTTCTTCCTCATATCGTCTCAGGGAGTTTTTCCTTACCACAGTCACCTTTGGCTTGCTCATTAGGGATGCATTTATAAATGTAAAATTTACAACCGTAATTTGTATATTTGTTTAAAGCTGCTTTGTGATAATGCCCATTATAAAAATTGAATTGAATTGAATAGATTAAGACATGTATGATTTAAAACAACACAGCAATTATGTCTCATCAAGCTTTTGATAATATATGTTTATTCCAGACCTTCAGACCTTTACTAGCGTGCTGAAGGATTTATCCTGATTGAAAAAAAACCTTACTTTCGAGATTTTTAGAACCAACAAAGTGTGCTTCTGAGCCACCCACTGTGTGTCTGTTGGTGGAAACACGCTTATTATATTTGCTGCTAACCAACAAAGTCAGCTGTTCAAAAATATTCAATATTTCTGACGTATTTCAGTATGTATGTAAGCAGCTATTGTATAAAAGTTGTACAAGGCACACTTTGTCCATTTAGATAACTGTTTAAATGACAGTTAATCCAACAAAGTATGTCTTGTACTTCAGTACTGTGTTTAAATATACATTTATTCTAAGTCACAGAATGAAAGTCTTGGTATTCAAAGTCATTTGTAGAGTATTTACAAGACTTCACAAAAAATAACTTGGACTTGATTATTACGTTATTGAGATTGCATTAAATATTTTATAAATATGAATTTTATAGACAGTGCGTATTGTGGAGACTCAAATTCAGTCTTTGTAGAAACATTGCTGAATCCCAAACACATGCATTTGAATAAGTTTATGAAAGGAGGCTCTGACATACTGACTATAAGGAAAACTAATTTGCAAGCAAGTGATGATCATTATTTTATATTCTTAAGCAATGTGAAGTCTTATGGGAGGACATTCGAATATATAAAATTTTCAAGCTTGAAAAAGGGAAATTAACACTTTTTTAACAAAATGTCTTCTAATTTTTTGTTTTTATTTCATACTTAGTTTATATTATATTATATTTTTTCAGATAGCCTTTAAGAATGCCTTTAACAAAGAAATAACATATTGAAATCATTCTCATGGCTGGATTGGGAAACTGTCACAATGTTGCAATGGACATGCAGTTACATGCATAACAAAGATCTATTAACACAAGTTCATCATGAGTGGGAGAGACATTTTGCTAAAAAGTGTTCATTTTCCCCTGTGTATTCTGACTTTTGGGACACCCTGTAGTTCATATCATCTGCCATGTTCAAATATATCATAAACGAGAGAAGGAGATCGAGAGAGAAAAGAAACATTAATGAGAATGACAGAATGGACAGACCAGAAGTCTCTTATCAGCAGGGTGGCAATTAATCACAGTTGAAAAATTAGCCCAGAGGTCTGCCATCATTGTCATGTTGTTTCTCAAAAGCACTGAGAGGTAAATGAGTGACATGTTTCATATCATGACCTCAGCATAATATGATTCTATCTGCCATTTTGGTTGAAAATTAGTTAACCACAAAGGTTTTTATTCCCCTGTGGTTTTATTTATTTTCTGACCTGCTGTCTATATCACCCTGGACTGTGTGGCACTTCTTATACAAAACACGAAGACTTTTACACTGGCAAGTTTTGAATAAGCAGTAATTATGCAGTGCTAATAATCCATGGTATATTTGATATTCGGTAGACTAATAGACCTTACCAAACAGGTAGATGCTTGCTTAGAAATTCTCTTATTTACTATATCTGAAGTGCTTTAACCCTGTACAAACTGTTGTAGGGAGAGAAAATAATCAGACTGAGTAGTGGATAACAAGTCCATCTTTAAATGTAAAGCTTCTTCTTACTTGGATTAAGTAAAGTGCCATATGGTGGCCAAAATCAAAAAGTCAATTCAGCTGATGATCTTGAGATGCTGAATTGATTAACTTGGCCGCTAGTTGTTAATTAGTAACACGGGCAATCTGGATTTTTAATACAGTCTCAGTAATTCTGCTGTAAAGTATGTACATGTTTCTTTGAAAATGAGTAACACAAGAGGAACTGTAACTAGGACAGAGCTATTAAGAGACTAGATCAGTCTATAGCCTACGTTTATAGTTAAGACACAGAGCTGATTATAGAGAAGGAGAGAATCCTCTGTTAATCTCAGATAATATAACAATGAAAGGAACAAATTGGATGTCAGTGCACAGAGCTTTTAATTTAAAAAAACAAAAACCAGACAGGTGTTCATTGAGGCATGACAAACAGTGATGTGGAAAGAGGGCAAAACACATTCTGACCAATTTAATTCATGCCTGATGATGCAGTTTTGAAGGTCACACCATTATAAAGGTATAAGTAGTATAGAGGGTGTGCACACAACACCAGAGAGATAAGCAACATCATCTGAAATAACTAAATCACTACTGTAAATGCAGCTAGATAACTGAGTGTGCATCAGTGATATAAAATGCAAAATTGTATGTTTCCAGGTGAACAGACCCAAAATTTATGATTACGCACATCGAACATAAACAAACTGCATCTGCAAACAGGAACAGATTTTACAAGCTTACCGAGAAGAATAAGTTGACACATGATAAATGCTGAATGCCACAAAATACTAGTGTAAAGAGAACAAGACTGGATGGTTTAATGAATCGTCTACTGCACCTATTGTCTACATCCAGAACTGTTGGCATCTGTTGATGGAAACACAGTGTTGTCATTAATAACATTCATGAAACATAAGCCTGTTCTGCTGGACTAGCTAATCCTATAGTGCAATAAGCATGGTTTACTTATTATGCCCACATGTACACTGTTAACCAAACTCACAAGTGGCTTCTTCTTCACTAGGTTAAAGTTAAATATGCGCCACCATCACTGAACAATCATTATACTATTTTGTTGAAGGATTGAACTGAAGAATGATCCAGAGTCCCACTATACAAACAAATAAATAAGCAATATGGCTTTAATACATCTTAGGTAATAATAATTGTAGTGCTAGATGTTTCCATTATTTTGTCCTTTCACCTCATTAAACGTCATACTGCAGTGTTCCTTCTTTATGGAGTTATTTTAAAATAGATTATTCCAGACAGCAGACTAAAAGCCACTGAATTGATTCTGATATTGGTTAAATATGGGTGAGGTGAAACTCCATATAACTTTGCTGATAACTAGTTAAAGCGTCTGGCATTTCTGCTTAGCATTTTTGTCTCGCACCGCCGGGGTTGGGGGTTCAAATCCCACCTCCGCCACATGTGTGCGGGGTTTGCATGTTCTCAATGTGCTTCGGGGATTTCCTCAAGGTTCTCCGGTTTCCTCCCCCAGTTTCCTCCGTAGTGTGTGAATGGGTGTGTGTATGTGTTGTGCCATGCGATGGGTTGGTACCCGGTCCAGGGTGTCCCCCACCTTGTCCTTCAACATCCGTGTGTAGAATAACAGAGTACAGGTACAGAAAATGGATTGATGGATGGATGGATAGGTTTTATTATTATTAGTTTGATTTGCTATCTCAGTCTCAGTCCATGATATAAAAAGGTTTTTTTTGAATCAACTGCTGAGTTTACGCTGACACCAAGTGGTAATGTCTGCATATTACATAAG
This sequence comes from Stegophilus panzeri, assembly GCA_024331685.1. Classification (NCBI taxonomy): domain Eukaryota; kingdom Metazoa; phylum Chordata; class Actinopteri; order Siluriformes; family Trichomycteridae; genus Stegophilus; species Stegophilus panzeri. The sequence goes on from JANDJT010000012.1 coordinate 9,673,632, forward strand.
CTGTTTGGCTGGTCAATGCACAAAATTTAAAAAAAAATCCAAGCACTTAAGCATAGTCATGTGATAAAATAAGTACACCCCATGGAAATTCTTAGAAGCTTTTTTTCTTGAAATCCTTCCAAACAACTTGTGGTGATGTAGATGACTTCGGATTGTAGTTTTGGAGACTTTCTGACCCCAAGACGCAACTA
>JANDJT010000012.1:9675524-9703435 GCA_024331685.1 Stegophilus panzeri
ACTTGAAGCATTCATTGTGTTGAACTATTTCAATTGCTTTTATTTGATTTGTTCATTGCAAACAGCTGAAAGTCTGTGAATTTCAAAAATAAACCTGATTTGCAATGGGGGTTGAATCATTTTGATTGCAACTGTATGTTCAGGTGGTTTCCACTTAACATTTTATCCTCCCTTCTTATACATTACCATTAGGCTGGAGATTCTCTAAGGAACCTCACATCTGCATTTGAGTTCAGTATGCCACAAAGAGATTATACATACAGTAGGTCCTTTATGCATGTTGATGTAGTATCTTGATTTTATATATATATATATATATAAACTTCATTATGATTTTCCCTCCAGTATAACCATTGGAACATAAATTATTTAAATATTTTCATCCATCCTTATCCATCATCAATCATAAAACATTACATACTGGTGATCATGTGTTCTAAATCTATAAACATATCAACCTTACAGTATTTTTTTTGACTAGTCTCAAGTCCAAAAAGGCAATAACAAGACCAACTTATCAAACCTCAAAATCAGTTGCAATATCTCAGATCCTGTGGCTGCAACATTATACACATTTGTTTTAAATAATTTACTACAAATGTTTAAAGCACTAGGAGGATCCGGGCATAGTTGGTCCAATTTACCTGGTGGCCCAGTTTACCTGAGTTCACCCTAATTAAAATCTAAATGCAATTTTTATCTGTGTAGTAAAATAGCCATTTATTTGTCATTAAAGTTGTTTGGTAGTGTTGACACAGTAAATGTATCAATACAGAATCTTTCCAGAGAGCATTGCAAAATAATTAAGAATCAATTCTTTTTCCTATCAATAATTTCCACAACACTAGCTTACTTTAAAAAACATTACAGAGACCTAGTTAAGTGCAGAAAGATGGCTTTGTAGTGGCGTGTATGTGGTCTGTCATATAATGAAAACTCATTGATCATATGAGGAAATGGTATTACTGTAAAAGTAAGGAAGAATGTTTAATATACAAGGTGTTAAAAGTACATAAAATAGTATAATATACTAGATACGGAAGGCCAAAGAGGCAGATCTGAAATAAAACAGGCTTTCATTGTAATAAAGGTGTTTAGTATTTGGTCTGTAGTATTTGTAACTGTTGCACATTTGTTCAGTTTTAAAACTTGTTACACACAGAGCCGTAACCACCAACACTGACACGTCCCCCGAATAATCAGATATGGCCAAATTGCCTCATTCCCCACCCAGTCAAGTTATACACCACTATGTATGTTGTTAGGCTGACAAATAGGTGTTTTTAAAAAAAAATTATTTAGGCTGGTCTGCCTCATGGTTTAGCAACGTTCGCCAATGTAGTCTGTATGTCCTTGTCAGGTCTGTGCTCAAAAAGTTAAAGGGATAGTTCACCTAAAAATGAAAATTCTGTTATCATTTACTTACCTTTATGTCATTCCAAACCGAAATACTCTTACTTTTTATCACATAAAAGAAGATTTCCCCCCACTCTTTTCCACTCTATTGCAGCTCTATTCCATCAAGATAGTGATCATGAGCTTTAAAGGTGCACTATAAAGGCACCATCAAAACTATACTCCAAGTGGCCATATGAGAGCTTTGTGTCGTATGGACTGCTTTTCTGTATAGCTGTGTAAACATTTTTCAAAATTCTCCTTTTGTGTTACACTGAAAACAGCCTACAGTTTTGGAACAACTTGAGGATGAGTAAATAATTTTGTGAAAGTAATTTTGTCTGGCTAGCTGACACAGTCATGTCATTTTACAGAGACATTATGACAATAATGAAAAGACAATCAAATGATATGATTTTTTTTCTTTGGGAAAAAAAAAGGGGGGGGGGGGGTAAGCTGACAGGAACAGGAAAAAGTTAACAGTATATACACAGTGGAAGTTTTGTAATTTATATTTGGTCTGCTCTGTTGTTTGGAACATATTATTCACTTCATCTGTGCATAATAAGATGATAGGCCTGCCTGGGGGTAGAAAGTGAGTAAATCTGAAATATAATAAACCATCTAATCTAACTTGTTTTTGTATTGTAATACTTACTGACCTTACTGTAGTTATTTTGGAGCTAAATATAAAGGTCTTGCATTGTGTATATATAAGTAACGTATATATAAATATTTCGGCCTTTATTACATAGAGGACTAAAAACTAAAAAAGGCCATTAAATTTTTGACATTTTTGAAGCACCAATGAGCTTTTATAGTAGAGACAGGTCACACTGAGTGCAAAGACTAAAGATCTGCAATTACTTAAGAATGCTTTAATCTTATTTTAGATATGTCAAGTTGTTAGAGTCTGTGGCTATGTATACAAAAGGCTTTATGTTTCAACACAAACATGTCACATTACACCTTTAAATATGTCTGATGTGATGACGAATTCTGACAGCCAGGCGTCTGGAGAGAAGATATCAGCTTACTAATTTAGCCCAAGAAAAAACGACTGACAGCTTTTCCAGATCTGCTTCTGAGTGTGTCAAAAACGAGCACACTGTAACTGAAAAAGCAAAAAGACTCTACACAAAAAGAAATGACAGGGAGAGAGGATTTTACCTGCAGTGTAAATAAATGGAAGAAATAATGGACAGAAAGTGTCTGATTGTTAACAAACCAATTGTTTGAATGAACCGAGTTCTTTTTCTTTCTTTTATTTTTTCCTCACTCTTATTTTTCTTTCTTTCTTTCATTTGTCTGTTTCTTTCTTTATTTGTGTTGTTGGTTTATGTTACTTTACGTTGTTTGCTTTTATTTTTTCTTTCTTTCTTTCTTTCATTTCAGCTCAACCTCTCACACAAGCATTTGCTTTTAAATGACTGTTTCAAGAGACATGGCTTGTCATAGAGCTAAACCAGACTGACAGGCATTAACCATTAACAAACATTAAACTCTATGAGTCAATAACCTGTAAAACTGGTTATTGGATAATTACAGCTTAACATGTCATTTAAAGGTTTTCTTTTCATACATATATAAGACCGTATGAGAAAACACAAATAAGACTCATCCTACTGTTACAACTGTAGGACGCGGCATAGACATTTTCGACTGAAGAGGATTCCTTTCAGATGAATAATGAGCTCAGAGCAATTTTGCTAATCTGTTGTTGACACACAAACACCATATGACAATACATTTAGAGATGTTTGCAGCTAAATGTGCTTTATTTATTTAGGATTAGAAAGTAATTACAATTGAGGGAGACAACATGCCTCGACCTTTATTATTCTGACGTCACTTATATCCTCGATATCCAGTCTGAGCTTGGAGAGGAATTCTAAGTGATTAGTTTCATACAAATACCAAAAAAATAAATAAAATAAAACTTTCTTAAATCAAACTGAGATATAAAAACTGACATGAAATATGAACAGGTCAAATGACATCTCTATTGTATGATGCCCAATTTGCACATAGTGTATCTATTCATAAAGATAATGTTTTATGGCTTCTCTCTATCCTCTGTAATTAACTAGATGCCTGAAGGTATCTGAACAGTGCTCTGAGCTGTGGTTCATGTTGCCTGTTATCATTTATGATGTACATGAAAGGACACAAATTCACCAAAGTCCTGTTGTGCCGTGTGCTGTAGAATGCAAATGAGAAAAAGCACAAAGAATTACTGCTAACCAAATGCACATGCATGCACTGTCATGTGGACACGACGAGGTCTAAAAAGGTTATAAAAATAAATTCCTTATTTAACTACTGGACGCATTGCACACAAGTATTTAATTAAGTATTTAATTACGTTTAATTATGTCCATTATTAATAAGACCACTGAAATATAACCTTGTCACAAATGAAGACTTACAGAGAAGCACTAAATGTTCAAGATACCATCTGTACACTGTATACCGTCAAGCTGATGTAAGTGGGAGCTAGAACAGGGGCTGTTAACCACCACCAGGTGGCAAAAGTGATGCAGGAGGAGGTGCCACAGTTGCATCAATGCCCTCCAGAGGCGAGGGCTGGGTAGGCTGGCTGGTAAATACTGCAAGCAGAGCAGAGCACAGTGTGAGACTGGGATGTATTCTCAGTGCAAAACTCTAAGGAATAATTCTCTTGTAACATTTGAGACTATTGTTATAATCGTTAAAATGCAGGATGCACATGCCAGGCTTCCGGACTAAAATGTTATTCTGTATGAGCAGAAGTGTAGGAGGCAATCCATTGATTAAACGTTAGACGTTGGCTTCACAGTACCTGAATCTATGCTCAGAGACTTTGGGATCTACTGGATCTTTGAGTAGGAGGAACTTGAGGAAATGTGAGTTACATGTAAATATGATTCCTGTAACTGGACCGTAACATCCCATTGCTCATTAGATCTAAATTTTGGATTTTAAGAACTGTAAGTAAATGTGCTCTGTGATTTCTCTCATTAATAAACTAACACACAAAATGAAGATTTTGTATGATGTATCTATTGCTGTTTTGTTAAATGCTCTTACACAAATACCAATAGCTTCTAGCAATGTAATAGAAACTGAGTTCAAAATGAGACATACGTATATCTGAAGCGCAAGTTTATGAATTTAAGACTTTAAATCTTTACATTAATCTGTTTTTTTTTCTGTCTTGAAACCATGACTTGAAACCTAAATGCATGACTTGAAACCTAAATGCATAATAACACACAGATCGAATCTTTTCATTTGTTTCCCCTTTTCATGCTTCTTAAACTTCCTGATCATGTGAGTCCACTGAATTCTACAATATAGAAAATCTGGAGTGTTGGAGTGTATAATAATTTCTTCTAAATCTATTCTTTGCTACGTGAAAACACTTAAGTTTTTCACATTAAAAATCAGCTGAGTTAAAAGGCATGATTTAATTATATAACAGCCATTGCAGTAACTCTTTGCTTATGTCCTTAATGGCCAAGGACACATCAGAGGTGGTCAAGTATTTCTGAATGCCAGCAATGTTCGCCACGAGAGAGAGCTCCAGAGACAATCAAGAAATTATAAGTCAACTGAAAATCTTTGTTGCACACATGTTCATGCACTATTACTCACTTTTACCACTTTCATTTGTTTTATTTTTTGTCATAAAGTCGTTATATGTTTCAGCATGTATGAAAACATGCTTTTAATCCTTTTATTATGACTTCCGGTTGGTATCTACCTATAAAGAGGTCACATCATACCTACTGAGAGCAAATGGCAGAATTTATTCAATCACTTTGAGTACTGTTGGTGTTTCTGTCCCCCAGAGCTGGCTTAAAACTGACCTGCATGCAAAATGAATCCGTGCACACATGCAAACACACTTCTGCATTCACTGTGCAGTGAACACTGAACTGTCTTTTCAGATCAAAATGGTTGACATCTGCTATCTGTATCCAATTTAACGTTCATCATTCACGTATTTCTCTTTAGTAATCGCCTTATCCTGTTGAATTCAGTCAAATGGCAATTCATTCTCCTTGACATGCTTTCAGGAAGAATGATGAGGCATCCTCAGGTAGGCTTATGAAAGATCACTGTGGTATAGGAGTAGCATAAGCAGCCTCTTGTGTACAAGCAAGAAGACATATGAAGTTGTTTCAATGAGTGAATTTAATTTCTGTTAGAGAAAATCCAATTTGTGTCATTATTCCTGTTGTGACTGTTCACGTTCAGCATATTAGAGCAGGAGTTCTCGTTTACTTTTACAGCATTTAACAGATGCCAGAGAGTTATCCAGAGTGACTTGTAGTCTGATTAGACTAGAAGTGCATTGTAGTCTGATTTAATTTTGCAGGGTTTATACAGTTAGGACACTTTTAAAATGCTGACCCCTCTCAGTACAGATTTAGTTTATGAACATAATCCAAACTATTCAGCTGTACACTAATATATTGGCTATTTTCTCCACATACTTCATGTGGAGTTCATGCAGCATGAAATAAAAAAAATAAATTCAGTTATGATTGTACATGGGGAAAATGACCACCAGGGGGTCAGACTGAGAAAAATACAGGGCTCTCGTCAGTATTAACCGTACTGCTCGGTGAAACAAGTACAGTTGATAACAATTACAACTGTTAAAGGACCAATAACACTTAAAGTTAAAATCTAAAACTGTTAACGGTTCTCCACTTGTTCCTCTGGGGGAACCCTTAAAAGTTGTCCCTGTACATAAAGTGAAGGACCTATCTAAAGTACCAAATATAAAGTACCAAATATAGGTTTATTTTATCACTGCAAATACAAAATCAATTGCTTCTGTTTGTTTGCATGTTCCTGTCCTGACTGTGTTGTGGGGTGTAACTGTATGATAATATTGCAGTGTACTATGATAAAAAAAAAAATGTCTATAATAATAATAACAATAAGAAGAAGAAGAAGAAGAAGAAGAAGAAGAAGAAGAAATTTAATTGTGTAGGCATTACTTACATTTATAGTTTATGAACAGGTTATAAACATATGTAGTTAGTAGCAAATATCATGGCATACCATCCATCCATTTCTGTACTGCTTATCCTACAAAGGGTTGTGGGGGAGCCGGGAGCCTATCACAGGGAACTTGGGGCACAAGGTGGGGGACACCCTGGATAGGGTGGCAACCCAACAACCCACAATGGAAAATTTATCAGCTTACATACAATGCATGTCTTTGGACTGGGGAAGGAAACCAGAGTACCTGGAGGAAACACCCAAAGCACAGGGAGAACATGAAAACTCCACCCACACAGGGTAGAAGTGGGAGTCAAACCCACAACCCCAGAGGTGCGAGGCAAACATGCTGACCACTAAGCCACACTGCAATTTATATGCTCAGTGATTTCAAGATGACTGTTCACAATAGGCTCATACCTAATATCAGTTGTATATCCAACACATTTCAGACTTTTTGTCTTTTCATTATTTGACTGCTTACTCTAATGATGTGTCACCAAAGGGTAGGTTCCTGTTTCCTCTCAAGGTTTCTTCATGTCATCTTTTTCTTTGCCATTGTATCTTCTTGTTGGCTCACTAGGTGCACATCTAGATGTCCATAAAGCAGCATTGTGAAAATGTCTATTGTTAAAAGTACTATACAAATAAAATTGAAGATGAATGGAACAAATCAATATTTTTTCATACGGCTTCACCTCCACGGTATAGTTTCAGCTCTGTTACAACATTAAAAGTGTGATTTATAAGCAGGTTTATATCTGCAATGATCATTCTAGTGAAACTGTCACTGTCAGAGAAGATGAGAGAAATAGAGGAGGCTAGTTCATTAGTCAGAAAAATGTAATTCATTGTTCTGAAGTTCTCTTCAGAAGCCATATTTGTAAAAGTGTTGATACCCTGATCCTGACGGAGTTGGATACGAAGGCATGTTCGGTCACATCTGTACAGTTTTCAGCATCCTAGAAGCAAGCACAGTTAAAAAGATTGAAATTAGACAATAGTTGCTATCCCAATAGTGCCTGCAATTCACCTTTTGTTTGATTTTTCTCACGGTCACTTATTCCTATTCTTCAAATGTTAAAATCACTAGGTGTAAGTAATCCATCTGTGTTATGGCTATTATAAAGATTTTAAATCAAATTTTCACAGATAAATCTCATAGTGTAAACTCATCATACCAAATGGATTCACAAGTTCTAATTATATGAGTTTCACAGAATACAAACATGAAAAAGAAAATAACTGTATTTGCAAAATATTTTTTACCTTATAGGAATTCTGTAAATCATTTATATTGTGAGAACCTTTTAGATGAGTGCAAAAAAAACAACAAAAAACCTCTCTAAATCCTGCCAACTCATGAAGTACTTGATTATACAATGAAGAGAGTAATCAAGTGTGAAAAACACAGGGGAGGTACTACATTGTGCTCTATAGCACCCCCAGGGGCAGAACTGGGCACTACTGCACAACACAGAGGGGAAGAAAAATATCACTCAATAATGACTGCAAGAAACAAATTTCTACACAAAGCTGAAGCTCAAAGAAATAAATTGTACATAAAATGGAAGAATTCACACAGCCAAATTTATTTAATTCAATATAATTTATACCGGATCTTGAGGTTTTAAGGCATGAATAATTTACATTGACGTACATTTCCCTGTGACATATTTCTGAAATATGTGAAGTGCATATCTGAAAATGATGCTCGGTCATGAGTCTCCACACCTGCGACATTAAAAGCTCCTGTAAAAAGTAACAACAAAAAAAAACCTAGAGAAAATAAATTAGGAACTCACAAAATAAAATTTCGGTTTATTGTCGCACAACAATTTCACACATACATCAAACAGGCCACAATAGATAGCAATTTAATAGACAAGCAAGAAAAGAAAACTCTTCTTCAGTCTTGCCATCTCATACAAACCAACTACGTATGGTACAACTGATGTACATACACAAAGTACTGGAATGCTTTGAATTAAACGGCTTTCGATTTTTTTTCTTTTTTTCTTTTTTACAATTTCAGTTGAGCTAACATGACATGGTCAGACCACAAGTAAAATCTATTTCATAGAGAGGCTTCAACTTCAAAGCACCGTTTGGTAACCAGAGATCACTGTCAAAAATGGCTGACCTCCTAACAATATGTACAAAAATATAAAATGTAAATAAAAATACAAACAAATTCTCCTTTTAAAGTATTTTGTAAGAAGGTAGAGCTTTGAAGTCTTGGTTGTTTCTACAAAATTTGCAGTTAGGTGTGTACACAGATGCTGAACTCTACTTGATGATGACCACATTTCTGTCTTCCCCCAGAGGACGAGTTAAGGAGAGGAGGGTTGGGAGGAGGTTCAGCAGGACGTCCTCTTTTAATCGTCCGTCTTCTGCTTCTTAGTCTCAACATCATCCTGAAAACGGGGTCATACAGGATTAGACATACACTGCACATGTGTCAGGTTGTGTGAAAACATATTTTCAAAAACAAACAAACAAACAAAAAAAACCCACTCACTTCATCATCATCATCATCATCTTCAGCTGCCCTCTTCCCTGTTCCGCCCTCAGCCTCATCTTCCTCTTCATCTTCGTCACCTGCATCGTTGTGACAGGTTTATAAGATGTTATTGAACACTTTCTTGCAAAGACACTATGCAGTTGAGGTACTAAATGCAAGTAGTACTATAGGCTATGCAATTTCTCACCCTCTCCATCATCTTCTTCATCCTCTTCCTCACCAACGTCTTCCTCTTCTTCTTCTACTTCATTTTCCTGATCTCCATTTTCCTCATTATCCTGACAAAACAATGCCGTTATTAATTTGCAACTCAGTATCGGGGAGGCTGATGGCGGTGTCTGAATTGACGTGAAATTGTTTTAAAAAGAAATTCTGTGGACAAAATAGAGAAATGAAAGAAAACTTACCGCGCTCCCATTGGCTGGAGCGTCTTTTCCATTTTCGGCCTCCTCCTCAACCACCTTTTTTTCTTTGAGGTCCTAGAAGGTGAAATAGGATACAATATACATTATAATTTGCTCGCTTTAATGCTGGGCCTTTAATGCAGTATTCACGTTGTGGCTTGCTTTTTTATGTCACCCCAAAAAAAAAAAAAAAAAAAAAAATCCCGCTAAACTTCGACTCTCGAAGCCTATTGGCTGCTCAACCTTTCAATCTCCTCCCACTTGACGCTACCTCACTGAAGTGTTGTAATCTGATACGTCGCTGCTTTTAGCGCCAATGAGCTGTAGTCCAAAGAAAATGATCTACATCATAGGTTGAGGTGAAGACACGCCCGCGCAAAAACTACAACTCCCAGAATGCTTTGCGGAGATTATTTTAGTATAGCCAATAGGAAAGAACAACCAGAAAGAGAGGTTTAGATTAACCAGAGAGAGAGAGAGAGAGAGAGAACAATAGCGACATGCATAAAGCCTATAGGGTTTTTTTTCCTTTATCATGCGGTGTTTACGTTAAAAGATCTCTTTATGAGCAATTGTAATGGATCTGATCTTATTATGTAGTCAATATATATCTAAATTATAGTTATCAGGTGTAAAAAAAAAAATAATAATAAATAAATAAAAAGAGAAACAATTTTTTTCGCCTAATATAATAAAACTAATAACACCTTCAGAAATTGTTGATGTCCTATCCGGGACAGATATATCCCCTGATGTGGCAGATCGCTCGTATTAATAAATTAAGGTGGCAATCCTTAAGCTTTAAACCGTTTAGTGCTACAGTTACGCCTCCTTTACACCATCCCCATTGCATTACATGCCAACGCTTTGTAGGCTCACACCAACACTAGACTATAAACGCTAGTGACTCAGATGAATAAATTTAACCGTGGTTGTTACAAAGCACACATTCTCATGGTGGTGGGGGGGATCAAAGATTCCGCCTAATTTAAAAAAAAAAAAAAAAAAAAAAAAAAAAAAAAACACAAGCGAAACGGGAAACTGATCTACAGATCTGCACTTGATCGGAGGGTTAGATTAGACAGCTCAAGGTAAAAGCGCACTGCAAACAGACTAACAAAGGACAACTGATCCTAAACCTTATTTTACTTTCCATCTTCTGTAACTTTGCGCTTTTTTTTCCTCCACCAGGGACGAACTTTAAAACAGCAGGAATATGACTGAGAGGACCTGACTCTTGCGGGGATTCTGCGTGGCTCTGCGTTTGCTCTAGAAACGCGAGTGTAAACTCAGACAAGCCGCGTCAGTGTTGAACAAATCACGATATATAGGTTATGTATATAAAAGCATTTTTTCCCCTTTGAAATGAAATGTCATCTCAATCGCCCTGTCTCTGAAGTGCAACATCGGCAGCCCAAATTTAACCCGACAGGTAGGCAGCTATAACCAAGTGTGTGTCCGGTATCTTAAAGGGAAAAAAACATCAAGTCGGTTATGTAGCTTTATTCTCACTAATCATACTCTTGTTCATCATAATCTGAAATTCAAATGAAATGCGTCATGCAAGGATGCATGAATAAAATCCCCACGCGCGCAAATCCGAGCCAGATTATTTATGTGAGGTGCGGGCACGATATAAAATCGGTGTCTATAGACTACGGATTCGCTCTAAAAAACAAACAAACAAAAACAAAAAAACAAAACACGAGGATTGGCCTAAAAAAGAGCGTTATGCAGCCAAGCAATGTCCCGATGTGGTCTTGTGGCATCATTCATCATCCAAACGGAGACATGAAGGATTCAGGGAGCGCTGGGGAACTTGTCATATGGGAGCGCAGGCGAGTGCAACACGGACTAGAAGATGAAATACAACGCTGAGCGACCGGCGATCAATCACCACTCAAACGGGGATTGTTTGACTTGTACAAACGGAAGTTGATGATGTGATATGCAATTTTGAAAGGTACTTTTTTATTAAAAAAAAAAAAAAAGAAAAGAAAAAAGAAAAGAAAAGAGAAAAAAAAAAAAAAAAAAAAAAAAAAAAAAAAAAAAGGAGGAACCGAAACGTTTCTGTAACAAAAGACTCCGATTCGGACAATGCCACAGCTCTGGGCTGCAAAATGTATTTCTCGAAGCAAACCCAACTTTACAGCGCATCTTATACCACTGTAGCCTATATCTTCCACATTAACAAGTCTTTACGGAAAGAAAACGTGCGTCCACGTCAATGACAAAAAAAACCCCCCACATATACTTCAATAAAAACACTGTTCCTATTCTATCAGTTCTGAACAAAATCCTTATTACATATATGCAGCTTGTTTATTATGGTCCGTCCTTTTAATATTCCCTAGCCTATTAACTGAGTGTATAGCCTATATAATTATTTAGAGTTTTTTTTCCTTTTTTTAACCTACCTTGGCGGATATTTCCGAGCTGGTGTCGACTTTTGTGTCAGCCATTTCTGTCCGAAAGTGAAAAATGTGATCCGGTCACGGAATAAAATAATGGAAAGGGGTGTCCAAAACCCGCTTCGGAAAATATGAAGGTTTAGTTGGTGCCTGTGGCGAACCTCCTCCGCCAGAGGAGCGCTTAATATAGACGATGGGCGGGGCCAAAAGGCGGTGGCGTTGTGACGTGGGCGGGGCATCGGGCAGCGGTACCTCGACGTGAGGGGTTTCAAAAGGCGGGCGGTGCTCACTGATTGGTCAATATGACTAGATGTCCGTATTCCGTGCGTCTAATTGGCTAGACTGGAACAATGGACAGTATTTCTACAGTGCTTACAAACCAATCTTTCTGGGTCACTTATGTGCCTATAGTAACTGTATAGCTGCGCTTCTGACTGCTTGTGATGGATAGTTCAGGCTTATAGGAGAAGAAAGAGAGTTAGATCTAGATTTAGGGTACACCTTTTTTTTTTTTTTTTTTTTTTTTTTTTAAAGACATATAGAGAGAGAGGGCGTGTATGTGTGGAGGTGATGACCTATAGACTAACAAGTCGAGCTCGTGTTTACAGATGACCACCAGGGGGGAAAAATGAACTGTTAAAATCGTGTTAATTTGGCTTTAGCTAACGCATATCAATATTACATTTGTTTTGCAAGTGTTATATGTGAGGTGTAAGCTACACTATGTTAAAGTGAAACTTCTGAGTATATTAAATAGCCCATGATTATTTGTTTGGTTAACTTAATTTATCCTGCACACAGTGAGAACGTGCTCAATACACTCTGAGTAGAAGTCCTGAGTGCTCAGACATCACCTTCTGATCATAAAAAGGGCCCACTGTAATAATATGTTTTTTAAAGCTGTCTAATAAACAAGGTCACATATTGAAAGATCAGAGGATAATGTTGCAGTACTTTAGCACGACTGCTTTAGTTAAACCTCCTCTTTTTTTTTTTTTGATTGATGTTTGCTGGCTCCGCCCTGTTACTGAAATCTGCGCGAGGCGCTAACGGCATTGTAAATGTTTCACGTTGGCGGAAAGCGCTGATCTCAGAACAGTTCTGACGCTTAGTTCGAATCATAGCCACTGGCTAGGGGCGAGAAGAAGCTGATCCCAGAACAGAGCAGCTGTAACGTTCAAAACGCAAGCAGCGAATAATTTTTTTTTATGAAAGAGAGAGTGAGTACGAGAAATAATATGTCCATGAATTCATTTGTGCCTTGTTGCAATAATTATGGTCCAATCATAAGACGATAGCCATATTTTAATAATGTCTCGCTTTCGAATTATTGTCGCAACAACAAACATGGACGACTAGACGCCTCGTGAACGAAAAAAAAACTCCGTGATTCAAACTACCCACTTCTTGTTTCCGTTTTGTGGCTATCGTATTATCCTTTTATCGTCTCGCCGTGTTAAATGTATACAAGTCCGTACAACACAGACAAATAAAAGAGGAAAAAAGGAAGATAAATTAGTTCCTCACCAAGATGGCCGACTAACGGTTCCGTATGGCGTCTTGAAGTCTTCTGATTGGACGATGCAGAGGAACAAACGCAGGCTTGACGCTTTGCGAAATCTGATTGGATGAAAAAATGTCAATTATACGAAAATACCGCGCTGAAGGTTCGTGGAAAATATGGAGGTGTAAGTCTTATCTGGAATGGGTCTGGATGATCTTTAAACCCCACAGGGGAACGTCATTAATTTAATGAAACTCGTTTAAAATAAACATAATTTATCAAAATGCTGTATTGTCTTCATAGATTAAATGCTGTTACACTATCAGAGAAAAAAAGGGTACTAAATTTTACCTTTCCTATTTGCTGGAGTGGTACACTCAAGAGTACTGTACACCCAGTGCAAATGCTGACCAGTCTCTAGAGAGGTGCCTGTAGAGTACTTGTAAAGATTTACACTATAAGCTTATTACAGTCCATTTAATAATTTTGAAAGGCACACTATATCCAGGTGAAAGATACAGATTAAAGGTACTAAGGCTACCCCAGCAAAAACAAATGCTACAGTTTAGTACTATTTGTTTTTTGGAGAAACTTTTGGAGAGGATGGTTAATAACTTATAAAACATTATATATTCACTTACACTGTCTTGTATTCACCCATTTTCATGAATAATAAACAATATATATCACACAATGTAATAACAGGTTTTTTTTTTTTTATTTCATTTACCCATCTTTCATGGATGAATAATGATTTCCCCATACAATAACTCTGACTACTGCTTTTGTGAAAGTTATTTTGTAAAGTAATTTCTCAACAATAGACAGTATCTGACCATTCAGTAGTCTGCAAAACAGTGATAGCAATTCAAGTATAAAGAAGTGAAAAAGCTTGGGATTGTGTGTAAAACGACTGCAGCCAAGTTTGCAAATTTTACTTTTGGTGCTTTAGTCAGTTTTATGTAGTGACTTTCATATTTTTCATTCTGATGGGAAAACTTTCACTTTTATTTGTATACTTCTGCATATAATTGTTTATACAGTAACTTGAGTGAAAAGCTTCCCAGCACTCTATGACTTTTTCACCTCACCATCCAATATGTATCTTTCTAGGATTCAGGGGCCTACAGTTAAAAAGTAAAGAGTTATATATTTTTTTCTAAAAGCTGCTTTAGTTTTCAACACACTGTCTATAAATGTATATGGGTGTAAAGGTGTATTTATGTATGGGTTTATTCGTTGCATTGGGGATTAGTTACATAGTAGTGAATATAATTGCATTCAGTAATAGTTTAAACAATGGTAGGCCCACAACATTGCTTAATTTTACTTTTATTCTTTATATTTGCACATTTGCCTAGTTCTCCCCCTGGTGGGAAAATAGCAACATTTTCCAAATAACAACTACAGAAGCAGTTACAAGAGTCTATACACTCCACAGGGCAGGGTAGTGTAGCTCAGTGTTGGTTCTGAAGGCTTGGATGAGTGTGAGTTCAAATCACAGAAACACTGTTGCTCAGATTCCGCATTTGGTTAAAATGAATAAATAAATAACCATCGGCCAAATGAATTAAACTGTCAAATACAAGTACAAGACACTCTCAAATACAAGTAATTGTTGATTTTATCATCAGTGATTTCTTTTTTTGCATGATTAATCAAGGGTGGCACAGCGGTGCAGAGGGTAGTGTTGTTGCCTCACAGCTGCAGGGTCTGGGATTCGATCCTGAGCTTGGGTTTCTGTCTGTGTGGAGTTGAGCTGCATGTTCTGTTTGTATCCATGTGGGTTTCCTCTGGGTTATCTGGTTTCCTCCCATTTTCCAAAAACATGCTGGTAGTGGATTGGTGACCCTAAATTGCCCTTAGGTGCGAATGTGTGTATGGTGCCCTATGATAGACTGGCATCCCATCCAAGATGTATTACCGCCTCATGCCCAGTGTTCCCAGGATAGCGGACCAACTCAGCCGTGACCAGGGTGACCAAGTCAGCTTACTGAATATGAATGAATGAATGAAAGATAATTCATCAACGGGTGAGAATGATATTTTTACTGTAATATATACATTTCTGCAGTGAAATTACTCCCACTTTGTAGCACTGACATAGAAAATCAACCTGTACATCATTATTCTATAGAAGTTAGAATTATCAGGGCAAAAGAAGTGGAAAAGGCTTAGTGGCTGCCCTCTACTGAAATGAAAAAGAACACACACCCTCAGCATTCCTCTCTCTCTCTCTATCTCTCTCTCTCTCTCTCTCTCTCTCTCTCTCGCTCTCTCATTCTCTTTCTCTCTCTCTCTCTCATTCCCCCCCTCACACACAGCTTTGCCTGGTCTAAAGTTGAAATATGAGAGGGCAGTATTTGGGGTCTGATTCCTACTATAAGAACTATTCTGAGTCACAATAATAGCCTGGCTGGAAATCCCCCTGACTTGCTGCTGTCTGGTACGATAGGTCACGTGATTTTAACCAGTCCCAGAGTTCTGATGGCTCTTGTCTCCTCAGCTGCTCCTGCCCCCTACCTCTGAGACACCCTTATTACTACTGAATAGGACTAGACGTCTCTTGGGAGGAACATGGAGAGCCAGCATGTATCCGTAGACAAGCACTGCCGCTTGGCTATGTGGGAGAGTAACCAGAGTATTTATGTTAATTTAAATAATCTGTTTAGATTTGTTACTATCTTTCTCCACTTAAGTATGGTAAGTACAAGTCACTCAAAAAAAACAGTGAATAAGTAAATCATGCACTCAGCACGCTCACAAAAGCTGCCTGCTCCATTAAACTGAATATTGTGCTAAATTAAATGTATTGGTAAAACCATAACCAGATTGTTAACCTAAAGCCATTTTGAAATATATTTAGAGAAGCTGTTCTTATGTGGATTTGATTCTATATCACATTTTTTGCATGCACATTTACATCTGGTCCTGTTTTAGAAACAGAGAGTGGTAGAAGGAAAGAAAACGCCATTGTAATACTAGATAGATAGATAGATAGATGCAATGTGTTGACAATTTTGTGGATACGTTTATTTTTAGCATTTGAAATCACATAATGCCAGCACTAAATGTCAGTGGCATCTGTGTTTGGATCACAGTTTCCTCTGAATTGAATGTGCTTCATAGTCAACCTTCATCTTGGGCTTTGCTCTGGACACCGAAGAACTTTCCAGAGCTGTTTTTTTTCTCCCTTGCTTCCCCCTCACTCTTTCTCTTCCACTGAAGTAGCAGCACTGCCAAGACTCAGCCCCATTGCCTCTTATGCCTCTCTCATTTTTCATTTTTATTTAAATATAGACTTCATTCTTCCTGCAGCTGCTCCCACAGTTTTCCCACAGCTAGAAGAGCAGCAGAAAGGCCATCCTCTAAACCCGGGGCAGGATTATTCAGGCTGGGTGCACACTGTCCCCGCCCTGTTATCCACACAAACAAACAAAACTACCTCTCCTGGAATAGACCAGCACATCATGCATGGCCATTGTAAATGCATTAGGGTCATTTCTATTTCCGGCTAGATTGTCCCCTGGTTTAGTTATGATTAGCCGAGGGATGGAGGAATGATAAACATAATAAGCACAATATGCATGTTTGCACTTAATTTTGGTTTCATAACCCAGGATCTGATTAATCATCGAATTATTGAATTACTCAATCTAATTCTAAAATGTACAATTTTATATGTTTATGATTTTATTTGAATTTGTAAGTCGAATTACATCAAATTACATTGAAATTGTATTCCATGGCTTGAATTTGTGTGCAAGGTTTCAAATTCAATTTTATAATAATCAGAGTTTTTACAAGTTCTAATGGAATGTTTGGTGGCAAAATCCAGTTCAAATTCAGATTTAAATATTCAAAACACTACATCCAGGGAAAGAAAAGGAGAACAGATTCATCCATCCATCCAATTTTACATATTTGTGTTTTTCATGTCAATCTGGCTAAAAATATTTCCCAGAGCTCATATATAGAAGTATTACTGTTAGCTGTTTACATTAATGTGGTGCTGTGAAAAAGTATTTTTCTTCTATTTTTGTGTATATCTCATACTAAATTGTTTCAGAAATTAAAACAAAATCTAACATAAAACAAAGGCAACCTGAGTAAACACAAGTTTACAGTTTTTAAATGATAATGTTATTTATTGAAGCAAAAAAGTTATCCAATTCCAACTAGGTCTGTATTAAAATGTATTTGCCCCATAGTTACTAAGTCCCCAAATCTATAAAACTGCATTCATAATGGGGTTCAGTTGGACTAGACACAACCAGGCCTGATTACTGCAAACCCTGTTCAATCAAATCAACACTTAAATAGAACTTTTTCAACAGCATGAAGTTGATTAAAAGGTCTTACCCAGTAACACACTATCAACAAAGTTGAAAGAAATTCCAGAAATGATATGAGGAAGAAGGTGACTGAAATACATCAGTCTGGGAAAGGTTAAAAAAATATTTCAAAGGCTCTGGGACTCCAAAGAACCACAGTGAGAGCCATTATCTCCAAATGGAAAAAAAGTTGGCACAGTAGGGAACCTTCCCAAAAGTGGCCAACCTTCCAAAATTCCTCCAAGAGTACAGCAACGACTCATCCAGCAAGTCACAAAAGAGCCAAGGACAACATCAAAGGACCTACAGGCCTCTCTTGCATCAATAAAAGTCACTTTTCATGACTCCACCATCAGAAAGACACTGGGCAAAAGTCCATGGAAGAGTGGCGAGGTGAAAACCGCTGCTAACCCCAAAGAGCATTAAGGCTCGTCTGAATTCTGACAAAATACACCTTCATGATCCTCAAACCTTTTGGTAGAATGTTCTGTGGATTGATGAGTCAAACGTGGAACTGTTTGGAAGACAGGGGTCCCGTTACATCTGGTGTAAACCAAACACAGAATTCCACAAAAAGAACATCATACCTACAGTCAAGCATGGTGGTGGATGTGTGATGGTGTGGGGATGCTTTGCTGCTTCAGGGCCTGGGCAACTTGCAATAATTGATTTATTATAAATAAATAAATCCTAAAGGAGAATTTCCTGTCTCCAGTCCGTAAGTTGAAACTCAAGAGCAGCTGGATTATGCAGCAAGACAATGATCCAAAGCATAGGAGTAAATCCACTCTGAATGGGTCAAAAAAAGCAAAATTAATGTTTTGGAGTGGAGTAGTCAAAGTCCTGATTTGAACCAATTGAAATTCTGTGGCAGGACCATAAACGGGCAGTTCAAGCTCAAAAACCATCTAGTGTGACTGAACTAAAGCAGTTCTGCAAAGAAGAGTGGGCCAAAATTCCACCACAGTGCTGTGAGACTGATCTCCAGTTATCAGAAGTGTTTGGTTGCAGTTATTGCTGCTAAAGGTGGCACAACTAGATTTTAAGTTTAAGGGGGAAATTAGTTAAACTGTATTGTGTGTTTACTCAGGTTGCCTTTGTTTTATGTTGAATTTTGTCTGAAAATCTAAAACTGGTTAGTATGAGATATACATAAAAACAGAAGAAATCAGGCACTGTAGGTTATATTATCCAAAACTATACATTCAGACAACTTACATTCAGGCTTGAACAGTGAAAGCTTTGGAGCTTTAGTAACTGTCATATTTACTTATTATGCCATAGATAAAAACTGAGGCGCTGTTAGGCTCAAAATGAAACTACAGTAGTTCAAATGAGGCCTCAGTGTGATACGCAATTCCTTCCTGTGCAAAGTTTTGCATGTTAGAAAAACAGTTACTGCAGGTCATGGCAAGTCATCAGTCAGCAGACATTACCACATAAGCAAACACTGCATTCTAACACAAAATTCATTCTGTTTTCCCTGATCTTTATGTACTTATTTCTCAGCTATTCTACATGTATATGATGTATAGGCCACATTATGTCGATTATTCTGACTCCCTGTTAATATGACGTGAATGTTAACAAGGTCAATTCTGATGTTAATGAATCACCTGTTGTGTTTCATTCTTTTATCTCGTACTGGAAACTGATTCAGCAAATAATTGTGGAAAAATATTTTATGTCCCGAGCTCCTCCTAAACAAGCAAGAACCAACCAGATTTACTTATTCAAGTGCCTAGATGGTGCTGGTGAGCACTGAGAGCTGTGAGAACTGTACAAAGCTGCAGACCTCACAGTTTCAGCTCACATTCAGGGGTGACAGGTAAGAGGAGTGCTCACAGTCAGTTCTCATCATGTGTGACAGGACTAAATCATTATGAATACACTGAACACTGATTTTGGGGTAAGTCCATATTCATATTGATATTGTGGCTAGCTTACGATTGAGCCCTGAGAGACATTTAGGAGATTTTTGACTCTTTCATATTTCTAATACTTATAAATAGAAATAGTAAGTTGATTTCGTAAGCTAAGATGATTTTTGGTTAATCATTACGATCAGATCTTTTATCTTGTAAAGGAGCATCAGTCATTTGAAGTGTACAGTGCTAAATCAATGAGTCTGGTGCATTATACATGACACAAAATACCATATATTATTATATATTAGTTATTATATGATTAATATTATATATTATATATATTAGTATTATATTTAAAGCTCATTATCATATGCAACATGTTGTCTAAGTGGATAGATGGTAGTGATGGAATGTTTTATATACTGAAGCTCCACAACATAAATCATTTGATGCAAATGACTCTGGTACAATTCACTTGGATGTACGTTGAATACCACAAGATAAGGCTCCTTTGTTAGTGTCGTTTGTATTATGTGTAGTAAAGCAGCGAGATTTCTAAGAGCTATAGAATCCAGGCCTCTCTTTTTCTGTCTGACCAAAAAACGATTACTGCATTCACAATATAAACACACCGTTTCCTACACCCTGCAGGACATCAAGTCTCTCTAACTGCTGTGGATCTTTGCTTCTTACAGAAAAGACACAATCTCAGCAGCTGGTCATATTAAGACATCCGGAGGTAGATGGCAACCATCCAAAACACACACACACACACACACACACACACACACACACTTGTCTTACTATTCTTGAGAGGGCCTTCCATTGCTACAATTATTGATGCAGTTACTGATGCAGCCTATAACACTTTTTTTTTTTTTTTTTTTTTTTTAAATAAAACTTTAAATAAAAGTCATCATGGGGACCAGGCAAATGTCCTCACAAGTTAGCTATTCAAGATATAAAAAACATGGCTACACACACACACACACACACACACAGAGAGAGAGAGAGAGAGAGAGAGAGAGAGAGAGAAGTAGCTTATCTCTTGTATCCTGTAAGTTATCCATTTATCCCTCTCTACTGCTTTACTCCAGCTCCACACAGTGGACGGGATTGGGAATGTCATGACATTTGAGGATACCAAACATTTACACAGGGTTTGTTGGTGCTTGATAAATAATTGCCATTTATTTGTAAAACTACTTTTGCATGATTGTTTTTTTCAAATTCCTATGAATCATTCATATGCATATGTTTAAGAATTAATGCTAGTGTTAGTTTTGAGCCCCAACACTTTTACACCATCCACACTTATCTCATATGTCACAATTTCATATTAATAGCATTGTGTTGGAATTTCACAGTTAACAATTTAACCTTACATAAGGCAGTGTTCATAAGGCAGTGTTCATGACACCTAAATGCATTACATTTGTTTGTTTTGATCTCAACTTGACTTATTTTCGAATGTCATACAGTAACAACTGACTCTGTAGCATAGTGTATTTCTAGTATGTCAGACTCACATAGTGGTGAACTTACCAGGTAAGAGTAATAAAATAAACAATAAAAAAACAGTGCAGGTGTAGTGTGAAAAAACATTTATATATTAGTTTTTTACAGTACAAGTTCAACTGTAAGTAACAACAGATAAGATTTTAAGAATACCTATGGCGATGCTATGACATTCATATTATCATAAGAATATCATAGCATACTCAAATAATGACTAACTTATTTGTATTTTCTCAGACTCTTCAGCAAAGTAAGCCTCATTTATTTATATTATGAAGAAAAATATTTTTCTATGATAATTCTTCAAGGTATTAAAATGATATAATAAAAGGCATTAGTTATCATTGTTAATAAAACTGACCAATGTAATACACTGGAAAAATAAACCAGTATATGAAAAAAAAAAATCAAGGTTGTCATTTCTGTAGTAACAGTTAATTCAGAGGGACTTAGAGGATGGTCGACATAATCTAGGATAGGGCTAATAATAAATAGATTTTAAAAACATACTGTTATTTAAGAAATATAGAATATAGAAATGGCTCCTTACAATGATTTCTGTAAGGAGCCATTTGTTTAACATTTATGGAAGGAGTCTTTGGAGTTGGTACTTTGTAAGTTTTTCACCAGACTCTTCAGGACTTAACAATATTCAATAACATGACAAGGTGCTTTTTTTTTTTTTAAATTGTCTTAATAATTTCAAGGGACTAACTTGTCTTGCGGATGTTCCACAACATTAAATGTATAAACAGTTAAAAGTATGACATATCATTCATTACTAAATGAAAAATCCCAAGTGTCGGCAAAGTGCTGTAGTATCACAGAAATAAAACTCTGTGTGATGTGCTGTTAAAGGAAAATAATCAACTTTGATGATTTAATTATCTACAGGGTGTCCCAACAGTCTCCATATGTAGGGGACTATGTTTGCCAGCACCATGTCAGAAGTGCCTTCATCAGCACTTCTAGTCTTAAGTATGAAACATTTAGGAAGACATTTTGCTAAATCGTGTTAATTTTCCTTATGTATGGAGACTTTTGGGACACCCTGAAGTTATCATGAATAACTTATTGAGGTGTCATGTAGTGGTATGAACACTGTCCTTAATTAAAGTGTTAGCAGAGAGTGTTGTTTGGAAGAACCCTTACAAATCTTTCTTCCTAATCAGTTTGCCAATATATACAGAAGATAAAAAAGCTATTACTATAAATGGGGGTGCTTCATCAGTGGCAATCTAAAAAGGAAACTGCAAGAAATTGCACTGTAATTGCAGCCACAGCATTACATTTTGCACTGAGCACTGAACACTTTCTAGATAGCTGCATGCAGTAAATACAGAATCTCTCAGAGAGTGTCAAGGTATACATGATGAACCAATCTGTAGCTATAAAAGTCTAATAAAAGTTACAGTGTTCAAAATACATTTAAATACATTCACTTGAAAGACATTTTTATATATTTCAGTGAGGCAAAATACAGTCTAAGAACAGAGCTGTTAAAGGAGCTGACAGTGAAACATGCAGTGCAGAATTTCTACTAAAATAACCAGACATAAATTCAAGATTGTTGCAAGAACAACAGAAATAGCACACAATGGAATAAGTCCTAGTTCTGTGTGCAGTATACAGTATATTAGTCACAAACAGCCAAAGTACACTGTAATACTGATAACGAAATGCATTTCCATTGAACAATCTTCTCTTTTATTTGTACTGCTGTGTAACGTTTAATGGTTATTTATTGTCACAAATGTCTGTTTGCAGGACTAATTACACTATAATTCATTTGGTAAACTCACCCCAGCCTGTAACTGTCAAAAATAAACTTTGATTGGACTGTACAATGAAATTGCACGTGTCTACTTTCAATATCATTCACATTTAAGTCACAAAATCTGACCTTTCTTTGTGTGGATGGTTTGTATACCTGCTTGTGTTTAACTGTCCATTTAGCAGCAATACCATTGTAATAATATGTACCAAGGTTTTGACCTAGCTGTGTGTTATCATTTGGTTCCTCTTTTAACCATGCAGTCATGTGATGTGTGTACTGCTGACCTTGATATTGAGATGATTGGATGGCTGTGTGACAGCAGATTGCAATTTACCTTACTGCAATGTAAAAAGAGGGAACACCAATTTCTCCTTTTCAACTGTAGTAGTTTTTTTGGTTTGTTTTTTTTAACACATGCTCTTTGATCACCAGGGAAATTTGCTGTGCTTGTCAGAATCAAGTAAAGGTCTCATTGCCTTGTCAAGCTTTCTGCATAGCAATCCAAGCACTGGCTGTCAAAGCTACAGTTACTGAAGTCCATCTTGTCAAGGAAGATACAGTTTCAGTCTATAAAGGAATAGTAATGGATACAGTATTGATATTAAACATCAATTACGGACCCTCTTATTCTTCTGTGGTTGTAATGATAAGACCTGCCTGTAATAGCAACGAATATTACATCATGCTATCCCATTTCTAGTTCTAATGGTGGTGTAATGAAGCCCAGGGGAGTGATGATGCTGGAGGGAAATGATGTTGAGTGCTGTCATGGTAACCAGTCCTGACAATTGCATCATGACAGCATTTGTGTGTTTGTCCAAGCTTAGGCTGCTGATAGTAATTAGTGAATGTGTTGGCCTTGCATTTTAACGCTAAAGGTAAGCGATGTGGGCAAACCAGGCAATCCACTTCATTCCACCAGTTAGAACAAATCATAAATAAATATTTTGCATAATACAGCATCATACTGGGGCCCCCACTATCACTTTCCTCCTGGTTATATCTGTTCATTCAGCACTAAAGCTGTACAATAAAGATTTAGGATGTTATTATAATAGGTAGGGCTTCCTGTGAATCTCTGCACACCTGGTGTTCTCACCGACTCAGTTGGAGCGCTTTGGATTGCACACTGGATTAATGCTTATCCGCATCAGAAGCTGCAGCTTGGCGGCAAAGCCTCTGAGAGCCTCAGGGCACCTTTCAAATGAACACAACACCACTTCCCCTTAGAGGGTAATGGTGGAGCAGGAGAATATCTAGCCTACATAATCCTCTCTTCCTTAGTCCCACTGCCAATAGCTGTCTGACATCTCAACTGGCCCATGCCACACACTCACATGCTGCAGGTGATAAGAAAAGTAGTGCATTCACACATGAGGCTGGAACATCAGAGTTCATTCCTTGCCTCAATATGTGGCACATCAATGAATTGTCATGGACACTTCAGATATAGGTTTCAATCCCTGCAGCAGGTTTGTATTGTCATGCCACTAGGAACTCCCTTTGCAATAACATACAGTCAAGAATATAAACAGTACCTCAAACACAGTACATATTTATTTAGTTGACAGGTAAGTGAATGTAATTGAATTTTACATATAAGCAAAATGGACATACATTATAACCAGTTAATACTGTTAACTGTACACTGGCTCATACATTTAATAATATACAGCAGTAATTATTACAATAAAGAAGCATGAAGTTGTATAACGTTCACGTCATTTTGAACTAGGACTGGGTGAAATGGCACGTGTTAATCAGGCATCAGTCAGTCAGGAGTAAATGCTCAGTGAAGCAACTGTAAACAAATGACAATGATGATGTAAGGCAGGGCAGCGAGCTGTAGGTGGTCTCAGTGGGAGCACTTCCCACTGGGCACAGATAAAGGTGCTTTGTTTGCACCACTTCCTCTCCTCCACTAAATGACTGGAACATTGTTCCTTTGCCATAATGTTGGCTCATTCGGAATGAGTTGCTCTTTGTGGATGTGACCTAAGAGACATGTGGAAGAGAGAATGGGGGGGGGATAAATACTGTATATTTTCTGTTGAATAAAGACCAAAGGAAAAGTCACTCAAAACACAGTAACTGCAAGTTCATCAAACTGAAAAATCTAAAAGAAGAGCACACTGACACTGTATAGGAACGCCAGAAAACACTACATGTCTCACTAATGCGTTAAACTCTCCCTAAAGCAGGCAAGCTATTTGTCCAAACAAATGGCCAATTTTAGTATAAAGCTATAATATTGAACATTATTTGCAGTATGTACATCGTTATTCTACTGTGCCATTGATATACTTTCATTTTGTTTGCTTATTAACAATTATACTGTTGTATACAACATATACACAAAAAACCTTGAAATTCTGTAATACACTAACTAAACAAAAACATTAAGACTAATATATATAACATTAAATATAGTATTATTATAGTATATACATAAAATTATATATTTAATATAGTATTATACTATACAGTATAGTACTAATAATTAATCGAATTATACACATGCTAAGTTGCCAGTTTATTAGGTACATTTTGTACATTAATGATGGTGGCTTATCTGTTGCTGTGCATATTTTGTCAATCCCCCTCTTCCACTGCGATGGAAAGACGCCACCACTGATCAGATATTATCATCTCAGCAGAGCGACAGTAGTGTATGTCTTTGTGTGTAGTGTGGTTGAGAGTTTTTGATCACCTCACTACCTCCACTAGGTTCAGAAAACGTGCACCAAAGAAACTCTCCAGCTAACAGTGATGCTGTAGTCAGAAACATGACAATGATAAAGGACTACATAACATTTAATACAAAGTATGCCAAAGATATGACATATAATGACAGTGTCTAACTGTCTAACACATATGAGGTGGATTAGCAAGGTTTAGTAAGTATTAGTAAGTACCAGTGTTTAAAAACCCCAGCAATGATGCTGTGCCTGATACATCTGTAATAGCATTACATACACACTACAATGACAATGTCTCTGCTGTGCTGAGAATGGTCCACCATGCAAATATAATCTGGTCACCAATGGTCTGACAGTGGTCTCTTCCCACTGATGGACAGGGTAGAGGGGGTTGATAAACTGTATAGTAAGAGCTGGGCTACAGTCAGTAATTGTTTGCCAACAAATTATAGTAAACCTGGCCAATGAGTGGATCTACAGTACATGTTCAGTGTTCCTAGCAAACTGGAAACCCAGTGTATATATTATGTAAAGAATAAAACTGGAGGAGAAAAACTGGTGTTTTATTTCTTTGATACAAAAACAATTTGTCAACAATTAAAATTTTAAATTTATTAAAGAACAATGTTGTAGAACAGCAATTAAACTAGTTCATTCCTGCTTACATTATAACAGCTATCGACAGTTGTTCCCTCACTAGTCTCTCTTTTATTCTCCAATGTGAAGTTAATTTTTTTTTTTTTTTTTTTAAAGTTACCAAGAAACCCCAAAGTCCTCTGTTCTGGAAATTTCCTGTGGCAGAAAAGTTACTGACTGTTACAAAGCATGACACTGGAGACTCCTTCAATAAACGTTAATAAACATCTCCTTAATCAAAACTTATATCAATTCCACCATATCAAATATTAGACATTTTCTTTAAGTCCCTGTGAATGAGCTGTTATTATAGAAATGATAAAGTAGTAGAACAAGAACATTAATATAGACATGTGAGTTGCCTTGCAGCTTCACTATTGTCAGAGCTGTTATTATAGAAAATTAATCAACACCTTCTGACTAATGAGAATTAAAATCAGAAATATTCTGAAATCCATCTACCCAGGTGCTTTGTATAGTTGGGGCACACAACTACCGTAAGGTAGTTGAAAGGTGGTTTTCTTTACTTTTGTTTGCCATTGTTGCCCTTTCCCTTCAACTCAAGAATACGGTTTGTGTTTAACCACCTTTCACACATTAACAGAGGGCATTTCAGTGATCCTACTTTAAAGGGGGGCAAGTGATCTACTCTTGTAAAAGATTATTCTCCCAGCAGTATCCTTACATGATAACACTGAAACTGTATGCACCAGTAGATAATCAATTAGAATAACATTCCATGTTGTTTAATAGGTTGGAATCCTTTTTTAAAATTATTTTTTAACATTTATTTTCTTTACTTTCAGGGGACCACTTGCTCTGAATGGAATGGAGTATTGGATTCTTATTGGAGAACCAAGCAGGAAAAGTACCTTTTCCTTTTATTATTCAACTGCATATGATGATTAGTAAGTGTGGGTTACTTTGTGTCATTATGTTCTCCCCATATCTGTGTGGGTTTCCTCAATATCCCCCGACCGCTAATACAATTTTATATTAATAATATATTTTTAATACATTATTCATTTGTTATTTTCTTAGTAAATACTGACTTCTTAGACCATCTGTCACTTTGTGGGCTATGTCTCTGGATCAGAGAACAAAATATACAGTTGCAGTCACGGGTGTTAATCTAGATGCCATGCAGCTGTGCCCCACAACACACACTGGAGTGATGCAGATGCTACTGACTCTTACACAACTCTTTAACTGTCAAACATGAAAAAAACAGAAAAGCGTGAAGAGCTGTTTTAAAGGCCTTGTGCTGTGGTTATAGTTCTGCTGGAATAGAGAAGCAGCTTAAATATACAGAACAAGTTTACACAGCACTCCTCAACTGTAGTTGATGAGTCTAATTCTAAAATGAAAAGTTTAACCTCAAGCTAATGGTAGTGATTGGAGAGAAAATCGAAATACCTTTTTAGGAATATTTGATCTGATTTATTGATTTATTTCCACAAAGCCTTCTTCCAATGCCATTCATTGCACTGCAAACATTAAACAAACACTTCAGGGCACAGTGAAGACATGATAATGTCCATCACAAGAAAAGTGTCACTGCTTATTTTTCACACAAAAACATAAGGAAACTGAAAGATTTAGTCTTTATAGTCTTGACTATATAATTATAATCAAGCTATTAGCTGATGTATCATATAATGGCACATTTATCTGACCTTGATATAATTACTATCCAAACAGTGAAAGTAATGTAATCTGATTTTTTTTTTTTTTTTCCCTTTGGGGGGGGGGGGGATTACTTCAAGGTCACATATGTAAATAAAGTCAAGAGAAAAGCATTATGATGTAAAATACTTTTATTTAGAGCTTATTTTAGAGCTTA
>JANDJT010000012.1:9708131-9723068 GCA_024331685.1 Stegophilus panzeri
TCACTACTTTACATTGTAGCAAAGTGTCATTTCTTCAGTGTTGTCACATGAAAAGATAATCAAATATTTACAAAAATCTGAGGGGTGTACTCACTTTTGTGAGATACTGTATATAGGTCATATATAACAATCTTGCACATACATACATGTTCTCTCTCTCTCTCTCTCTCACACACACACACACACACACACACACACACACACACTCACTCACTCACTCACTCTCTCTCTCAAGAACCGACCTTCTATGTTCTTCTATGACCTTCTATGAATGGTTATATTCACTGAACACATCTGTATATAGTGTTGCTAGACAGATCTTTAATGCATGAAACATGAACATTTTACAGTATTCAGGTACATAACACATATGGCTGTGTAGAATCCATGGATTTATACATTATTAGCTATTTCTATACATATAAATATTAAAAAGCATTTGTCATTCATCAAAACACATGTAACAACATAAAACATTTAAAGTAGGGCTGTGGTAGCTCAGTTGAGATGTTGGTCGTGAGTTCAAATCCCAGCACTGCCAAGCGGACACTGCTGAGCCCTTGAGCAAGGCCCTTAACCCTTAAATTGGGCAGCTGTGGCTCAGGTGGTAGAGCAGGTTGTCCATTAAACGTAGAGTTGATGGTTTGTTTCACTTTGACCACATGCCGAAGTGTTCTTGGGCAAGACACTGAACCCCAAGTTGCTCCCAATGGCAAGCTAGCGCCTTGCATGGCAGCTCTGCTACCATTGGTGTGTGAGTGTGTGTGTGTGAATGGGTGAATGAGAAACAGTGTAAAGCGCTTTGTATAACCACTAAGGTTTAAAAAAGCATCATATAAGAGCAGATCATTTACCATTTAAGTGCTCAGTAGTATAAATGAGATAAATGTAAGTCGCTCTGGATAAGGGTGTATGCCATAAATGTAAAGTAATATGTAACAAAGTTGTGGTGCAGTATTTTGTTTGTCTTGTGCACACTGAATGTGTGGCAAGCCCAAAAACAATTTCGTTTTAATCACAGGTGCAAAAACTAAACACTACAAAATATTAGGCACAACACTTTCTATTGATTTCTGTTGATTTTATAACTAACTATTTTGCCCCAGAAAAGCAAAAATTGCCTTAGACGGGGCCCAGTGCACACAATGGTCAGAAATTCAAACCGATGCTACTAATTACTATGGATCAAAAATATGATATTGCAAAAAAATTAAAACAATTTTTAATCATGGCATTATTGGTAAGTCATACGGCAATTCTAGACAATATTGTGTAGGTTGTCTCCATCTAGTGGCCTTGCTCTGCCTTTTCTGTACTGCCCTATATCTCAAGCTCTTCCATGAGAGACTTTATATTTCACAAGACCTGAATAATCACACTACCATGTGTTGCAAAACTGGGAAAAACAACTCATTTGTAAATCAAATTCGCCAGACTAGTAGCTTAGGAAGCACATCAATTTGCTTAGATGTTAGAAGAAGAATAAAAAACCTAGTCTATTTCAAACAAATCCAGTCAAATAAAAAATGTAACAACCCACACATAGCAGACCATTTTCCCAGAAGCAAAAGTACATCTTGCTCATTTCTAAATTATACAGTGTATAATAATGAGTGCAATATTACTGTTTCAAACAAGTGCTTATTATCCACATGACTGACAAAGTAAACAATCATCTTTAGTCTTAGAAATAGGCTACTTAACTGTACCTTTCCTTGTCATTGGGGTGGTACATCACAAGGGTACATCTTCTATGCCTTTAGTGTTTTTACCTGGTAACGTGAATGCAGAATGCCTTTAAAAATTATTTATAGTATATAAGTAGACCTTAAGGACCACTCTTATAAAACTAGTACATAATATACTACATACACTTTCCAGGTAAAGGTGCAAAACCCTTGAGGGTAACACCCCAATGGCAAGGAAAGGTACAGTTTAGTACCCCAATTTCTGAGAGTGTGCACCATAAACCTGTTTGACTGATTTATTAGTATGTTCTTGATGAAGGTTTCACTGGCCTAAATTTGCATTTGTGATTACAGCAATGCATATTTCAGCATAAACCAATCTGTTAGTCTAATTGAACAAAAACACTCCCATACAAACTACACAATAGCAATCATACAGTTTTATTGTGTATACCTGTGCTTTATATGCCTAATTGCAGTTAACTAGACTGCAGTTAACTTAATAGTAGTACGTATTAAGAATACAGGTCCTTAATGATATCCACTAAACATAACATGACCCACAGGGACCATTACAATTCCCGTTATAACCATTAAAAAGTCTATGAGGGTTTCTATCCCATCAACACCCCCCCCTCCTTATGAATCACATTCATGAGGTTTTGGTCCAGATTTGATTAAATCTTTATGTTTTGTATGGGGGGTTCATTCCTGTTTACTGCGTCGGTAATAACCTCAAATAACCTTTAAAGGCTCCCTGAGGTAAAGCATACATGACAACGCAGGTATTCGTTAAATTTAGGTTATGTTCATGTAAATTATTCGCAAACATACAGATTGGGGATTTTTATGTTCTAGTTATTTTAACTTGGCAGAAAACAGTAGGATGAAACCCGGACTGAGTTTAAAGGTGTTACAGTGAGACACCTGCGCGCGCGCCTCACGACCTGAGGCGTGAAAATTCGAGAAAATGGAGTAGAGCACGTGAAAATCGCACGTTCACAATGTCAGCTATGCGCCATTTATACATCATAACTGTTATTCGGTCCTAATAAGTATATAAATAAATATCATTAGCCTAAACAAATGTTACGACGGTGTGTATTCGTCATGTGCTGCTTTTCACTGCTTTCACAAACACCTCTTCGTCTTCCACCATGATACGAGAGGGGAAAGCTGCTGGCTGAGATAATGCGAAATGGCGGATGGCGGATGCGGAGGAGGAGCTGTTAGTGCGCATGCGTGAGAATGGTGCGCATGCACGGTGCAACAGGGGGCAAGGACGGAGAAACGTGACACTGTGCAGGTGTTGGTGGCCATTGGGGAGGAAAAAAAAGAAGATATGGATGAAACTCCACACATGGATCTGGACTGGCACTGAATTATGGCCTGCGCGTCTATGCTAGTCCCAATGTCTATGCTGCTCCGTTTTATATTTTTTAAACATCACCTTAAGGTCCTGTTTCAGTTTTCTCAGGACTCTAAATTGAAAACATTTAATAGATAGATAATTATAGACCAGAAAAATAATAGACCAGTGGATAGAAACACGAGCAAATAATGCTACGCAAATAAAACTATGTGTCTGAAATCTTTTTGGAACTTATGCAGAATTAATTTCTGGGAATGAACCATAATAAAACCTTCTCTTCTCAACCTGTGAGATTTGGATACAATAGTTTGATGTAACTTTATGGTGATTTTTGTGGCATATTATACTCACATAATTTAATTCCTAGCTCTAGAGTTCATAAGAGTGTCTGAGCTGTAAATTTCATGAAGGCAGCCCAGAAATGGGAAACTGAGGAATGTGAGTCATTTGTATAGAAGTTTATACTTGTAAATAATGCTTTATCATTAGAGGAGAGCTATATTAATGCTAATTTTATTCGTAAATGAGAGGTTTTCTGTGCTTCTATTGATGTTTATGTCAGATGTGGCTGTTCTGACTCAAATACTAGTAAAGTAAGAATAAATATTCAGAAATTGCATACTGCAGACACAGAGGTAACCCAGCTTCCCCCTGCTGTGGTGTTTGGTCCTCTGAGAAATCTCCCTGGTGTCTTATACTAGCCAAGGCATGCCAAGTAGCAGTGACATGATTGATACCAATGAGATCAACCCTTCCAATCCAGTCACATATTTCAGTAGGGTGTGAATATTTTACAGTTTGGTCCAAATGGTACTTTTTCTATAATTTTACCTTTTAGGGAAGATAATTATGAACATCATCAGTGTGTAATGTACATTAGCTCCAGCCATTTGTGAAAAACTGTTTTAAGGATTTGAAATATATTATGTAACTTAAATAAGCACATTACCATTGTTTGCTTTATATTATCCTGTACTCCAAGTGTTCACGTTGCTCTCCAGTCCTTAATATGCTGTTCCTCAGAGTAAATAGTTGTTCTTGAGTTAATTTTACCTCTAGGGCCTTGACTGTTCCCAGCTGTCCCTCCTCCCATCTACTCTATTAGTCCCTTACCATACATGGACTTGGTTGAGGAAAGGAGCGAAGTGCAGAAGGCAGCTTCAGGAAGCAGCAAGCTGCCACTCAAACGGCTCTGTGCATGAAAAAGAGGTGGCGTAGGAGGAGGAGGAGGAGGATCCATGAAACGTCTCTGCTGTGGCCCAATTACAGATCCTTGTAGGCAGGATTTTTTTTTTTTTTAAAGCACGATGCTAAATATGCCACAGAAATGTGACACAGGAACTCTAAGTGCTCTGAAACCAAGATTTCATCAGTTATTCTTTCCTGACCTGTAAAGACTTGAGCTTCCATGGTAGCATCCACAGTTGTGAGGGAGTTTCCTGGACTTTATGGGTGTGGATATAAAAGTTTAACTATAACACATGCACATGACTGACTCATTTTCAAAGCATTCATCCCATGTTTGATATACTTTTGGCCAGAACACCTCAATCTTAATGCAACAACAGGATTAAATTAGAGTTGTCTAGAACAGCGTTTCCCCCCGAGCTGTTTCCTTTGTCAGCCACAGCCCCCTCTTCTCTGTAGTACAGAACTTTGAATAATTCACAGCCAATACAACATTGTACTATACTGTGTATAAAACTGTCTCTAAAAATACTGCAATCTATCATTTATTTATTTTCAGTATTTGCTTCATCCTGGTCAGGGATATCCAGCAACACTGCGCATGTGGTGGTAATACACTTTGGATGGGACAACAGGTGGGAGAAAGTTGGATTACCCACACAGACACAGGGAGAACATATGAAACTCATCACAGATGATAAATGAAGTTCAGGATCGAACTGGGAAACCTCAGGTGGCTGCACCACTAAGCTGCCTTGCACATATACATGTGTATTTAATATTCTTTTTATACATCTCCTCCACTATACTTCATCCTTAACATATATGTTTTATCCTATTTATTGTAGGTCACTTTACATCTTTATCTATTTCCTGTACTTTTTGCACATTTGCACTTAAACCAATTTAGATTTTAAATGTGTATTCTTGTGTTGAAATCAGTAGTTAGGCCCAAATTGCCCAAACTGGATTCTTTGGAGGCTGTAGCAGAATGGAGGACACTCAGTAAACTGCCTGCCATTATGGTCAATGACATTCATCTCATCCATAACACTTAAACATAGAAGCGCCTTTAGCAAAAGACTGTGCTGAGGAACATACCATTAGATCTTTCCTCTGCATGGCAATCAGGCTCTGTAATGATCGCTCCCCCTGGCTTCTAATGTTGTTATTCTGAACTCCAACAAACCCATGTGACCATCGCTATGTTAACTCTCATCAACTGTTTCCTGCTTATACATGTCTAGATGCTGTGTTTGCACTCTTTGGCACATTTGTATATATTTTAATACATTTTAAATCTGATCTTTTCATTTTTATGCTACTTTAACACTACAGTGTCCCTCCACGTCAAAAAGCATCCATCGATCTATCCATCTATCTATTCAGTAACAATGTCTTTTTTTAGGCCCCTTGGGTCATTACCATTTAAACACAAAAATAAATGCACCATAGTGGTTTTGTCAGTTCAGGTAATGCCACTTTTACTTTGCTTCACTGAGCAATATTGCCTGGGGTTGGTACACTTTCATGAAGGAATTTCCTGTATTATACACTGTGGCCTACAGAGATGATTATAACCTCTTTTCAAGCATGTAGTTCATATATATTTCAATAAACATAATATCATATTATGAGGGGTTTTTTTTCTTCCAGGGCTGGCCATGAACATGTAATTATCATTAGAGTGCAATTATTTTGATGTTGTACTAATGTGCTGAATTATTAAACAAGAATTCAGTCTCACAACATGAAGAATCTAAAACAAGTTTTATGTTTTATGAAACACATATTTCTAGTGAAAATTGTGTGGATATTTATAGATTACACCAGAAGTGACCAGGTGATTCTAGTAAGTGCAGCACTAGTGGGGCAGCTGTGGCTCAGGTGGTAGAGCAGGTTGCCCACTAATCGTGGGGTTGGCGGTTTGATTCCCGTCCCACATGACTACATATGCCAAAGTATCCTTGGGCAAGACATTGAACCCCAAGTTGCTCCCAATGGCAAGTTAGTGCCTTGCATGGCAGCTCTGCTACCATTGGTGTGTGAGTGTGAATGGGTGAATGAGATGTAAAGCACTTTGGATAAAAGTGCTATATAAGTGCAGACCATTTACCATTTAGTTTGCATGTTAATGGCATAGAACTTCACTAATACCGGTCCATATAAAAATATACTGGCAGAGAGATAATATTGTTTGAGGTGACCTTACATTACATATATTTCAGCTATTTCATAAATAGTCTTAGTCAATTCAACCCATTTAATCTTGAAATGAAATAATAGACATATATACCAACTTTGACAGTAATACTGTGGCTATCACTGCATTTTCTTTTGACCTAGATTCAACTCAAAGATGCTCTTATGTTCTCCTGTAGAAATCTACTCATGATCACTACTCATGCCATGATCACTGGTTGATAGGTCAGTTAGGATCAGATGCAGCAAACCATGTGACATTTCTCATAAGCATTTAGAACATTAGACATAAGGTATGGTTAAAGATGTTTTAGTATGGCACAAAGAGTCTTATTCATTTGAATCTAATGTGTTTCTATCCTTGCAACTTTTAGTTTATCCTTTGTCTTTCTCATAGTATAGTCATGAAGAGTAGACCATGCATGACTGCGTACCATGTAAGACCATATGAAGATAGAAGTTCCTGGACAGGGCTGGTCCAAATCAGACACAGAAAATAAATAAATAACTTTAGCATGAAAATGTTCAGCAGGTGCCATATGGGAGTCCTAGCTATTAATCTTTAATCTAGGCTACATGGCAGAAGAGATAATCACTTGAAAAGGAATGTGCAAAGGGAGCAGCATTTTGGCTGCAAATGATAAATTATAACAGTAAGCGTGTTTCATATGGGTCTGCAGTAAATAGTGTTTGTACATGCATCTGAGGATGAAACACATATATATATTATATACATATATATATATATATACATACACACACTTCAAAATTCAAGCACAGTAGCACAGCCACCTAACACTCCCAGGATCCCTATTTTGACCCTGACATCAGGTTACTGTCTGCAAAATTTTGCATGTTCTCCCCATGAATTTCTTCAGGTTCCTTCAATAAGTGGATTGGTGACACAAAACTAAACTGACACTAAGCAGGTACAGTGTACAGCGTTCCTGGGATAGGTTCCAGATCCACCACGAACTTTGACCTGGATAAAATGGTTGCTGTGGAATGTATGAATAAATCTTGAGTAATATGAAACTTTCACACTGATGCTTCAAAAAAAAAAAAAAAAGCAGACAGTTGCTTACTGCATAGTGAAGATGATCAGTTTCCAAATCAGATATGGCTGATATATGGAACATAAACACACCACCGCAGTCAGTTAATGCTGTGTAACTTGAACATCTGTTTGTGGCCTTTCTAATAAGGTGCTGATAATAAAGTGAAACATCATTAAAATATCAGTTTTTCCAGCAGAGAGATCTTAATGTGCTTCATACTCCTTTGTTCTCAATTTCTACCTTTATATAATACTGACATTTTGGTTGTGCTTTGCTCCTGCATTTCTGTCTCTCTGTCTGGAATTGAAGAAATGCACATGTGAGGAGGTTAACAGGTGTCATAAAAACAATGACAGAGTATCTTCTCTGATGCAGTATTATGCAGTCTCTACGCAGTCTAATGTATAACCTAAGGTTCATTTGAACTGGAATTCAGCTCAAGGAATAAACTGAGGTGTGAACTAGTTTTGAACTCATATCGAACGTGAACACAAGTGCATAAAAGGAATATCTAAAGGAAAAATTATATAACAAATGAAAGACTTCACAGGCCCAGTTGCAGATATGATGTGCTGATTCAGATCCAGCAGGCCTGCTGACAACATGCAAGCAACAGAAAGTCTTCACAAGAGTCTGGAAAAAGCAGCAAATTCAGTAAGGGCAAATCTTTAATGGCAAAACAGAGACTAACTGCATTTCATTGTCTCTGTATGTGTACACTGCACAATGACAAAGTTCTCATCTCATCTTTATATGAAAATCATCAATGACCCAAATTGGATAGACCAAATTTTCTGGCTCTACCACAGCAGTGGGTCTGACAATGGTGAGGCAGGAAGACATAGCCTAACAATGACTCAGTCTCAAACAAAATTAAGTCAAGAGGCTATTATTTGCTTTACAACAAGATCTTGGCAGCTACAGAGTATTGTTAAACTAGCCTAATTTGGTGTAAAAACTGTGACCCTGACAACCCTCTCGTTAACTGTCCTGTCTGTTGCTCCTCCTCCACAGAAAATATTCATAGAGCCAGTCTGTACAGGATTTTGCAGGGTTTTTTTTGGTGATTGTTGTGGCCAAAAATGCTTGATTTTGTTGCAGCTTTAAAAATAATTAAATAAATAAATAAATTGAAGTTTTGTGCTTTTTTGTGGAAAACTACTTGAATTGCATGAAATTGTTTTGCATGTGTCATTCGCAGTGATGTTTGTTGATAAATGA
Organism: Stegophilus panzeri; assembly: GCA_024331685.1. Lineage (NCBI taxonomy): Eukaryota > Metazoa > Chordata > Actinopteri > Siluriformes > Trichomycteridae > Stegophilus > Stegophilus panzeri. The sequence goes on from JANDJT010000012.1 coordinate 9,716,861, forward strand.
GACCTTTTAGCTGTATTCATGTTTGACGCACGTGAATTGTAGACGGCTTTGACCGAATGTGCATTGTGATGATGTCACATTATGAGTCTTGGCCCAAATCTGTGGAAAATCTGCGGTAATTTTGAAAAATTGCAAGCCGCTCAGAATATTGCAGAGTTTGCTGCATTTTGCGTTCATTTCTGCAATTGCAAAACCTCAAAATCCTGGAGGCAAGCATGGGGAAATGTGAGGCCTGCCCCAGTGGGCCTCGGTCTGGCGCTTGTTACAGTTCAAATTTTTGACCACTAGGTGCAATAATAACTATGGAATTAAATGTGAGCTCAATACCCCAAAATTGCACAACATCTAGAGAGGCAAGTAAATCAGTGGAATATTGGTGTATAGCTGTCAAATAGCAAACTTAAAATTGTTGGTCATTCAAAAGAGATTCAACAGAATTTAAAATGTATGGGGTTGTGAATGAGGAATTCATGTGGATGAGCCACCACTGCTATACCATCACTATAGTCTGATTCCTGTAATGAGGATTTAAACTCTTCTCTGAGGGTTCTCAAAAACCACATATAATATTTTCTGTGTGAACGTGTGAGGTTTGGCCCATGCACACAAACCATTTTAACAACACTTGCCATCATTACAAGCTAAAAGACCAGTATTTTAAGTTAAAGTATATGACTGTGTTTGTGCCCTCCTTTTTTTAAACACTGAGTACTGAATCAGGATTAGGGCCGATTAAAGCGGATGGATATGAGCTAAACACAGCTAGCAGTAATCACACATAATCCTGTAAGGGTGATCTTCCACCTGCCTTTAAACGACTACCTACTATGGCCAATATATAAATAGACAAATAGAATATGCTTTTTGTTTTTGATTTAAGACATGCATGGAACTGACATTCAGATTTTAAAAGGCAGTAGCTGTCAAAATAAAAAATAAATGGATACAATGAATGGCCATGCAACCTACAGTAATTGAAAATGCTTGAAGTGCCTCCAAACACAGCAGTGAAATAGAACAAATAATGTTTTTGTAACCACCACTGTCCTTAAGACAAAAAAGCTTCAAGCTATTAAGGTGAATTGCAGTCCATAACCACAAGGTAGTTTTCCCACAGCTTCATTTTACACATATGGCCAGAGGCAGTAGAGCTAATATTATGCTCTCCAACTAAATGCAGGCCAGCAAAACAACCCTCTAAAAGACTTATAAAGGGTTCTTTTGTCAAAAAAATTCTCTTATTTTTAAATATTTACTACATTTTTTAATTAGATAAAAATATATAAACATTCTAACACTGCAGATGTACTGTTGCAGTATATAACAGAGTTTGCTTCATGCTTAACCCCCATTAACACCCCAAAAGCAAGAAGTTTTGACTGCACATTCACTTTTCCAACCTTAGAAAAACCCAACAAAGTAGAGCATTATAAGTACGCAAAACATACCAGTAAAGAAACGCCCTGTTTCAAAACACTTTCTACACACCTGACTGTGGACAGGGTTATGAATATTCCACATAAGTCAGGATGTAGAGCTCTATATTTGAATAATGACTCAGTAGCGAGACATGAGAGCAAACTGGTTTCCACTCTGCTTTAACCTCACACTGCAGTTTGCGTTTTCTTATTCATGGAAAAAAAAGGCACTTTCATTCATTACTGAGAGTGCACAGTGTATTCAGCACTTCTGTAATCGCAGCTTTCTCATGTCCTCAAACTTAGATAAGCAAGGACTGATAATGATAATGCAAAGAGAAACAAGAAATAAGACAGAGGCACAGAAAATATAAGAGGCAGTGGAGGGAGGGGAGAAGTGAAGGAAAAGTGAATTCATTTGCACACAGTGAATACAAATTTATATTTAGTTGTACTCTGCAGGATTCAGTTTTTGGCCTTCTGCAATCTGAATCCACACAAAAAGAAAAAGCCCAGTCCATGTGGAGGAGGGTTGTTGGGTGGCTAAGAATAATAAATGTGTATGGACAGAGGGCCAAAACCAGTTGAGGATACAGAAAGAAAAGCAGCAATGACTAAAGGAGTACTCAAGTGTTTCTTCCAACTGCACCTCTAATGCATGTGCGACTGTACTGAAAAAAGAATGGAAAGAAAAGGCATTTACTTGAAATCACATGGAAGTGAAACCCACATTATAATGGAACTACCACGGGCAGTTGTTGGGGCAGTAAACATTTATGCAAAAAAAGAAAAGTATTAGTAAATGAAGCCATAAATTTGTATAACTAATCCTGGGAGCTGGTACTACCTTTTTAGAGGAAGGAATTTATAACAAGCTAGGTTAGTTAGTCAATACTAGCTAGGTTGTCATGGTTGTGGTGTGTGCATTGCATGATGCACTTGTTTGTTTGTTTTTTCCATATCATTATGAAAGGAGCTCCTATCAGTGCTTCTTCTGGAAAAAAGAATCCGATCTTGAAAATACTCTACTCACTACTGAATCACTCCAGTTTGGAAAGCTTGATTAAATTATTTAAGAACAATAAGCTTTTTCCATGTTTGACTCACCCTGACACCTACTGTTTTCACCTACTACTAATGTTTCAAACCAGGGGTGTCCAATCTTATCCGCAAAGGGCTGGTGTGGGTCCAATCAAGCAGGAGCCATAATTGATTCCACCTACTTAATTAGTTGAGCTTGGCTTTCAATAGATTTAGGTGTGGCTTCTGCTTGGTTGGAATGAGAACCTGCACCTACCCCGGCCCTTTCTGGATAAGATTGGACATGCCTGTTTTAAAATAGAATTTTAAATGTTTTAAACAGAAAATTAACTGCCTTTATACTTCCTTTACAAGCGAATTTTAAATGATTTTTTAAAACTCACTTATAAATGATCTGCACTTATATAACGCCTTTTAACCTTAATGGTTCTACATTCGGTTTCTCATTCATCCATTCACACACACACACTCACTATAGTCTGCCATCGGGAGCAACTTGTGGTGTCTTGCCCAAGTACACTATGACATGTGGAGGCATGTGGGCTGGATATCGAATCACCAATCTTGTGATTAGTGGACAACGCGCGCTAACACCTGAGCCACAGCCGCCCCAATTTCTTATGCAGAAGTCAAAGAATCGAAAACGTTTTCTTTTCTCAGTACAAGGGAACGAATGTGAATTGTTCTTTGTGGTAGTCAAGCATAGAGATGTTGGGAAAAAAATTAGGGAGTATTGTCTGCTCATAAACAGACATGACATTAGAATTTAGTATAAAGAGTAATGCAAGGACATCTTATTCTCATTTCTCATTTCTCCACTGAAATGCAACTACTATGTTAGTTTGAGACCTAATATGAGAAATGCTTTCACAAAACATTCTGAAGGCACATGACCACAAGAGACAAAGATAATGCTGACTTTTTTTTAATTGCAAGCATCAATAATTGGGTATTGATTGATAGATTCAAAGTCATATGTGTTGATGTTGTGTGTGAAGGCCAGTTTCCACTAGCAGGTTGAGAGACTCAGGAACAGCTGAACTCTCTGGCCCACTTCAACCCACCACCAACTCCTCATGACTAATCAACATGTACATCCACTTACAACAAAACAAAACAAGTGCTCTGAAACCTGCACATGGAAGAAAGTTAATAACTGGTGATGACACTCTTGGCATTTCCTCTGCATAAGGAAATAAATTGCGATGAGGTTTTGCATTGGAGAAGTGACCACAAACAAATATCACCCGATGCCCACCATCCCTGTCCTGTCTCATATTCTCCAATCTCTGCAAATATCAATCAGACACATAATTAATGTGACTTTCTGAGTTTTAGATGCCACTGCATGTAGGTATACCAAAAATGGTATAATGATAATGAGTCTTTAATGGTCACATATACATTACAGCGAAATTCTTTTTTCTTCGCATATCCCAGCATTTTAGGAAGTTGGGGTCAGAGCGCAGGGTCAGCCATGATACAGCGTCCCTGGAGCAGAGAGGGTTAAGAGCCTTGCTCAAGGGCCCAACAATGGCAGCTTGGTGGTGCTGGGGCTTGAAAACCCAACCTGCCAATCAGTAACCCAGAGCCTTAACCGTCAAGCTACCACTCTTGATATTTATTGATTATTTCCCAATCAGATTTATCTACACATATAATTATGTGCTCTTGATTTGCCTGCAGATGTCAGGAATATGTATTCATGACAGATATGTATTAATAATTGCTATACTCTCATAAGCAGGATTATGTGAAGAAAGTATTATAAACCATGGAGAGATCTCTCTTTGTATGTGCGCGTGTGTGAATTGGCGAAGGTCAGCAGTGTGAGAGAAGGCCACCTCCTACAGACAACTCGATTAATCATTGTTTCAGCATGAATCTCTGGGGACAAACAAGCACGACTCAACCCAAACTGAAACATTCCTGCGTGAACGTTTGAACCTGGCAGTGGTGTCCACATTACAGTGCAGCTGTTTGTGCTGATTATGCAATCATTTTACAGTCAGAGGACAGCTCTGTGGTTTGGAGATACAGTAAACAGTTTATTATCACAAAGGTCACTGCTGATGTATCTCATACTTGAGGACACATTTGTTCATGACCAATTTGTAATATAGTCTGAGGATACAATGCAAGGTCCTCTTCAAAACACAAGATGATAGACAGCATTTTAAGAGCAGGACAGGTGAGAGAGTTTTTATTTTATTTATTTTATTTTATTTTATTTTAATTTATTTTATTTTATTTTATTTTATTTTATAGGACTGTGATTCTGTGGAGCAGCCTCATAAGTTTAAAATGCTTTATACTGTATTTATTAACTCTGACCCTCAGCTGAGTTCTTTTGTCTTTCTATTATTAATAACAAAATACTTAACATTAAAAAATAAAGATCAATTTTTGTCACATATCAGTCCTCATGAATCATGTAGGAGTGTATTGGAACTCTTGTAAGAAATGCAATCACCTGTACATTAAAGATCAGCTGATCACTTTGTCGAGCACATACCAGGAGAATAAAGGATTTCTCATTTACAGTGGTGAGACACTTCAATTTCAGTATTAATGACATTTCTAAGCATGCTCTGAAAACAATAAAGTGAAGACTTTATTCTACACACGATTGCGAGGGAGCCTGGAGCCTATCCCAGGGAACTCAGAGCATGAGGCGGGAGACGGAAATTACTTGGAAATGCCAATCAGCCAACAACGCATGTCTTTGGACTGGGGAGAAAACTGGAGTACCCGGAGGAAACCCCGGAAGCACAGGGAGAACATGCAAACTCAGCACACACAGAGCAGACGTGGAAATCGAACCTCCAACCTCAGAGGTGCGAGGCAAATGAACTAAGCTACCACAAACTAATTGAAAACCACTAAGCTACCGCGCCCCTGAGGAAATGTTTATGTTCGAAACATCCTGTTTTCTCAGAGAATGAAAATTTTAAAGCGTTTCTATATCAAGCAGTCTGTACAGGATTTTGTGGCATCATTTTGATTGTTGCGGCCAAAAATGCTTGATTTTGCTGTGGAAAACCACTTGGCAAAATTGCAATTGCACGAAATTGTTTTGCACGGGCTTTCACAGTGATGTTTGTTGGTAAATGAGACCTTTTAGCTGTACTCAGCTGTGCGCGTTGTGATGACATCACATGACACGTCTTGTCCCAAATCTTCGGAAAATCTGTGGTAATTTAGTTTGCTTGGTTTTGATTTCATTTCTGCGATCGCAAAATCCTGGAGGAACTGATTATGCTCTGCCTTAAAAGAACAACTCAAAAGACAGTTTCTGTAGAGAGTATGGGGTCAGATGGTGGGAATGACGAACCTTATCAATAATTTCACTGTAACTGCAATTCACCTCACAGTCAGCAGAGGACAGTATTAATGTTAAATTGCTCCTTTAAGGCCTTTGAGCTTTTCAGTCCCAAAAAGTAGATGTTCTAATGAAACTAATGTAAAAATCTACTAAATACCAACCTCTTACAACTTCAGGACAACATGCTCAGCTATGAAAGCATTTTGCCCAAAATATCACGTCTCTCTGGAAATGCTGTGTATTTGTTATTTTTGTCACTTAAGTCCATTATAGTTGTAATATTTTAATACTTGTGCATTTAAAAGCAGCAACATTTACTTTCACTTGAGTACATTCTTTTGGCTGGTTACTTCCACTTTAGTTTAAATAGTATCATTTCTCAGTACCTTATCCAGCCCTGAATATACAGTACTCTGTGTGTGTG
>JANDJT010000012.1:9727450-9746055 GCA_024331685.1 Stegophilus panzeri
GAGGTTGGGGGGGGGGGGTTGGAGTCTGACGACGACGACGACGACGACGACTATCCATGTGATATAACAACTTCCACTTCTTATGTGTACAAAAGGCTTAATATAATCTGATTATATTAAGACAATACAGATCTGTGTTAAGAACTTTAATGAGCCAGCTGATGAGCCCTAAAAACAGGCAGTCAGCAACTTTCCCGTCTTCATCCACTTATAAAAAGTCATGTTAAAATAGACTGAGCCAGAGATGCAGACAAATAAGATGCTGCATCATGCCTAAAAATATTACACACATGTCAGTATGAGGCAGACAGATGTGGACAAAAAAACTGAGTAGTTTTATCCGTGAACACACAAGTAAAAATAGACAATAGGGAAACAAGCACAGACGAGATGAATCAGGTGTGTTGAGCGCTGATCCAGATCCATCTGCACAGAGCAGATGGTCCTTGAATGATGCAAGAGTGAGGCTGAGAGGGATCTACCGTTATGAGGACTTTCATCATCAGCGACTTACAAGTGAGGCAGTGTACAATTCATGCATATAGCGGAGCAGTTGACACAACACTGGATCCTAGGATTTAAAGTCTCTTAAAACCTTGTGGTCATTAGAGCCTTAAACGCTGAGCTGCCATTACCCACAAACCCATTGGTGGAAACAAATAAAAAAAAAAGATAATTAATGATGTACTGTTTCACAACTTTTGAAAGACATTGTCCTTTTCATCCAAGCGTAGTCACAGGCACATTTTCACTTCATAAATCCAGAACAGCAACGGGCCAGTCAAACTCACACACTGACATTTCACATTTTTGACAGACTAACCATTTTATCATCGGATAAAGACTTACAAAAGCACACATTCCGGATGACATTTTGAACACAAAAAGGTTTTATTTCGCTGTCCTTTCATGATTAAGTCTCACTGGGATACAGTGAAGACATTGGGTAATTTTTAGAAAATTGGTGGATTGTGATCGTATGAATATTACTATGATACACTTGATGGCAGCAAAGTGGTGGTGGGGTGGGGGCATTAAACTGAGAATTTCATAAAAGATCTCTGTGTTACACGGAACTGCAATATACAGTTGACAATGATCTAAAATAACCATGAGTGAATTTCATTAAAAAAAATCTTGTTGAATCTGTACTGACAAACGTGTGTAATGAATTTAAAAGTGATTACTGGATTAATTCCTCGGAAACACAGAAAGTGGCACCTGAAGAACGTGATCCCTGCCGTGAAGTAGAGGTCACTGCACACACAACCTCATACACACAGAATGAAAGCGTTCTCTGGGCAGCTTACTTCTTTTTGTTTAGTGACAATCTGCAAAACAAAACAGAAATATTAGGATCACCTTCAGAATAATATTTCAGTATTGCTGGTCATAAGCCTTACTGGAATAAAATGATGCAAGTACAAGTACGCCTTTTTTTTGTTTTTTAAATGAGCATCATGTTAGATGATCATAAAGACGACATTTCTGGTTTGGCTAAAACGTTGCTTACAAAATAAAACACTATTTAATGGGGTAAAGGGTACCACAAAAACTCTAGCATATATGTCAGTGAATGAAACAGCTCCATGCTCACAGGATAAATTATAAAAACCTGTAGTGGTTGAAATCATATTTAAGAGCAATTTGCAGAAATGTTTACATTTTGAAGCAACCAACTGAGAGAAAAAGCTTATTTTATAATACTGCACTCCATTATAATGCAAATAATAATAATAATAATAATAATAATAATAATAATAATAATAATATGTATCTGGTGTAAGAATGTTTTTGAGTAAACATTTGTTCAGATGAGCACCAACACTGTTAAAAAAAAATAAAAAAAATAGCATCTTTCAGACAAGCGTATTAAATCATGCACCGTTTCAAACTGCAAACTGTAAAGCACTGTATCACTGTATCATCCAGTACTAGATCAACTTTGGTCAAACAAACAATACATATTGACAGAAAGGAAAGTCTCAAAAATGCTTAAAGTAAATAATCATTACACTTTGCACAGCACTAGGACTAAATAAATTATTGGGTATTGACGTACCGTTTTACTAATGTTCTGTGCTGCTCGAATTCTCCTGAATTCTCCTGAGTTTTAGATATCCAGGATTCTTTGAGACTGCCTCTCTTGAAAACAAACCCAGAAATAGCATCATCATATACTATCTCATACCATATACATACATCTCTACTAAACACATCCTAGATCATTATATAAAATTTGCATAGAGGAAATCATTCCCACCATTTTGGCTGCTTGGGCCTCTCCTTCAGCTTGGATAATCTTTTGCTTCTGATCCTGCTTAGCTTTTTCCACAAAGAACTGAGCTCTCTGTGCTTCCTGTTGGGCTAGAGGACAACAAGACCATCTTAATCTTAAACATGCAAGCCTTTATAATGTATATCTCACTACATGTGTAAATAAAAAGCTGCTGTTGTGTGTATCAGTGTGTTACACACCAACTTGTTTGGCCTCTACAGCTGCTGTGTACTCTTTGCTGAAGCTCAGCTCTGTGATGGCTACGTCATCGAGGATGATGTTGAAGTTTTTAGCACGTTCAAACAGCTCCCGACGAATCAGAAATGAAACTGATCTCAGAGAGTACAGGTAGGGTCAGATACCTCTACATGAAATTCATGACTGAAGTAAACAAATAACTAAACAACTGGGAGTGAAAGCAATGTCAGAGTGAACATTTCACACATCTTGTTTTTTTTTCTTATCATTACTAACTCACACAATTACATGTGATTCCACTAAATAACAATGACACTTTAATAACAATGACCTATTCTCTGTGTTTAGTGTCTCTGTAATAAAATACCACGTCTATGATTAACCCACACAGCCGAACAGCTCTAAATGAACACTACACCAGTGAGTTTCACAGCAACGCAATGGCATTATGTAACACAAAGTTATTTACAGAAAACTACTAATATTTTTGTGGTATATATGTGAAAGTGAAGCCCTACACCGGCTCTAGCTGACATTATAATGCGCAATTTAATCAGCCTATGAGATTGCGTCATTCAGTGGTTTAACTTCATTCTCCTTCTGCTATGTTCACTAAAAAACAACGTAAGTTTGCAGTAGGCTGACATGTTTGTGTGATATTAGCTGTAACCCCTGAATGGCCTTAAATCAACAAAACATCTGAGAAGGGAGCCCACCTGATGACCCCTGTGAAGCGTCTCCCACAAAACTTTTCATCATCTCAGCAAATACTTAAGTAGGAATCTGCTTCCCAAAGGTATTGAAACATCTAGTTGCATATAAACAAAAGCATCTATCATCAGTTTTATTACTTTATAGACTTTGTTTTATTTGATATAAATGTGGCCAATTCACACTAAGTTTTTCAGAACAAACTTAGTCCTCTAATGATTACTCGAGTGTCTTTTTGCATATCGGTCAGAATTTAAATAAAACTATAATTTAAACATAAACCATGTCTAATTTAATTCGGATGCACTCAGGATATTCAGGATTTGTCTGATAGAAACTTGAGCCTACAAAGATAAAGCGAACAGTTGGCTAACTGGCTAATCAAGCTCCGTCTTATGATTCAGAAGATCATACGCTAGTTCAGGTCAGCCACTGCTGGAAATTAGCAGCACGAGTGTGTGTAGAACATCGCCTTACCTGAGCTCTTTGTGTAATGAGCTGTGAGGCATTGAATTTGGCTACAACACTCTTTAAGACCTCACTGACTATGGAAGGAAGGACATGTTCATCATAGTCCTTCCCCAGATGCTGGTACATGTGGGGAAGGTTGCAGCGCAATGTTCACCATCTGATCACATACAAAACACAACCAACATGAAGACAAAATATATGTTATAGTGAATATACAATGATAGGAAAATAGGAGAAAAAACACCACCTTACAATAACCTAGTTGCATAAATGTATATACGTGTAAATATGACATTCTTAGAAAAAAAACGCCCTTTTAAATAATATTTTACATGCGATCTGTCCTCAAGGAGGTCACATTAGTTTTATTAGCTGATAAATGACTAGTATATGACTTAATGTTAAAAGTTCAACCACACACTATACCAGTAATGGATGGATGGATGAATTTAATGGATGGATGGATGTATTTAATGAGTAGTCAACCAACTATCAGAGATCTTCAAAAGGAATACATAGTTTTCTTAGCTACAATCATACACAAATGTGTAATTATCACAGATAAAAAAACACCATGCTTTGCACTGTACTGAGCAAAGAACTGAAAACCCACTAACTAAACTCACTAGGATATTTGCAAACAAATATTTTTCAGAACAATCATGAATTCTCGAGTGAGAGGTATTATAATAAATTAAACTCTAAATCTGTATAATTCATTCATCGAAGTTTATGTCCATAGTAACTGCTTATGAACTACATGATGCTCTATATAAAGACACTGGCGTATTCCTTTAATTACAAGACAGGTATGGGATGATCAGACGAATGCTTGGCTTTATCAGAATAAAGCTAATAAATGACACCGCTGGAATAATATATACCTTTACTTCCAGTCAAAGAGGAAATCTTGTGTGGTTTTGCTCTGATATCATATATAATGGGGTACTGAAACCATGGTATCCTGTAAAAAGGGGGAAAACAGCGAGATTTGCGTATTGGTGGTAGATAGATGTACATCAGCAAGAGTATTAAAATGAATTAAACTGTAATTTGTATAACCACTACCTGAAGTGTAGCCCCTCAGACAGGACAGTGTCCATCTCCATTCCACCAATTCTGTTGAAGATGATCGCTATCTGACCACCCTCCACTACAGGACAAACATGCCTGTGTGTTAATGACTCTACATACTGAACATCGTTTTTTATTGATATGTTCACCTCTCTACACATCCACGTAGAAGATGTGATGCAACAGGCACACTAATCTGTCATGTTCAAAATCAGATTATAAATTCACCCATGAAGAAACTCTGCCAAAAAGAGAACTGTATTTATTATAAGCATTGGATCATGGCAAAAAGGTCAAGGATTTGTTTGTGTTTCTTCACTTTATGTTCTGGTATTAGAGGTCGACCGATTGATCGGTTTTGCAGATAAATCAGCACCGATAACTGATTGCTGGTTATCGCAAAAATCCACACCGATAATTTTTCCCAGTTGCATCCATTGCGGGAGCTGCTAGGAAGGGTCCGCTGTCAATATACAGTACGAGAGCGGCCTCTAGAGGTGAAATAAAAACTATCACTGACAAATTTTGTTGTGTTATTTGAAGTGTTTTTTTTTTTTTCATTTTGGATGTCTCTATTTTTATTTGTTATTTGGAGTGTCACTTTTTGGTTCAGTTTGGATGTATATTTTATTTACTTTCATATTTATTAATAGGTAATGTAAATTAATATTTATTTCATTTTAAAAAGTACAGTACATTTTCATGGTACAGTCAGTACTGTTTATTTTTGTAATAAAGTTAAGCAATATTTTACTTTGAGTGTTATGTTTTTATTCAGTATCGATTTTAAAAGCTATCGGTTGATTAATCTGTTATCAGCAGGTACCGCCCAACTTATCGGTAAAATCCAATATTGATCAACCTCTATCTGGTATTACATCTCAAAGCAGTGACAGGATCTAGAAGATAGCCAAAAGTATGTGGACATCTAACAGTCACACTCGTGTGATTTTTGAACATATCATTACAGGTTTAATCACACTTAGCGGTTATAATAACCTCCACTCTTCTGGAAAGGCTTTCCACTAGATTATTATAGCGTGGCTGTGTAGTTTTGTACTCTTTCAGCCACAAGCACTGTCACGACGAGGACGCTCCAGTTTATCCCAAAGGTGTTCACTGGGCCATTTAAATTCTTCCAATGAACCAGGGTGTCCTATAAAAATTGACAAACCATGTTTTCATGCTTCGTGCACAGGGACATTGTCATGCTGGATTCCTTAATTCCAGTGAAGGGACATTGTAATGGTAAATGGTGCACTTATATAGCGCTTTTATCCAAAGCGCTTTACACTGTGTCTCATTCACCCATTCACACATACACTCACACACCAATGGTAGCAGAGCTGTCATGCAAGGCACCAACTTGCCATCGGGAGCAACTCGGGGTTCAGTGTCTTGCCCAAGGACACTTCGGCATGTGGAGTCCTGTGGGCCGGGAATCGAACCGCCAACCCTACGATTAGTGGACGACCCGCTCTAACACCTGAGCCACAGCTGCCCTGTATACTGTAATGCTACAGTATACAGACATCCAACAGTTTTGAGAAGGCTCACGCATGGGTGTGATGATCAAGTGTCCACAAACATTTGGCTATATAGTGTACAAATAATGAGACAGCTCACAGATGTAGGCAGTACCTGTATAAGTGGCCTCTTTGATTCCATAGGCAAGTGCACCAGCGCCGATTAGTAATTTCACTCCAATCCCTGCACGCCGAGGGCCAGAGGACATACAGCCAGCAAATTCCCTCAAATGCTGAAGAAACTATTGCATTATAAAAGGAATAACTGTTAACATGCATGATCCATGCAGACTATCTTTGCTCAAGGACATTGAATGTATGAGAAAACTGCTGTGCGTCCAGATTTAGAGTCGACAAAACCAGTCGGAATGAGTAAGATTTACATTAGCATCCTTTTGCCAGTGTTTTTGTAGACATATCTAGAATTGGGGAAGCTAATCTTTTCTGCAAAAGCCAGGGTTCTCAAAGTGAGGTCTGTGAAGCATAGCTAGGGGGTCAGTGATTTTCTCTTTGGTGGAAACCACAACCTAGAATTATTATACGCCATGTCAAGTGGGTGTAAACTTCAGAAATTCAGGTGAAAAAATAGCAGAAATATTACTGTATACATATAATGAATGTGTGTACTTTCTGAATAGTTTGTTTTAAAATAAATCTGTACTGATGAGGGGGTTGGTGCTTAAAAAAAAAGTTAAAAAGATCTCTGACTGTAAAAAGTTTGAGAACTACTGCACAAAGAGATTGGTTTTATTTCTTCTTCTGAATAACCATCAGATGCATGCATGCAAAAAAAAAAAAAATAAAAATAAAAAAATATATAAAAATTTTAAAGACACATACAAGCTAATTAAGTAATTTGCCTTGGGTGTGTATGTGCTTACTTGGAGTGAAAACCGGTAGATGAGACTGCTTAGCCCTGGTGTAGAATGTAAAATGCAATAAATACATTTTATAAACAAAAACACAACAAGCTAACTTACAAGAAATCAGTCATGTGGTTGGTTTGTCTTGGCTTGCCAGGATTTGGGTTTATTCTTCTGACTAGAGTTATGCTAAAGAAGAAAAAGCATAACTTTACTCCTTTACAATAACTCATTAACTAGTTCATGTTAAATGTTCAGGAGGTCTTTAGTCTTGAAGTCCCAGGTTCACAACCCCTGTCCTACATATTGGAGTGTTTTTAATTCATTAAGGGCTGTTAATGAACTGAATCAAGTGAGCAGGGAAGTGTTCAAATGTACAGGAAGAGGGGTTCTCCAGGACCAGGGTTGGGAAACTGTGGACTAAGCTGCACTGTTTCCACTTATAGACTATATGCATGCATGTATGTATGTATGTATGTATAAGGAATGACTGTATGTATGTGATGCTGTTTAGCACTGAAGACTCCTGTATGCTAGTGCACTAATGCTAGTGTAGCTATCAAGTCAGAGGTTAAATTCATTGACAGGTTTAAAAGCTAATATTCTTTGTGCGTTGTTAAATAAACACAGCTTTTCTGACCATGTCCTTAACTTAACGCCAAAAACACATTACTTGTCAATAAAAGAGGAATTTAGAGTGTAAGATACTCACATTAGGCTCTTTATTACCACTGTAGTTCTCCCAAAGTTGTATCCCCGGAGCATTGTGGGATATGTAGTTTTCCTGCAAGTTTCTCGCAGTGACGTCAGACTCAAGCTGCTGAACGGCCACAAGCTCAGCTCTGTCGAGATTAATGTTTTCCACTTTGTAACACACTGAATCCAGCTCAAGGCCTTAGATGTTCAGTAGATGATGAACTGAATTAGATTTTTTATGATGTAGAAATGTAAATGCTATTCTAAATGTAGCTGTGATGGATTATTAATAAGGGTTATTATTGTATGGTTTATTAACATTGCAAGGCTGGATGGCACAGTGGTTGAGCAGGTAGTGTTGCCACCTCAAAGCTCCACGGTTTTCAGTTTGATCCTGAGCTTGGCTTACTGTCAGCCTCCGACTGCAAGACCCTTCGGTGAATTGTGAGGACAGCTAAAAAGATCATCGGAGTCTTTCTACCCACCATCAACATCTCATTCAACAACTGCTGCATCCGCAAAGCCACCAGTACTGCGAAGGACCCCTCTCACAGACTCTTCACCCTCCTGCCATCATCTGGCAGAAGGTACAGGAGCATCCATGCCACCACCAGCAGTCTCTGCAACAGTTTGTTCCCTGAGGCAGTCAGATTACTCAACACCATTCTGCCTCCCAATGCTCGCCTGGGCTAATCAAACATCTAACCCAGTCACACTCAGTACCACTGCACACCACACTTTACAAAGCTGCATCAGTCACTTTTATATTATGGAACTTGTTTGTGCTGCCAGTATTGCTGTTATACTTGTGCTGCTACACTACACAACAGTTTTCATCCGATGTTCTGTGTATTTATTGTTTTGCACTCATCTCACACTGTTGTGTATTTGCATTTTATGTAGTTTTGCATATTGTTCTGTGTCGCACCATGGTCCTGAAGAAACAACATTTCGTTCCAATGTATACAAGCTATAGAAAGAATTGGCAATAAACCCATTTGACTTGACTTGCGTAGAGTTTTGTGTTCTCATGTCTGCGTCAGTTTCCTCTGGGTTCTCCATTTTCCCAGAAACATACCAGTACATGGATTGCTGAACTGCCCCTAGATGCGAGAGTGAGAATGTGTGTAGAGCATCCTTAGGTGAACTGGCGTCCCATCCAGGGCGAATACCCGGGTTACACTCCGAATCCACCACAACCATGACCAGCATAAAGAACTCAGAGAAGACGAATGAAGTTAATGAATGCTTTAAGACAGACCGAGGTACTATTTCCCCCCCAGCCACATCAATACCAAATCATTGATCAGATCAACAAAAAGAGACATTCGTAAATATACAACAACATTTCATTGCTTTTTAATAAAGAAGGTCAAATAGACATAAACGGTGAGACAATTTGTAACGGATAACCTTTCTGAGCATCCTGGGCAAGAAAGATTTAATATAAGAAATCAAATAGGCCAGGTTACACACAGTAGTTTCAACAAAACCACTGGTTTGTGTTTTACACAGATTTCTCAGCCCCCCCACCCCCCAAATGGAAGAGCTAATACAGCTGGTACTGATAGTCTTATAGGAATATACCTATTTAAACAGAAAACAAACAGCAGAGTCAAAGGAAAAAGGCATCACTCAAGGATATCAAATTTTAAAACCATAATTACATAATGTATTTAAAACACTGCCTATCTTACAAGTTTGTTAAAAAAAAAAAATTATATTAGCAACCACAGAAACTGGTAGCAAATATTTTAAAACAGACTGCAAGGAACATACAGGATAAAATAAAATAAAAGATAAGAGAGGGACAAAAATGTACAAATAAAACAATTTACAAGGTCAGGTTGAGATGAGCATCACTGCCCTTGTTTCCAAGTCTTTATCCGTCATTAAACTCGTGTGACTGTTTAACCTGAATTTTCGTTTGCTCGACTTGTTCCCTTTAGTGCCGTTGTCACGGTGCCACGGAAATACTCATTAAGCAGAGTCTCGTCTGGCCATTAAAAAAATTAAATAAAACTCACAGCGGTGTGTGCATCCTTCTGAATGACAGAATTTTAAAAACGGAGAGGCTTCACATCTCAAACGTAGAAAAGCCGTACTCGAGAGGTGCTGACATGAAGATCGTCGTCGTAGAATTTCGTCTCTATGACAACATTTCCACTGCAAACGAGGAAAAAGAAAAAAAAAAAATCCTGAATATTTCTGAACATCTGTAAAGAACTTGGGAATATTAAACAAGCGCCTAAATAAAATCTTAAATTAAATAAAACTGCTGGAGATATCTTATTAAACAGCACTATGAAGCACTATGAATAAATATGTCTTACGTTAACACGTTAGCAGGCATCATCTGTGACTCGGGTGCTGCCTCTATCAAGGACTGCCATGTGTTTGTAGAATTAGGGATCACAAAGCCAAATTCGAAGAACCACTCTGATGAACAAATATTAAAAGGTAAGACAAAGAGGAAGATAGCAATGCAATTACTGATCATGTAAAATAATCAATATAATAATCATCTTAATTAGCAACTAAATCTAGATGTAGACCTGATTTGCTCCTATTAAATAATAGTAGCATATCAAAAGCTGCCATCACATTTGATGTAAATGAACAATTTGCATGTTAAAATCAAGGTTTTTGTTTAAATGGTACACGATGAAGTGTGTGGTTTTATCAATTCTGTTCATGTGTGAGCAAGCACATTGGTTTAAAGTTCCCGTGAGTGCCTTGAAATGCATAGCGTTAGTCAATGTGTTGACGTAATTTCCACTGAAACAGGAAGTCAGGACGGGACATATCAAGTGGCTCGTCCTTCTTTTTAAATGGCCAATAGCATTTAGCTCACCTCACAGCTGGGGCTTACTGTCGTACTTCACAAAAAATTGAAATTGAAAAATGAATTCAAACCATTTCCTTCTTAACCAAGTTACAGTTGGAAAACTGAATAAAATGCACGCGGTCGAACAGCCAAAGACATTTGCGTTTGCGACCCGGGCCTGCTGATATGATTTCTCCTGCTCAACAACGGCTACTTTAGCAAGGTGATTTTTATAATGTTGGGATTAGGACACTTCAGATTCTAGAGAGCACTTGATTGGACAGAAAACTGATCTGATGAGAAGCTGAAGTGCAGAATGACGTCATCAAAATTGTTGATCCGTACTGGTAGTAGAGAGAGACTGTAAATTTCGGATGCTTATCTTCTAAATGTGAATTTTGGCATTGTTTTGGAGCACACAACAAATAGATAAACTTAAGGCTAACAGTCTTACTAAAAGCCACAAAACATCTGAAGAGATTTTGACTTCATGGGGACTTTAAAGCTGAAATGCAAGAAGAAAAAGAAGAAGAAGAAGAAGAAGAAGAAGAAGAAAAAAGATAAAAAACGAGGAGATGCCAACCTTCTAGACACTGGCCTTTGAAGAGAACCTTCTGCTCCAGACGAAACTTTTCCAGCTTTTCTGATGAAGAGAAATTAAGCTCTCTGGAGACAGCTTTACATTTTAGGATCTTTTTGGGAACCCGAGCTAGAAGAGACGAAAATGGATGCATAGCCTTTAAATTAAAATGGGCTAAAAATATGGGAGCCCAGTGGGAATGGCAACCCAGTCTAAAACCTAAACCAAATCAAAGCCAAAAAGACAACTGAGTGTCAAAGCATAATACTGCAAAAATCAGAGTACACTAAAGGGGAAAAAATCTGCAGAATGAATAAGTCAAATCGACATAAAGAAGAAAAAAGAATGCAACTGCTTAGGGTTAGTGTTACAGTGTTAGGCAACAACCTAAATGGTTTAATACCTTCATGTTCTACACCAGGAACAGAGAGATCTTCAGTCCCCTGCCAGAGAACTTTCCCCGTCTCTGCGTCCCTCAGGTTCATCCAGTTTCTGCAGACAGGTTAAGGCCGCAGAACACTAAAGAACTCGAAATTTATTGTTATATCGTTAATTACCATTACACACATGACATCACCTTGGACTGACGAGACTCTTTCCTTTGTAAATTGGGTCTATTCATTCATAAAATGATCACCACAAGGAAGTAAACAAATGACGTCCTACTTTAATTAAGCCTTCCTGTAGTAAAAGACAGCAGAACAATGGCTTGTCACAATCCACCATGCTTCAAGTCAGGGACATCTGACCTCTCCATCTTCAGACCACCTGTGTGTCTCTCACTGCCCTTTCTATGAGACGCACAGGCGCAGTTTGTCGAGTGTGTCAGTGCCAGGCCACAACACAAACAACCACCCTGGAAACCAACCACCAAAGGACCTACAGCTAACGAATAGAGGACAATGTTTTACAATACAGGACACAAAACCTTTCCATATGGCTTAATATATACTTAAAACACATTTAAATAATAAATAATGCATTACAAGTGAATATATTCAGATTCATGTAAACTCAGATTCATGTAAAGTTGACCCTGCATTTTGAATAGCAATGCTTTCTAAAAAAATTCTTTGTTTCCGGCATCATCATATTTAAATCTAATTACTTGGCAATATCTGTAACACGTACTTAACATTTTCATGCAATATTATATTAATAGCTTGTGGGAAAATCCCAAAATTCTGCCAGCTATGAGGCTAATGATAAAGTCAACGAGCCTCAGGGTCAGAATCAGAAAATAAATGTAGGACTGATTAAATGGATGGGTCTGTCGCTGACAGACCGGGCCATACCGTTGGAGATTAGCGTTAGTGGTGACAGGTGTCTGTGGGATCACACCTGCTGAGATACAGCAGTGATGCACAGCGAGCATCGCAGGGGAGGGAGCCTTTTACTTGCAAACAATGACACAGTCAAGCTAATTAGTCCCTGGGTGACGCTGCTTTCGTGGAAGCCACATACATTTTTAAAAAGTGGCCTACTGTTTAAAATCTCTGGCATCTCCGTTTTGATGTTAGTCACGTAAGCGAATGAGGTGTCAGCATAAAGGTATAAAGGAGATAACACTTTGGCTGTTTTTTTTTGTTTGTTTGTTGTTGTTTTTTTACAGATACACACCGTGTCCTTTCAGATGGTCCGTCCTAAATCAGGTCAAACAACTCCGAAATTCCTTCTGGTTTCAGAGGCAAAACACTCTGTGACTTATTCATCTCCTCTCAAACACATACTTCACATATCTTTTATGGAAGCAACTATTTTGTTATGTTACTAATGCTGAAAAACAATCAGAGAAATCAGAGAAAAATCACAGGAAGGTCTGTACAATGTACACTTCTTGGTAATTCTCTAAGGAGAAGCTACTGTGTATTCTGCATCATGTACTCCTGGGGCTCATGGCTTGAGAATCACAGCTACACAACACTACAGTCACATAATACAGCAAACAAACACATCCTCATACCTCCTCATACCTTTCTGAACATACATACATATACATCCACAAATACACACACACACACACACACACACACATACATACATACATACATACATACATACATACATACATACATAAATACAAAAGAAGCCTTCAAATTAGCTGGAACATTAATGATATAACGGTGACAAAATGTCTAGGTTCAATAACTATATACACATTTTTGAAAGTTATAAAGTATTTACAACTCTGTATACGGGACAGTAAACGCAATGTAATGCAATGAATATGTGATCCGAGAAGCACAGAAAGTGACCTGGCATGTATTTTAGAGCGTTTCGTGAATATTCACAAGTGTCTAATTAAAAAGAAACTCTCATCAGAACAGACATATGCTTCCTTCCAATTGAAAAGAGTACGAATTTGTCTTCGGGTAGCTACATGACCCTGAAATGTACAAAGTTACGATATAAAGTTCAACCTCAGCTACTTCGAGACCAAAAAAAAAAAGTTTGAACGATTCAAAGCGAACAGAATAGCAAGCCAACACACAAGCCAGCGAGGAACATAAGGCCACAAATCCCTGTCCTTGCAATGGATTTAAGACTTACCAGGCTGAATTACCGAGGAAGGTCACACACATAACCAAATGAGAACATTGGGGGAAAACCAAATGAGAACACTGAGAAAACAATTAGACAATAATGCACTGGCATATTAGAGATGTCACTACAGGACTACAATTAATCAGTTTCTTAAATATGAATCCAAATCATTAATATGATCGAGTCAGGTTGATGTTCTCCTCGTGTTATGTAAAGCCAGGAGCAGTGATTTCACCCGGATAATGCAACGAGTCCTCGTGAACATCCGGAAATTTCTTAATGACCGACTTAGACGAAACACGATAGCTGCTTAATTAATGACAGACATGCCACTTTATAACAACAACAACAACAACAACAACAACAACATTAACGTATGACCATGATTTTGACAGATTAGTAAAAAAGTGTATTAAACTGCACCTTGCATATCTGTTGTATCTTTAACAAGTAAATGTTACGTGGAAATGTAGATATATTCTAGCTTAAAAAAAGATGTAATGAACATAATTAGTTTTTAGAGTAAAGGAAGTGAATTGAATTGAATTAAAGCTTTATAGGTTCACTACATGCACCTTTCAAGGTAAAAAGAGAAACACAGCAGTGACAAGGAACCTTTATAAACCTTTTCTTGAGCATAAAATAGACCTAATATTAGCTAATAGATTATTAGCCACCATCTATATTCAAATACAAATCACCATCAGCAGATATGAAGTTAAAGTTCTCAGTTTAGCTAGATGTAGGTCCATAATAACGGGCTACTAGCCTACTAGAAGAAGAAGGATGAGCAGACAGCCGTTAGCTTTAGCTAGTTAGCTAACCCTACACCTCTAGTTGCAAAACATCCAAAACACAGTGCAAATGAACCTTAAAGAAAAGCG
Organism: Stegophilus panzeri; assembly: GCA_024331685.1. Lineage (NCBI taxonomy): Eukaryota > Metazoa > Chordata > Actinopteri > Siluriformes > Trichomycteridae > Stegophilus > Stegophilus panzeri. The sequence continues at coordinate 9,742,103 of JANDJT010000012.1, forward strand.
GAAACACCACCAACAGAGTCAGGGATGTTGCAGGATGAGTTTTAACCCATCATTAGACTTAGCCAGCTACACAACCTGCTCATTAATCGAGTTGATTAATACTGTACATTCACTACGTTATTAAGATTACTTCGCTGGTTAGTATTGCAAGCTAAAAAACTAGGTAACCTAATGATATGATTATACACAGCTTTCTAAGTTACTATGTGGTTTAAAAAGTTTGCCTATCTAACTGATAAGTAGATAGATAAAGCCATCTTCGTGGTAACGCTAACTGGTACCGCTAGCTGATACAGGCTCGACTCCAAACGGCTCCCTGTTGGTGATATAGTTCACTACATGACACGCAGAATCCCGTTATTTCATACCCCGTGTAGTGCCCTTAAAGGGAAACTAGACAGGCGTTTGGGATTTAGCCAATGCATGTACCATAAGTTTAAAGGATACAGTTTAAAGCCCTTCAGAATCTCCTTTGCTCGGTCTTCTTCCGAAGACATGGTTTCGAAAAACGGTCCGCTTTGGTGGGAAATAAAATAAAAATAAACCTGTTTGTCAGAATATGACAAATAAGATAAGAAATTATAATTTACCCAGCTGGGTATATCACTTTTTAAACCTACAGTACAGTACAGTTAATCTGAACAGAGATATACTTGATCGTTCTTCTCAACCTACTGTAAATAGAGTCTCTGTCTGAGATTGACAGACAAAACAACCAATTGTTCTGCAAATGTATGAAGGCTTGTACGAAATTGTCCAATGACAACGAAGCGGAGGGATTAGAGGTGGGTTTTTGGTTGAAAAGGGACGCGTCACCGGTGGCAACTGAAAGGTCCTTCGGATGCAAACTACGGTAAGTCGTGTGGGACAAACACAATTTTATTTTCTCGCTAAAAAAGTTCGACCTGGGCTACAACCACCATTTTACTTATCTGCTCCCAACACACCAGTAAACCTGACCCAAATTATGACGGGCTTGATGGACTGGATCAGATGTGTGTAGATTCTGCGGGACAACGGGCCTCCAGGACTGGAGTTGAACCCATGATTTAACATATCCATAGGCCCTGACATGTTTACTAGTGTGGCAAAAATTATGCATGTATGATTACTAGTGTGCTGCCAGATAGTTCCACCATCCTAGACCTAGACTGTTTCTAGTAAATCTTATGGCTCTTGTGAAGACATATTTAATTAAAAATAGTTGTTATGTGTACCCATCTCACAGTGTTTTTGTCATCAGAAATTGATCACTGATTATGAGCTAGATTATGATCACAAATTGTGCATGTAAAGAAATGAGCTATAGTGTCTAAATGTACACATATAAATAAGGTGTACTAACAATGTAGGAGTGTGTAATAAAGTAGCCATTATTTTAATGACAATATTTTAAAACACTAACAACATTGCTGCACCTGATACACTCATACCAATTACACACACTACCATGTCACTGAGAATAAAACACCTACAAAATAATATCTGCTCATGTGTGATCCTGTGGTGGTAAATAATAAATTTTTTGCATCATATACATTAGCTGTTTCCCTGTCATTTTTGCATATATTAATGAATGAATGAATGACAAGCATATAGTTTTAGGACAATAATATAGTATACAAGCTACAGTATGGTATGTGTGTGTCTGCTGTGGTCTTGTACACTTGTCATTTGTACAATGGCTAATATTGTGTAGGTCCCCATTGTGCCACCAAAACAGCTCTGACCTGTCAAGGCATGGATTCCACAAGACCTCTGGGGGTGTGCTGTGGTATCTGGCACCAAGCAGCAGATCCTTTAAGTCCTGTAAATTGCGAGGTGGGGCCTCCATGGGCCCAAGTCAAGTCAACACCTCAAACTCTTTGTCATGTTCCTCAGACCATTCCTGAACAATTTTTGCAGTGTGGCAGGGCGCATTATCCTCAGAAAGAGGCCACTGCCATCAGAGAATACCATTGCCATGAAGAGGTGTACTTGGTCTGCAACTGCAAATGTTTAGGTAGGTGGTACATGTTAAAGTAACATCGGCTGAAAAAGTTAATCAAGTTCAAGAACTGACTGTTCACTTGCTGCTTAATATATCCCACTCCTTGACAAGTGCCACTGTAACAAGATAATCAATGTTATTCATATATGCAGTTGTGCTCATAAATTTACATACCCCTTGCAGAATCTGCAAAATGTTAAATAATTAAATAAATAAGAGCGATCATTAAAATTGCTATTTGTTTTTTATTTAGTGCTGCCCTGAAGAAGCTATTTAACATAACAAATGTTTACCGATAGTTCACAAGACAAAATAATAACTGAATTTGCACAAATGAACCAGTTCAAAATTGACATACCCTTAGTTCTTAACACTGTGTGTCGTTACCTGGGTGGTCAACGGCTGTGTTTATGTTTTGTGATAGTTGTTCATGAGTCCCTTGTTTGTCCTGAACAGTTAAACTGCCCACTGTAATTCAAAAAAATCCTCCAGGTCCTGCACATTCTTTGCTTTTCCAGCATCTTCTGCATATTTGACCCCTTTCCAACAGCGTCTATATGATGTTGAGATCTGTCTTTTCAGACTTAAGACAACTGAGAGACTCAAACAAAACTATTACAAAAGGTGTAAACATTCACTGATGCTCAAGAAGGCAACACCGATACATTAAGAGCCAGGGGGATGTAAACTTTTGAACAGGATGAATTGTGTAAATTGTTATTATTTCATCTTCTGTGAAACATGTAAATATCTTATGTAGCTTCTGAAGGGCAGTACTACATGAAAAACGTAATATTTTTAAACAAAATAATAACTAATGATAATATGTGAATATGGATAAATAAGCAGAAAAGTTGAGCCATTCCATTCTTTCTGAATCTGAATTCTTAAATCCTACAAGTAATTTTCAGTATAAAAATAGCTGGAGATTTAATTACACAAAAGTATACATCATGTTTGGATGTGCTATTGTGATAATAATATAAGTTGTTGGATATTATTATTATTATTATTATTATTATTATTATTATTATTATTATTATTATTATTTCTACCGAAGCTGTTCATGTACAGCAAAAAAAAGTACTTGCTGTTCAGACAGTACAAACTTAAAAGCAGTTTATGCCTGTCAAGGCCTTTAATAGCTCTTTAAGCACAAATGTTTCAGTCTGTGATTTGGACTTCTGAGACACGACTAATGGCTATTTTGATGTTTATCAAAGAACAGGAGGAACTTTAAACAGGATGTCAGACACCTAAATTTATTCATACCGCCACTTACAGTCAAGACAACCTTTTATAACTGATATTTAGGAAGATGTTAACGATGTCTAAGACAGTCTTTTGCATTGTACAATAAGAACCTGCTAACAGTTAAGTTACACAGTATAAATTACTGCTAGTGAAACATTACATTATAAGCAGTTGCTAAAATGAGCAATTAGAAAACCAATGGGAAAACAAGTGGGTTACAGACTTGAATATCACAGTGAAAAAAGAGAATAAAGAAAGTAATATTGGTCATTTATCAGGCTAGCTAGCAACCTAGGATGATCTGAAAAATGTAAAACACATCCAGAAGAGGTTCCTTTGCTGTTTCAGGTATATGCTTTTGATGACTAGTTTTTCAGTAAAGTTAATGACACTGTATGTTTTACTGCAGTGTTACAGTAAAGTCCTTTGATACGGTGCGCTACAGCATTAAACTATAAAACACACAATTTATTACAGTGATTTGATCACAGTATTTTACTGTAGACATAAATTCCTTACAGTGGATGTTATCGTGACCTGTAATTATGCTGTATGTCCACAGAAGGGTGCTAGGTTACAAGGGAAGAAAGACTACTTTACACTTTTCTCATCAAGCCCTTACATTTTCAACAAGGTGTGGTAAGAGTTGACATATGACCACTGCTGTGTTCATAGGGTTATGATATTTATAATTAGCTTTATGGGCGGG
>JANDJT010000012.1:9749032-9765727 GCA_024331685.1 Stegophilus panzeri
GTGTGTGTGGGTGTGGGTGTGTGTGAGAGAGAGAGAGAGAGAGAGAGAGAGAGAGAGAGAGAGAGAGAGAGAGAGAGAGAGAAATGCCATGCCATAGCTAAACAAGAGGAATAAGAAAGCGGGAAATTAAGTAAAGCTCATTAAAACAGGATGTTGCAGCTGGAAGATTAGCAGACTGTGACGGCTCTATTAAACAGCTCGTTACCTGGAGTTATCGAGCAGCAAAGACGAGGAACACTAACTACAGCTATAGCCTGAAAAAGAGAGAATGGATGTCTGTGGTGGAGTTGAACAGCCTGCAAAACATAATTACTGGAAAAAGCAGTGGAACTACTAAGCTTAAAGGGCTTAAAATGGCATTTGTTTACATCAGATTTGTTTTTATAGTTTTTAAATTTCTAAAGTGAATTTCTATTTTCTAAATGATCTTTGGGCTCACCACAGACAGTCAACATTTTGCTGCCTAGCTCCCAAAACAGCTGAAATGAATTCAGTGTTCTTGATGGTTTGGCTGGTATCTGGGAGAGAATAAACATATGGACTCTCTGTTAGGTTTGGAAATTTGGAATTAGTTTTTTATAGCCTCACCAAAACTTCTTCATTATCGATAGCATACAATCTGTTTACACTGATGAGCACGTTCAGTTATTAACAATTAGAAAAACTGCCATAGTCCCTTCCTGCTTATTTTCTGTTTTCTCCAGCCCATTCCCATGATTCCTCTTGGCCATTATTCGCACCTGTGCCTAGCTTGCCTCATCTATTTAATTGTAATTAGTCTAATTTCTAATCACTCACTGTTTCTATGTGATGTTTTGCCTGTGTCTGGCTGAATACTTTGTTCCTTGGGTCCTAGTGCATTGTTCTCCTGGTGTAGGTGTGTAATGTATCCATAAAGGGTTAGTGTTCAGACTCAGAATCAGCCAAGTTCAATGTGATTTTCCAGTCTTTGTTTTCAAAAGACTTTGTTTTCAACAGCTAATGCATTGTGTAAGGTGTGCTCCTGCAGTGATGATTGCTATTTGTGGATAAACCTGGATACACCTAGTGCCTACCTTTTCTTGTTCAAGATCTTAATATGGTTTCTGTTTTTGACCTGAAATGATTTTTTTAAACTTTCTCTGGCTTTGCCTTGACCCTTAAATTTGTCTCTTGGTTTTGATTTTTGGAAAAGGAAGAGAACCCCACACTTACATCTGACCAAATCTTACTGCAATAACATATGGATGACAGTTTTTTCCCTCCCCTTAATCAGCTTTATTAAACACTCACAATGAAAATCTGCACAAGTGAAAACATTATTATAGAGATCAACTATTTCTATAACCTACAAACCATCATGAATTTACTATCAGTTACAGCTTGAAGTAAATCATTGCTCTGAGTAAACAGGCTATAGATTTGATATACATATAAAGTGACTCCTGATAAAATGGCCAAGGCTACCTAATAAACTGGACACATACTGTATATATCCAGATCTCTGAGATCTTCTCTGAACTTCAGAGTCTGTTTGGGGCAACAACGAAAACAAAACAACAAAAAAACAAGTATTGTATTTCAGTAAATGGTAAATGGCGCACTTATATAGCGCTTTTATCCAAAGTGCATTACACTGTGTCTCATTCACCCATTCACACACACACTCACACACCAATGGTAGCAGAGCTGCCATGCAAGGCGCTAACTTGCCAACTTGGGGTTCAGTGTCTTGCCCAAGGACACTTCGGCATGTGGAGTCATGTGGGCCGGGAATCGAACCGCCAACCCTACGATTAGTGGACAACCCGTTCTACCACCTGAGCCACAGCCATCAGTAATCTCAACAATTAAACTATGTGCAATTTAAATCTAAAAGATTTTGATTATAATGTATGTCACAATAGAGTATAGTTCCTTCTTTTGGACTGGGTTATGGCTAATAAGCAACATAGCCCTTAAAAATAAAAGACAGCAATACGCTGTATGCATAATTATTAGGCAAGCCGATATTCTGATCATACAATATATTTTTCCGACCACTTGTTTCCAGTTCCAAACCACATCAATCTTAATAATTACTGAGTATAATCATTTTCAGGTGATGTGTAATTGTTGATGAGAGAAGGTGTGGCTTAAAGAGGCAAACACCTTAAATTCAGACATGCAGAAATTATTAGGCAGATTTTTACTACAGTTAAAAATGGGCCAAAAAAGAGATTTAACTGACACTGAAAAGTCAAAAATTACAAAATGCTTATCAGAAGGATGCAGTATTCAAAAATTTTCCAAACTATTCAAATGTGACCACCGGACAATCAACCGATTTGTTAATAATAGTCAGCAGCGTCGCAAAAAACACGTTGAGAAGAAAAGGTGCAAATTAACAGCAAAAGACCTGTGAAGAATTAAACATGAAACCACCAGGAACCCTTTAGCCTCCAGTGCCACCATTTCCCAGAACTGCAACCTACCTGGAGTCTCAAGAAGTACAACGTGTCAGGTTCTCAGAGACTTTGCAAAGGAGAGGAAGGCTGAAACACGACCACGACCCCCACTTAACAAAAAATCGCAAGCTCAAGCATCAAAGATTGGGCCATGAAATACACAAAGACTGATTTTCACAAAGTTTTCATGGACCGAGGAAATGAGAGTGACTCTTGATGGACCAGACAGCTGGGCCCATGGTTGGATCACTAGTGGACACAGAGCACCAATTCAAGTCTGGGGGCGGAGTAACGTTGTGGGCTGCTGTCATTAATGATGAGCTAGTGGGACCTTTTAGGGTTGCAGATAGACTGAAAATGAACTCTCAAAACTATTGCCAGTTTCTGGAAGATACTCTCTTCAAACAGTGGTACAACAAGAATTCAGCAGTATTCAAGAAGACCATGATCTTTATGCAGGACAATGCTCCATCACATTAGTCGAAAACAAATAAAGACACTGACTAATTCTATGGATGGGCGGCTCATGAAAGTCATTGAAAAAAGGGTGGCTAGACTGACCACTGAATACTTTGAAAGGCCAAAAAAAAGTTATTTCTTTGATATTGTATTTTGTTTTCGATTATTTATTTGCTTAAACATTCTTATTTTCTATTTAACTTTGATATAAATGGAGAAAAATCCTTTATTTTCTATTTGCCTAATAATTGTGTACACAGATCGAATTTTTTTGTGAAACATGTCATTTTTTTAAACAAAATAAAAAGTTTGTGACTCACTGATAGCATTGTAGCTCTTCAACAGTAAAATGAATCATGAAAAACATCAATTGCATAATAATTATGCACACATTGTATACAGTAGCTAGTCTACACTTCTGAATCTAAAAATAGAGTATAGTGAATATGTAATAATCATAGTTAGCAGTCTACATTTGCAATAACCAAGAACTGTAATGAACTGCGTTATTCAAGCTCAACTGCATCTGTCAGTTTTACTCTTGAATGTGCATTATATCACCATTTGGCAGTCAGCTGTTGCTAAATAGAAAAGAAGACTTCTCTCTGTGAAACAGACATGTTGATTTTTTTCCAAAGAACTATTTTTGTATTTTGCGCTCATGCACATCCGTGTCTGAGCGAGTCTCATAACTATTCCTTTTTTTAACCAGCAGCTCATGAAATTCCATTATGGTGGCTGTGATCCTACAAATCTCATTTCCTTCTTTCTCTTTGCGCTGTGTAAATTCTCCGTGACATTTTTGATCAAGTAGGCGTCTCAGTGAACCATTTACATGACATTACAGACAATAAAAAAGCAACAATTATAGCCTATCGTAATGGCATTCCTACTGTACATCTTATATACACTGCTTTATTATTTGTCTATCACATATTCTAGACTCATGAGTTCTCCTGAGTTCAATAGGCAGGCAAATAGGACTCACTATCGTCTGTGAAGCACAGCTAATGCACTGTACTAGACCAACCTGTACATTACAGACTTTTTACCACCTAACATTACATATAAATCTTAGTTCTCCTTTATATTACTAGCATTACAAATAATCCCTACTTTTCCATTAACTTGCACACCCAACAAAATTTCATATCCCCAGTGTCAAGATATGTTGCATCATATAGGGCATTTTCTCATCACTTACCATCAATTGCATCATCTTTAAAAATTGATGGACACAATTCTGCTTATATGATGCAAAGGCTTATTGGACAACATCACAATCCTCTCCAAGTAAAGCTTTTCTGTCCATCTAAAAACAAGGTGGTTGATGAGAAACAAGAGGATAGGTGTGTACTGATATACCAGTATAGTGATATATAGTGATCCGGACATCTTAAATGGTTATTCTGTACTGTTAATGTTATGCTATATTGGTATGATTATGTCACCAAACGATTATGCCCACGTACAGCACTTCACATAAAACAGACCACGGGTTTCATTTCTTCATTGTGTGTACACATAGTTTTGTGCATAAACTGTGAATAAATCTGATTTATCCAGTTATTCTTGTGCATGAGGATGTGTATATATTTAGAAATACTCCTGACCATGCGTATACATTAACCCCTAAATGTAATTGCCTGTAAACTGATTATGAGGGAATGCCATCCCACTTGTTTTCAATCATGTCAGTAATATTAACAGTAATTGTTAACTATGGTCCTCACAACAATTATAAAAAGGTACATCTAAAGATTGATTGGAATGATGCTTTGCTTGAAGATTTGGCACACACAGCTTTGAGGGCATTTCTTTATATAAATGTATGTTGTCGTGCACAAGCAGAGCAATTTAGAATGTGTAGAATTTATAAATATATATTGCTTACAGCTGTGCATACACGTGTGATTAATGCCGATTTTCTAACTTGCACTGGTTTTTCTGATGCACAGAAACTTAGACGCTTGGGATAGGTTGCAGATCCATCATGACTCTAACCAGGATAAAGTGGTTACTGAAATAAATTAATGAATGTATGCCTATCATAATCTGAAAGGAGTCAAGAGAAAGCTGTGGAAACTTGAGTGATTAACATATATAATTCAATATGTGAGACTTTCAACACAGTAGATCATTTCATGTGTTCTGGAGCCCAGATTAATTGACGTTGGCAACATTAACAGAATGTGAACCGTAAGCAAAACATGTTCTGTGACACATTGAAGTTGCCTCATGCAGTCCAATCCATTTACTGTCTGCTGTGTTTTGGAAATGTTTTATGTCGTACCACCTGCTGTTCCTGTCTTTGCTCCTGGCAGGACATAACAGAGACAGATGCACAGTGCCAGTGTGAATTACAGCCAAGGCTTTGGAAATCTTCATCAGCACTCTGTGTGTGCTTGTGTGTATGGGCCAACATGCAATATAATAATAGCCTCGTATGATTTTATCCTGAGCAGGGCAGTAGTGATTTATCAGAAGTATGTTTTCAAACATTGCTCAGCTAACTGAAGAGACCTGAGGGCAACTTCTGAATCATGGGTTTCAAGTTGGGTTTTTTTTTTCCTCAGACTCTAATCATGCACAAGAGAAAAGAAAATAAATGGGATTGTGTGGATGAGCATCAAGTAGATTGTCTGTAAAAGGTCAAAAAAAGTGAAGAGGGAGTTGAGAGAGTGCCAGGAGTGCACAGCTGTCTCTCCCCAGCTCTAAGCAGCAAACCAATAAAGGTCACAGAGGAGCCACAGTGAAAAGATGTCGACCATCAGTGTCATTCTTTTCTCTTAGACACTGTAGATGTTAAGGTAATCACCATGTATTAAAGAATGTAGGGAAAATAATCCATGTTTAAAAGGTCTGAGTCAATTACTAGGAACTGTTTTTGTCAGATATTGGACACTGTTAGAGACTTTTAGTCAACTTACTATTCAAAAATGCTTAAGTTAAGTCTGAGACAAGTCCACTTTTAGCTCATATGAAACTGAGATATCTGAGCAATCCAGTTCAAACAATATTTATTTCATTTTTCAAGCTGTTGTGACATCCAGTATTTTAATTAAATCATATCGCCCGTGCATTGTGTTTTATTGATATAACTGCTTTCAGTAAGTAAGAATATTTTTAACATTTGATGAATGTTTATTCATGATGTAAAGGAATATCATTTTTGCAGAATTTTTGTTTTTTTTAAATAAAACAGAAGACGCATACGTTTGAACTCTGCTGTCAGTCTGGAACTGTGTCGGGATTTTTAATGGGATTTATTTCACAAATTGGATTATTTCAGCTATTTTAATTCCCAGACGAAGGAAATCATAATGTCGGGTTGCAAGTTTGGTTGGTTAGGTTTTTATGTAAATCTGTGTGAAGTAGGATTCAGGTTTAACACGTAATACGGTAAACTATGCAGAGATTAGGAATGCTCACAGTTTAACTACAGTGGTTGTTTAAAAGCTAAAATGAAATTGATATGAGCATGTTACTGACTCTGCAGGTCCACTGTAAGGAACATGATGTTTAGAGGAAATGCATTAAGCATACTTTCTATCATCACAGCTGTTACAAAATATGTTTTCATAAAAAGCTAGTAGACTATCCTGGACGACAACATGTATAATGGATGTGCTTTAGGCAAGCACATACTGTACATAATCCACATTATCCCCCCCTCCCTAAAAAAACCCAAAACAAAACAGTACTATCTTTGCCTTTGGTTCAGTCTTCAACTCTTTTATGACCATGTGCCACATTTCTTTTTAAAACGTAGAGCTAAAATGCTGGGAGTCAGCTAAAAAGCTTGTTTTCATTTTTAATTTTCAGCACCATGGCTTTAAGAGCTGTTTACAAAATTATCACACACTCTCATTTATCTTTGCCTCACTAACCGACTCATTTTGTTCAAGGAGCAATGCACCTGAAGTAAATGTTATTTCCTGCAATAGACTATTAATCTAAGGTGCGCATTACTTCAAAGAGCCTGTAATGTTTTCCTCTGACCAAAAAGCCTGGCTAAGGCAGTCCCTCCAGGATTTCCCATTTTTGGGATCACAGAAATTAACACAATATTGGGAGGAGCTTGCAATTTTTCAAAATTACCATGGATTTTCCGCAGATTTGGGTCTAAGACGCGCCATGTGATGTCATCACAATACTCATTCAGTCGATTCATGTGCTTCAAACATGAGTACAGATAAAAAAAGATCCCATTTACCTATATAAACATCACTGCGAAAGACTGTGCAAAACAATTTTGTGCAATTGCAATTTAGCCAATTCAAGTAGTTTAGCCAATTCAAGTAGTTTTCCGCAAAATCAAGCGTTTTTGGCCAGAACAATCACAAAATAACTCCGCAAAATCCTGTACGGACTGGGCTAAGGTTATAACTGCATTGCTACTGGGGTGTTAGTTATGCAGGATTTCACAACATTCTTTATAACATGTCTGTGTGAGTGTGTGCAACTCTATATTCACAAAATTATTATCAACTGTTAGAAACGTATTCATCACACATGTAATTACACAATGCCGTATCCATTTATACTTATTTTTTTAATGCATCATCTTTGCTATTTGCAACATATAATGTTCATATGATTTGTTAATGCAGGTCCTATACATTCAGTAACAAAAAGTTCGCCACTCTAAAAGTCCAATATTCCAATTTTCTGTGATAAATAGTAAAAGACTAAGTACATATCCGTGTGCTTTTCATAAGATTGAATCATTCTCATGCTGGTGTTGTGTGTAATATCTATGTGTAAAATCTTATGAAGAAGGTTTTGGATGATTTCTTTTATTTTAAAACACATCTAATTTCTAATAGATTCATGTAATATAATGGAAACAGTGTTCTGGTCCCAGTATGAATTAATTAACCAGTTTAACACCCCACAACATGATCAGAATATTTTATTTGTTTTATTTGTTCTCTCCTATGGATGACAAATGCTGTAATTCCATTACTTATGCTATAATTTCAAGTGATGCATAAAATTAGTTTTGGCTTGGTTAAAGAGGGAGCCTGTTCCATGTGACTCAGATATTAAGGAAAGCCATGCCCCATAATCTAAACTGAATTATATGATGTAACAAAGCATGAATTATTGATTCGCATAACATGTGTACAATTAAATAGGATAAATTTTTTGCACAGGATGTTTAATTTAGTCATTTACAAAACATTATATATTAATTTTACTACAGAATTCTTGTCAAGGAGAACATTTTCTGTAAGAACTGCATTCAAAGCTAACATTCTGATAAGCCTGAGGCAATAGGATTGCAGGACTCTGGACAGGCAAAGGTCTGATGTGAGCTGTTCCTGCACTGATGCTAATACATTTCTTAACTAAGTTTATAGTCTTGTTTTACAGTGCAACTTAAGGTGACCTTTAGGTCCTGATGTGGCTACCCCCTATGAAGAGTCCCCCCTCTGTAGGTGAGAATAATGTAGGTGAGAAACAGCTGCACAATCACTTATGTACTTATGTAAACAAGTATACATGTAGTGTAATTTAATACTGAACTAAATGTCATCATAGATACAAGTTATAGTGTAATCTTACTAAACATAGATTTAAATAAAACAACGATTCCTTTTAACACCGATAAGGGTTCTGGCATTTCTCTCTGTAGGAAACTTTGAGGGTCTTATGTAGAACCCATAGACTGTAGACACTGAGGACATGTCCCCATCACATTTTGATATGTCCCCACAACATTTATTTATTTATGTTGCAGAAACTGATTCAGTAGACTTTTTAAAAAAAATATCAGTTTAGTTCTAATCACAGTCTTTAGTTTCTCAGGGTGTCTTATGACAGTAAGAAAATGTCTACTCTGTGATTAGTTTACTCTTACTCTTGCATCCAGATGGCTATAAATGAACACTGAATGAGTGACTTTCTGTCAGGTTACTTTTCCTGTGAACCCAGATGTCTGATAGCGATATGATTACATTATTGTATCATGACTTTATTTTACAGAAAATGACAATCATTATGTCGTACACTGTAATAAAAAAAAAAATAATAAACTGACTGTAAATTAGCAACAACAGTGTTGGCAATAAAGTACTGTAAAAAAAATTTACAACGCAGCTGTAAACATGTAATGTATAATGTAAACATATTTACAGTAAAGTACTGTAATATATCTTACATAGTATAAAATAACATATAATTAGCTCATTTGGCTGATGTCCCGCCCCGCCTCGCCCTGCCCCACACCTTTTTTTTTTTAAGCAACTTACAGTTGACACACAATACAACTGAGCTGAGTCTTGCTTAAGGTCCCAACCCTGGCAGATTAGGAGTGCTGGGATTTGAACCCAAGCCTTTAAATCTGTAACTCAAAGCCTCAACCACTGAGCCACTAAAACTACCTCAATTGACCTACAGTGAGTTAACCAGTTCAACCACTGAATTAACTCACATAATGCAATCAGTGCAGGCTAGTTGCACTAGTTGTGGTGGTTCAGTGATTTGAGTTACAAAGCCAGATGTTGGGTGTTCAGATTCCAGCATCACCAAATGTTCATGATTGTATCCTGCCTCAATTATATATCATTTTGTTTAAATGCATGAGCAAATATACTGGATTTGTGTGTTATTTTTTATACTATCTAAGATATTACAATACTGTAAACATGTTTACAATTGTTTACTCTAAATGTATTTAGAGTACTTTATTGGCAACCCTGTTGCCAGTAAATTACTGTTTAATTTACAGTAGATTTTTAACAGTGTAGCACGGCTGCAGCCAAATTTAATCAGCCTGCAGGATTGCACTCTTTGGCTTTCACTGTTGCTGATATAAGCCATAAAACCCTTTTTTTTTTTTTTTTTTTTTCGTTTAATGCTTGCAGGAAATGGTTTTATTTTAACAAAGAAGAAGAAGAAGCTGGGTTTAGTCTTTTCCCTGAGACGTACCTGATACAGTAAAATGCTTCCGAAACACTTTAAGTGTGAATTTGCCTGATTTTTTTTATGTAATTTTTAACATTACAAAACAAAATTACATCCTATAACAGAGTATTTGTCTTTCAATGAGAGTTCCAAATAGAAAGTTAAACCTTAATGTTCCACAAAAAAACCCTTAAACGGTGCTTGTAGTTACAAATTAACAAAGTTAAATGTAACATTTATATGTTTCATAACTGAATTTGAAGTCTTATTTGCTGTTTGCCACCAATTTTTCATTAACCCTAGTCTATCAAAATTGTCTGACAATTGGTCCATTCAATAAATGCCAACTGTGAAGCAATTGTTTTTCTGCACTTCAGTTTGGAACAATTCTACAAACAGTCCTGGGTTTCAGTTATTTCATTTGGACTGTTCTTTCCTTGGGCAAAATGCCCAGCATCACTGTCTCTTGTGTGTGTTCTGTCTAGAACTAGAAAAGAAAATTTAGAAAACAGTTTTTATTATTTACAGCTTCTAGCTTGTGTGTGTATAAAGTTTAACCACACAAGCAGAAGAACATTCTCAAACACACAGCCTTCAATGTACTATGATATTCGCTCATTAGATTTGATCTGAAGGATCTGCTTAAGTGCAGCAGTCAATGTGTAGGGCATGTTTTGCAATTTGGTTGTTATTTTAAGCATATAGTTTCCATGGAAGTTTAGTGGTACACAGTTAGAGCACATCATGTCGCATTTCTAATGTTAGTGTTTCCTCATATGGCACACACAAAAACAGGCCTTTGAGGATGCGTTTAATGTGTCTGTGGAGACGACATGCAACAGGTGCAAACCCAGCTGCTTCACATGAACTAAGAGAAGGACCCCTTTGAACATCCTTCACTGTTATAGCACAAATATAACAGGAAGCCAATTCTTCTGACCATACTTCAAAGGGAGCATGATGAAGGCACTATTGAACACCTAAGCATAACTGACACACACAGGTTATGCCCCTGAAATAGATATGCAACGCTGCAGAAATGTAGCATGCATTATAATGAGATTATAAATAATAGGATGTAACTGAATACGAATACATTATTCTGAATGAACAGGCAATGTGTTCTAAACAGATACAAATACAGACATGAATAGGAGGTGCACTATTCAGAAAGGTTCACATGGCGTCTGATTGAGACTAGAGGTGTGCATTCTTAACTCTTGTGCGTTCTTATGGACATTTTTGTCTTTTTAATTTTTTATAATTTTGTCTGTGTTAATGCAAACAGCATTAATTTAGCAAGAGGTGTGTATTTTTATTGGGATTTTAATATTTCACCCTCATTTGCTTTCATAAATCTATTTTAAACACACAAAATACACAAAATAGTTATACTCAGGACCTTAAGAATAAAAATTTCCCCATTGAAACCCATTCAAACTGCAATATTTAATCCCCATGACGGTTAAGCATGAAATCATGCATTCTGTGTTAATAGGTTTTTATTTTATTGACAAAACATTGAATTTTGAAAAAAAAAAATACTGAAATGTGTATTATTTTCTCATGTTTTTGTCTTTGGGGAAAATACATGCTTTTCCTTTTTTCTCATTCTACTGTATTATAGAGCACTGCAGACCAACTGAATAAATGATGCAGCTATAATTGTGTGGGTGTTTGTATGGATATCAAAGTTGTGGTTTGTATGTGTGTACTGAAAATTTTGTGTGTGTGTGAACAGTTTGAAAGAAAGAAATGATATTGTACTGGACATCACAAATTCCACCCCATGTATATGAATCAAAGAAGCTTACTGAGCTTGGAAGATTTTTGCATTGTTTAAAGAAACCGGTGTTTAAAGGGTTAAAATTCTGAAAATGAATGAATGTTTGGTAATTATAATCAGAATTCATGCTGGTCAGTGAAAGTGGAAAAAAATTATTAATATATAATATTCTATGACAGTTTTTTGACATGGACATTTTTGCCCTTTATGGACCTGAGTGGTAGGTTATTGCTTTTTTTTAAATCTGACACTGCATAAAAAATATGAATGCAGCAAAATTAATGTTGTTGTTAATCACTGACATATCAAAGACTGTAATAATCAAAGAAAGAATTTTTTTTTTCATAAAAACGTCTGTGGCAATATGTAACCAAACCAGCATTTAAAGGGTGACAATTCTGAAAATGAATGAATGTTTGGTAATTATGATTAGAACTGATGCTGGTTAAAAAAAAATCGACATCAACTATTAATATATATATATATATAATATTTTTATGACAGTTTTTGGACATGGACATTTTTGTCCTATATGGACCTATGTGTAACTTTTTTTTAATTGACGCACAAGGGTTAATCCAACTGATCCAGAAACAAATGACATTTTGCTGATATAGACTATTATTTGTCATAGACTGGCAAGTTTGAAATGTTTGTAGTCAACTATGATTTGACTTATCAGCCAATTTAACAGCCAGTAACTTTGAGTGCTGACCCTCCTCCACAAGTAAGCATGTGCTTTATACCCGTCCTATTTGGTTTGACATGAAGAAATCTCAAAACATATAAATAGAATAGATTTATTTGTATTTTTTAATGAGAAGATGGCATAGCTTCAGACGTATGTAATGTAGACATAATTCCTACTTTATCCTTAATGTTTAATTTTTTTCCACATATGAAAATCAAAGGACAGGCTCACGTATGGTCAATTTGCTGGAAATCGCATGATCACTGCAAATTGTGCCATTACTGAATAGCTTTTGTCCCCCAAATTCAAACTGGACCAATGGCCTGAGGTGGCCAGTGAAATTTCTGGGTTGGTGTGGACACCACACTCTACCACCCTGTCTCCAGCAGTTCTGGACACTATTGCTGCTCATAAAAAATAACATTTAAAATACATTGATATTTTCCTCCAGACTGCTTATCATAACAGGCCAAATATAATTTCAGAAGCATTCTATTTTCCTTTTTAAAAGGACTTATTCATAGTCCTAATTCATTTTATGTGAAATTCCTAAAGCACCTGAATTGATAGAGACAGCTGTAAACATACCAGGACACTTTTTCTACAAACACACCGAGACACAACCCCTCGGAGGAGTTGGACAATAGTTTGTGCTGTGCTGCTCTCATGCAAGATTAAAAAGGTGTCTCATTCAGTTCACTGTACACAGGCTAAGCTCAAATGAGGTTTGTAATTAGGGTGTTGATTAATTTATGCAACAGCCAACATCTGGCCAACGTTCCACTGCAGCTCAGGGCATCACACACTCAGTGTATTATTCATGAAGACAGATAGCAAAAACAATATAGTTTGGTCTGAGAAAACATTTGAAATTAATGGCAATTTTCTTATGCAGTCCACTTTGAATTATTGTGAAGAATTCAAAGGGAGAGCCCAGTCATACTGACCATGAAATACTGTACATTATTCATTTTCTAAGTTGAAATTCATGTTAAACATGACATGTTAAACATGTGCAATCTTTGCAAACCACAACATACAAGTAACTGTCATTTTAATAGTCGCTGTGTACATTTATTATGCATTTATGTCTTGCCTGCTGATAGAATCATGAAATTATAAGATGTAAGTTTTGCAGGATATTATATATAATATATAAAATATGATATATAATGGTGTAAATATGCTAGCAGGGTTAAGCCTCCCTGTCTTCAAAAGATATCAATACATCAGTAATAGGTTTTATTAATGGCATCCACATCAGATTGTTTGCTGTTTAACAAAAGAAAAAAATTGGACAAAGAATATTTTGGATTTTGGTGGAACCGAGTACAAAAGCACCACCCATGATTATTTAAAAAAAAATGCACCGAATGGTATGAAGACATGAGGCTGGAGCTGATTTCTATCTGGCCAGACTGTAGCTTCATGCAGCTTATCAGTTACAGTCTTGTCAGGTGGTTGCTCAAAGTGAAACGCCCTCAGGTTTGATCTCCATTTAGACTAATATTGTTTAACCCGCTTCACTAACACATCCATGTTATCACCATGTTAAATACAGTCGTGGGTGGAATGGAAAATGTTGTGCATTCTGGACCTTCAGTCTAAAATTGCATGTATTGATAATGTATGCCAGAGATGGAGGACAGAATAGACACTGAAGATGACATGTGCATTGTATGCTTCAATAAGCAGCTGAAATGGAGAATGCTGTCCTGTCATACTTCCTGAATCATACCTTTGTGGTAGATATATGTTATGTTACCTAAGACTGTTATTAAAACTGTTTTACTTGTTGATTTAAAAGTAAAAATTTAGTTAAAATTTCAGTTCAAATGTATTTGTACACTTTTAATAAGCTTATTGAAAGAAAATCCAGGCCCTTAATGAGAAAAATAAGACAGTAGCAAGGAGAAACTCAGATGCCATGAGGAAAAAAAACAGGAGCCAGATTTGAAAGGGAAACCTTTAAACAAACCTGGATAGATATAGTAATTCACAATAATTCATAAAAAAACGATTCATGACTAAGTTAAATTTGTTGAATATTACATGAGGTATGCAAGGCTTGTTAAATTTAAGAATAAATGTTATGAAATAATATAGGCAATAAAGGTCAAGCTATTAATGACCGTCTATCCTAAAAACGTTCATTCCATAGACGGACTTAATCGATGTCTTTCAGACGACGCTGGCACGTGTGACCGCTCAATGTGAAAGAACCGAAGACTGAACTGTACATATAGTGTTGTTGCTGTTGTTGTTGTTTAAACAAAAGAATTACAACCCCTTTTATTTAATATCACAACCAACTGTCACTGAATTTTTTCTATACATACAACCAGGTCCACAGCTAATCATCAGCCTCACCATCATCATCACCTGATCAGTAGCTGTACCAGGGATTTGTTAACTCCACATATTTAGCGATATTATGATATAAAGATAGCTTTATTGTTGTTCTTTACGTCTTGGTTTATTGTTAATAATGGACTACTTGTTTGTATTTTATTTGTTACAAATTGCATCACATTTGGAATGATTTCTCACCCTTCCTGTCACATGTACTGTAAATAAAATGTAATTGAATTGATGAGAGGCAGAACGCCTGTTGACTGAACACCCAGTAATTAATTTATTAGCACTATCATGTGAGAAAAATACTTCACTGTCTTCACTGTGAAGTTCCTAGTACTTCAGCAGAAGCATGTTCTGAGAATTCCCATCAAGGTGATCCCTAATTTGTGATCATGTTAAACCTCCCAAATAGGATGACTCATAGGCTTCTTTGTTTCATTGTCAAACACAGCCAGAAAGGATACAAGTAGTAGAATTACAGATAAGCATGTGTATAGACATCATAACTAATGGAAACCTGAAGAATATATATGCATGAGAAAAGTAATTTCCGTCCTATTTTGCCCTTGCTCTAGTAGGATTCAGACATTGGCATTTTTATTGAAGGATTTACTGCAAACCTGGTATAAAACCATGAACAAAGATGGTTTCAGACTACCATAAGTATGGAAATGTAAAGCAGTATGGAAATATCCACACTGTATCCATCTGTATCAATTTTTCTTTTGGTTTTTTCAAACTTTGGGCTTCCTAATAAGGCACTGCTTCCCAGTGGTGCATCACAGTAGCTGTGAGAATGTGAGTGTTTGTTTTCTCATCAGACAGAAACGAACACAGGGATCCTCTCTTTCCCCATCAATAAAATCAATTTGTTAGCCATTGTGAGCATCTGCTAGTCAGAATAGACAGTGAGTCTGTAGAATTGTCCTTTATTTATAGTGAACCATTCAACAAGGCTAATCAACCTCATCAGAAGAAATGTAATGCTTGAGAAAGTGATTCTGTTGGATTCATATAAATGAAGTCATAACAAAAGCAACAGCCACTAAACCTGTCCCTCACCCTAATGGTAATCCTTTATGACTTATTATAATAGGTGGCTGATGTCAAAGAAAGGTATGTGTTCACCTTCACCCTCCTGAGGTGATGGCCACATCACGTAGTCAAAAAGGTTAGACCTACTGTGTGTTCAGACAATATCTAGAATTATGCTTTGGGATGTTTTGTACCCTAACTTTGCATTTATTCAAATTTAAATGACGTTTTAGTTTCCTGAACGTCTTTGAATTAACAATTATGCACGTGTCTAACCCTCTGACAACTTGAAATAGTTCTTTTTAAAAAAAAATACAGTCTAGAATATTATGTTTAAACTAACATTTGTATCAAATATGAATCCTTTATTTGCCATGGCTTTATGTGTTTGCATGTTTTGTGAGTTACTCATAGATTTTGATCAATATGTTTGAATCTGCATGGCTCCTGTTCTGTACAGTTTAAAGCAGTGTGTGATCTGTTGTAGGTCATGACAAGTAAAAGTTAAAGTTAAGGGCTAGAAAAAAAATTCTGAATATCTTTGCTTTTCTAACAGTCATAATTGGAAATCCCTTTACTCTAGGAGTCTGTTGTTACATTTGTGCAAAAAGACACATTCACACAGAGTATGTATGTATGAAATTCAGCTGGATAGAGATGTTAATGTTAAAAGCAATGTAACTGATATATGATAACAGATATATGCTAAATATTATTAAACTAACAATGGTTTTAAACCTTCAATCATAATGTTAATGTTTTTTTAAAAAAACAATCTTGGGATATTAGGGTCTATAAACAATTTTTCATTTTTACCCATGTTCATAAGCCTAATGCATGCTTTTAGGAAATATCTTAAATCTATTTTTATTCACGGGCGCACGGTGGCTTAGTGGTTAGAATGTTTGCCTCACACTTCCAGGATTGGGGGTTCGATTCCGGAGTTTGCATGAGTTTGCATGTTCTCCCCGTGCTGCGGGGGTTTCCTCTGGGTACTCCAGTTTCCTCCCCCAGTCCAAAGACATGCA